>CM057232.1:8055747-9255747 GCA_029891385.1 Erythroxylum novogranatense | reverse complement strand
TACCAAAAATGGCAGTTTACCTGTGAATAAATTTTCCGGGCTGCTTCCAACTGAGACATCTCTGCATCAAATGTGTTAACCATTTCGAGCACCTCAGGTGTACTGACAAACCGCACAAATCTAGGAAGAAGAAGCATAGATGATATCAAAAGTCGAATCATCATTGAGTTCTCCAAAAGTAATGAAGGTATCCTGGTGGGCATTGCATATACCTTTCCAGTGTTCCTTTTGTAAACCAAGCATTGCCACTTCTGCCTCTTTCAACTTCAAGTTTAATTGAATGAGCTGCTTGTGCAACATGGTCTTCTGCAACCTTCAAATGAGTCACAAATGGTTTCACTAGTCCTGAAGCAAGTTTCTCTGTATTTCCATTACTAGAAACAAACAATTCACATCTGGAAAAAAAAAAGGAAATACATGTCAAACATTAAATCTGAAAGACAAGTACAACAAGACAAATCAGGAAATTACCTTGTGCGCTTTGGTGACAATCGAAACACAGCATAGTCAATAGGCGTGTCTGTCTTCATTTTTTTTCAACAAAATTTGGACACTACTGATACTTTATCCTCCTTCTACGCCTAATAATGCACATTTGCAGATAGATTCAAGATCCCCAGCTTGTAAAGTAATCAACTCTTAAAGTCGGTAGATTTTCAAGTGAAAAACCCTCCAAATTCTGGTGCAAGTTCTGACAAAGAAAACAGAAGACGATAACCAATTCTGTGGATGAATTTGGTTAAAATGTAACGTACTTCCCATTTTAGAAATCAAACAGGGAAAGTAACACTTAACCGATACACGTTGAGAATCAAAATGAAGAAAATTGGAAAATAATCGCAGAATATACTCATTGGGTAAGGCCTACTAGTTCAAGACCCTAAATGCCTACAAAAACATCAACCATGGATCTTACTCCTTAAACCCAAAAAATGTACCTAAAATCAGCCACTGTTTGATATAGAAACCAATGTTTCGAACAAACTAAGCAAAACCAGATCTGATTCCACTAAAAATCCAACCTTGAATGCTTCAAGCCAAACGGAACCCGCTCACATAGATAACCGCATAATCCTAATTCAAATGACAAATCCCAAAAAAAGGAAATCCAATCTGCGTGCGCATTAAAGAAACAAGTAGGGAGACGAAAATGCACTCAGTTTGCATGCCAGAAATAAAAAAAGTTCACTCATTTCAGCTCAGCTCAAGATTGAAGAACCGCGTGGGAAAAGATCATACCTTTGCATACAACTGAGATCTTGGAATGAGGAATCTGTTCCTCTCTCCACAGTTCACCAAAAGAGCATACCAGTCTCTGTACTCTTTACAAGAATTTGCTCTTTGGAGGTCTTTTTTAAGTTCTAAGAAACCCCAACAATGGAATGGTCTTTGCTTTACTCATTTCACAAGTGCCCATCTTTTGTTTCCTTTTTTCTTTCCGCACCCTTTGGCTTTCCCTGGTTTACTCTCTCTACACACTCTGCGCAGTAGAGAGAGGGAGTGCGTGTTTTTCCTTTCTTCCAGGCAAAAGCTTATGTTTGCTTGCGGAAAAAATTTAACTAAAAAAATTGAAAGACAACGACTCCACAAACGTTAACTTGAAATTACCAAAGAGGACATTAGTGTCGTTAAAGTGAGATGAACATGTTTCAAAACTCAATAGAGTTCTTTGTCATTCTTTCACACTTTAAAAATCGAACAGATCAGGTGAATTAATAATAAAATTTTAAAATTAGTTAAAATTTTAACTTTATTATTAAAAATCGATTAATTTACTTACGATAATTGTGGTATACCAATACAGGTTGTTATATTTTTAACCTAAAACTCGTGAACGAGAGCTTTGTTATCTAAAAGAGTCTTACTTTGCTCGAATTCAATTAAAATTTTTAAATTTTATTTAATTTTATACTAGTTAAATTTCTAGTTTTAAATCTCTTATCTTATTAATTTAATTCTCGTAAATTTTGAAATATTGAGAAAAACTGTCTTTGTTAAGGAAGTTGATCATTTTAGTTGTATGAATATCTTTATTATTAACTTAAATTTGAAAATTTACTGTGAGCATAATTTTTATTAAAAGGCTAAGGACATTTTAGTCTTATAAGTTTAGGACTAACAAATTGGGCCCCTCAAGTCTACTTCATCTTTGTTAGGTTCAAATTCAAATCCAAATTTTGTGTAAACTCTATCTATAAACAATTGAAATAATAATCCCTTTTAAGACTGAAGAGTTATATTTAATAATAATAATAATAATATCTAAAATACAGATATATTGAGAGAAAATAATAAATTGTATATAGAAATACGTTTGAAAGTTCTTGAGATTGAAGATAGCTATCATAATTAAAGTTGAATAGGTCAAGAATGATGGTCTATTCTGTTTTGGTTGTTGTCTAGTGATAACCATTCTTGATTAATGAACTAGCTAACTTTCTTTGTACAAGGATATTAAAAGGAGATATTTAATGCCCATCTAAATGGAGAAATTTGTATGGTTTAACATCCTCGGTCTTAAATGCTTTGCTCCGACCCTATTCTCGCATTAAAACGAAGTCATTTTATGTTTATTTACATATAAAACGACATCGTTTTGAAACGAAAATATGGTTGAAACGTATAAAAGGATGTCGTTTTGAGAGAGAAATAGGGTTAGAACAGGATATTTGGGACAGAGCATCTGATACTCGGTTAATTAAACAATTTATGAGATTTATAAAACAAAAATAACATTTATATATGTATATATATATTCAATTAAAATGTGCATTGCCCACCAATGACCAAATTTCATTCACAAGTTCCCTTTACTGACAGAAAGAAAACCCACTATCAATAACAAGATCATATTCTTCATCTCACTTCACATGGTAGGACCCTATTAGTTTGTGTTTTCTTGACTTTGTTTCCTTTACAAGCGTATCTTCAATTTATTGTGCAAGAAATAAAAGAACAGTCTGTATCTGCACTAGCACACATTGTCCAACAACACAAGCCCCAGGAGTTGGATGCTTCTGCCATAGTTCTGTCTTGATTCATTTGCTTTTCCCTTTCTAAACTTCCCCACCATTGAAGTGTTATAATTTCTTGTACGAACGTAAGAGTTGAATCGTGTTGGTTTATGCCCTTGCAGCCAATTATTTTCTAACAAATCGGTCATTAAAGGGTAGGTGGTGGTGTTAAAATGTCCCTAACATTAGGCATTGTTACTACGTTCTTCTGTGATACAAACCAAGGCATGTTACTTGTATCAGAAAAATGGTTGACAGTAATGAGACGAAGGGGTTCTGGATGTTAGAGATACATCATCCGTGTGTGTGGATAGTGGCTCAGACAATGACTCCTGGAGGCCCAAAACTCAGGTCCATTTACTTCAGTCCAATAACTCAGCTTCATCACAATAACAGAATGCTCCTGTAACATAGATAATAATTATCCCTTTCGGTTATAACCGATTCTAATTGACTGATTCGTTAATTCTTTGTATATATATACAATCAATGAATGGAAAAAGGTGTGGCAATTACATCATATAACTTTGTCATCGATTATTACATGGTATCAGAGCACTAAAGGACAAACGTCCATGGCTCATATTTCCGAAGCTTCTTCTTCCACCCATCTTCCCTCTGATTCTCACAATCAAATCACCACAACCATGCCTTTTCTTGATTTCTCTGCACTTGCCAAAACTCTGAATTTCAACTTACCTATCAAATTGGATCGGACTAATTTCATTAACTGGCGTGCGCAAGTTCTTGCAGCTATCCGTGCCTTAGAACTTGAAACCTTCATCACTTCAGGCATTTCCCCACCCAATCCAGTGATTGTCTCACCTTCTGGAGATCCACCAACACCAAATCCAGATTTCAGATCATGGAAACGTCTTGACCACTTCTTCTTCTCTGGGCTTTTCTACCATTGGTGATGATGTAATCGGTCGGTCAACACCTCCTCTTCTTCACTTGAGGTATGGCAAACTCTTGAAAGGTTGTATGCACAGACCTCCATGGTTCGTGGTCTCATACTCAAGCAATGCCTATCTACAATACAAAAGGTGCTCTTAGTATTTACGAATATATGCAAAAGATTAAAACAATTGGAGACTCCCTTCTGGTTGCAGGACATCAAGTCCCTGAGCATGAACTCATCCTAAGTGCTCTGAATGGGTTAGGTCATGAATACGATCCGTTGGTTGTTTTTCTAACTCATACCATGAAAACTTCTACTTTACAAGATACTCAGATACCTTAATGATGCATGAGACTCGGATTGAGCAGTTGAATACTCTATCTACACAGACTGCTACTACTATGCCTTCAGCTAACATTGCATCTTATCATACAAATAATAATCTCAATAGACAGCCATCTTATGCACACAGACCTGGTTATAGAGGCAGGGGAGGTAGAGGTCGGAATGGCAGATGGTCTAGTTCTGGAAGGATCTTCTGCCAACTGTGTCAAAAGCCTGGTCATGATGCCCTTAAGTGCTATAAACGATTTGATCAGACATGGCAAGGGTCTCAGAATGTGTTACATCGACAGCCACAAAATCAGTCTCACAATGGTCCAGGTAATTCTTACAATCCCAGATCTGATCCACAGACTTTCATTGCCCACAATCAGCAACCAACTCCAATGGATCCTGGAAGTGACTCAACCTGGTTTGTTGATAGTGGTGCCACCCACCATGTTACCCCTGATTTAAACACTCTCAACAACAGCACTGCATATGAAGACAAAGATCATCTCACTGTGGGAAATGGTAACTCTCTCTCCATTGCTCACACTGGCTCTTCTTCCATTCCTGTTTATGATAACAACCATACCTCTTTAGCTTTAAAAGAAATTCTTCATGTTCCTCAAATAACCAAGAATCTTCTGAGCATTTCTAAAATCACAAAAGATAACAATATTATTGTGGAATTTACTGACAATTACTGTTTGTTTAAGGACAAAGCTTCAGGGAAACTTCTGCTTAGAGGAGTGCTTCGAGATGGACTCTACAGTCTTCAAGCTACTACTCCCTCACAGTCTACCTTTTCTTCTTCTTTTTCTGGTTTATCTAAGGCTTTCTCTCATCAACATCCTACTGCTAATGTATTCAGCAATTGTGAAGCCTATAATATTCAAACATCTGCCAATGTTTGGCACACTAGACTTGGTCATCCTTCACAACATGTACTGGATTTGATTTTAAAATCAATGCACTTAAAGTGTGACTCTAGCACTTTTCAATTCTGTAATTCCTGTAAACACGGCAAATTACATCAACTTCCTTTTATTACACATAATATTACTGCCACTAAACCTCTTGAACTTGTTTATTCAGACATTTGGGGACCCTCTCCTCACATCTCCAGTGAGGGTCACCATTATTATCTCATTTTCATTGATGCATACTCACGGTTCACATGGTTTTATCCTCTTAAACTCAAATCTGAAGCACTATCCACATTCATTCGGTTCAAAACTCATATTGAACTACAACTTGATCACAAAATAAAAGCAATTCATACAGACAATGGGGGGGAATATAAAGCCTTTTTACCTTTCCTCAATCAGACTGGTATTCTTCATCGTTTCAGCTGTCCATACACTCACCAACAAAATGGTGTTTCTGAAAGGAAACACCGTCACATTCAAGAAACTGGTTTAACACTGCTCTCTCATGCTCAAATGCCTATCACTCTATGGCTTGAAGCCTTTTCCACAGCTGTCTTTTTAATCAATAATCTTCCAACACCGAGGCTCCACAACAAATCACCATTTGAGCTCCTCTACCACAAATCACCTAATTATCTACTTTTTAAAACCTTCGGTTGTAGTTGTTACCCCTACCTACGATATTACTCCAAGCACAAGCTTGATTTTCATACTACTAAATGTATCTTCTTGGGGTATAGTTCTATTCACCGCGGATACAAGTGTCTCAGCCCATCCGGTAAGATTTTCGTTTCTCGTCATGTTGTTTTCAATGAGAGTGAGTTTCCTTATCCTTCTATTTTTCCTCCTAAACCCTCCTCTCCTTTACCATCTACTAGCTTACCTCTCTCTGTTTTAGTTCCTGCTGTTCAATTTCAGGTCTCATCTCCCAGCACTCCACTTTCAGCAAGCTCACCTGATCTGCCTCCTTGCACCAGCACTAATTTTCAGGTAATTCCTCATGCTCCCTCTACTTCTTCTCCTACCTCTATCTCTTCCTCTCTACCACTACAACCTTCTGCTTTGCTACCTAACCCTCAGTCTCCACCTATTCTTGGCCCTTCCTTTCCTGCTCCTACTCAAAACCTTCATCCCATGCAAACCCGATCCAAACTTGGTATCTTCAAGCCCAAAACCTATTCTGCTGCCCTAACCTCTTGTCCTACATCAGAACCTACCTCAGTCACCCAAGCTCTTCAAGACCCTTTGTGGCATCAAGCTATGAAGGATGAAATTTCTGCCCTACATAAAAACCGTACCTGGAGCTTAGTTCCTTATGATCCTACCATGAATATCTTGCCTACTAAGTGGGTTTTTCGCACTAAATATCTTGCTGATGGTTCTATAGACAGATTTAAAGCACGCCTAGTTGCCAAAGGCTTCAAGCAAACTCCTGGGATTGACTATTCTGAGACTTTCAGTCCAGTGGTTAAGGCATCCACAATCAAGGTAATTTTCTCCCTTGCCGTCTCTTATAATTGGGACATCCAATGCCTAGATATCAAAATGCCTTCCTCAATGGTGATCTACATGAAGTTGTATACATCACCAACCTCGTGGATTTGTCACTCTACTCACCCTACTCATGTTTGTCGCCTCTCAAAGCCCTCTACGGCAAGCGAGCTCTAGAGCATGGTTTCACACACGAAAGCGACCTTCAACAATTGGGGTTTTGTTAACTCTAAGTCCGATCCATCTCTCTACATCTACAGACACAACAGTATCCTTCTTATTGCCTTAGTCTATGTGGACGACATTCTCCTCACAGGAAACAGTCCTCACACTATACAAGGACTTATTACTAAGCTTCACTCACAGTTTGCTCTCACCACAATAGGCAGTATTAATTTTTTTCTGGGATTTGAGGCTTACCGTAACGAGACCGGTCTGTATCTCTCTCAGAGTCAGTATGTCCATGATCTGCTTCACCGTGCCAACATGTCCTCTGCCAAGCCCTGTGCTACTCCCATCTCCACCGGATCCAAGCTCTCTCTCCATGATGGTCTCCCTTTCTCGGATCCTTCGTTATATCGAAGTTTGGTTGGGGCTCTTCAATATCTCTGCAATACCAGACCCGACATATGTTATGCGGTAAATAAATTGAGTCAATTCCTCACCAATCCATTGACTACTCACTGGATTGCTCTCAAACGGGTTCTACGTTACCTTCGTGGGACTACTGATTTAGGGCTTCACTTTCGGCCCTCCTCTTCTCCTCTTCAGCTTCACGCCTTTAGTGACTCCGACTGGGCTAGCTCGCCTGACGATCGGAAGTCTACCAGCGGTGGCTGCGTCTTCCTCGGGGGGAATCTTGTCTACTGGAACTCAAAGAAGCAGTCGATTGTGGCTCGCTCCAGTACCGAGGCAGAGTATCGAGCGCTTTCTCATGTCTCCACTGAGCTCATATGGCTGCTCTCCTTCTTCTCCGAACTCGGCTTCTCTTCCTCTCACAAACCTATCATCTGGTGCGACAATAATAGTGCTCGATCCTTAGCGCACAATCCGGTGTTTCACTCCCGCACCAAGCACTTTGAGCTGGATCTTCACTTCATTCGAGACAAGGTTTCAGATGGTGTGTTGGAAGTCAGATACGTCAGCACCACAGATCAAGTTGCGGACTTGCTTACAAAGCCCTTAACCGCCGCACGATGTTCATACCTTATCTCCAAACTCAACCTTATCTCAAATCCTAGGTCTCGTTTGAGAGGGGCTGTTAGAGATACATCATCCGTGTGTGTGGATAGTGGCTCAGACAATGACTCCTGGAGGCCCAAAACTCAGGTCCATTTACTTCAGTCCAATAACTCAGCTTCATCACAATAACAGAATGCTCCTGTAACATAGATAATAATTATCCCTTTCGGTTATAACCGATTCTAGCTGTACAGATTCGTTAATTGCTGTATATATATACAATCAATGAATGGAAAAAGGTGTGGCAATTACATCATATAACTTTGTCATCGATTATTACACTGGACAATAATGGTTAAGTTGGTCCCTTTTAATTCACCCAATGATCAGTGTTAAACAACCTCCATTTCACCTCTTTTAACCAAAAGCATGAAACTGCAGAAAGTAAGAAGGAAGAATCAATAATGACACTAGGTGCTTGTATATTGTAATGGACTAACGTCAGAAAGAAGACAACAGAAGAGGAGACTTTGTTTTATCCACGAAAAGATGATCCATACTTATTGTACGACTCCTTTTTCTTCTTTCCGTTATTCACATTGGGCCCATATATATATCTTTCAAAATGTGTTATTATGACATGATTATTGTCACTTGATTAAGATTACTGTAAAAGAATATAAATACTTAAATGGCATAATGTTAATTCTCTTTTCCCTTACATAGGAAAGACAATTCTTGACATATCGGTATAAGTTTAGTTATATTTGATAGGTCGATTTATAGATCAAGCTCAAGCTTATACTGATTCGAAGCTCAATTATTTTAAACAAAATAACATCATTCTATTTAAAAGAGTTAAATTTCGGACAAGCACGAGTCTTAAGTAACCTAAAATCTGACCCAATTTTAAAATTTTAACCTGGCTAACCCGTTGCCATCCCTACCTATGCAAGCAACTTGATAGCTGGGGTTGGATTGGATCCCACCGAGAACCAGCAATATAGCTAACAGCTTCACTTTGACAATTGCCTGTAGTGTTTGCTGCAACTAGTCATTAATGTACAGGTCCAACCTTTTTCTTTAGTTTTTTTTTCATTGCTACGCAATGGTCCACACCAAATACAGATGAACTATCCAACTGGGAAGATCCCACATTCTTTATCTAGTTCATGAATTGACATTTTGGGTGCATGCAAAGCATTAGCTTGACTATTACATTTAGGTCTATGATCATTTATAAAAGCTCCAAGTCTACATAAGGTCTTCAATACTTTCTAAAAGTAAGATTCAGACGTCCGGCACGAAGATTTGTTTCTTCAAGTAGGGACTTAGGAGCGGTGTTTGGGAGGATTGAACTTACACCATGAAATATATGTCTAGAAATCCCACCAAATATCACAACATCTCCAGAATCTAGCACAAGTTTCTTCGCCTTTTCAACATCCCTTTGGTCACCGTATAAAAATTCTCCAGAATCGCCGATTGAGAAAGAAACTACAGGTAATCCTTGGCGAAGACTTTCTTGACTTTCATCTTTATCCTGTCCAGCAAACCAGGAGTTATCAGTATTTTGGGTAAAAGCAGAACCCAAGCAAGAAGGGTGCATTCAAGTAATATGTAAGTTGGGAAATTGAAGTAAAAATATTGCAGCATCAGTTCAAATGGGGTTGAGAAAAATGGCAATCCAAAAAATGAGGACAAGAAATTTTCATTCCAAACCTGATGGAGACCAAGCCGTCCACTTGCAGAGTAAAAGTTTACAATGCAGATGTTTGGTGACATCCATGGCAGATCGTCTTCTGCATTTTTTACTCTAGCATTGCTTTCAATGAGGGCATGTGAATCTTTGATCACTTTCTCAACAAGGAAATGAAGTTCATGAGGAATAGTTGGTGTCTTAGAACCATCTATTGGGCGATACTCTCCATATTGACTTGTATCAGGGTCCCAATTTTTACCAAGGCACATCATTTTCAAGTGCAGCCTCTTACCATCACGATAACCAGGTTGGTAGAAACCTCCGGATCTCAGTCCAAGGTTTCGGCATAGTGTTACTATTTTGATCTAGAAGAACAAAAGAATACACTAACTTAGGGGAAACTACATAAACAATTTCTTGGAAGAAAAGCTTCTCTAAACTACTAAGAGTCTAAGACCAGTAGTTTCTGAAAAGATTAACCACATCGTAGTTTAAATAATCAAGGAATTACATGTCTGACCATTATTTACCACCTTTCAAGAAATAGCAACTGAACTTGCTAGATGAAAATTAAGTAACCATGAGTTTAGGCATGCACATGATCAGTATGAACCACAATTTGCAAGAGATATAAAAGAAAGCAAATATAGGACCTGATCATCCATGGATAAGTAGCCCTTTAAAAGAACCATTCCAGGTCTTAGGATACTGCCGCTTATTCCCTTTGTAGCACGTTTAATTTCATTCCGTCTTTCCCTGTTCTTGACAAGCAGAGATGGTTTCAACATGAAAGGAGTTTCAGCTTTAGGAGGGCAAATATCAAAAGGTTCAACTAATGCCACTTGCTCTAACTGCTCTAGATCTCCAACCGTTACATCATAATTCGAACTCTTTCCAATGGAAGTCTGTTTCTCGTTACTCAAATGAGAAGACCAAGGCACAGAATCATCCTCAATGACTGAACCTGAAACCAATGAACACTCATTATCGATTGAACCACGGGCCTCACCACTAATTTTCTCCTGCTGGGATAAGACTGCACAGGTAAGTTCATCTCCAGGTGATTTCTTTTCATCTCCAGGTGATTTCTTTGGCTTGTACACATATCTTGGGGAACCTCTACCATTGACGTTCCTTGAAAAACTACCACGTAAATTCTGTTGGGAATTTGTCCCTCTTCTATGAGACCCAAAATTCCTACCGCTAAAACATTCATCAATAGCTGAGTCATCTTCTCCAGCCTAAATAGTTGGCAGATCAAATCACAATATTAATCAGCCAAGAACACTGAAACAACCATATTACTGAAACAGTCTTGAAAAGGACATAAAACAAAACAAAAACCCATGTAGAAAAAGTGAAGCAAAACAACAAAATCAGTCACTTTCGAAGAAATACATGTTACAACGTAATCATAGTAAGATGACTAAAAGAGAAAGAGACAGGGAATGGTAAACTTATACCAGGTTATTACGAGGAGAAGAATGAAACGCTGGTCTAGAAGAGGAAAAGTCTCCTTTTCCTTTTCCTCGACCTCTACCTCTGCTACTAATCATCGTTTGGTGTCTACTCCTACAGCGTTGGAGACTTCAACAAGGGCGGTGGCTTGGAGAATGGTGATGTACGCAGAGTTTTAAATAGGCCAGAAAGCATGCGTTTCTGAAAGTGTGGCCTTTTGTAACTTTTGTCATTACTATATTATTCACTTTCAATATTGCTATAATAATCTATCGAAATTGAATTCTACAACTATACATTTTTATGAATATTTGATAAATGGAATTTCATTTAAGTTAATACAATTTGGAATTTTGGACTGTTTATTTACAATCTATATTATATATATTTACTATAATGAACAGTTCTCAGTATTAAACAGATGTAAGTGAAGAAGAGCCATAGTTGGTAATTTTCTATCTCTGCGCTAACGCATTTCACCATCACAAGTCTCTCTTCTTGAGAAAATTTGAATCGGAGACCTAAAACGCAGATGCTATATTGAGGTTTTCCCCCATATATGTGCTCCTTGTATTTGGGTTTTCAATAATTCTTATCATGAGTGCATCAATGATTTCAAAGGCCTTTTGATTTGTGTTTGACTTGTAATTTCCTTCGCTTTGGTTAGATCTTCGTCGTTCATGGAGGTAGATCACTAGGGTTTTGTGTTGTTTGGTTGTTTGTTTTCTGTTGCATTGGTCGTAGATAGAAACCTGTAATTTTGTTAAAAATGAAATCTTTTGTTGGTTCCTTATTTCGGATTTCCAAACTAGGCTTGCTCTGGGCGAAAGCTGCGATTTTCATTTGGATTTGGGAATTTTGTTGTCGTTTTGATTATTGGAAAGAATGAATTTTGGGTTTTTGGGGCCGTAGAGATCGGTTGCTTAATGGGCATTTTTTTTCTTTTGGTGAAATGCGAGTTAATGCAGTAATTAAGACATAGGATTTCGATCTCATGCGAATTTTTAATGGGTAGGCCTCCCAGCAAGCTTTATTGATAAACTAATGCAGTTCTTCTGTAAATACGAGGAAGTGGGAAAGTAAAGATGGTGAAGCTTACTATGATTGCTCGTGTCACGGATGGACTGCCGCTCGCTGAGGGATTGGATGATGGCCGTGATGTGAAAGATGCTGAAATGTACAAGCAGCAAGTAAAGGCTTTGTTTAAGAATCTTGCAACGCACCAGAATGAGCCTTCAAGGATGTCCATTGAAACTGGCCCTTATGTCTTTCAGTATCCTTCACATTTGCTTTAGTCTCTTTCATAATCACTTTTAAGTGTAGACTTCAAAAAAGGAGTATTGTTGGCATGCCAAAATTATTCTTTGTTTGCTTCATACTTTTTCTTCCTTGAACTCCATTACTATGTCTGAACCTTCTGTAGAGTCACTCAATCTCTTGAAAGATGTGTGGAAATGGGTACACTGCTCAATACTATGTAATGTTAAACAATGGTGTTCAGGATGCATGAGTGGCATGTTCTTTAATTGCTGTTGCTTGGGAAGGTCATAATGAAAAAGTTAGGAGTTCTTAATGCATGTCAAGGGCTTTCTAATGAAATGGTTATTAACCTTTTTGTTGACTGCCTTCTTAGTGTCCATTAAAGGGAAAAACATCAGATTCACAAGAGTAATGATGTAAACATTCAAACGAAATTAGATTGCTCTAGTAGACCTTCGCAAATTGAATCATCATGATTGTAGTTCTCTTAGTTAACATTATGGATTACACTTCAGCAGTTCGTTGGTTAAAGCTGCTTTTACAATTATCTTTTCTTGCAAATTTGACTGTTCATTTTGACTGCTGTTTTCTTGTTATACTTTTTGAGAAGTGAAACAGTTTCTGTGATTTCTTGACTTGATACCTTTAGTTATATTATTGAAGGACGTGTATGTTACCTCACCATGTGTGACCGTTCGTATCCCAAGAAACTTGCCTTTCAATATCTTGAAGACCTCAAGAATGAATTTGAGCGTGTCAATGACGCCCAAATTGAAACTGCTGCTAGACCTTATGCATTCATTAAATTTGGTAGACCTCTTTTAGTTTTTCTTCTTAAATTTCTAATACTGAATTGAACTCTCCTCGGTGACTTCATGTTTTCTTCACATGGATTCTACTGTCACTAATAGGCCTGAACTTTAGTTTTTGTTTTTCCTCTCCAAGATACTTTCATTCAGAAAACAAAGAAATTGTACCAGGATACTCGCACTCAGCGGAACATTGCTAAGTTGAATGATGAACTCTATGAAGTCCATCAGATTATGACTCGCAATGTGCAAGAAGTTCTTGGTGTTGGTGAAAAGTTGGATCGTAAGAGATATTCCTTTCTCTTTGGTTGTTTTACTGTATCAGATTGTTGCTAGCTTGTTTGAGCCTACCAGAAGAGAATATTACTGACTGTTAAGTTTCTCACAACGGGATTATGTTAATGATGCTTCACTATATTTTATAGAGTTGGAGAAAATGTCTGTTTCCTGTTTAAGTTACCATTTTAATATTGGTTGGATACTTGAGTCAGTCAGTTGTACTGCCATAAAAGACATTCTTTTAGCTTCTTCTATTAATTGGAATGGAGACTTGTACTTTCAGTTACATATTGATTTTGGTGTTGTGACTTGGTTTCTTTTTTTCTCTTGAAATTAATATGTTTGATGCACATTTCACCAAAGTACATATTAGTTCAGTGGATCCTTTGATGAGAATTGTTGTGGAACTGATTGTCGTAAAGGCATGCCTTACTTTGCTTGCATGCTACAGGAATTTTTGTGGAAATGAGAATGCAAATGGCCTTTTTGACAGGATAAACATGTCTAATGGGAATTCTTATTTGCATGATATCTTTGTGATTGGATCTTTTGGTTACATTCAATCTGGACAATTTCCCTGAGCTTTTGGTCTGTTGTTACCTTATGCTGGTTGTATATGTTTGTCCAAAAATGATATACGAAACTTTCATCCCATTATCGACTTCCTTTGCTGGACTTGGTTCATCTGTCTCTCTCGAAAAGAATCCTTACTGTTCTGTCTTCCCATCTCAAGCTCTGTCCTAACACAGCTTTTGCATATTCCTTTAATGATGCAGAGGTCAGTGAAATGTCAAGTCGGTTAACATCAGAATCTCGTATATATGCTGACAAGGCAAGAGACTTGAATCGACAGGTTAGTTCCATTTTTATGGCATGAAGATTGGATCCGTCCTTCTTTTGCATCTTCTTGTTCGACATGCATTTAACTTTTGGGATGTACATAGAAAAATTGTATTTTGTGGCAAAGGCTAAACCAAGCTTTAACTTTTCTAATTGTTTTCCTACTTGTTTATACATTCCATTTAACTCCTTCCTACGCTATACGCACTTATCGCCCTTCACTTGTGGTTTTCACCAGTGAATGCTTTTTACTAATGGTTTGTTTATACTTTTGGGGTGCAGGCATTGATTCGTAAATGGGCCCCTGTCGCTATTGTGTTAGGAGTTGTATTTCTCCTTTTCTGGGTTAAAACAAAGATCTGGTGATCTAGTCGCCTTTCTAGCAGTTGAAAATTTTGTTCAACTACTTACCTGATTCTCTGCAATGCCATCTCTGGTTGTCTTTGTCCCAGATTCTCTGAACTTCACAGGCTTTATGATGTTTCAAGGACTAGTTCCAAGATAATGACCTAATCTTGTTTCAAGAGTAAGCACTATCAGATTGTGGATCACATGTACGAAAAGACTCGACAACAGTTTGAAGTTGAACTTTAGTTTCTCTAATTGGCACATTTTAGGTAGCTTCCAGCTATCATATGGAAGTGGGAAGAGACCCCT
This sequence comes from Erythroxylum novogranatense, assembly GCA_029891385.1. Lineage (NCBI taxonomy): Eukaryota > Viridiplantae > Streptophyta > Magnoliopsida > Malpighiales > Erythroxylaceae > Erythroxylum > Erythroxylum novogranatense. Next base: position 9,240,898 of record CM057232.1, on the reverse strand, counting down.
TACCTTACAACCAGATTAAGGGCAAAGTATATAGGAGATAACTTCGAGGAACTTACACTCTCAATCCATATATTTGTCAGTACTAGAATTGATTTGAGATACAAAATGATGTTATACTGTTAGCAAATGTAGATTTACCTTTCCTGATTTGTGCATGTTCCTCTTGTCCGATATAGTTAATCATTTGATTTTTTTTTTTTTGTTACTTATAAATCCTTATGCCATGAGCTGCTGCAAAACATGCTCCAGACTTCTATATTCTAATGTTGATAAAGAGTCATTTCAGCCATATGAGTGCACCTATTCTGAAACCATAATCAGACAGCTTGTGTGTTCCTCGTACTCACTGCTCGAGTTCTTACAAATGTAAATCAATGTCTAGTAGAACGCAAGATGGAACTTGGATCTCGTACTTAATCTCAGCCAACTAATGAATGAATCAGATTACTTTGTGGTGGATTAGTTCAGAAAAAGCAAACAGCATTAAAAGAAAAAGAAAGTAACGACAAACATTCGTCTTAGCTAAATCAGAATAAGGCCTAGTAATTCGACCTCTCATGGTCATGGAATATCAACCCATATAACATAACAGTGATCATCAGTATGAGACTCTGTGGATCACTTGGACTACTTGACCCGACAATGTTCAAAATTCTAACAATAGCCGTTTGAACCTCAAATAGGCGGCAATTGAAGAACACACCACTCGGTAGCCTAGATGAAAGCAGCAAAAAACAACCCGGCAATGGGAATCTCCGAACCTAAACCCCACCGTGATGACGAAGAAGATTACATGGAAACTGATGGGTCTGATTCAGATTATGATTCCGACATGGATCCAAGTTATAGCATTATTGAGGAGACTGGAAACAAGCTATCGAATCTGTCTATCAAGAAGAAGTCTACGCCACGGTTAGTGTCTTCATTTGCAGCCATTAAAGACAAGGAAAAAGTAAGTTTGTTTTTTTTTTTAATTTTGTAGAATGTTTGATAAAAGGGTAAATTTTTATTGGTGTAACAGTGCTAAAAATTTGGACCTGGGCATGGAGAAAGATTTGGAACAGGCTGATGATGATGATGATGAAGAAGAAGAAAGTTTCTTAGAAGTTCAAAACTTTATAGAAGGTCAGTGCATTCAGTATGTGCTTCTTATGCATTCAAGTCCTTTAGATAAATGCCGACTGCCAAATAACTCGAGGTAGATTACCAGAAAAGTATAAACTTAATGAACAAACTTGTGATGCCATCAATTCAGTCTACAAATGCGTGTCGTCCCAATTTTTTTCCTTTTTCATTTTTGCTACATAAATGAGGATCCGTAGCGAAATCACTGCCTCGCACATATAACTTGATGCTACGTTGCGGGGTTTGGGTGTTCTCCTGGTGATGTGATCTTTGTTTTACAATGTCGCTGCAGCTGGGAAGATAGAAAAGCTGAAAGTATGTCAATGCAAAGCTTATTTGAAAAGGAATGGATTGAGGCTCACTGGCAATAAAGGCATACTCATTGAACGCATAAAGGAGCATCAACAGTAATTTGAAGTGTTTCTGTGTAATTAACTCTTTTCTTTTTTAACCGTGTTTCTTTCTTGAATAGTTCACTTCTTTCGGATCATGTAGGTTGTTGAAATGTGGAGGAGAGGAAAAGTATCCGGTATCCAGCTTTGTTCTGAATTGTAAAGGCAAGCAATCTTTGAACAAATTTTCAGCTTGAACATGAAGACTAAAGTTTAGTGCCAAATTGGAAGGCTATGCACTTTTGTTGCATTGAACTATTTGCATGATGAGGTTTATGATTAGTTTCAGTTCAATTGTCATTGGTTGTTGAACTTAAGATGGGATTATCGAGGTGTAAATGCCGAATCATCATGCCTTCCTCTTATGTCTTCACATATGCGTGATCACTTTATAGCTTTCTGAAGTTAATGCAAAAAGATTTCTTATATTTTTGTCTTTTACTTTCTTTCTTAGTTCTAGATTTCTGGTTATTTCACTGCCATGCACTGATGATCATGAACTTGATGCAGGTGATGCATGCAAAGGCGATGTTGTTCTTTTTGAGCAAAATGTTTATGAAATGTGAGCTATTGGCTATAGTTGTGCCTTTCAACAGAAAAGATGGATTATGATGGACTGCTATAATGATGACAATCCTCCAAGCGTTGTTTCCTAAACATTGTTTTTGATTTCCTTGTCCCTTTTTTTGGTTTCATAGGTACAATATTGCTGCAAGAAGTGCTGGTGGCCCTCCTTGTGGCAAAAGACTTGTCGCAGGTCGAATTGTCAAGGAAAGCTATGGGGCTGCCAAGCAACAGCATACATTTACAGTGAGTCAAAAGAAGTATTAAAGTTATAAATTTCCAGCTGTATTAAGGTGTCCGTGAAAATAAGATGAGCATATTAATCACTCATTTACACTTTTTATGAATTGCAAAATGACATTTTAGGTTCAGGATCGAAAGTTCAAAACATCCATCTAAATTTTGAGGGCATCTCAATATTGCGGAAAATAGTTGGATACATCTGAATCATGTAATTTTCGTGACTTATGTGGATAGTGGCGTACCATTTTGTTCACATTATAATATGGTCGTTTGTGGGTAAACTATCAAAAGAAAGTAACTGAATGATGATATGCCACTAAGTAGGAATGTTGTCTCCAGCTCTTTGTAATTTGAAGGCGATCTGTCTGGTGTAATACCCTCTACTTGGTCTTGGAAATTTTAGTTCAGATTAAATATCCGGTAGACTGCTGACCTTTTGGTGTCTATGAACAGATAGAAGTCCTTTGGAGCAAAGGGAAGATGTCACTGCCTCCACTTCACCCACTGCTAATAAAGGGTCGAAACCTATATCGAATGGGAACTCAAAGACAGGTTTCAGCATCTAGAAGGCATTCTTGATTGTTTTCCTTTCATGTGCACAAGGTGAAAATTTTGCAAACTTGCCGTTATTGTCTCTCAGATGTGGGAAAATGAAGATGAAAGGTGTAAAGTTCTGATGGAAAAGCACTCAAGGGGTTCTATTGCTAGGTCAGATAGAGAAACCAGAATCCAGGAGATAGAGAAGAAGAAGTTGCTGAGAGAATTAAGGTTCTTTGTTTTAATTTCACTGGACAGTATCTTTACTTAACAGGTTTTAGGCATATTGGTGCAGTGCAACTGCTAGCCAGTTTAGGTATTCTTATATTTCTGTAACTTTCTGTATGTTACAGGGCTGAAGGGAAGAAGGATCCTGAAAGCAGCCTGTCCCATTTGATAGGTAGTCAGGGAGTTCAAATTCATCAATCACGTTCTGCTCTTGACGTGCAACAAACAGTTGTCCAACCTCAGAAGTCCCATATCTCTATCAATGTGGGAACAACATTTTCCCAATCTCGACTGTCAGGCGTTTCTGTTGAATCAGGAAACATTGGGGTTAAGTTAAACAACCATGAAGTTCAGAAACACAGTGCTGGTAGCGTCAATAATGGCAGTTTTGCTTTCCATGAGCGCTGCAGGGGTTGGCAAAATGGGATTTCTGGCTTTCATCATCCTGGGAATCATCCACTACATAAACAGCCATTAACTGTGCAAAATCAGCCCCCCTTAAGAAGCTTGAACCATCACCATTTGGCAAACCTACCACATAGACAAAGCTATCAAAAGCTTCAGCTATGCAGATATTATGCTCGGGGAAGATGCTACTATGGAGACAATTGTAAATTTATACATGAATCAGGGGATGCACACAGCCTAAAGAGGGAAGAAAGGTGGTGATCTGATAATCAAAATGGCAGGAGAAACAATGACACGGACTTTAAAATCTTTTGTATGGACTATGGATTGTGCCATTGTTTGAACATTACCAAAAATACTTGTTACTGGTAATTGGTGAGCTTGTGAATGAAATGACGTATTCAGAAAGCAAATGATCTATCGCTTTTCTTCTTGACGTTAAGCAGCTTTGTTCGAACAGAAAACATTTCAAATTAATGCTCTTATTTGCCTTTTGTGCTTACGGATACATTTCTACAAACATTGTTTTACATTTAATTGATTACAAAGATATGAAGCCAGCAACCTTGCTACTCGGAAAATCCAAAAATTAAAATATTTAATATTATTTTTTTAAAATAACAAAATTATATTGATAAAATAGAAAATATGATTAATTGTTACTAAGTTACTCTTGACATCTTTACACAATCATCTACTTCCAGCCAGTTTCCATGCATAGCAGCCCAATGTAGTATTTATATGAAGCTTTGGGTTTATGTTGAAAAAAGTTGGTAACGGTTAGACTTTGAACTGGACGAGCTTTTCAAGCTACAACAAAACGGATCTTCACTTATGCATTCCCAACTGAGTTGCTTTTTGTCACGCCTTGGAGTTCCATTGGAGAATTTGTAATGCTTCCAACTGAGCCCATGGTCTGAGAGCTTAACTGGGGACTAGCAGGACAAGCCTCTGGATTACCGGCACTCATGGCATGAATTGCTCCTGAACTTAGCTGTGGGCTCATTGAGGTTCGTTGGCTCATTTGCTGGGGGCTTGGCTGCTGCTGAGGCTGCTGCGGCTGAGGCTGCTGGTTCAGTTGTGGAACTCCCATGGTCGAAGGTGATGGTGAACCTACTTGTGAAGGTGAAACAACAGCCTGCAAAGAAGAACCTGCTTCTTGCTGCTGCTGCTGTTGCAATTGCTGCTGTTGCAGTTGCTGCTGCTGCTGCTGCTGCAATTGCTGCTGCTGTTGTAATTGAAGTTGTTGCTGCTGCTGCTGTTGCTGTTGGTTCATATACATATTCATACCAGCCATTAACTTTGGTGGACCCATTGGCCCAATGGTACTCCGCTGCATCGGGTTCATGTTACCCCGGGACAGAGACTGACCAAGCATGGAAAGACCAGCAGAAACTGGATGCATCTGTCTAGCTCCTGACATCCCAGCTATGCCTGACTGAGGACTACCTAACATGCTTGTTCGGTTTTGCATTATCTTAAGCTTAAGGAGGGCAGCTTGAGCGGGAGTCATTTGTCCACGAAATTGCTGGCTTACCAAATTCATAGGATTTTGACCCATACTACTCATACCAGACATAGGTGCCATGGGTCCAGAGATTCCAGGCCCTATGCCTCTAGCACCTCCAATACCCATTGGGTTGCCGAGCCCCCCCAGACCAACCATGTTGTTGGCCATATTCCCCATGCTCATGGCTGTTCCAAGTCCCATCATTTTCCTCTGTTGCATCTGCTGTTGCTGCTGCTGCTGCTGCTGCTGTTGCTGCGGCTGCAATTGCTGTTGTGGCTGTTGTTGTGGTTGCTGTTGCTGTTGTTGCATTTGTTGTTGTTGCTGCTGCTGTGGTGGTGGTTGCTGCTGCTGCTGCTGCTGCTGTAACAACTGAAGCTGGAGAGGGGAAGGCTTATTGACCATGTGATTTCCCAACTGCATGTTTGAACCCTGACCAATAGAACTTAAGTGAGACAGTGGATTTGATGGAAGCACCAATGATGACCTCTGGAATTGTGAATGTGGCTGTTGCATCAAAGCATGTTGATTGTGCTGTTGATGATGTATTGGTTGCTGCTGCAGCAACTGCGGTTGCTGTTGCTGGATAGATGGTTGTAAGTCCAACAGCTGTGATCTTGCAGGAACTGAGACTCCTGACAAGAGACCTTGAGAAATTTGCAAAGCATGTGCGTTGCCAGGAGGAAGTATCCTTGTGTTGGCTAGTAGGCTTGGAGATGAAGGAATAGATGCATTTCCACTAAGGATGGGCTTTACATCGTTGGATGGTTGAACTAAAGCTGTTTCATTATATTGATGCACCTCAGCTGGTGTATTATTTGAGATTCCTGATGCAACTTGTTGATTATTTGACACAATATTCATGGGTGTTGGTCTTTGTTGAATATTATCTTCAACAGCATATCCTTCTCGCATCATCTGTATAAACCAATCCGTTAATCAGGTTCACAAGAAACCAACACAATATCTTCTGCTCATTAAAAGGTTTTTCTTTTCTAACATACCAGCGAGGAAGCTTGTGATGCTAGCAAATCTGCAAAATGCTGCAGAAAGAATTGATGAAAAAAGCAAATCAAAAACAAAATACATAAGTATTTTTATAAGCAAGTTTAATGCGAGATAGCAAATTGTAAAATATTAAAAAATTATGAGGCAATTGATAATACTATAGTATAGTAACTATATCCTGCTACCCTCATTGCCCAACAAACTAATGTCACAGCATACCTCATTGTGCAACCATGCCCCATGTTAAACAGGGAACAAAAGGCAGTCTTGCACATGGGAAAATGACTACATATCACATATCATAATGAAAATCTGCAGGTAGTAAAATGATGATTGACAAAGGAACACTAAAGCGTAGGTAGAGTGGAGTATCAACCAAAGATTGTGAGTGGTATATCTATCAAAGTTAAATTGAGCTTCAAAGACATATGATGAGGAAAGTAAACAAGAAATAATGACAAGGAATGTCTTTGATTACGCTATAACAAAGACTATGAGCTTTTGCATTGTTCATGATCCACCACTACATCCACTGAGTTGGTACACATAATGGAACTTACACTATTGGGCAAGGTAGGAAGATAATCCTCTGCTGACAAAACATCGCCATCTTCTACTTCTCCATAATGCATTGCTACAGTACCATCATTTGGCTTCTGAGACATGATCATTCTAGTACATATCCTCTGCACATAACCACCGTTCCCTAGAAAAGCAAAGTTATAAGCTGTGTCAGGTAGGGAATTCTCACAACTATACGATGCTATAGACATCGTAATTCAACAAACCTGGAACTCTTTCTGCCATTATAAAATTTATTACTCTCATCTTGCACACATTTATACTGCCACCAACAATTGACTTGGATAATGGCCAAGTATCATCTTTGAAATCACCAACAATGGCTAAATCAGAGAGACAACCCATCAGAGGTTTAGGTGAATATGTGTTGGGTTTCCTCACTGGGTAGTCTTCGACCTTGTTCCTTCTGCAGTTAAGTTGATGTCTGTAACAGAAGCCAGTAGGAGATAAGTAACAAGATGGTGGGACCTTGAGTGTCATTTACTAAATAGTATGATCTCATAAATCTGAAAAAAAAAAAAACAAATTGCGAGGTGATAATAATTGATATACCTTGCAGTGACCATCTCTATCTTTGAGAATTTTTCAAGCATGGCTGGATCAGCAATAGGTAAAGTTCCAACAGAAGGACTATTTGCATTTAATGGGACATTTATATTACTAACACTTGCAGGAGAGCCAACCCCACTCATTACTGGGGTCCTTGGTAGTGAATTTGATCTTCGCTTACCAGCTGCTTGGGCCTGATGCTGCCTTTGCAAAGAATCATTAGCACTGGACGTCAAGGATGAAGTTCCACCAACTGCAGTAACTGAATTGACTGCCGCCTTCTCCTTTTGTGATCCCAGTGCAGAAGTAGCAGCAACTGCTCCAAAGTTAGGTCCTGCTGAACCACTAGAGAATTCTCCAGACTTTGATGATAATGGAGACTGGGCTAAAGCCCCAGCAGATAACCGGGGACTTTGCACTGGCTTCCTCTTCTGAAACTGTTCCTCCTTCCTAAAATCTTGACCAAGATTGTTCCAAGCTGCCTGGGGGAAATTAGTTCTTAAGAGCTGATGTGGTATTCTTTGTTGTATCCGTGTTTGCTGAGCATCCAAATGGCCTGCATCTGTTTCCATCATCTGCATGTCATTCTTACCATGACTGAACTCTGAGCCATCAAGTTTGTCAGAATCAAACTGTTCTTCTTTTGGGCCAAATCTCACAACTGGCTGTCCTGTGGAGAGTGAGGCTGTTCCAGCATTTTGATTCATGACCCCTTCAAACATCTGCTGGGAATACTTCTGGCCACCAGCATTAGCATACTGAATACCTCTAGCCATCGCTTGGTGCTGCAATAGTGAACTCTTCCAGTTCACATCTGATGCATGGAGGCCATCCATATGAGGTCCTAAATGCTGCTGAATTCCATCGAGACCAACTGGAGTAAGCCTTGATCTCTTCATAGAACCAGATAAGGGTGATAATTGAGCATCTTGATTGTCCCTCTTCCCATGAAGGGAAGTAACAGGATTCACATTGTCATTATATGTGATCATCATCTCCTGCCCAGAGGGGGAGGCTCCAGAAATGCTGGCAAGCCCTTGATCCTGCATACTTCTTGGGGTTACAACCCCCATTTGATACCTTTGTTGGGACACCAAAGGCAGTGCTGGAATATTTCCATCTGGAATGAAGTTTCTTGTTCTCAGAGCTAACAAGTTATTAGAACTAACATTTTGTGCGGTTAAATTCTCTTGGACATGTGGGGGCATTGCAGTGCCTGAAATAAACCCCGATTCTCCAAATCTGCTGTTAGAGCTTTCTGGCACACGATCTATGCTTACCTTTTTCCCAAGTGTCCTATTATTAGATGTGACAGTAACTTCCGGCATCTGCTTGAATCTTTTTCTGCGCAAACTGCTTACTGCTAAATCAAGCTGCCAATGAAATTCAGCAAAGCATAAAAATATCAACAGATCGCTCCTGCCAATTAACCTTAAATAATGACCCAACATTTACCTTTGTAGGAACTGGATTAGTACATAGCCTATCCAATTTTGGTGCAGGATCTAAACAAAGTTCTGGTTGCAAGGCTTTCAATATCAGGGACTCTACTTCCTACAGTCAGACATTACAAGACGTAAAATGTGAATATCATTTCTAGAGGAATCAAATGTACCAACCATGCTTACCATCAAGTCGCCATATGTCCAAGAATTATCAGAGATCGACGGGATATCTTTTACCACATTCTCCAGTGACATCTTAAGGCAAACTTTATTCACAACAGGGTGCCCATCGACAGATGAAATAGTAGAACCTTGTTCAGAAGCACATTTTCGATGATCTTGAACCTGCAAGAGTTTCAACATTGAAAATTCTCTGAACATATGGCAGCGTCAATAAGTTCTGGAGTTTCACAATTGCAAATTCGCCCAAACGAATGTTTTATGCATCTAAGTTGTTTATCAATATATGTACATTCCAGTTTCTAATGTTTCCATTCATGATCAGACGGCAAAATTTGTAACATATATGTAAATTACTCACCTCACATATTATTGTCCCATTAACATATTTACAAGGTATACCATCCAGTATATCTCCAGGCAACCGGCCAGACTCAATTGCCTTCAAATACATGAGCAAAATAACAAGCCAATAAAAAATCAGCTTGTGAAACAATTGACTAACAATAGGAAAAAGAGCACAAACTCATGAGTATAATAGTAATCAAAAAAAAATTTAACAGGAAATATCCATGCACAGGATATTTTTCTACAGCTATGGTGCATAAATGTTCTGAATCAGAATTAGAAGAAAAGCAACAAGCATAAATATACCGAGAACAGAGTTTCAGATGCCCTATCATAAGGATGCAATAACTTTGAAGTATCTTGAGATGTCGCTTGATGTGCAACGTCAGTCTGAAAAACACGAACTCCATAGAATTAGAAATACCAAAAAGAAACAAAAGACTTTTTTTTTCTTCACTTCTCCAATTGATACAAAAATGCTAGGGCTACTCCCTACAAACCTCTGAAGGTTTTCCAATAGAATATCCATCAGGGTACAGGTTCAAAGTGAATGAGGCTTCATGTTCTGAAAAGAGAAAGCACAAATGTTCAACAGATTCTACTGATACAAGAACATCAATAGTTGAGTTTTGGAGACAAACCAGAGATGGATGACCTTGGGATGCTAGCTGTAACCTCACCACTCCCATGAATGACACCCTACATTACAAACATTTCAAACTATAACATGTGAAAGCAGCATATGAAATCACTTCACCCTCCACATGATCAAGTAACAGATCTCACAGTGGCAGCTCTACATTTGTACAAGAAAGATTATCACTTAAGGAAGTGCAACCAAGTTCCCTACATGAAACATAATCTCCACAACGAATGCAAGCAATAACTACGAGCCACAATTTGAAAGCCCAGGAGTTGAAGGTACATATAGAAATTACACATGTAGAAATTACAGCTTTGCATCAATAAATTACAAAAATACACAACTTAGGAAGGATGGTGTATCCAATGACCATAAAGAATACTGCAGGCAAACCCTTTAAAGAAAAGAAAGAGCAAATCAGAGAACAAATGTTAAAATGAGCAAACCAAGTTGCGCCAAGTGCAGATTCAAGCTATCAGAATCCACAATGCAAACTACATAATAAATAAAGATATCTAGCGTCAAACTAGAACTGCACATCAAATGTTCCCTAAAACAGGCTCTTCATCAAAGGATTCCAAATGATATTTAAATAGCAATGAATAGCTAACAAGATAATATCAGTTGTGCTCTTATATTCTATAATTCAAGTTGACGAACAAAACTAACAATAAGCCATTCCCTTTCGGTTTATCTTTAAACAAAAATTTTGTCGGAATACTTACATTCTTGGAGACAACCAATGAATTCTCCTCAGAATCATCTAACTCCTCATCCAAAGCAGTCTCAGGTTGGACAACAGCCTTGGGGCGGAACCTAGTACCAGTTTTTGAGATCTTAAACGAGACACCCATTTGAAGATTGAGTTGCTTGGACCAAGAGAAAGTGATGAAAAATCAGAAAGAAGGGAAAAAGAAGGTAGGAATTTTAAGGACAGGGTTACTTATCAAGGCTGGCGTCACATATAGAACTTGTAAAGAACCGAGGGCTTATGTGGGTGTTTAGATCAAGAGAAAGCGAGAGAAAACATGGCATGATGTGAATAATAAGAGAAAAATTCAGAATTTGCTTGAGCAAACGGAATACCCAAATGGAGTTCTTGAAATTGAGGGAATCCAGAACTGTAACGAGTTGCAAAGAAAGGAAGAGGCAAAATTTATCAAGAGATTGAAGGGTATTAGAGAGTGCTTGAATACCGGGAAAGTGGAGGAAAAGCTCAAGAGAGTAGAATTAACGAAAAACCCAGACGGAGACTTTCGACAATTGAGGGATTTCTGAGCTCGATTGAGATGTGACGAAAGGAAAAACGCGATCTTTTTTACCGGTTTTGGGCGGCTTACGTAATTCTGAGAGATGTCCAAGCTCAGTCCGAAGCCTTTTTTCGAAACCAGTATTCTGTTGGGATTTAGCCCATGTTTCTACATTTGGATCGCGGGTCATCGGATCCTTGCTTGGTCCAGTATAGAATGACTTACTTAGTACATTCGATTTTGGTTATTTGCTTAGTATATTTGATTTTATTTATTTAAATATTTGGTGTGCCTTTTTTTTTACTTTTTTTTTTTACTTACACTATTATCACATCTGCAAGTGAATCTATAAGAAATAGTCTCTCTATTATGTAAAGATAAGACTACGTACCATCAGATCTCCCCAGACTCCGCTTCACTGCAAAACTTCAAACTGAGTATGATAATGATGATGGTGGTGATGATTATTTGCTAATTATTTAATAACAAATTCTCCCATGATTTTTTTTTATGATGTTAATATTTGGAATAATCATTACAACGCATTTTGCTGGATACAAGAGCTTTATGTAGACGGAATGATGATTACAAAGCATATAGACATCCTTGTTAGCACAACAAAAAGCTCTCAACTAGCTTGCTCTTAGTTAAGACATTGCATCACCTAATTGTATGCACATAAATAATACACGTCCGACTTCAATTCCAGTGAATGCCAAGTAGTACTCAAGATTAGACTTCCTCCTGAAGCTCCATTTTGCTGATCGAATACTCCCTCTCAAACAATAGGAATTCCTGGATATAAGAAAAGCAGTTAACAATCAGCTGAGGTTTACAACCTTGCATGAATATAGGCTCGTGCCACTGTAGTGATAATTTATTCAATTCCTGGATAAACAGAAGTGACGAATTAGTTTTAGTTTCTTCGTAAAAATGTAGCAGAGAGAAAACAACAGGGTAACCCATTGCTGTTCAGCTGCTAATCCTCTCTTGTACTTGTGGAGGTCACTGATGATTCAAGTTCAAGTCCTATCTATCAGACAGTTTCAGAACAGAAACTAAACATCTTTTTAATGTAGATTTAAATTTCATTGAGCTTTATCTTTCATGCCCCATGATGTCCTTATGAAGGCTATTAAAGAGATTGTTTTGAGATTTTTAACCATCACCTGTAGCTGTTGCTGACTGAATAAATGCAAAAATCCAGTTTCTGGACAGCTGATAACCTCAATTAACTCGTCATGATCTTCTGGTGGATTGCCCATCTCCGCAAGTGAAACAGTAACCTGAGGGTTGACAATGTCATTCGGTTATAAAACAAAAGCACAACAGAATTACCTACATGCTAATAACCTACATAACACACAGCATTATTCTTGTAAAGAAGCAACTTACCTGCATACATCGAAGAATGACTTCAGGAAGGCAGCATCTACGACAAAGGCCCTGCACAATATATGTTGCTGGGTCTTCCAAGGAGCCATATTCACTTGAATACCAAGCATCTAATCTAGAAATTTCCATTGTAACTCCTGCTTGGAACCGTAAAAGCTCACCTGTACCAATTACATAAAAATCTGGTTTAGAATGTCATGTCGCCATCAGAGATCAACTTCTATATGCTCATAGCTGCTTCAACTGCCTCATTAACTAACTCATTGGACTTCTATGATTGCACATGATGAAAAACTATACGTTCAGTTTAATATTCATTGAATTTCCCTAGCTCTCATTCAAAAGCAGAAAAGACGTGATTTCTTTATGCCAAAGGGTAAATTTCAACAATCTTAGCAATAGAGCTATTACATCAACTGAATTAGGAAGGTCCACAGGCTTACAATAAAATACTAAGCTTAAGTTATATTAGATTCTTAATTGCATGACTTTTAAAAAAAAATGGGAATTTTGCCACGTGTCACTGCCCAAATTGCGTTAAAATCCATGGAGAACACCTCTCAAGCACACATGCAATGGTTCTTTTTTACCTTTGAAGCCAGCAGCCAAAACAGTACCGAGAATACCACCATCATTAACTTGATGTGACCCGAGTCCATCACCCTCTATAGCCAAACAGCGGAGAACAACCTCAATGCAGTAATTGTCCCTTTGTGAAATGGCTACATTTACCTGCCATAGAAGTTTTCATCACAATACAATCATAACATAATAACAGATGCAAAGTTGATTGTAACGGTTGATGCACAAAAAGTTCAATGATTCAATTCTGTTTTCCCACATTTGTCATCCGGTAATGATTTTAGAAAATTAGTGCTAGCAGTTAAAATAACAGTTGCTACAAATTTATTTCCCTCTTCCTGCAAGCTGGGTGAAGGTGGATGTCATTGGGACAGCGCACTCAAATTATTTATCTATCTAATAATTTGATTTACTTATGAGAGAACTAATCTATCTCAGCCGTTGGCTGCAGCCTCAGTAGCTTCCAAATTTCATTGATAACATACTCCCACAGGGATCAAGAACCTCACAGTTTTAGGGATGGCCTCTAAACACAATGATGACTTGCAATCAAAGATCAGCCATGTTCTATCTATGCCATTGGTTTCATGGACATGTTCATTTCAAAGTTACAATACAGGTTTTGATTCCCAAGAGTTGATCAAAACCAGAACAAAAGCAACAATAATTATAAGTATGAACCGCTGATGTTGAAACGTTCCTTTTCGCATAACTTCTAGAAAAGGCATCAATTTCATATCCCAACATAAAAGAATGAGAGGCATACCATCAATTGGCGGTGTAGCACAACTTCCTCACTCACTGAAGAATAAAGAGCATTCATTAATGCAGTGCAAATGTTGGCATCTGGAGACAGGCATTCACCTGAAGGCAAGCACAGCATAGCTGTGGCATGCAACTCAAGGAATACAGGTCCTGCAGATTCATATGTCTGATCTGGAACATATGCCAGCCAAGGATTGTCTCTCCCTTAACAAGAATTCGACATTCATGTCAAAATAAGTGTTGAAGCAGCTTGTATGAAATTCTAAATACATCATCTACAAAAACAGCACCACTAGAAAAGATTAATCCATGTCACTGACTTTTAAGCAACTCCATAGAAGAATTTAGGGTTTCTTTAGCTGCTGAAATGGCTCTTTGCTGTTCATCTGCTGAGAGCTCAGCTGGAGGAACCTCTGCATTCTCTAGCTCGATCTTAAGCCAGTTCCGGTAAGTTGCATCACAGGAGTAGTACTCACTCTAAGAAAGAGTCATGTATATTATTTCCAAGAATTTGAAATAGTCATGTAAATCCAAGTAAACCTTTGGGAACAGAAAGACAGAAGTGCATAAACAATGTAAGTGAACTAACATGAAACGTACCCAATCTTGGAACTCTTTCAGATTCTTGGAAGCATGATCCTCAATGGTATCAGGTATTTCTGAAAGCTGTTTCAGGGGCTCAGCAAGCAGACTAAGTAATGCATGTGCACCTATTGGCATTGCTGGTACTCTCCAGAGGGAAACCAAAGCAAACTCCCTGAACAATATGTTACTGCACAGAGAAAAGTTCTAAGTTACCAGAAAGAAGAGAAGCAACATAAAACAGGCAAAGTTAAATTATGAACAATCAGTTAGCAAGTGTCTCAAAAGTATGCACATATTGCACTCGAGAGAAAAAGAGAGATATTTTAAGCACTCGAGATATATTAACATCCTCTTTTATCTACTTTCCATGTTAAGATCATACTGGCAATTTGGAATTAGGATCCATAACAGCAACAAAAATTTACTCCTTGATATGATAAAAGATTTTCCTATTATGATCATGGCACAGAAGAAACTCATTATTAGCAAGAGATAAGTTGGTTGTCTGGTAGATGTATAAACAATTATGAAATTTATTGTTCAGAAGAGCATAATATGTTACCTGTGCATCAACGCCCACAACAGAAGTTTGGTACTGACATCTTTAACGTTGGCAATAGTTGAGGGTGGTGTAAAGCAGAGCCATTGGATAACCATTGCTTTTTGAAGACTCTGCAATCGGTGCTGCTCTGCAACATCTGATAATTTATCATATTTTCCAGTTTTGATCTCCCGGGATCTTGAAAGCAGTCTGTTATTATACACCATGATCAGATATTCCAGCTATATGTTGAAAATGTGGTCAATTTCACATCTTATCCTGAACTCACAAGTATAAAACTACCTCTCAATAATTTCTTCAAAGCTGCCTCTTGAATCATTCACTGAAGAAAAGGGTAGATACTCCATTGCAGAAAGGAAAATTTTGTACTTTACGTGTACACTATTTCACCAGGAAAACAATAAAACATTGGCAAGTCAAAATAGACACAGGTTTTCATAGATTCTGCTCTGAAAAATGGCAGACCAATGATGAACACGAGTCATGGGAACTCTTACGAGAAGGTTGTACCCCTGTAAAAAGATTTCCAACCAAAGGATCTCATCTAGTGTAGACCACAATCTTATTCATTAATTATTTATTTTTTAATGGCTTTTTAATTTCAGCCATGGTAACTCCCTAATAAGCTTGTGTCCCAAAAGCGCAAAGAATAACAGAATACAACCACCACCCTCCATCAAATCATATAAGATGAACTACAATTAAGTACCCAGACATCTACATCTTCTATAACAAATAGAAAATGTATCGGAACATGCAAACCTCAGTCGTGAAAATGAATAGAAGGGAGGGATACAGAAACAATATTTGAACTTAATAACCAGTCAAAAATACCTGCTATTTAGCCTCAATTCCATCATGTGCACAAAGAGGTCAACACAACGGTGGCCAGCAAGGTGAGAAGCATAAATGCCAACTAACTCCTCATGTTGCTTTGAGAATAGAAACATCACATACCTGAGATATGGATTTTAAACTAGGATAAATCAGCAGATAACTTGGGCTGCTACCACATAAGTATCACCTTAAAACTCATAACGTCAAAAGGAAGACAATGAAGGGTCCATACTTTAGTTGATTAGTTCCCATAGAACCATGGTCTACATCAATCAAGTAACAGACAAGTAGACAGCAAGGCCGTGGATGTGCAAATTTAAAATTCTCTAATTTTGTGTCTGCCTATCTGTCTATGTGTGCATGTGCATCTGTCTGTGTGTGTGTGTGTACAACCGAAGTGTATGAGTTTGCATATGTACTTGCCCACTTATTCCTGCCTGCTTCTTTCATTGAGATTGCTACAAAGTCATTCAAATCCAGTGGAACTCTAAATTACAAATGATAAATTTAATTAGCCTTAGACCAACATACTCACATGTGTAGAATAAGATCACCAACATTCATGAGCTTCTCCTTAAAAGAATCTTTCATTTCCTCAACAAGTAAATACCGAAATACAAGCACTAGGTGAGCACCAAATCTTATCATCTGAGGATCACCATGAGGCCTGACAGAAGCCATAATAGTGAATTGGTCGATATGACAACTGAGAAATAGCATGTTAATCCAACACACACTCATAAATACATCTAACAATAACAAGGGACAAAAGAAACACGTGACGAGCATATGAAATGAGAGGCCATTGGTTCATGCAATGGTGCCCTGAAATTGTTCTTCCCAAGACCAGACCAAGCAGGTCCATAACCAGATAATAATCTTTTGGTTTCCCTTTTTCACAGCCTTGGCCAACCAATGACTGCCAAAGTGTTCATGAGAAAGATCACCACAAGAATATTAGCTTGAGCACTAATAAGATCTTGAATTTTGTCAAACCTTTTGCTATCAAAGAAGAGATCCAAAGAACGTTACCTAAAAAAATTTTGATCTTCTTCGGAAGGAGATATCCAAGACCAAATCATGTCCAGCAGGTGTGGTACGTTACCCAACATAAGATCCATCTGCCATAAAAGATAAAGCTTGAGAGATATGTCCAATAGCAAATTGCTCAGATACCTTACAAGTCTTAAAATGTTGTGAATTTAACAAGAAACTCATATCAACAAAGTAGCTAATGCTATGCAAAATAAGTTGTGAAGTGCAAAACCATTTGAATTATGGAACGAATATCATGGTAGATAGTTTCCTGAGAGAGAGACCTCAATTTGTCGCTGTTGCTCCTTACACCCTCGAGTAACAGCTTCATTAACCACTTCGCTACAGCATGGTTGCCAAGAAAACATCACACTCAACAGAGTATCCAGAGTACACCAAATAATGATAAAACAACACTATGAACTTAAATATTCAATCAGAACAAGAAATAAGATATCATAAACATACTTTGAGTGGAGTTTCTGAAGAAGGGCAGAAAGATTCCTGGGTTGCTGATTCAAAACTTGGAGTGGCCAATTTTCTGGTCCAGCTGAAGGATGAGATGCAACATCCATTTTCCCAGCACTTCCTTCAAGACCATCACCACAGCTTTTAAGCTGCTCCAATCTTCCTGGTTGAGAGCGAGCTAATTCCAAATCCACCTGAACATCAAGCCAAGACTTTGCCAACGCCCAGCATGCTGACTGCATATATAATAATTATCACATTGTTAACTATCTACATATTCAGATTCTCCTCAGAGAAGATAGTTTCACGAAAGCAAACGTAAGACAGAAAAAGAGGAACCAATACCTCCCAGTCTGTACATACTGGAAGCATGCGTTTTAAGTTGCTGCATTGGACTGCATATGCAGCTATTTCAAACTTCCCACCATTTTGCTCTGCAATTTTCTATAGAATAAAGTTGAAGATGGAAAAGATAAATTAATAAATGAAACTGATATAACAAATATGCAGAAGAAATAGGTTCAAAAATAAGAAAATGGTACGAGAAGCTCATGCTTACTTCTGAGGCACAATAAGAAGCCCATTTCCACAGATGCCATTGATGGGCAATCCCACTTTCTAGTTCAATAGCCTGCAGTATTCTATTTTTCCCATTCTTCAATAGGGCTTCAATGGAAGGAACCAAGTCCATTCCTCCAAACGGACACAAAGTTGCTGCCCTCCACGGCTGCCGAAGTGGAATCAATATGAGCAGTAAATAACAAATACACAATCATCTCCACTAATTCAACTTCCCTACAGTTTTTTAGATACCTGTCCAGCAGAGCGGCAAAGGTTGCACGCCTCTTCCATCCTTCCTGCCCTTAATAGTGTCCAGACGTCCTCTAGAAGGGATTCATCTTGCTTCTGCAGAAGTGAAAGAAAATTGCTGCTTTAAACAAAATGAAACTATTCTGAAGTTTGTATATCATGAATGCAATTTTGCACAATGGAGTGTTATAATTCAAACTCTAAACTAAATTTCCATAAACTTTGTTGTGCCAAAAAGGATGTAACAATCATTTCACAGAACCAAAAGAAATTTATATGCATGGTATAATGAGGATAAATACATAATTGGAAGGGTAACAGACTTAGTAAGATGTATAAGAAAATACTTTGTCATCTGGTAGTTGATGAGCATTCTCGCGAGTTGGGGCATCGAAATCCAAGTGGTGAACGGTATTTATATTAGAAGAACCTTTTTTCAGAAACCGTTGAGTATGGTGCCAAATCCCAGAATTGGGTAGGTATGTGCCAACATGACTTCCTCTCACCTGCAGTAATTAACCAATGCACTTGTCAAAACAAAACATATTAAGACTTATCTTGTGAATCAGAAAACCAAGAATAGTACATTGAAAATCAGAAAGTTAAGTCAGAAGTTGCTTCACACGAGTCTCATGTACATCTTACAAAAAAAAGCGCCAAATTGTTTGCAGGATATTCAGGTCAAAAATAACACAAACATCTTTTGATCCTTAGCATTGCAAAACCTAAATATATTTGATGAAATTAATCACCTTGCTTTCCAAATCGAGGGCTTTAGAGGCTAATCCCTCCAGCCATTGGACAATTCGAAGGCAAAGTTGGGCTGTATGATCAGTCACCGCAAACTGGCAAGCCTCCAAATGCGAGGTTGATGGTGACTGCCATCAGGAAAAAAAAAAAAGCGGAAATTACTAGTTTATGCACAAAGAATGTTTAAGCAAATAGAAACTGCCAAACACTCAATGCGAGGGAAAGTACCACAATAAGCTCTTCTGGGGGCTCCCCTGTCACTACAAGATATAAAGCATATACATCACAAGAAGCTCAAAAAAGTATAACAAAAGAAAACTCATACCATGATGAGCACCACCAATCCCCAATTCAAATTCTTAAACATATATAAAATGGAATGAAAAGAATGATAAGCTCTTGCCTTTCCCATATAGATACCACAGAAGAGACCAAGTTGCAGCCTCGTCAAGAAGCAGCTGAGCCTTCTGCCTCATTAGCTTGTCCTCCACGACTCTATGACGTATACCAGATCCATACCTATAATAAAAGTAAATGTTGTGCAGTCCAGTTACCCATGAGCAACAACAACAACTAGCTAACAACGTGAATAAGAGCTTCATCCATTCTTGCAGCCTTTAAGCATGATCAGTAATTAAGTAATAATGCTTAAGTATATTTAAACTAAATACAAGAATCATGGACGAAGCATTCATCTTAAAGGGAATCAAAGGTCCTAATCGCATCCAATACGAAAGTGTCTCAGATTAACAACTAATTAGAGATCCTAACTCATAGCTCAGGCCAGTCATTTTGTCAAACTCATAAATACCCTCCGAACACAGAAGACAAACCTGATTGACTCCGAAACATCTCGGCAAGTTTTTTCAAATCTTAAAATCAGATCAGGAATAGGCATCAATCCTGCAATGTGACGAAAAACGACAGTCAGATAAATTCACAAAATGTCGAGACTTGGTTAACATACAAACATCGGAAAACAAATAACCGACCTTGAATAGAAGAATCGAGAAGAGAAGCAAACAAAGAAAAAGTAGCCTCGGCGCTATCAGTGAACGAATCATCCTCAACCTTGAAAGTCTTAATTGACTGACTGGCGAACTGTCGGATAGAGTCAGCTCCGAATTCGGACTTGGCGGGAGCGGCATCAAAGTGAAAACCGTCAATGCTATCAGCCTCTTGCTTGATGTTCTCGAGAAGGAGCGCCGCATTGGTGGGGCTATGTATGCTGTGGCCGTCGTATAAGAGCCTCGACTCCTTGAATTTCGAAGGCGTGTTGTCTCCCTTCTGCGGCGATAAGCTTGAGGCCGAGTGCCTCTTTCTAAAAATAGAAAAAAGAAATCAATCAAAAGAAACAGATTTGAATTTTTTGAGAAGGAAGCTAATTAGTATGAAGTAAAGTACCCGTAGCGACGAAACTGCTCTCTGTCGGAGAGATCTTGGGGGTCGAAGAAGGAGGGTGAAGCTTCCATTTCAACGTCCATCATTCGGGTCGGAGCTGACCCGGTTCGGAAGAGAAGACAGAGATTGAGGGGTGGGGTCTATAAAACCAAGAAGCTTCAAAACCTCTCCAAAACCCTCCAAAACGGGGGAAGCGTAGTTACTCTTACTCCGCTCCAAAACGGCAACGTTCGTACGGGGATATTTTGATGGGTCAAGCAGGACTCACCGTTTCGCGATTGGGCCAACGGAAGGCATCGTTTTAGTACAGTTTCACATCTCATCTCTTTTTCCTTCGGTGAATAAATTCTCGAGTCATATAATAATAATAATAATAATAATAAACAAATACAGTAAAATATCTATAAATTAATATTATTGATATCATGATATTTATTATTTTATAGAAATATTAATTAATCAATAAATTAATATTTATTAATTTAAATATATTTTGTAATTGATTGAAGTTAAATTTTGATTACATCAAAAGTATTCTATCTTAGAAAAATTCATGTTTCATATTAATTGAATGAATCTAAAACATAAATTCATTATACATAATATTAATAAAAATTAAAAAATGTTCATTGTTTCTTAATAATTAAGTATTATTCATTGTATTTTTACTAAAACATTTAATATACATATGTACGTATGATAGAGATAGAAAATACTTTATAAACAAGATAGAAAATTTCTTGAAACTATACCCAACAATGGCTCCTCATTTAAAAAGTATCACGAAATCAACAATGACGAATCAAATACGCAAAGAATTATGTGAGTACAAAAGAAATCATTCAACATACACTCAAAAAGATTTACAGTTGTGGCTTGAAGAAAAGTTTCATTTGAAAATTAGTTAAGGTACAATCTTAAACACACTTAAACGATCGGCTAAGTATCTTTTGGCCAACCTAAAAAAACGAAGGGATATTAAGCGGCACAAACCAGCCAAATTTATAGATATGAAGAAGGTTGTTTATGAGTGGTTTCTTCAATACCAAGATCGTGTGAATATGATCGGAGAGCTAATTTTGAAGAAATCAAGAAATACAATGAAACTTCTATACCCTCAATAAGATTATGAGTATAAATTTTCTCATGGTTGGCTTGAGAAATTCAAGCTACGACACGATATCAAGTCATTTCGTCGTTTCGAAAAGAGTGGTTCGGTTGGTATACAAGACATGGAGAAGCAATTGGAGTCTATAAGAGAAAAAATAGATAAGCTCTCTATGAAAGATGCTTTTAATATAGATAAAACTGGTTTGTTTTACAGGTTACAAGTTGATCATTCTCTTGCTACGAAACAACTTGAAGGAAGAAAACAAGACAACGAAAGGCTAACAGTTGTTATTTATTGCAAGGAGAATGACTATGAAAAAATCCCTTTATGGATTATTGGAAAATATGCAAAGTCACGTTGCTTCAAGAATGTCAACATGAATAGCTTGAATTGTCACTACCATGCCAACAAAAAAGCTTGGATGACAAGTGTGTTCTTTAATGAATATATCCGTTAGCTTGAAAAAAAAATACATGGTAGAAGAATTTTTTTGTGGTAGATAATTGTCCAACACATCCAAGATGTATTGAAGGTGCCCCTCACGGAGTAGCCTAGCGATAGAAAGGAGGAGAGGATTGTGTGAAGGTTGTGGATTCAAGCCTTAGGAGGAGCAGTCTTTATTTGAGGTGATGTAATCCCCTAATGGTGACCCGTCTTTCGGGAGTAGGTACCTCTGATACTGTCTAGGATCAGACCCGCATTTACCTATCTACGAGTCTGAGTAAGTGACTCATAGATCCCAGGTAATCGGACCAAGTTCAGATCCTGAGTTATAAAAAAAAAGATGTATTAAAGGATAACATAATGTTGAGTTGTTTTTCTTGCCACCCAACGTGACATCAAAAATCTAATCTTGTGATGCTAGAATAATAAGAGATTTCAAGATGCACTATCGTAGGAGATTTTATCGTAAGATTTTAGAAGGCTATGAGTTGGGACAATCTGATTTATGTAAGATTAATATTTTGGATGCTATCAATCTTGCAGTCTCGACTTGGACAATTAATGTTCAGCAAGAGACAATAGCAAATTGTTTTTGACGTTGCAAAATTCGTTCAGGGAATGAAATCTCAATGAATTTAGATGA
Organism: Erythroxylum novogranatense; assembly: GCA_029891385.1. Classification (NCBI taxonomy): domain Eukaryota; kingdom Viridiplantae; phylum Streptophyta; class Magnoliopsida; order Malpighiales; family Erythroxylaceae; genus Erythroxylum; species Erythroxylum novogranatense. Next base: position 9,218,501 of record CM057232.1, on the reverse strand, counting down.
ACTGTTGGACCTCACCCCCCACCCGTAGGTGTTTGCAGGTTATACTGCGGCGAGTGTTTGCGGGTTATACCGCGGCATCCAACCTTAATCAATATTGTCCTCTTTGGTCATGGGTGAGCCACGGCTCGAACCCATGACCTCAAGATTTTATTCCACTTTATGTGAACGCCTCTCACCATTGAGTCATTCCTTTTAATGTTGGACCCCACCCCCCACCCGTAGATGTTTGCGGTTATCTTTGCGGCGAGTGTTCTTGGGTTATACTGCATGATCCAACCTTAATCGATTGTCCTCTTTGGTCATGAGTGAGCCACGGCTCGAACCCATGACCTCGAGGCTTTATTCCACTTTATGTGGACGCCTCTCACCATTAGTCATTCCTTTTAATGTTGGACCCATTTCATCAGTAGGTGTTTGCGAGTTATCTTTGCAGAGTGTTCTTGGGTTATCTGCACGACATCCACGACATGATCGATATTGTCCTCTTTGGTAGTGGGTGAGCCGCTCTACCATTTGGGTCTCGAGCATATAAGCTTATATATGCTAGGTCACTGCCCGAGCCGGCTCACCCATTACCAAAGAGACAATACTATCGACATACGGACGTCATGCAGATAACTCCAAGAAACACTGCCGCAAAGATAACTCGCAAACACCTACTAAAGTGAAAGGGTCCAACATGAACTCACTTGTAAAAACGACATTCATAAAATTGAGTTCATGATTAATGATCTCAACTATCGCAATAAAATGGATGTCAATAGCTTATTGGATTACCTGGATGAAAATGATACATGTTCAGAGATCCAGAGTTTAGAAGAAATTGTGGCTACTATTCTTGAAAATAATCTTGATAATAAAGTTTAAGATGACATAGTACCTTTGGAATCAGTTACGCGTAAGGAAGTATTTATTGCGTCTAGAACTCTTCACAATTTTTAGTGTAGTTCGAAAATGCAACATCAGAAATTTTGGATGCAATAAGAAAAGTTAGAGATGTGCTCCAACTAGACTTAAATTTCAAGAAAAAACAAACAACACTATAATCATATTTTACTAAATTATCTTAGTTACATTTGTGTAAATTTATATAATTATTAATTTATGGTATTAATGAGACCCTATATTTACATAAGGGTATTTTGAAAATATATTATCTTATTAAAATTTGTAAAATTTTCAATTGGCTCAATTCGAGACCCGAAAAAATTATTATCTTTGAAAATTTATTAATTTATCGAGTATCAATTTAAAGTAATGTGGTTTAGATACTTCATTTTCCGAACTCGATTCAACTGACATTAGTTAAATAATTTTCAGTGAACTTGTAATTCCTGTTTAAGCTGTTCCATGACACAAACATCTCTTTATAATTAATGCTTGGTTTGGGCCCAAATACAGCTTTTAAAGGATAACACCATGAAATGGAAGTGGGAAAGAACCCTGGAGCAGAGGAGGAATCTCCCCCCACTCAAGCCTTTTGTTGTACATCTCATTTTGTTACTCTAAGCCCTAAGGTTCAAATTATATAAATAAATAAATAAATCAAGGGCCAAAGAGGAAAACACAGAAAGGAAAGGAATACCAGAAGTCATATTTATGACAACTTCAGCGTTGTTGAAGCTTTAAGGCATATCATTTTCTCCACAGTAACAGCCATTCCTCTCTAATAATAATAATCACTCATCCCCACATGATAGATAACACCCAACTCACCTCTACATGGTAGAAAACAGAACAGCATGCAATAGGTACCTTATACATCCATACAGATGGCCAAGCACATGATTTCAATCCAAGGGTAACAAGAACAACCTCACCACTAGATAGTGCGCAGAAAAACTTCTACAAGTTTAGAACTCAGATGAAACGCTCAGATATAGATTAAGGGGAAATACAGACTCGTCTCACTGATAGTACAACAATTGCTGGGCCGCAGCAACACTTTGGAATCCACCATCGTATATCGCCTGGCTAGCTCCGGCAGCACCCATTCCCATTGATGCCTGTTTAAGAGGATGTTGCCCCTGTGGATGCATCAAGGCATGAACACCACCCATCTTGCTAATTGCTAGTTGCCGCTCGTAGGCCAAGATATCTGTCGCTGAGATGCCTGGCAAGGGGACTGCTGCAGGGGGAGGCAGCGGGTTTGAACTTGTCCCTGGAGGCGTAGGCTTGCTACCCCAAGAGCACTACAAGCACAGTAGAACAGAAATTTATGTCAATCTTCAGTCCCAGAAAAGGATGATTTGACGATGATTCATCATCAATAGCCTACTCAGTCACAAAAGTATTCTGTATAGATGCATTGGGGTAGTCCACACTATTCCCATTCCCGTTCCCATACCTTTATTTGCTTTCCACATAGAAGTGATTGGGCATTCCCCATCTGAATAGCAAGAGCTGCCTCCGCATGAGTACTGTACCTTACAAAACCAAATCCTTTATCTCGCTGCACTCGGACCTCCTCAATCACACCAGCACCTAGTGAATGGAAATGGCGATGAAGATCAAGCTGAGTTACCTGTCAGAACGAAAAATAAGTTAGTTAAAGATTTCATGCAAGTAGAATTGTTCAAAAACATCAGGCAAATTTTACGCATTTACAAATGGAAAAGATATTAGTCAAAGATGAGCACATGATTAATAGCCCAGAAATAGTGAATGAGAAGAAAAGTCCCTTGCCTCCGGGGAAAGATTGCCCACATAAACAGTAGTATATTGAGGATTGTTTTCAGGAGCCTCATTGTTTGATATCTCTTTGCCATCTTCTGCATAGGAAACACAAACAAAGTAAAATTACTTGCTCCAGCAATTGTCTGCCTTGAAATCAGCAAATAAGATCAAACACCTTTAAACTTCAAACAAGAAAATTCAAAAACAAATCAATCTCTCCAGCTCAATGATATGGCTTTAAGCGGCTGAGCTAACATACTCCCACTATTTATAACAAAATAATGGAGGTTCAGACAGCCGTATCAACCTCCTAAAGTTAATTCTCATGATTTCAGATCCTATGCAACTGACCTGAGGTGCCATTAGTTAGTTCCACAACACTTTTGGCATCAGAGCTTTGCTTGTCCTCATTAGCACCAGCACCTTTGGTCGCCCAATTACAACGAATCTGTCTACTTCCAAGCCACTTCCCTATGACAAATGAAAAGAATTCACTTTATACCCGGGTATTGCAGCTTTGAAAAAATTATAAGTCCAATTATAATTTTGTATTTTCATGTTTCTTTTTCTATGCAATATTCTTTGGAAGGGGTGGGGTGCTCAGAATTACTGTGCTTTCACACATTCCCACCCAGAAAATGCTATAATCTGAACAACCACTAATCTTGATTTGAGACCTCTCTAGATAAGGAAATATTCTAGTCTCATCGTACATACCTGTTAAGTCATTTATTGCACTTTGGGCATCCTGAACAGGAACAAGTATGTCAAACCATGAAACAAAAATAAAAAATAAAGTTGTGGAATTTGTAACTCAAAATAAAAAATACCTGCTGATTTCGAAAGGACACAAATCCAAATCCTCTTGAACGTCCAGTCTTCTGATCCCACATGACCCTTGCATCACTGAAACCAGCACACAGCCAGACAGGTATTAGGCCAATTGATTAGATCATTAAGACAAATACTGAACCTAAATTTCTTCTGCCAAATTTCTATGATTTTGCATATTGGAGAACATAATTTTTTTGTAAAGGCACACACTAGAAATGAGAGAAGAAACTCACGAACAACTAGGATACACCGAAAAGCAGGCAAACAGCATTGCATCTGTAACCTCAGGGCTAAGATCCCCAACAAAAATGTTGTAATGACCTGCATCTCAAAATGATCACTTAAGTAGGAATTCAAATGACTAAACAAGGATTTGTTCGATCAAAATGTTAAACAAAAACAGTAACAAACCAGATGTATCTTCCCTCTGACCACTAGTATATGCCCAATTTACTTTGATAGGCTGCCCAAATCTACAAACCACAACACAAAGTGAGGCAAAGACATTCCCATATCAATAAAGTGGGTAAAAACAAAATGGAGGGGAATTATATAAGGGGAATCATATAAGGCAAGCTACGTACAGATGCCTTCCATTAAGAGACAATATTGCAAGCGCAGCTGATCTGCGATCAAAGTAGTGAATGAATCCATATGACGACTGCATAAACAAACATGAAGGTTAAGTCAACAATAACAAAATTGCATAAAAACATGTTAATGCTTAATGGAAAACTAAGAAGCATAGCTCACTCAAATGTTATACTCTATCCCACATATGGTCTTATTCTTACACTATATAAGATATTGGTAAGTTAGATTTTGCCTTCCTTTAATTCAATTGATATGTTTCTGTTTAGTCCTTGTAACAGACAATGTCTGTGGAGTTCTCAGATCAATGAAAGCATTCATTCATTACCTTTTCCTTCCTGATTAGCTTGCACCCTTCAACAGGACCAGTACTTGCAAAAACCTCTTGGAGAAGTGGTTCAGTTACTTGTGTATGGATGTTTCCTACATATCTGCATTTGTTCAAAAATAAAGAAACTAGAAATTTAAGAAAAGAAAACAAAATAAATGAACCTATAAGTAAACTCGTTATCAATTATCATAATCAAGTAATATCACACACGCAGTCATCCTAATATGATTATAACCAACAAATAAATAGTTACTAACACCAGAAATGAAACCAACAATCGGTAAGTGATTTAGTTTACAAGAAACAAATTGGTCTCTTTATGCAAAAATTAAAAGACACTGGAAGCAACAAAAGAATGTGTGGACAGAAAACACAAGAAAAGAAAATATGAAAAATAAGAAGGGAATGTCTAAGACAAAGACTCACACACTGCGGCAAGTACTTGGATCAAAACCAGGAGGCAGATTTCCACTGGGAATTGGTTCAATCTGCAAAATCAAGATGTAAAAAAAGAAAGAAAATCGAAAGGAAAGAAAAAGACTAACTAAGAAAAAGCCCTATCTATACTGCCTAATCCAAAGTACTTAAAGTGAAACAGGTTGTTTCAGATACAACCACGATAGAGAAAAGGCAACAAAATGCAAACTGATACCACAATTTTGACACAAATCAGGTGAATGCAACCACTAGACAACAATATGCTTTTTCAAGAAGATAAAAAGATTTGAGTAATAAAATAAAGACACCAAAGATCATTAATCCTACTCCAATTCTGGTTCTAAGCTTAGCATCACTTAATGTATTGATCACACCAAAGTAACAACAAATTTGGATGATGCTTCCTCTGTCACCATCTCCGCAGCAATTAAAGAAAGCTAGAAAATGGCTTTAACTTCCTCAGTATGAAGTGCTCCTCGTTTTTAGCTTCTCAGGAGGACACATGAATAAAACCAGTATGGCATTCCTTTTCATTTAATCAAAAAACGAAATCATGGGCATCGCAACTTCATATTGAGAAATGTACATTCACAACTATGTAAATTTATAGAATGCAGCTTTAGAGCAGCTCAACACGTTGAAACTGTTATCCATGCATGTCAAATTGGAAAATACATACCAATCAAAATAAAAAGAAGTAGAAGTCGAAACTTCCAGAAAAGTTGGAAAGAAGTAAACAATAGCTTAGATACCGTGGAACTTCAAATGGGCATTGCCAAGTCAAACTAAAGCAAGAATTGAAACAGAATAAGAACCCACAAGCAACTCAAAATGAAATGAATTTAAAGGCGTCAAATACACAACAACCCGTAACACTCTAAAAAACCATGCTTCTCATTTGTTCCTAGAAACCCCTAAAAGCCCATGAACAGATTATAACTCAAAACCCTTACGTACGAGTACTAATAACTGGTTAACCCTCAAACGTAACAGAGAAAGCACATCGACAGGCAAACTCAAAAGGACAGTTAGAAAGGGAGGGAAATCCAAACCCTAGACCATCAAAATCCCAAAAAACAGAAATACAAACAAGGCACTATAACGCACCCATTTACAAAACTGAAAACCCAAGATTTTTGGATAAGGAAATCGAAATCACTCAAATCAACAACCTGAAAATCACAGAGAGCGAGAGAAACGGAGAACAAACAAACCTGAGGAGCAGCGAGAAGACCAGGGTGGTAAAGAGACTGTTGTTGGAGTAGAGCTTGTTGCATCAAAGCTTGCTGCTGCTGCTGCTGTTTAAGCCTCGGGTGTTGCATTTTCCTTTCTTGTTTTCTCCAAGTCTGCTTGTTTCCCGAGAAAACAAAAGAAATGGAGAAGCAGAGAAAAGAAAAAGACCACGAAAAATGAAAAAAATAAATAAAAAGGCTTTTATATATATGTATATTGAATATTTTCGGACAACAGTAATTAATAAACTCACCCGGACTATGACACTGATTTGGGAAGTTCGTACCAGGAATTGACACGTGTGAGCATCAACGAAGACTGAAGCAACCGTCGGCGTGCGAGTGTGATTGATTAAAGTACGTTATTGGGTATTTAATCATCATTTGCTTAGTTCTTTTGTAGCCTAATGTTTGCCAATTAAAATGAGACAAGCCAAGACTAATTCTATTTCTTAATCATATTGACCCTATTTTTCAATTTCTGTTTTATTTTCTTTCGTTCTTTCCTTTAATGTGGTGGGGTAGACATAGAATAAACTCTTAAAAGTAAGTTCTGCTCTATCAATTAATTCATCAAATTAGATTGTTGGATTAAGTGAAATTTTAATTCATTATTCTTCTATTATTTGTTAAGTCATCATCGCTTATATTCTAAGTTTTCTTCTGGGTCTCAAAATTTACATAACTTGTTAAAAAGAGACTTCAAATCCTATGCTAAATGGGTGTTTTAATACCACCACAATATAGTTTATAAAACTCAATCCAATTTTATCTTAAGTGATACGATCTTATTGTAAGAATGAAAGGGACATCAAAATATAATTAATGTTGTAATTTTAAAAAACTTTTATTGTAAAACACATGCATCAAAATGATAAATATACAGAGAAAGAAAGAAATAAAAAACTGAACTTTTATTATTCTAATGCCACTGGCACACTTTCACAATAAGAAGATACCTTAGAGCTAAACCTAACACATAAATGCTTAAAACTAGGAAGTGCAACCAATAACTCATAATAAAAGTGCAACAAATTTCAATAAAGCCACTTAAAGTTATGTATTATCCTAAAGACTAGGTAAAACCAAAGCAAACTTAAACCACTAGAAAAACTATCACTGACATGGACAATTAAGAAGTGAAACAAACATTTGCAACAATCCCTCTTTTAATCTAAAAGTTTTCAAACATTCAATTTAATAAGACTTTTGAAGTGCACAAACTCTAAGTAGCTTCCTTAGCTTCTGAAATGTAGGTAATTTGAGTGGTTTAGTCATTATGTCAACAATTTGATCTTCACTGTTGCAGTAGAAAAGATCAATGATTCCATCGCTTTTGAGGTCCATTAGAAATTGAAGCTTCACATTTAGGTGCTTGCTTCTTCCACGTTGAATAGGATTTGTAGGGAGTTTGATGTCAAAATTATTGTCACAGTAAATTGTAGTAGTTCCCTCTTACTTGAAATACAACTCTTCAAATATTTTCCTTAGCCAAATTGCTTGACATGCATAAGTTATTATATCTACAAACTCTGCTTGGGTTGGTAATAACGTGACAATTTCTTGCTATTTTGAAGACAATGAAATAGATCTCAAAAGAAGCATGAAAGCATATCCTAAATTGTTTTTTTTTATCATCTTGATCTCTGGTATAATCATTGTTTATAAAGCCAAATAAATCTTGACTTTTTACCTTTCTTGTAGAATAACCCATAATTAGCAATCCCTTACAAGTATTAAAAGATTCTTTTTGCAGCTAACAGATGAATTTCCTCTGGACTCTCCATGAATCTGCTTATGAGACTTACAATATGCATTATGTTAGGTCTTATAATGGTTAAACACATTAAACTCCTTACAATTTGTTTGCAAAACGTGATGTCAATCTTCCTTCAAGATTTCGAAAAAGCTTTAGATAGTAGGCGTGTTAAAATAATTGCAAATTTTCATTTGAAACCTATCCAAAATTTCTTACGCATACTCCCTTTGAGAAATAAAAATTCTAACTGTTAAATACACCACTTCAATACCCAAAAATAATGCATCTTTATAAGATAGGGCATATCAAATTCAGCCATCATAGATTCTTTAAAATTTTCAAACATGGAAGAATCATTTCTAGTAAAAATAAGATCATCTATATATAAACAAACAATTAGAAATTTCCCTCTATCTTTGAGATCAGTCAACTCCTAAGTGTTGTTCCTTTCAATGGTTGCAATTTATTCATCCATCGCCTTTCTCCATTTTAATTCTTTGATAGCCTCTTTGAAAGTTGTAGGATTACAATATGAAAATAGATCAAAATGTGTAAAAGGATCATCAGATTGCTCAATCACAATTACCTCATAATTGGCCATCCATTCAGGTCTTCTTATGACGTATTGAGGTCATTCTTCATTTTCTACAGTTATTGCCATGTTTGGAACATCTGATGGACCATCTAGTGGAACTTCTTGATCATTTTCTATTAGTTGCTACCTTTTCTATTCGCTAACTTCATCGAAGTTGATAGGTTTTTGTTGTTTTATAACATTATTGTTCTATGGCCAAAAAATTTCTTCATAAAAAACTACATCACGATTGATAACAATTTTCTTAGTGATAGGATTATAAAGTTTATAAACTTTTGATTGATCACTAATACTAAGAAAATTGAATTTCTCTCCTTTGTCATCTTTCTTTGTCCTTTTATAGACTAGAATAAGGGCATAGGTAATATACCCAAAAATTTCGAAATGATCTACTATCGGTTTCCTTCCGCTCTATGCTTATTCTGGACTCATATTTTGATAGCAAGCGTAGGACTTCTATTCAAAATATGAATGGTCCAATTAATTGTTTCAAGCTAAAAAGTTTTTGAAGTGCAACTCCTCGTCAAAAGGCTTCACATCATATTGAAAATAGTGTGATTTTTCTACTCACAAACTCCATTTTGTTGAAGTTTGTAAGCTAACGTAAGTTGCTTTCTGATTCAATAGTTCTCACAAAATTTTGTAAATTTTGGTGAGATACATTCTCCACCATGTTTTGTATGAAGAACTTTGATCGGGCTACCTATTTCTTTCTTAACCAATACTTTATAGTTTTTGAAAAAAGCAAAAGCTTTAGGTTCTTTTTTGCAAAAAATATACCTAAGTTTTTTTACTAAAGTCATCAATAAAGATAATTATATATCTTTTACCTCCATTTGAAGATGAATTTATTGGACCAGAAAGGTCATATTGCACTAACTCTAATGTGCTCTTTGCTCTCCATGACTTTTCTTTTAGAAATTGATTATGATGTTGTTTGCTAACAACACATTTTTCACAAACATAAGATAAAGTAGTAATTTGAAGAAGGCCAATTACCATATTTTTCTGCTATAGAGTCTTCAACCCATCAAAATTCAGGTGACTGTAACGAAAATGCCATAGTCATGCCACATCTTTCAATTTTGTTGAGAAGCATAAATAAGTGGTTGTGCAGAGATATAACAGGAACATATGATTAATAATCATGTTAACTTGAGCAATTAAGCTCAACTTTATATCTTGGATTTGAAATGCTCCATCTTTGATAAAAATCTTGTACCCTTTTTTCTTGCAACTACTGCACACTAAGCAAGTTAGTTTTAAAAATGTTGGGGATAGTATGGGTTGAGTGTTCCTTGGTTTAAAGAGTGACACTTTCATTTCCTATAGCAAGTACTATGGAGTTGTTACCAAACTTAAAAGTGTTGTGAAAAGATTTATCTAGATTAAAGAATGTCTTATTATCTCCGTGCATATGATTACTGCAGCCAGCATCTAAATACCACATGTTTTGTTGAGTTTATTTATTCACATTAAACACCATCAAAAGAGACAACTCTTCCTCTCTTTCTGCAAAGTTAATTCTTTCTACATTTTGCCTATTCAAATTAGTTTGAAATTCTACCTGATAACGGTCATACCTATGATAATGATAGCGTTCAACATTGGATTTATCTATTGACTTTGGTCTCTAAGTTATTGAGTGATGGCTTCCTTGTTCTCTTCATTTTCCTTGAAATTGATTCTTTGGGCGTAGATAGTGTTGTTGTCGGTTGCCACGATCGTTGCTTCCTCTACCTTTACCTTTGCCTCTGCCTCATCCTCTATCACTTTTCTATGTCAAGTGATTTTCTGTTGAGGCCTTTAATGCTTGCTCTTTTTTCTCTTTTTGGTTAATTTTTTGTTCATGAACCAGCAATGAACTTCACAGTTTATCTATTGAAAGTTCCTTAAATGTCAATAGATTCCTTGACAGAGCAAACAAAAAAAAAACAATTGGTATCATGGACCAAAGAATCTTCTCAACGATAGTTACGTCCTCTATCTTATCAATATGAATTTATATCTTGTTAACGATTGCCATCGTCTATGAAAAATAATTTGTGACAAATTGTCTTGATTTCATCTGTAGTATTTTGAACTTCGAAAGAAGTGCTTGAAGCTACTGCTTCTTTGTCATTGCATAACCTTAGTACTTCTTCTTCATGGAATCCCAAATATGTTTGAACGTGTACTTGCAAAGAATAATTTCCAAGATTGAGCGATCAATTGCTTCGAAAAGATAATTTTTCCCCCAAGATTGAGCGATCAATTGCTTCGAAAAGATAAAATTTTCCCTTTAACATCCTTTATACATTGTACTTCTAGTTCTGTTCTTCATGCATCTGTCACTACTGTGTTAGTTGCTAGTTCATCTATTCCATTGGAGACAACTTGTCAATATTCTTTGGATCTTGATATGTTCTCTATCACCATACTCCAGTGGTCATAGTGACCATCGAAACATAGGGTAGCAGGTTGAACGTAGTTGTTAGTAGCCAGAAGGAATATTGTTACTACAAAACAAAATAAAGCGATTAAAAAAAGATGTTCTAATACGTTACTCTATATCAAAATTAATCTTTATTTTGACTATTTTGATCTCTCTATACTTATTGATACTCCCATATTTCTTTCTATATAATACCAAACACAAGAAAGAAAACTACTGTTATTTCTCGGATACCATTGACACACTTTCACAATAAGAAGTTACTCTATTTATAAAGCTAAACTCAGCGAATATTGAAATTAGGAAGTGCAACCACTAACTCCTAATAAAGTGCAACAAACTTCAATAAAGCCACCTAAAGCTATGTATTCTCCTAGAGATAGAAGCCTAGGTAAAACCAAAACAAACTAAAACCACTAAAAAACAAACACCTATTGACATGGATATAAGAAGTGAAACAAATATTTCCAATAAAAAACCAACATTATAAATGAAACATATCACAAGAATAATGATACTGAATAAGTTGCAAAAGTAACTAAGATTAGAAGCACTAAATAAGAGTATCAAATGACTTTTATTTTTATTTAACATAAGGAATCTATTATTGCATAGGCATATTAAATAAGTGTTTTTATAATTAAAAGGTAACTTTTTAGATTTTAAAGAAAATTTCTTACTCTACAAACAAAATTTGGAGGACTTAAAAATGGATTTGAATCAAGATACATCGAAATGAGAGTTTTGTTGTCTATAAAAATTTTAAAATGTTGAAATTTGGTGAATTAAAGTGTTTTTGAAAGTTATCTTTTTTACTTTTAGCAAAAGGTCAAGTCGGGTTTGGGCTAAGAGACTCAAGCATGAGGCTCGAGGCTCAAGGCCCAAGTCTAAGCCTATTTAGATCGAGCCAAGTCTAATTATTTTTTAATTTAAGTTTTAAAGACAACATTATTTTACTCAAAACAATGCTGATATATTAGAATTTCAAATCAAATTAGGCAACTTAAAGTTTGAATTTGATCCAAAACCTTAAAAAAATAGAAAAAGAATGACTAAACTGTTGGACCAATGGTGGTTGACAAATAAAAATCTCTTTATGTTTTGATAATTATAAAATATATATGAAATTGGTTAAGAAATTATTTCAGGTTTTTAATTAAAGGTCCAATGCAATTTCAAGGGATAATTCAAATCTACAAATATCAAGGAGATAAAATATCAAGAAATCAAGTCAATAATTATCTACCATGATCTAGAGAAGATAGATAATGTGCAAAAGAAGATCCTAGTGAAGATTATGGATAGAGATATTGAAAGATCGAAGATTATCTGCAAATTTGTCCGTTGGAGAAATTTCAGTCGACTACAACCATTACCAGTCGACTGAAAATTATCATATCTGAAGAGTGAGGTTCATTCCAGTCGACTACAAAGAGTTCCAGTCGACTACAAAGCATTCCAGTCGACTACAAAGAGTTCCAGTCGACTACAAAGCATTACAGTCGACTACAAATCATGTCAGTCGACTATTTAGAGAGCGGAGATTATTTTTCGTAAGTTCTAGTCGACTACAAATATTTCCAGTCGACTATAATCAACAAAAATACTTGTTCCAGTCGACTAGCCTAAGTCGACCAGCCGACTATCACATGTTCCAGTCGACTAGCAGTTATTCTGACGATGTCAATGATACTAAAACGGGAAGAAAATCATTCTCAACGTTTATAAGAGATCTTCAACGGCTACAAGAGTATTTCTAACGTCTATATTGATCCAGAAGCCTGCAAATAAATAGAAAAATGTTCTAGAGATCAATTACGAAAGCCATAGAAAAGCATACTGATTCTTGATCATCATTTTTACAGTTCTCAAATTGCATATTGCTCATTCAATTCTATCAAGCTGTTTAGAGCCTTGTCAATTCTATATTTCAATCATTGTTATTGTGAGTTGAGTGATTAGAGGAAAAATCACTGGTGTGGTTAGATTTGAGCCGGAAATCAAATCGAATTGTAAGGTTTACTTGAGCCGGAATTCAAGTGGTTGTAAAAGTTCGCACTGAACTAAAAAGTGTACAATATAGTGGTTGGCCAAATCCTAAGTGAGAAGTTTAGATAGAGGACGTAGGTTTTAGCACCGAACCTCTATAAAAAACAGTGTTTGCTTTCTTCCCTACTCTTTTTCATTTGTTTAATTTGATTGTTTATTGTGTATTAATTCCGTGTTTTTTGTAGAACTCTGCGAAAAAAGTTTAGACGATCTATTCAACCCCCCTTCTAGATCGCTTTCAATTGGTATCAGAGTAGATTCATCCAGGGATGGCGTTCAGTATGACACATAACAATCTAGCGGAAGAAGGTAACACTAATAACCGTCCTCCTTTGTTTAATGGTTCTAACTATTCTTCTTGGAAAAATCCTATGAAATACCGTATCATAAGCGAGGGAGTAGAGTATTGGAAGATCATCATCTTCGGCCCCCATATTTCATTGAACAAAAACGGTCAGGTAAAGATAGAGCTGGAGTATGACGACAATGATTGGAAGCAAGCTTACATCAATGCCAAAGCCATGAAGTTGATTTACTGTGCTCTTACTGTTGAGGAGAGAAATCGAGTGAATTCTTGCACAAGTGCTCAAGAGATGTGGGAGAGACCTCGGATCACTCACGAAGGAACCAACCAAGTTCGAGAAACCAAAATCAACATGCTACTTCATGATTACGAAATGTTTGTCATGAAGGAAGGTGAGTCTATTTCTACTATGCTTGATCGGTTTGCAAAAATTATTAATGATTTAGGGAATCTCGGAAAGCACATGACGGATAGCGAGAAGGTGAAAAAGATCCTTCGATCACTACCAAAAGAATGGGACTCTCAAGTCACGACAATTATGGAGTCTAAAGATCTCAATCGCTTGGAATTCAATGCGTTGGTGGGATCACTCATAAATTATGAGATAATCCTCAAATCAAGAGGAGGTAGAGGTAAGTCACAAAAATCTATTGCTTTTAAAGCTAACACTTCTTCTGTGGATGAAAGTGATGAAGAATTAGATGAGGAGGAAGAAGAGGAAGAGCTAGTAATGTATGCTAGAAACTTGAGGAAATTAAAGGGACTACTCAAAAATAGGAAAAGAGAATTACGTGGTAGAAGAAATGACGAAAAGAAGCAGTACACCATGGAAAGAAGGACCAAAAGTTATGAGGAGAAAAAGAGCAATGAAGAATGTTGGAAATGTGGAAAGAAAGGACATCATGCTAGAGAATGCAAAAGTTCTTTCATTTTTTAGAAAAATGATAAGTATGACAAAGGTAAAAAGAAAGCTAGTCTTGTAGCTACTTGGAGCGATGATGAGGAAACTTATCAAAGCAATGATGAAAATAACTTAGCTCTAATGGCAAGAAGCTCCATGACCAGTGATGATGAGGATGAGGTAATGATTATTGATCAAGATCTTAGAGATTCTTTTACTGCTTTGCAAATTGATTTTGAGGAAGCAATTGATATTAATAAGAAATTGAGAAAAAGGATAAGAGAACTTGTTGCTGAAAATAGTGTTCTGCATGAAACTATTAATGATTTATATTGTACTAAGATAGACCACTCTGCATGTCTTACTGAAAAAGAAAATTTATCTTGTGAACTTGATAGACTTATAAAAGAGTTTTCTTATGTTGTTGGAAAATTTGTTGATGGAAATAAGAAGTTTGAAAAGATGTTGTCTTTACAAAGATACTCTATTTCTAAACATGGTTTAGGTTATGATCCTTTTGATAGAGATTACTCTTTGATTTCTAAATTCACAAAAGATGGTAAAGTTGCTAAATGTGATAGATATTTGAGAGATGATCATAATGAGATTGCATGTAAAAGTATTAGGAGATGTATTACTGTGAAGAAAATTTGGGTGGTAAAAGGAACAAAACTCTCAAAAGTAGTTTATTTGACTAACCATAATGGACCCAAAATGGCTTGGGTACCAATGAGAAGAAAAAATATTTCTGATGCAGGTACAAGCAAGGAATGATAATCCACCAAGTACATGGTACATTGACAGTGGATGTTCAAGGCATATGAGTGGAGACAAGAACTTGTTTGCAGAAATCAAACCAAAGAATCAAGCGTATGTGACATTTGGAGACAATAATAAAGGTAAAGTCATTGGCATTGACAAAGTGGGTAAGGAACCTTTGCCTACCATTGACAATGTTTTACTTGTTGATGGATTGAAACATAACCGCTAAGTGTTTCACAATTGTGTGATATGAACTTTAAAGTGTCATTTTAATCATCCCATTGTGTAGTTAAGAAAGATGAAAATATTGCATTCATTGGTTTGAGGCATGGAAATACATATGTTGTTGATCTACATGATGATAGTTTTTGTAATGAGAAGTGTTTAGTGACATTAGAAGAAAATGCATTTTTATGGCATAGAAAATTAGGACATGCTCCATTACCTCTGATTTCTAAACTCTCTAAAAATGATTTAGTAAGAGACTTGCCTAAGATAAAATTTGTTAAGGACCATTTGTGTGAATCATGTTTGAAAGGTAAACATGTTAGAGAATCATTCAAACCAAGGAAGGAAATTTGCACTTCTAGAATCTTAAAACTTGTTCATATGGATTTAATTGGACCATCTAGGCATGCTAGTCTAAGTGAAAAATTATATGTTCTTGTAATAATAGATGATTTTTTCAGATTTACTTGGGTGAGATTTCTTGTTCATAAAAGTGATGCTTTTAACGAGTTTACTAAGTGGTGTAGGTTGGTGCAAAATGAAAAGAACTTGACAATTGTTGCAATAAGGACCGACAACGGCGGAGAATTTGATTGTGAACCATTCGAAAAATTACGTGATAAATATGGAATGAAACACAATTTTTCAACACCGAGGACTTCGCAACAAAATGGTGTAGTAGAAAGAAAAAATCGCTCACTTGAAGAGATGAGTAGAACGATGCTGAATGAATACAATCTTCTTAAAGCATTTTGGGCGGAAGCAATCAATACCGCATGTTATGTTATCAACAGAGTACATCTTCGACGAGACAAAAACAAAACACCATATGAGTTATGGAAAGGTAAGAAACCCAATATTTCATATTTTCATCTTTTTGGTTGTAAAGTGTTTATTCATAATAATGGAAAAAAAATTAGGAAAATTTGATTCGAAATCTTATATTGGTATATTCCTTGGTTATTCATTAACTAGTAAAGCATTTAAAGTCTATAACAATAGAACTAGAACTGTTGAAGAAAATATTCATGTTAAATTCGATGATATGGTTTCACCCCCGATGAAGGTTTGTTTTGATGATGATGCAAGAGATTTAGGAAATGACGTTGAAGAAAAAGAAACTAATGTTGAAGAAGAAAAATTAGATCATGTTCCTATCATGAAAACTTGGGCAAAAGTAAAGAATCATCCAATGGAGCAAGTCATTAGTGACTTAAATGATGGTTTAAGAACTAGGAGGAATACATACGAATATATGAGCAATTCAACTTTTATTTCACTAGTGCAACCCAAGAACATTAAAGAGGCTCTTGAAGATAAAAATTGGCTGCTGGCTATGCAAGAAGAATTAAATCAATTCAAGAGGAACAATGTATGGGATTTGGTAGCACCACCAAAGGATAAAACCATAATTGGAGTTAAATGGGTAAATAGGATAAAATATGATGAAAATGGTGAAGCAGTCAAAAATAAGTCAAGATTAGTAGCTCAAGGTTTTTATCAAGAAGAGGGACTTGACTATAATGAAACATTTACACCGGTGGCAAGATTAGAGGCGATCAGATTATTATGTGCCTTTGCTTCACATAAAAGGATTAAGTTGAATCAAATGGATGTCAAGAGTGCATTTCTCAATGGCTACATCCAAGAGGAGGTATATGTCAAACAACCACCTGGTTTTGAAGATCATGAACATCCGGATTATGTTTACAAACTCAAGAAGGCACTTTATGGATTAAAGCAAGCACCAAGGGTATGGTATGAAAGGTTAAGTAATTTTCTTATTCAAAATGGTTATATTAGAGGTAAAGTTGATAATACTTTATTTATAAAGCATGTTAATCAAGATATGTTAATTTGCCAAATATATGTTGATGATATTGTTTTTGGTGCTACTAATGAATCCTTGTGTAAAGAATTTAGTGATTTAATGCAAAGTGAGTTCGAAATGAGCATGATGGGCGAGCTTAAATTCTTTCTTGGATTGCAAATCAAGCAATATAGAGATGACATA
Source organism: Erythroxylum novogranatense (assembly GCA_029891385.1). Classification (NCBI taxonomy): domain Eukaryota; kingdom Viridiplantae; phylum Streptophyta; class Magnoliopsida; order Malpighiales; family Erythroxylaceae; genus Erythroxylum; species Erythroxylum novogranatense. The sequence goes on along the minus strand of CM057232.1, from coordinate 9,201,353 downwards.
TTTATTCATCAATCCAAATACACCAAAGAGCTTTTAAAGAAATTCAACATGGATGGATGCAAAGTAGCAGCTACTCCAATGGCATCAAATTTGGTCTTGGAAAAATCTGAACATGAAGAGGATGTTGATCAAAAACTCTATAGAGGTATGATCGGCTCTCTTTTATATTTAACTGCTTCTAGACCAGATATAATGTTTGCTACGTGTTTATGTGCTAGATTTCAATCCTGTCCTAAAATTTCTCATTTGACTGCTTGCAAAAGAATTTTTAGATATTTGAGTAAAACTGTTAATCATGGTTTATGGTATCCTTGTTGTGATTCTTTTGACTTATATAGTGATGCTGACTATGGTGGTTGTAGAATTGATAGAAAAAGTACTAGTGATATTTGTCATTTCTTAGGATCATCTTTGATTTCTTGGGCTAGTAAGAAACAAGCAAGTGTAGCTATTTCCACTGCTGAATCTGAATATGTAGCAGCTGGAAGTGCATGTGCCCAAGTTCTTTGGCTTAAACATCAATTGCTTGACTATGGTATTATGATTAAAAATATTCCAATTTTTTGTGATAATACCAGTGCAATTTGTTTGAGTAAGAAACCAATATTGCATAGTAGAACAAAACACATTGAAATTAGACATCATTTTATTCGTGATCATTGTTTGAAAGGTGACGTTGTTTTGAAACATGTTTCGTCTAGTGATTAATTGGCTGATATTTTTACTAAACCTCTTAAAGAAGATGTTTTCATAAACATTAAATTGAAACTTGGAATGTGTGATTTAAATTCTCTTGGTTGATTTTATTTACTTGCATACACTATCATATCAAAATGGTCTAGAAAATTAAGCAATTCCATAAGAGATACATCATCATGATTTACATTTAGTAAATTTGCTAAGGTTTAGAAAATTCAAGTCAATTCGACTGATTTTGAGATGAATAGATGTTTCAGTCGACTAAAGGGACATACAAGTCGACTAGTGGTGAAGAAAAAATGTATCAGTCGACTAGTGAGGCTCGATCAGTCGACTAGAGGAAGTACCAGTCGACTAGCACTCATACGTGTCTTCTAAAATTAAAACTCATTCTTCTTATTTCAAATTTCCTCATCTTCTCCTACCTACAAACCTCTCACTCGACTAAACCTCTCAACCTCTCCAAAGAAACGACTCTTTCATCTTCAAATTTTTCATCTTCAATCTACTTCTAAAACCATCAAAACTCTTTCCTCTTTAAAGATCTTATCTCTTTCTTTCTCTAAAACCCATTATCTCTTGTTTTTCGGAAATCCCATCTCTTTTCTCCCTTTTGCGATTTTATCTTTTAGTCGACTAGATCAGCAAGATTTCTTCAAATCCGACACTAACTCCATCAACCCACTTCCAAATCGTCAAAACCCCTATCTTATTTCCTCACTTCTCTCAAAAATTCCTTTTTCGTTTTAACAAAACCCTAACCTACGAAATCCCTGTTCTTCGTATAAATCCTCTGTTTTCAAAATCTTCTTAAGTTTTCTTCAATGGCTCCACGAAAGGGAAATGGCAAAGGAAAGCAAGTTGATGACGCACCTCAAGGACCAAGAGTACGTGGGTCTTCTTCAAGGGGTGGGGTAGAACGTGAAAATGAAGAGGTAGAGTCCAGATTTGTGTCAAGAGAGGCTCAAAATCTTTACTACAAGGTACTAAAGAATGAAATTCTTATACCCTCCATGAAGTTTGAATGGACAGAGTTAGATCACAATGAATATAAGATGTTGTTTACAGATCTAAATAGCTTAGGCTTGAGATTTTTTCTGGGTTTTACTGATGAAATTTATGAAGAACTGATAAGAGAATTTTATGTTATTTTGGTTGTGGTTAGAAGTGATATTGATCGTGGAGTGATTTTGAAATCAAATGTTCAAGGAAAAGAGATTTTTGTGTGTGAACAAAATCTGTCAATTTGGATGAAGTTACCTACTGGTGGAATTAGGCCTAGAGCCTCATTATTAGACCTGAATATTTTGAGACATGAAAATGGAGACACTAATGAAGAAGCAGATGAAAATTTTGGGTATACTGAAGAAAAGGGAGATGCACTGCTAGATAGCCTTTGTTCGGCTCATTCCTCACACCCCTATGAGGCAATTGATTTGCCTCTGAATTATAGGTTGTTGCATTATGCAATAAATAGAGTTATATATCCAAAGAAGGCTAGTAACAATCATATTACAGCTTTGGACAAGGAAATTCTATGGCATTTGGAGGAGGGCAGACAAATTAACTTTCCTAGTCTTATTATGCAAATAATGAGAAAAAAGGGAATTTATTAAGAGGTGAGCTAAAGAGTCAAACAGGAAAGCATAAAGGTATGCCATATGCTGCTTTGATTACATATATTGCTAAATTGCAAAAGGTTAATCTCAGTTCCTATAATCATTATCCATATCCCCAAAGTTGGAGGTTTACCCCTTACAATTTAAGAAGCATGAAGCTGGTTAAAACGGTCGAAAAAGGTTGGGTATATTTTGATCATGTGGCCAAGCTTGGGTTGACATTGAAAGATGAACAAGAACCTAGGAGGCAAAGATCAAAGCGGGCAGCAAATCGTCCGAGCAGCTCTAGGCCCAGTAATGTGAGATGGAGTGATGTCACTCAAGAGGAGCTTCATGAGATTACCGAACAATTGGATGACTTGAATGATCGTGTTGATGATATTCAGACTATGTTTCTTGCATTTGCAAGGAAAATTGATGCACAACACCGTATGCTTAAGAAGATCTTCGACAAGTTAGGATGTCAACATGATGATGTTTCTCGTCCTTGATGGCTTTTGCAATTTGTTTCCAACCGATATATGTTACTATGTTACATTGACATTTTCATTGACATTAGTTGGTTTGTTCTTTGCACTTTTTAGATATTGGTGTAATTTTGTTTAAAATTTGCTTCTGAATATTTGTCATGCAGCATAATTATTACACTTTTATTTTGATCATGACAAAAAGGGGGAGTAAGAAGTATGAATGAAATTGTGCTAAATTGATTGGAGTCATTGATTTATTGATTAAGGGGGAGTTAAACTATGATCAATTATTTGTTGTTTTTCACATTGTGCTAAATATTTGATTAAGGGGGAGTTACACTAACCAATTAGACAAGGCATAAAAACCTTGATCAATTTTTCTTTGTTTTCAATTTCTTAAACAATTTCTAAATGTTTTGTCATTATCAAAAAGGGGGAGATTGTTGGACCAATGGTGGTTGACAAATAAAAATCTCTTTATGTTTTGATAATTATAAAATATATATGAAATTGGTTAAGAAATTATTTCAGGTTTTTAATTAAAGGTCCAATGCAATTTCAAGGGATAATTCAAATCTACAAATGTCAAGGAGATAAAATATCAAGAAATCAAGTCAATAATTATCTACCATGATCTAGAGAAGATAGACAATGTGCAAAAGAAGATCCTAGTGAAGATTATGGATAGAGATATTGAAAGATCGAAGATTATATGAAAATTTGTCCGTTGGAGAAATTCTAGTCGACTACAACCATTACCAATCGACTGAAAATTATCATATCTAAAGAGTGAGGTTCATTCCAGTCGACTACAAAGAGTTTCAGTCGACTACAAATCATGCCAGTCAACTATTCGGAGAACGGAGATTATTTTTCGTAAGTTCCAGTCGACTAGCAGCTATTCTGACGAAGTCAATGATACTAAAACGGGAAGAAAATCATTCTCAACGTTTATAAGAGATCTTCAACGGCTACAAGAGTATTTCTAACGTCTATATTGATCCAGAAGCCTGCAAATAAATAAAAGAATGTTCAAGAGATCAATTACGGAAGCCATAGAAAAGCATACTGATTCTTGATCATCATTTTTACAGTTCTCAAATTGCATATTGCTCATTCAATTCTATCAAGCTGTTTAGAGCCTTGTCAATTATATATTTCAATCATTGTTATTGTGAGTTGAGTGATTAGAGGAAAAATCACTGGTGTGGTTAGATTTGAGCCGAAAATCAAATTGGATTGTAAGGTTTATTTGAGCCGGAATTCAAGTGGTTGTAAAAGTTCGCACTGAACTAAAAAGTGTACAATATAGTGGTTGGCCAAATCCTAAGTGAGAAGCTTAGGTAGAGGACGTAGGTCTTAGCACCGAACCTCTATAAAAACAGTGTTTGCTTTCTTCCTTACTCTTTTTCATTTGTTTAATTTGATTGTTTATTGTGTATTAATTCCGTATTTTTTGTAGAACTCTGCAAAAAAGTTTAGACGATCTATTCAGCCCCCCTTCTAGATCGCTTTCATAAATTCAACCTAAAGTTTGGTTAACTCATATTAAAGCCCTTGATTTTAGGTTGAATCGAATTAGACTAGATTGATCAAAATTGTCAAACCTAAATTTTATAAAAGTTTGATTAGCATAATAATTTAATTTAGCTAGCTTAATCTAGAAATTTTAAGAAACCAAATGGTTAGTTTTGTACCAACTAGATCATTGATTAGTCCCGGTGAACCATGGACTAGTTAAATGATTTTCATGACTAGATGGATGACATACTTTAAAATAACAGGTACACTAACCAATAATACCTAAGACTAGGATTCTAGGATAAACTGTAACTGTAGTTTATGCATCTAACGATTATCTGAAGTAGTTTAGAGTATGAATAAACCAGGTACGAATTTTCACTTCAGCCGCCAAAGTTGGCTTACAGAGGGAAAACACCAAATTACTTGACCACCATTCAAAGAGTATGATCCATAACTCCAACGCATAGGTGAATTAATAAAAGGCTTTTTTTTTTTTTTTGGACTTAAGTAAGGTTGTAGTTTGGAACCGTTTTTATGTATACAACAGTTTAAAACTTAAAATCAGAATTTTACTTCTTGCAAAAGATCTATTCGAGACGAGCGAAAATTAATCTAGAAATAAATAACTTAAAAATATCTTCTTATAATTAAGACCTTCCTATAATACTCAGTGGATAAACCAAAAAGAGCGTGTAATTTATCAACTAGTTTTTGATTTTTACGTCAAGTCTTTTGTGATTTAATTATTTCCTTTTTTTTTGGATAATTCAGGGTTCGGACTTTGTCTGACTATCTGAGATCTATGAACTACCCACTCAGGCTCATAAATAGGTAAATTCAGATCTGATCCTAGTTAATATCAGAGGTACCTGCATCAAGGATAGATCGTCATCACCAGAGGGATTACATCACTTCAAATAGAAGCTGCTCCACTCAAAATTCGAACCCACAATCTCTCACAATCTTCTCCCCCTTTCTACCACTAAGCTACTCCGTGAGGGGGTCCTTTTTTTAAAGGTGGGGATGAAGTCTATTACCAGATAATGAAAAACAATATGGGAGAACAGAAACACTTTGTTAGTTTGATGAGACATACTGCATCAGTCTTATCACCTATGACATTAGTATCTGCATTGCAGGGGAAATTGTATCACAGAAGCAATCAAATTTTCTTCTGATCCAGGAAAATGATTATTGATTAGGTCATGACCATGACCTAATTTAAACATGATATACAAATACTCAAAAACATCTTTCATACAACTTCGGTAAACAGTCACAAAGATCCTACAGGAGTTAAAAAGGAAGTATAAAATGGCTTTCAAGAATAGTCAGGTTTCTGAACTTAACTAACAATATATCCTAAGCGGCGGAATACGGAGAGATCTGACATCTTCTGTCTATAACTTGAGTTCAAGCTGCTTCGAAGATTGATCTTCCAGCTCGAGCCAAGGGTTGCTGCTCTCCACTGGTTTTTGAGCGGATGGCTTTGGATCGCGTACTTGGTATGGAGCTTTTGCAGCGATCCTGAAATATTGTACCAAGAACTTGAATTAACCATCAAAGCACTCATCACTGAGTTGTGAATTTGTGATATATATAAGGTTTTACAGAAAGCGAAATATTCTGTTGGAAGTTTGTTAATTACCTCTCTTTTCTCTTCTCAAAGAACCTGAGAAGTGAAGCTTTTGGAGCTTGAGGTCGTAATTCAAACCTGTCTTGTACAGTGTTTTTGGACTCAGAAGCAACAGAATTGGTGGAGCTTGTTTTCTCCACGAAGCCATGAGAGCTACCTGCTAAATCCATGATTTCCTTGGCCTTATCAGCAGGAAATTCATTGACCACTATCACTTGCCCACCGTAGAATATTGTCATCGGGGCACTTGCAGGAGAAGCTGCGGAGGGTTTCTTCGAATCAGACCCGTTAGCAGTGCCTTCGTCAGAAGTTGAAGAAGCAAAACCTGTGAATTTTGTAAAGAAATCCATGGATTTTGTGTTGGACAGCGGTGAATTCTCCAAATTGGGTAGCAAATTCATTGTTGTTGCCGGTGGCCTAGATGTTTCAGAACCTGATGCGGGAAAACACACATGGTTGATCATGAGAAACATGTCGATCCAGAATTAAACGAAGAGAATCGGTATGAACAATCTATAAATTAACTTAAAACCTAAAGAAAAACCCACATCCCAGATTCAACAAAGAAGCTTTCTTCATCCCCAAAAAAAGGTTTCATCATCATTTCAAACAAAAAGAAACAGAGTGTGATTCAAGATGATATTACCTTTGCTTTCAATCTTTCCACCAATACCAAGCTGGCTAATATCTCCAAGACTGCCTCTGCCCTTCAAGTACTGGCTCAAAAGATTGCATGTCTGAGCAAAGTTGGACTTCTCCTTGTGAACGGAATTCGCCATACTCAACTTCCTTGGATGGAACTCTAAATCCCGATACCTTCTTTTGAAGAAACAAACGAGTTTTCAAGGAAAAACGGAAGTGGGCGGATGTTGAAAAACTGGTGATTACTTGGCAGGAGGCAGGAAAAAGAATGGTGAATATTTATGGAAGTCAGGTACTCCGCTTTGAACATTGTTGCTTTAAGCACGTTTCTTTTGCATTATAATTTAAAAAAAAGTGCTGAGGAACCAACTGGTACCAGATCGTGATGGTCCTGACGGTGACCAGTTCCTTCGGAACTTGCTCCTGTAATTTCCCTTTAGACTTTTACGTTTTTGCCCTTGTCTTTATTTTTGCACAGTTCTTAGACCTTGAGAGGCCCCCCAAATTTTCCAATTATTATATTCAATTAGAATCAATATTAATTAATAATTTACAAAAACAAATTGTATCTAAACAAAATTAATATTATATTTAAAAATTCCTAAATTACGATATGTTGAAAATTAAGATATACGTAGGTGAAACATATGAAAACATTACGGAGTTATCCTTATCTACGGTGATATGGCTTCGAGAAGCACCTTTTAAAGAAATGTCTGAATCGTGTCAATTGCGTGTGGTAGCTTTTTGAACGGTTGTGTCCTTTAAGGTAAATTCCATGCACCGACGGGAGTCCGCAGTTAATGTCTAACAGCGTTAGTTAGGTTAGGGGTCGGTCTACTTGAGCACGTGGGACCCACCAAAGTTATCTGAACAAACAATTCTTTCACGTTTCTATTTAAGTCCCTAGTCCAATCACATGTTGGCAATACAATAGTGTTGGTTATTTTTGACCGGGTGCTTCATCTTCATCCTTTATTTTTGGTTGCGAAATTAATTTTTAATTTAATGCACGTGTTAAACGATGCAGCCACGTGTCTCGATATCCCGCTTCTCGAGTCTGTGTGGTGGACAAGTTGGGGGGGGTGGTGGTGATGCTAACGTACGCCCCGGTAGTTACGCTTCACGTGGCTCCATTTGTGTAAGGATTAATTAATCATTGTTAGTTTATTACTACTGTTTTTGAGTTTTATGCATGCACATATAAAAATGTGTTATGTCTAATTCAATGGGCGTGGTTGAGTAGTAAGGAATTTATCTATTTTTAATTAAAAATTAGGGTTTGATTCATAATTTTAGGTATTGAATAACCTTAAATTCTTGAGTAGATGTTCTATTTTGTGAGGTGTCTTTTTATCAACAAAAGAATTAGTCACTGGTTGATATCCTGATCAAAGATTAAAAAAAAAAAAAAGTGTTAGGTCTTGATGATTATTTTATAGGAGGAGAAAAGAATATGTCTACGACAAGCCAATACAGTTGTGATTCATTTATTTTAAGTTTGATATTGGGAGTAAGGATGGCAGCCCAATCAGGGTTAGTTGGACCACGAGTTAATACCGCTTGGCTCGATCGGTAGGGAAAGTTATAATCTTAAAGTGTGGTTTGGTTCTATTTCTGTCTTTTGTTATATATATATATTTTATTTTTATTTTCTTATAAATAAAAATAAAAATTTATTTAGTTATTAATGTTATGTAGTTGTATTTTTATCACTAATAATAATAATTACATTTTGATAAAATTTAAAGATAAATTATTTTTAATTAAATAAATTTATTTAATATCTTATATAATATTTATTAACAAATAATTAATAAAATAATGTTATTTTAATAAAATAAATAATTTAAAATTAAAAGTTTATTTATAAATTGATATTTATTTGAAATATATTTTAATTATTAAATCAAATTTTATTTGAATATTTATATATTTTAAATTTAATTATATATAATTTAATTATAAAATTAAATCAAATCAAATTATTCATAATTTTATTGATAATAAATTTAAATTTATTAAATATATAAATATAATATTGAATTAAATTATTCATATTTTTAAAAATAAAAATTAAATAATATATATTTAAATGATAGTAAATCATATTATAAAAACAAAACAGGAACCAAAACTACTTTTTTATTTTATAATTTTGAAAATTAGAAAAAATTAAAACTAAAACAGAAATTAAAACTCGGACAAACATAATTTTTACTAAATTTGAAAATAAAACAGAAAATTAAAATAAAATGAAAATCAACACCCTGTAAAGTTACATGTTAAAATAACTTCTTTATAAAATTATAAATTGAATTATAAATATTTAAAAAGTACAAATAAAATGGTCTTTACTTTTTTTTAGAGCTAACCTAATCTTTTACTTGTCTTATATCATTTATTCATTTTTTCACTTGTGGTACTAAATAAATTATTTAGTGTGACTTTAATAAAGATGTTAGTACAAGTGACGAAAAACACAAGGACTTACCTCTCATGTTCTGAACTTGGAAAATTAGTAGTCTAACTTAACTAGAGGAGAAGGTTTGGTTTGATCTACTAGAAGGTCTCCCACATTTTAGATGTGCACAAAGAATTTCCAATCTCGATCCAACTTTCTTCAAAGCAAATCACTCAACGAAAACACATTAATGGCCATTCTACTTTGACTTGTATAGAGTTCGATTTGAAATGTCCACGGAACAGAACAGAACATAGCAGATTAAGCGTGCCACCGCGCGCGCGAGAAAAATCAAAATCTTGTAAGGGATAATCTTGTTTGACAAAGGAAAAAGGTGGTTGTGTTGGAAGGGTGGCTTTTCATCACAGGTGGGGTAGGAGGGGGTTGCCACTTGATAATTGAAAAATCAAAACCAAATTTAAATTAAATTGATCATTGAATTTTAATGCAATGCTTTAGTTCTTCTTCTTTGTCTTTGTCTTTGTCATTGATTAAAGAAAATAATAATAATATTTGTTAACCTATTATATGTTAAGCATGTGGAGGTCAGTTTCCTAACAATTTAATCGCATTGACTATAATAATGTCACGTTCTTACGGCAAAAGACCAAAAAGTAGGTCTTTGGCATACAAAACAATTGGTCGATAATAGATTTGTATCCTACGCATACTTGCGACGTTAGCCAAGCACTAGGGTAACATGTGAAACTGAAATGAGTGCACATCAAGTAAGTTAATTCATTACATTTGGTTTACAATTCAAAAGTCCTACAAATAAACTCATTTGTTTATTTCTATGGCAATAATATTAATGGCATATTTGGTTGAGTGAAATAACTATTCCTTTACTGTTGTATTCATAATGAATAATTATTCATTTATTTAGTTAAAAATAACATGTAAAATAACTAATCCCAAGTTAATTTTATTCTTAAACTTTCAAGAATAGCTAAAGATTTCTTCCTCTGTCGTTACCTATTTCATGAAACGCGAATAGGTATAGACAATCTTTCTCCTAATAATAATAATAATAATAATATTCTTATCATTATTATAAAATAATAATGATAACAAGAAAATTAAATAATAATAATAATAATACTGTAATATTATAATACAAAAATAATGATACTAAAATAAAATAAAATAAAAATGTTAATATTAATAATAAGGAAAATAATAATAATAATAACAATATTAGAGACTATAATAAATATTTTGACCTTTTGTTAATTATTCTTTTATCATCTCAAATTTATATTTTTAAACTAAACGTTAGTATAAATCACTATTATAAATTCTTAGAAATAATCTAAATTAAATAATATCTATTTCATTATATTCTTAATAATAGTTATTCCATTTCTTATTTATTTTAGCAGACGAACCAAATACCTGTAAGAATTTAAGATCACATTTTCGTTCTCAATCCCTTCTTCATTCATGCGGTACGTGTCGCTCTTTGTTGAATTGATTCTTTCCATTGTCAATCTTAATTAAATCTACCTTCAAGTGATATTGGCAATCAATTGATTTTAATGATCCTTCTAATTTGTCTAAATTCTAACTGAATTTTATTTTATTTTATTTTCTAAAATTCAATTAGACTTTTCATAGTTTAATTAATCGAGTCAGTTTGAGTTTGGATAAAATAAACTAAGTCTAATCGAGTCTGGATTGGAATAGAAAGAAAAATAAATTTGATTTGATTTATATTATGAGTTAGTCGATTACTTTGTAAGTAAAATTTGATAGTTTGTAATAATATAATTAGAAATTAATAAGAAGAAGAATACTCATTTAAAGTGCTGATTCAAAACATCTTAACTATGCAGTATGTTGAAGCTTGACCATTTCAAAACTGTAAAAGTCTCTTGTAATTTCCAGGCTTAATGACCTTGTGTCTCTCCAGATTCTAAGGCTCATATTAAAATGACCAGCAGAAAATGCTGGTGACAATCGAAAGACCAGGAAAAGCTATGAAGAACCACAAAAAATGTCGGTGGCAAAAAAAAAAAAAAACATCGACAAAGAGTCGTCATTTTGTTCACCAAGTAAATTGGAATGGCCTCGAATTGGCTTCTCCGGTTGATTATTCTCTTTGTCATCTGTCTAGTTGAGTCTAGGTTGACATCGTCAGTGTCTGTATCAGAAGCTTTGATTAAGCTTAAACAATCATTTACTAATGCCTCCGCTCTTGGTTCTTGGTCTCCAGGCTCTGTGCCTTGCAAAGGAGGCAACGGTTGGATTGGACTTGTATGTTCTAATGGTATGGTCACTGGTCTTAGGCTTGGAAACATGGGGCTATCAGGAACAATTGATGTTGATGCATTGGTTAACATTTCAGGACTCAGGGCCATAAGCTTTGCTTATAATTCTTTTTCAGGAAACATTCCTGAATTCAGTCGTTTGGGCCGCCTTAAGGCTTTGTTCCTGTCAGGGAATCAGTTTTCCGGCGAGATTCCATCGGATTTCTTTTCAAAAATGGATACGTTGAAGAAACTCTGGCTTTCTAATAACAAGTTTACTGGACACATACCAATGTCGCTGGTTGAGCTGTCCAGCCTTATGGAACTACGTCTTGATAAGAATCAGTTTACAGGGGCAGTTCCAGCTTTTAAGCAGCCAAGTTTGTTGGCATTCAATGTGTCCAATAACAACTTGGAAGGGGAAATTCCAGCGAGTTTAGGGAGATTTCCGACGAGCTCGTTTGAAGGGAATACAGGACTTTGTGGAGGGAGGTATGGTAAGGCTTGTGTGACCAGAGTTAAGGCATTAACAGCAACATCAGGTCCTATGGGTTCAAATGTCACTAAGGCTAACCATGATCATCACAATCAGAATCTCGTCTATATCAAAAAATCAATTATAGGTATTGTAATATTGGCTGTGTTGCTCCTTTCTGTGGCTATTCTTATAGTTTTCAAGATGAGGGCAAAAGAAGAGGATTTTGAGTCTGCCAGAGAAGACAACGCTGCTCCTGAAGAGGCAGTGGAAGTTCAGGTGTCAATGCTAACCACACCACCAGAAATGGCAGTAACAAAGAAGGCAGGATCAAGCAGGAGAGGCTCTAATCATGGGAGGCACGGAGGTAACGTAGGCGAATTCGTGATGGTGAATGATGAAAAGGGTGTTTTCGGGCTTCCTGATTTGATGAAAGCTGCTGCTGAAGTTATTGGAAATGGAGGGTCGAGGTCTGCATACAAAGCTGTTATGGCTAGTGGTCTGGCGGTATTGGTTAAGAGAATGAGAGACATGAATGGAATGGGAAAAGAAGGATTTGAAACAGAAATCACCAAGCTTGCAAAGTTGAGACATATCAACATCCTAACACCTTTGGCTTTTCATTATCGAGCGGATGAGAAGCTGTTAATATATGAGTTTGTACCAAAGGGCAGTTTGCATCATTTATTGCATGGTGAGGAGCTAACGATTTTCCTTTCAACATCTTAATTTTGCTTGTAATCTAGCAAAGAAACTAACACTATAGAAGTTGTATTCTTACAGATGATCACGGATTGCAGCATGCCGAACTTGATTGGCCTGCGCGGTTAAAGATTGTAATTGGAATCGCCAGAGGGTTGAATTATCTTCACACTGAACTTCCTTCTTATGATTTGCCCCATGGAAACCTTAAATCATCTAATATTCTTATTACTCTGGACAATGAACCATTGGTTTCAGAATTTGGATTTGGTCCCCTGCTCAACCGTTCAGTTATAGCACAGGCAATGCTTGGATATAAGGCCCCGGAAGTTTCACAAACAGGTGTGTCTCCGAAATGTGACGTGTACTGTCTGGGAATTCTTATCCTTGAAATCCTGACAGGGAAACGTCCCTGTCAATATCTCAGCACTGGCGATGGAGGGAAAGATATAGTCGAAAGGGCAGAATCTGCAATTTCTAAAGGAAGAGAATCTGAATTACTCGATCCTGAAATTTCAAGGTCCACAAGTTCTTTGGAAGGTATGGTATGGCTTCTCCACATTGGAGTTGCTTGTACTGAAACTGATCCTGAGAAGAGGTTAGATGTTAGAGAAGCCCTTCAAAGGATAGAGGAGATACAATTGCCATCACATAGAGATGGTTATGAAGATTCCTAGATGGAGATCGTATCTCTTTTTTACTAACTACTAATGCAGAATTCGATCGAGAAAATGGTCTGCAACTTCAGGAATCAAGCTGCATTAGCATCTGCAGAATCAACAACTTGTGGAGACCTTGGAAGTCTCAATGAGATGCATACCTGAAGAATACGTTGGGACTCCCAATTTACAACTCATTGACAGGTTAAGAAAAAGCACGAGCAAGTCAACACTTCTAGATCAATACAGCTGGAGATAGATTAGATCCACAGACAGGTTTTTCTTAAAATTTGTAGGATTCTTATAATCTGTCACACAACAACATAGCTCCACTGTCCACACAAGAACTCTGAAACTCTCCATTATTTTATCGTAACCCCATAACTTTTGATGTAGAATCAGATTAGCTGTTTCCATGCATAAATGATTATAGTAATCAGACTTGTGAGGTGCTTCTTGGATAAATAACCAAAACTGCTGCAACTTAGATACTCAAGCCAGCTCATCCTCCAAACTATTGCTTCATCTGTCAGTGCTTATACAACAGACTTTCATTAGAATCCTTGAAAATCAAATGGTAGCCTTCGTACTAAAGGGCAATAACATAAGAAGTTGGTCTTGAGCCACTCGTGCAGCATCAGTTTTATAATACTTTGCTCTTCTTCTAGATGGTTGTGTTACAATAGTCATCACAAGAAAACAAGATTCCCCTACGCGAACTTCCATTACTACTGTACTACAATATTAGTATAAAAACGGTGTGTGTAAGAACTAAAGCTACCTTTGTTATTTTCATTTACTTTCTTTTACAATCACATTGAGTTCTTAAGTTTATATAACAATTCAGTAAAATAAAGTTTTTAAATAAGCTGATAATTACTATTTTTAAATATGTATTTAATAAAATTTATGATTCCTTAAGAGGTAAGTGATTTTGGAGAGCTATATATATATATATTAAATAGGCCGAGTTAGTGACAATCAAGAAGCTGAAATTGAAAATTAGGAGACTTCAATACACTTTTATATGATACTTCACGTTTCCCTGTAACGTCCAACTATATAGGTTTAAGACAACAAAATACTGAAATGAAAGAAACGCCGAGACGTTGAACTGAAATTAATAACAACCGTCGGAATATCTTGCCGGCGGCGAGAAGTCAAAGTGTCAACATTTCATAAAGTTTCTTATAAATAATTTCATTTCCTTTCCACTCCCTGTCTAAATAATTTCGTTACAGACAAAAAGTACCAAAGCAAGCTTGCTTCTTCCACCATCACCACCACCAACACCGTAGAACACTTGACACCAACAAAACTCTCTTCAAAACCCCACCACCCCCATCACCAAAAAACACCAGCTTTTCAAGATTCCCAAAAGCCCATCAAAATTTCCAGGTTTTACCAGACTTTCTGAGATTGCATAGAGTTAAAAACACTACAAAAAATGACATCTTTATCTTTTCGTTCTATCATTCTATACTTAGCCACTTAAAAGGTTGCTTCCTTGAGTTAACATCCTTTACACGAATTTCCAAAGTTTGAGTCTTTAGATATTCCATACACTGTTTAGCCCTTCCTCCTTTGAAGTTCTGCAAAATTCTTACCTATTCTTAACATCTCCGAAGAATCAAATACTGACCATGGAACCGCCGGAAAACAATAACTTCGATGATGGGGTTGATGGGTTTGAAGAAGCTGAGAAGATAGTACTTAGATGGGACGCAACAACATCAGAAGAAGCAAAAGAGAAGATGATCTTCAACTCCGATCGTGAAGAGGTGGATCGTTACTTGCAGGCAGTTGACGAAATCCAAAAGTCCATGTCAGCGGCGACAATCTCCGGAGACGGCGAAGAGAAAGTCAACTACGCTGTCCAGATCGCTATGGCACGGCTTGAAGACGAGTTTCGCAGTATATTGCTTAGCCACACAACTGCTTTTGAGCTCGACTCTGTCTCTATGGATCCTTCTTCTTCAGTTCACTCCAGCGGAGCTGAGACCACCGGTGACGAGTACGAACACGAACATGGGGTTGGTGATGACGAGGATCTTCAATTAACAGATCCAATCCGAAGGGCAGATTCAAGTTCTAGTAATAGTACTAGTTATCGATCTACAAGTAGTATTCGTGAGATGGATCTGATCCCACAAGATGGAGTCTTTGATCTCAGGTCAATTGCTAAGCGCATGATCGCTTCTGGGTATTTAAGAGAGTGTATTCAAGTTTATGGTAGTGTACGGAAATCGGCGGTGGACGCCAGTTTTAGGCAACTTGGGATTGAGAAACTGAGTATTGGTGATATTCAGAGGTTGGAGTGGGATATTCTTGAGACAAAGATCAAACGTTGGATAAGGGCTGCAAAGGTTTGTGTGAGGATCTTGTTTGCTAGTGAGAAGAAGCTGTGTGAGCATATATTTGAAGGTATTGGGACTGCAATTGATGATGCTTGTTTCATGGAGACTGTTAAGGGTCCAGCTGTTCAGTTGTTTAATTTTGCTGAGGCGATAAGTATAAGTAGGAGGTCTCCTGAGAAGATGTTTAAGATTTTGGACTTGCATGATGCGCTGATGGACTTGTTGCCTGATATTGAAGTCGTTTTCCAGTCGAAGTCAGCTGATTCTGTTAGGGTTCAAGCTGCAGAGATTTTGTCCAGATTGGCTGAGGCTGCGAGAGGGATTTTGTCCGAGTTTGAGAATGCTGTTTTGCGTGAACCCTCTAAGGCTCAAGTGCCTGGAGGGACAATTCATCCCTTAACAAGGTATGTGATGAATTATATCAGTTTGATTGCTGATTATAAGCAGACCTTGATTGAACTTATTATGTCAAGACCATCGACTGGATCAAGATATTCGGGTGATCCAACCACCCCTGATATGGATATGTCTGAACTTGAAGGAAGAACCCCTTTAGCATTGCATTTGATTTGGATTATTGTGATTTTGCAATTCAATTTGGAGGCTAAGTCCAAGAATTACAAAGATGCTTCATTAGCGCATCTATTCATGATGAACAATGTTCATTACATTTTCCAAAAGGTGAGAGGGTCCGAGGAATTGAGGGAAATGATTGGGGATGATTACTTGAAGAAACTAACGGGCAAGTTCAGGTTGGCTGCTACAAATTACCAAAGGGCTACTTGGGTGGGAGTGTTGTATTGGTTGAGAGACGAAGGATTACATGTGAGTGGGAGTTTCTCTTCTGGTGTGTCCAAGAGTGCTTTGAGAGAAAGGTTTAAGATGTTCAATACTACTTTTGAGGAGGTTCACAGGACTCAAGCGTTATGGTTGGTACCAGATAGTCAACTTCGGGAGGAGCTTCGGATTTCTATCTCAGAGAAGTTGATCCCTGCATATAGATCATTTCTTGGGAGATTCAGGAGTCATATAGAGAGTGGAAGGCACCCAGAGAATTACATAAAATATTCTGTTGAGGATTTGGAGATGGCTGTCTTAGATTTCTTCGAAGGGTACCCTGTATCTCAGCACTTGAGGAGGAGATCTCAGTGAAGGCATGGGATGAGTTTTCCAACTTAGATACTTAGAGAACATGCTTTGAATTCTTTGCTGAATTCTTTGGGTATTTGGTTGACGTGTTGCTGGCAATAGGGAGATATGCCCTGTTCTTTCCAACTTCAAGCATCATTTGTTGAACTCCTGCTGGTTGGCAACGGTTCCAGTCTCCGGGAAGATAGGTTTTAGCTTTCTCTAATGACCAGGTCTCTCAACCTGAATGCTTCTGCATGTAAGAATGTTGTTTGCTTTGTTTTGATATTCTAGATTTTGTTCTATTTGTTAATATGGAACTTGTTGTTGTACGAGTGAATTCCTTCTATTTATTATACAAAGCATCAAATCTTTTCTGGCCTCAGAATTCTTTTGGACAGTGAGATCTAAATGAACTTTTAGTTAATGTAAAGATTGTATTGCCTCAGGTCGAATAGGTTACTTTGGCTGGCATCGCATCTTGATCTTAGGTGGCATCAACCTTATAAACGTGAATCATTAGCAGTTGATATGGTGCCTAGCCCTGCTTTTCCATCAATACATACAAGACTGAACTTCCTTAACATTTCTTTACTATTGTAATGCTATTAGAATCGCCCTTATGTATTATGGTTTTTGGCTATTGCTCAACTGGTAAGCTTCAATGGAACTCCTGGAATTGTAGATTATATAGCTTGTTCTATCCCTGTTAAATGAGTTTCAACATTCAGTTCAAAGGACACCTGATATCCTTTAAGGTCCATTCTTCTCACACGTCATTATTCTGCCCTGTGGCGCCAGCGTTGATTGCTCAAGAAACCTGGAAACTGTTTTGTTTGATTCCTTTTTATGTCATCTTATTCATGTTATATTTGTGTCAGCTGGAAACTAAAGACTGGCTGGTTTTGTTACCTTCAAAAAAATGGGGAAAGAATGCGAATGAAGAGAACTGATACCATTTGTTGATTGGTTTCGTTTGTAGGATTGAATCTTGTTTTGCATTCTACATATCTTTTATCTTCTTCTTCCTCTAGCTGACCCACCAGCCTTCCCTCCCTATTTTCTTTTGGAGTGTTAGGTTACATGGTAAATATAAACATTGAAGTATAGCATCACAAGTTGCTGTTCGCGCATAGTTTATGTTGGGAAATCTGGACCGGATCTAATCCGAACGCAGCGGAATAATCACGAAATTTTTTCGTGACTTTTGATTTCCCGAAAACCAAGATCTATTTAATTATAAAATGATTAACACGAATCTTAATAAAGCGAATTTAATTAAATTTATTCAAACTCGATCTTTGTCTTGATACATCTCTCGAACCGCTTTAAAACCGATCCGTCTTAACCACCGTAGCCAGCATGCCGTCCAATTCTCTAACAATGATCCACAAAACAGGTTGAGAGAACTCAGTAACTTTTACAGAGAGAGTTAAGCGTGAAGTCTTAGCTACATGAAACTTAAGCTTTATTTATAATAAGCTTTGGACATTTTAATAATTTAATTAAAATTAAATATTAATTTCAATTAAACTTTAATTAGAATTACAAATAATTCTAATTAAATACCAATTATGCCCAAAGAAGATTCAATATCTTATATTGATCCTTATTCATTAAATATCTAATATTTAATCATAAAGTTTCAAACTTTACAATCAAGTCCAACTTGATTAAATTAATTTCTTCTCTTCAACTCATTCTATATGTGTGACCCATTAGGTTCCTAAATATGTTGGCAATGATTATAAATTATAATTTAATTCATAATTAGAATTAGATAAATTAAAACTCCTTTTAATTTATCTTTAATTCTCCAATTAAACAATTTATAATCATAGATCAAGATTGGCGTCTAAGAACGCATCATGACCACCCAAATATTTAGGAATGTCAAAGTGGTTTTGACTAACCTTTCCGTGCATGATTTTTCTGTATAATTCAATCCTTTCATCAACCAATGTTCCAATTAGACATAGAACATGGAATTAATGTCTACTCTATTTTGAGTCCAATTATATTAGTTCTCTGCCATTAGCTATTGATTCAATTAATGATATTTGTAAACTGTTTACAAAATATCATTCCACCTCGCCAAGGATTTCCGAATCAATATTAATCGAGAACAATGAATATTCTCCTAATTACTTTAGGGTGATGAATCCTATCTTAATCATTCAACTATCTCCATACGGTTCATGCTATATCCAATGACTACCGCTTTAAACGACCTTTATAGATCACGAGTAGTATCAAAACATAACAATCCCATACAAGATAACTTTGATGATCTCAAGTCAAAGGATCACTTATACAATCATCACAATGAGAATTCCATGACATACAAGTAATGTTCCAAATGGATTTCTCATATCGGTCTGTTCAATGAACTTGTTCTCTAACAAGCACCCACACGTTTGTTTAAGTATCTCTATACTTTAGCCTTTATGAGATCGACTACTTCCTTCATAAGGAAAAACAAAACGTGTCTAGTCTTTTTACGTTCTATTAATGTCCAATCTTAATATAACAATGACTAGGAACATTTTAGGAATAATTCATGAATGCAATATGAATCTCATAATTATAATCTCATTATAATTTCATTTGCAATGTAAAATTATCCATGGACTTTATCATATACATCTAAACATGTACAAGATAAAGAATGCCTTTAAATAATTTGTCACTAAATTACAACCAAAGCGATTGGTCGTAGGCATAAACCAACAATCTCCCACTTGCACTAAGCCAATCGTTTAAGTATCTTATACCATATCACCATATGACGATTATTCTACTACTAGAGTAGTGGCTTAATGAGAGAACTCTACAAGATTCTCTATAGTGAGCACTTGATTAAATCTTACAACTCTATCTTAATTATCATCATAATTAAGAACATTTGCCTAAACACATTCTTGGATCTTTGATGAGACAATAGCTCCTTATGCATGCCCAATGGCTATAATGTTCTGCAGTACATTACTGTCTTGAACAATGCAAAGAAACTCTATCAAATTCACTAAAGAACTTGTTGATCCAATTAATCATTTCCACTAAATGAAAAATGTATTATGGCTTAATTAGTAACCATTGCTACGTTGGAACCTTTCCAACCCTAAATGATATTGTTCTAAATAAATAAACCTTAATTAGGATTTACTTCAAAGTTATATCCTCATCGTCTTGAACTCAAATATCAACTCATACATAGAATAAGGTATATCTTTGATACTTCATAAGTATCTGATATCTTACATACTAAACATCTTTAGTACATTATCTATGTACTTGGACTTAGAACAAGTTAACAACATCCAATCTATCTCTATAGATTTAATTCATAAAATTAAGATGCTACCTTTCCATATCCAACAAGAGTTGTTCTTAGACTATTATATGTTCAACAATTGAAAATTAGAATCGTTGTTCTCTGTGAGCAATATGTCTCCACATACTCCCACTAAGAGGACAACCATACTCCCATTAACCTTCTTGTAGATATGATAAATTCATATTCATCTTCAAAACAAACTCTTTGAATTCATCATGAAAATGAACATTTCAATATCTTGTAGCCTTTCAATTATACATCAAATGTATTATTAAAGGCATTAGTTCCAATTAGATGTATAGTCATGAGATTTGAACCTTTCAAATTCCTTTTACTCCACTACTTATCTTGAGAACGGTTCTCCTATAAGCATACATTGAATCAAACAATTTGTTCAATTGGTGCAGTAAGAATATATCCAACCTTTTGGATATCTCATAACCTTTTATTACCCACTTTAGTTCTAAACTAAATGGATAAGATATGCTTCAGCTAAGCATCACATCCTTAAATCATTAACTTTGACTATTTCAAAGACTTAGTGTTTCATATCTTAATATGAAAACTTACTAATTGATTTAACTAGAACTATAGAAGGTAAGTCATTGTACTAGGCATTGCTATAAAAGAAATACTATTGCATCATACAATATCTCATATTGTATTTTACTCCTTACATAAATCCATACACTTACGAATTTAATTGTGAAGGAATTCATTAAAGAATCTCATTCTTTATAGATAACCGAAAATTTAAAACTTACCACAACGATCTCATCGATGTGCTTTAGCATTCTCAATGCTTAATTTCTACTTAGAATTAAACAGTTTGAATTTTTCAAAATTTTAAATCATCATTTTATTTAATACATATGACTATACCACATAAAGTCATTAGTAATATAATAAAATATAATGTTATCCTTTATGAATTGTTATTCCATCCAATACATCACATGTATAAAATTTAACAATTCAATAGCATTATCATCCTTTCACCAAAGGTTGATTTGGTTATTCTTCAACTATACAAGTTTCACAAGTTCCATACGATTCATAATCAAAAGGATACATATATCCTAGTATGTAACTTTATGATTCTCGTTATGTTGATTTAACCATTATGGCATAAAAGGATTATCTCGGTTATCCAACTTTTAATTCTTGTCATTTATGTTAAGCATAAGCCTCCTTTAATCCAACACATACAAACTCTTTGTATAAATTGGATCACTACTTTTACTTAACAATCTATTTCTAACCATGCAATGAACATTACAATAATGATGAATCTAAATTCAGTATCAAATACTCATAAGCATGAATTAGAAATACATATGATCTCAATCATATCACATATAGGCAAGAAAAATAATGCAATCATTTTCTTTTTATGGCAACTATTGACATACTATAGCAAAGCCTTTAATTGTGGCCCATACTTATGCTTTTAGTAGGAAAAATTAAGTGGAACAATTCCAACAAGTACTATACCTTTCAACCTTCCTCCATGCAACCCTTGCATTTTGCTATCATGGTGTTGACATACATCTTACATGTCATCGTCAAAGTTTACGAGGCATTAGTCAACTCAAAATGTTAATACATTTTGTCATCTTTATGATTTTGACATATCTCTAAAACTTTAACACCAAGTCCTCAACAAGGATTATAACAAATTTGCATAATGGACATACAATTTTCTTTTCCAACTTTTGAGAACACTTCTCAAACATATCCTATGTCCAAGAATTTGAGTTCACTAACGTAGTATCAACTATACTAAACAAGGTGAATTCTACTAAGAACAAAATATAAATGTAAGAAAAATAAGTAATCAATTATATGCCATGACTACCAAATAAGATTAGGACTTTAATCATGCATTTGGTTACTCCCACTATTTTATTCGAAATAATAGCCCTCACTACTATTCGGAAAGATTACTCTAATCTTTCTAGTGGGCTAGGATCCCATTCAAGTATAGTTGACCTTGAGTTTGCTCAACAAACCAACTATATTTAAATTAGGTAGATAACAACTTTATCAATCATATCTCATGTGACTCCTAGATCCGTTAGGTAACAACTCTTGCCAAAACATATCTTATATGTTATTCCTAACCCTGCTTCTAAATTCATGCGATCATGAGTTTACTCATCCAAATCACACAATTTAGTTAAGTAAAACCCACTATTATAAGACTAAACATATTCGGGTTAAAGAGGCATTGAGTTTGCTCAACAAGCCTTACAATAAACAAAACTCTGGTTTATTCTTATAACAATGGAAGACATCAATCACGTTTTTAACGTGTACTTAATATTTTAACGAGGGTTTTAATTTCATATGTCTCATCAAACATAAATTGCATGTAAAATATCACATATAAAACATACAATTTATCATGCATCCAATATATACATCAACTATATAAATAAAGTATGCAACATATGCAATCATAATCAAATTAGATGCATAAAACATCAAGCTTCGTTTGATTCTAGTTATTGATCTTCATAATCTAAAATAACATTTCCAACTCCTTGGAAAAATTAAATTAGATTAAAACAATTGATTCCTAAATAAATTAAACTCCTATTCCAAATAGAAATTTGATTTGATTTGAAACTAATTTTCAAATTCAATTGGAAACTATTTCCATTTTATTTTGACTCCTTTAATAATAATTTAATTGAAAACAATTTTCAATAATTATACTTCTTACTTATTATAATTTAGAAAAACCTTTTTTTCAAAATTATATAAGTAAGACATTCTAATCTAATTAGAAGACTATTTCTAATCTAATTAGAAATCACCATTTCTAATCTCATTAAAATTACTATCCTTTAATTAGAAAACTATTTTCTAATATTAAAGGAAACTACTTTCAAAATTAAATAAAACATTTTAAATTTAATTAAGAAAGTTATTATATATTATTTATTTAGAGATTTATTTCTTGACTAATTAGAAAACCTTTCTTTAATAAGTTAGAAAACTATTTTCAAAATATTAAAGAAAACACATTTTCTTAATTAATAAATGAAAACACTTTTCAAATTTTAATCAAGAAAATACTTTATCTAAAAATCAAGAAACTTATTATTCATAAATAAAGAAACAATTTCTAAATAAATAAAATAACAATTCTCTAAACAAATAAAACTTGAAATTTAATTTACCTCAATCAAATTGAAATAAATAATTTAATTAAGAAACATCTTTCTTAATTATTTAAGAAAACAATTTTCTCAATTTTAAGAAGTCTAATTGATTAATTTCAATCTAATTGAAAATAATTAATTCTAATTTTAGAAACTATCTTTCTAATTAATTAATTCAATCTAATTGAAATTAATTAATTATAATTTTAGAAACAACTTTTCTAATTAATTAATTTCAATCTAATTGAAAATAATTAATTCTAATTTTAGAAAAACTTTTCTAAAATTAATTAGGAATCAATATAATTATTAATCTTAATCAAATTAAAAAATAATTACCTTTGAATTGATTTTGAATTTTAAAACAATTTTAAAATTATGTTTAGTATTTAATTAAATCAAGAATACATTATTCCTAATTTAATTATTCCCATTTTAAGTTTAAGTCATACTTAAACTTGTTACCAAACAAACCCATCTGCTTCAACTAGGGAAACCCTAAACACTTTACAACCCTAGCCAAACCCGCCACTACCATCTCTCTTCTTCTACTCCCACAAACTACCACTTTCAATATAAGGCCTGCTATTCCACGATGCTTATTCCTATCTTCTCTACCATTCATATATAAGACAAATAAAGATGATGCATGTCTCTCCGAAGAAGCCACCACCTCTCTATCTCAAAATCACCTACGGTACATGTGGTTAATGGCAGTTAGGAATCTCCATCACAGCACATCATACCTTTACGTGGTGCTCATGACGTTGGGTTATAGGAATCCTAAGTACGAATCTCTGGGAAAGGAGGGCGTGTCCAAGAAACTTAAAGTGGGAGATTTATAAGCAAAGTACATTGGCGTCTAGTTTGCCGTGGGAATAAAAATGGGTGGTTCATTCAGATTTCTGGGTTTATCGTATGAACTCTTCATAATTATCAATTCCAAAATTTATGAGATCAATAGGAAGCAAATAGTTTAATCAAGTTATAGAAATAAAATCTGCTTTGATACCACTGTTGGGAAATCTGGACCGGATCTAATCCGAACGCAGCGGAATAATCACGAAATTTTTTCGTGACTTTTGATTTCCCGAAAACCAAGATCTATTTAATTCTATAAAATGATTAACACGAATCTTAATAAAGCGGAATTTAATTCGTACCTTATTCCGAAACTCGATCTTTGTCTTGATACATCTCTCGAACCGTTTCCGAAACCGATCCGTCTTAACCACCGTAGCGGCACAAGTGTCCGAACTCTAACAGTATCCACAAAACAGGTTGAGAGAACTCTGTAACTTTTACAGAGAGAGTTAAGCATGAAGTCTTAGCTACATAGAGCTTAAGCCTATTTATAATAAGCTTTGGACATTTTAATAATTTAATTAAAATTAAATATTAATTTCAATTAAACTTTAATTAGAATTACAAATAATTCTAATTAAATACCAATTATGCCCAAAGAAGATTCAATATCTTATATTGATCCTTATTCATTAAATATCTAATATTTAATCATAAAGTTTCTCAAACTTTACAATCAAGTCCAACTTGATTAAATTAATTTTGCTCTCTTCAACTCATTCTATATGTGTGACCCATTAGGTTCCTAAATATGTTGGCAATGATTATAAATTATAATTCTAATTCATAATTAGAATTAGATAAATTAAAACTCCTTTTAATTTATCTTTAATTCTCCAATTAAACAATTTATAATCATAGATCAAGATTGGCGTCTAGCAACGCATCATGACCACCCAAATATTTAGGAATGTCAAAGTGGTTTTGACTAACCTTTCCGTGCATGATTTTTCTGTATAATTCAATCCTTTCATCAACCAATGTTCCAATTAGACATAGAACATGGAATTAATGTCTACTCTATTTTGAGTCCAATTATATTAGTTCTCTGCCATTAGCTATTGATTCAATTAATGATATTTGTAAACTGTTTACAAAATATCATTCCACCTTGGCCAAGGATTTCCCGAATCAATATTAATCGAGAACAACAGAATATTCTCCCTAATTACTTTAGGGTGATGAATCCTATCTTAATCATTCAACTATCTCCATACAGTTCATGCTATATCCAATGACTACCGCTTAAACGACCTTTATAGATCACGAGTAGTATCAAACATAACAATCCCATACAAGATAACTTTGATGATCTCAAGTCAAAGGATCACTTATACAATCATCACAATGAGAATTCCATGACATACAAGTAATGTTCCAAATGGATTTCTCATATCGAATCTGTTCAATGAACTTGTTACTACAAGCACCCACACGTTTGTTTAAGTATCTCTATACTTTAGCTTTATGAGATCGACTACTTCCTTCATAAGGAAAACAAAACGTGTCTAGTCTTTTTACGCTCTATTAATGTCCAATCTTAATATAACAATGACTAGGAACATTTTAGGAATAATTCATGAATGCAATATGAATCTCATAATTATAATCTCATTATAATTTCATTTGCAATGTAAAATTATCCCATGGACTTTATCATATACATCTAAACATGTACAAGATAAAGAATGCCTTTTAAATAATTTGTCACTAAATTACAACCAAAGCGATTGGCTGTAGGGCATAAACCAACAGTTTAATCAGGCAATAAGCACCCCAATGTCCTTTTCGAAGAATTTGAAGTGTTGGAGAATTAGAAAAAGAAAATGTGGCACATCAGTTTCATGTCAGCAAAATCAACTTGGATTCTAAATGTTAATCAAAGTCTACATTTTCAAACTTTATACATGAAACAGAAAAATATGCTGGTCAGCTGTCTCAGTCTATAGTATAATATGCATGTAGCATTAGGTTTCTTCAAGTTTTCAACCATTGCATTTCACCAAAATTCAACTTTGAAGCTTGTTTTGCCAGAACTTGGCACCTGCCACCTACTGCAACAAATTTTCTCAAGCTTGAAATACAACCATGTCGCAACTTCAGGCATCAGTTCTCACAGACACAGTTCAAATGATAATAGAATTCCATCTTCATTTCCATGTTTGTCAGGTTTCCAGTGCAGTAATTTCTGCTAACCTCTTGAGTCATATATAAGCTTTTCATTTTCTTCTTATTTGTCCAACTATACAAGTCAAGCGTCGAGGGACACTGTAGAACAGAAACATAACTTTCCCCATCATGCTATGCGACGAGTTACGTGGTACTCTGCAACAAGCAAACAGATTTCAATCCCTTTCTTATCTGATAGCTATTGAAGTAAGCGGATACTCCGCTCCCGGCCCTGGACTAAAGATACTTGGGAATTGGGATGCCACAAAGCACCTAAGGATGTTTCTCTATCAACTTAGCCAACTAGTTTGACAATTCAACCATAGTGATGAAAGACAAAAATCTGACTCATGTCAGAATTCATGTATATATATACATATATATTTATACTCTTAAACAGAAAAGAGGTTTCTTATAGTATAAACCTCTTATTTGAAAATCGGCTGGACCGGTGGATTCAATCAATTCGATCGGTGATTGGTTAATTATTCGATTCGGTTTATCTTTAAAAATTGATTTTTAATTGAATTAGTAAAAATTGGACAAAATTGGTTACGATTTGACCAGTCCGACCACTAGTTTAATATTTTTTTTAATGTTTTGGTATATTTTTATATTTTTTTAAAATATTATTATATTATATATTGACCACTAGTTTAATATTTTTTTGATCGATTCCTGTAATTGACCGATTGAATTAATTAAACTGGTAATCAATAAAGCCTTTAATTTGATGACTGATCTGAATTTCAAATTACATAATCGGTTGAATCGGTTAAATACCAATAAGATCTCCAATTTGATGATGACCTATCTGAATTTCAAAACACTTAGTAGACGAAGGTCAGCCAAAAACTATGTGCAACAGTGCAAGACAAATAGATGAAAAACTGCGTCACTTTTTCTACATTGCAATTACAATTTAACAAAGTGATGACCAAATGAACTAAACAAAAAGACATATATTGAAAACTGGAAATATCTAAAGACGTGCCGCAATTATATTTTTACTTTATATAATTATTTACGGCTCAAAACACAATTTTTGATGGTCTCTCAAAACATTGAGAATCAGAAGGACACGGCAGCCGTGGAGGAGGTCGACGACCGTAGCGAAGACGATTATTTGGAGGAGAATCAGGAAGCCGATATAACATTGCGGTCTTCGTTCAAGAAACCTCCGCTCAAGAAGGTGAAGATTGACGAAAGCTACGTTGAATCTGCTTGCGATAAGTTTAATAAACCATCGGAGACGGAGGAGGACGACAAGGTGATGGAAGAGTTCGAGGATAGCGAAGAGGAATATGAGAAAAGGGGTTTCACCAAAAGTGGGCGGTATGAAAAGTGGTTAAGCTATGAGAAACAAATCGAGGAAAGCGGTGTAAGTATTTAAGAACATTGATTAGCTAGCCTCTGTTGTAATTTTATTATTAATTAATTGTTATTTGTTTTAGGGTTATGACGTGGAAGCATTTGACCCCTGCCCCCCTATTATTGGTTGTGGCATAATTCCTCTGGATATGGCTAAGTTAAATGATTTTGACGCAGTATTGCTCCCAGGATGCACTCGTTATGCTATTTCGGAAGAAAACAGAGAAAAGGTCATATGAGGATGAATTATTTATTTTTAATTTATAAAGTACTGTTGCTTGTAAGTTTATTTTAATTTGATTTGGTTCTGCAGGGGACAAATTTGAAACTTGACCGCATTATCAAAGCAAATTTCGGTGGTGCTGGTCGTGCTACACAATATTATGTAACATTTGATGCTATAGATTCTTGTGGAATTGTAAAAACTTATCAAACCATTGTTTATTATGATGCCTACTTCATCCCTTACAAGGTTGAGATTGTTGAATTTAGGAAAAAGCCACTCAAGTGAGTCTCTGTTTACTAAATCAGTTTCATATGCTTATAGTTGTTTATTATCTCAACGTTCTTAAATTGTTTACCGGCTATTTTGCATGTCCAGTTTAATGCTTGATTTATTAGAAGTCATCTTACTTTCCTTTTGTCCATTGCAATATTCTCTTTAAATGTTTTTAATTTTTATCATTATATTGTCATGTTTTGTTACAATACAATCAAGAGGAATTGAATGTTCTCTAACAATGGTTTCAAAATGCAGCAAAATTGATGGATCAGAAGACTTGTCCACAGGCATAATTGGTGAACCACTGTCTAATAAGTTCACAGTTTCTGATGACAAGAACCTACATGAAACAAAGGACAAGGTCTATCAAGCAATGGTATTCGATGATAGTTGGGAAGATAATGAGGCTGGCGAAGATGGTGAGAGAGATTCTAGCAATAATGAACAATATCAGGATTGGTGCCTTGCCAAACAGGTCAATGAAAGTGACAAAACCTATTTGTATATTTATTTAAGTAATAATTTCTAATAGTAAAATTATGTTCTTAGTTGATTACAATGGTAGATTTTTCATGTTTGTTTATTTTGTTTTTAGGGATCTGTGGATATGTTTTGTGGAATCTTACCTTTTATTGGTGGTATAGGTTATCTAGATGCTGATAACTTTACAGGCTGCGACAGAGTATTGGTGCCAGGATGTACTCAATATGCTATAGGTTTAGAAAATGCAGAAAAGGTTTGATGATAATTATTCAAGTCATTTCGAAAATCGAATTGTTTCCTTACCTATTGTTATACCTCCATTTTAATTGTGTTTTGCAGGGTATAAACTTGAAACTTGAATGCATTGTCAAAGTATATTCTGCATATTCCTGTGGCGTTAAGTATTATGTAACATTTAAGGCCATAGATTCTTGTGGAGTTGTGAAAACATATAAAACCCAAGTTTATTATAATCCCTTTGATGATGATTACATTCAAGCCAAGGTTTATTTCTTCAAGGAAAAGCCACTAAGGTGAGTTGCTTTTATAATATTGTTTATATTTTTGAAGCTTTCTCAAACTGTATTTTTATCATAAATTGAATTAGAAACCAAAAGTTGTACTTTTTTTATTTTGTGTTGAACTTGTCAATTGAAATCTATCTAGTACACCCCTAATTTTGCTTCAGTGTGTAGCTGAAAAAGGAAGTCCTTACAATATGTTCTTTTTCTTTTCTGAAATGATTGATTACAGTAGAAAACAAAACCAACGTTTCTATTTATTAATGTAGATATGGTATAATTGTCTTAATATTTTTTGGTTGTTGTGCAGACACCTCAATTGATTAAGCTCTCCCTTTGCGAGATCTGGAAATGTAGGAAAAGTGATGCATATGGAGTTTTGATGGAAATGTCTGAGAATGTGCTCCATGGTGTTGAACACAATCTTCCATGTTCAAAGTTCTAACATTAACATTTGCTTGGATGTTATCATTTGGAGACTTCTTAGGATGATAATTAGTTATTTTTGAACTCAACTATTCTAATGAGTTGGTTCTTGTGGTGATTTCTGGTTAAGGGAAGAATTCACCAAGTCACAATGATATCTACTGATGTTTCATATTGCCATCGTGATAAGCCAGAGTCCGAACTTTTGTTTAATTAGACAAAAGTAATTTTGAAAATTTAGATTGGAAATTTGTTTTGGCCTTTTTCTTAAGAATGAGATTTATTTGATAAATGGAGCAAATTTTTGATGTAGCAGCTCAATTTCGCTTTTATCTTTTGCAGTACTATTGTAATGAAAACAATAGGTAGTGTTGAAATGCAATGACCTTTAAATACCCGTAGTGTTTAAAGATCCCTCAGTATTCTGAAGTTCTGTTGGCATAAGTTGTTAATTTTTATGGAATCAAAGTAGAAGAAAAGCACTAATTCTCTTATCATAAACAGCTAATAAAGGTTGTAAATAAACTACATCATAACAAACTGAAAATAACGTACTATCTAACTACATCCTAAAATCTAGGAGATAATGTTTTGAAACATTCAAAGTTAATTAAAACATAAAACGTGGGTGGCAGTTCTAAGCATAACTTTTAACACTCCTCCTTGCTTTAAAACTACAAACACTAATTCTTTCTCTTAAAGACTCAAATTTGTTAGCTGGCAGTGGTTTAGTAAATAAATCTGCCAATTGATCTTCTGACTTGCAATAGATCAGTTTTGTTTGTGACTTGCAATAGCTCAATTGATGTTAAAGTGCTTTGTTTTTCCATGAAATACAGGATTGTGTGAGATTGCTATAGCAGCTTGGTTGTCCACGACCACTTTTGTACTCTTGGTTTGTCCCATATTCAAATCAGCTAGAATCTTCCTTAACCACAAAACTTGATTCACTGCTGCAGTTGCTGCTGTAAACTCTGATTCGACAGTGAACTGGGCTACAATTTCTTACTTTTTTGAGTACCAAGAGAAAATACCTAATCCAAATCTAAAACAGTATCCTAAGGTACTCTTCATATTATTTACTGAGCTACCCTAATCACTGTCTGAGTAGCCTTCTAATTTAAAGGCTGTATTTTTGTTAAACTTGACTCCATGGTCGCTAGTTCCTTTGACATATTTTACAACTCTTTTTGCTGCCTTTAGATGTATCTCACTTGCACAGTGCATATATCTAAATAATACACTTACAACGTAACATCTAGATAATACACTTACAACGTACAAGATATCAAGTCTTGTGGCAGTGAGGTACATTAGACATCCGATTAAACTTCTAAATTATGTCTCATCCACTTTATCCGCTCCATCATCTTTACTTAGCCATTCTATATTATTCATGGGGTATTGACTTCTTTGCAATCTCCATTTTGAACTTCTTCAATATCTCCTTGCAATTGGCATACTTTTTTTTGACATATGAAGATTTCATCTTGTCCTTGCTTGACTTCCATGCCCAATAAATAGGTCATTAATCCTAGATCAGTCATTTTGAAAGCCCGCATCATTTCACTCTCGAACTTATCAATCAATTTTGCGTTGCTACCTCTCACAAATAGATTATCAACATAGATAACCAAAATATCACCTTCTTGATATTTAACATACAAAGTGATTTCTGATTAACTTTTTTTGAATCCTGAGCTGGTTAGGTGATCATCTATACGACTATACCAGGCTCTTGGAGCTTGTTCATATATACATACATATATATTTATACTCTTAAACCAAAAACTATGTGCAAGACAAAAAGATGAAAAGCTGCGTCACGCTTTCTACTTTGCAATTGCAATTTAACAAAGTGATGACCTGATGAACTAAACAAAAAGACATATATTGAAAACTGGAAATAGCTAAAGACCTGCCGCAATTCTACAGTGAAGTTTCCATTTATGAAAAAAGGATTTATACAAACAACATTAACCTTGCAGATCAACCGCAACTCCAGCGTCCATTTAGTATTTACTTTACTCTGCCTTATCTTCTTCCAGATATCCAATAGAAGATACATTGTTGACTTGCACCGGTTTTGTACTGAAGTATCAAGGGCTTGATCGAATCGTTTTTCATAATTCTTAAAACGTTTTCCTTTCTATTTGACATCAGCATTCGCATGTTCTGCGAGATTCGATAGAAGTAAAAATCTTTTTTAAAAAATAATATTATATTTAACTATTCATAAATTAGATATTATAAAAGTTTTTAAATTTTACTAAAATTGTTTATGTTAAATTATACAAAATAATTATTTGTCACGTAAAATTTTATTTAAATATTTATTTTAAATTTTTGAATAATTATTCACTTTATTATTATCCTTGAAATAATATATATGTACTTGATTAAGAGTATATTTATATAAAGTAAATTATTTTTACTTTATATAATTACTTACGGCTCACAGCACAATTTTTGATGGTCTCTCAAAACACTGAGAATCAGAAGGACACGGCAGCCATGGAGGAGGTCGACGACCGTAGCGAAGACGATTATTTGGAGGAGAATCAGGCAGCCGATGTCACATTGCGGTCTTCGTTCAAGAAACCTCCGCTGAAGAAGGTGAAGATTGACGAAAGCTACGTTGAATCTGCGAGCGATAAGTTTAATAAGCCATCGGAGACGGAGGAGGACGACAAGGTGATGGAAGAGTTCGAGGATAGCGAAGAGGAATATGAGAAAAGGGGTTTCACCAAAAGTGGGCGGTATGAAAAGTGGTTAAGCTATACGAAACAAATTGATGAAAGCGGTGTAAGTATTTAAGAACA
Source organism: Erythroxylum novogranatense (assembly GCA_029891385.1). Classification (NCBI taxonomy): domain Eukaryota; kingdom Viridiplantae; phylum Streptophyta; class Magnoliopsida; order Malpighiales; family Erythroxylaceae; genus Erythroxylum; species Erythroxylum novogranatense. The sequence continues at coordinate 9,169,064 of CM057232.1, read as the reverse complement.
TTGATTAGCTAGCCTCTGTTGTAATTTTATTATTAATTAATTGTTATTTGTTTTAGGGTTATGACGTGGAAGCATTTGACCCCTACCCCCCTGTTATTGGTTGTGGCATAATTCCTCTGGATATGGCTAACTTAAGCGATGTTAACGTAGTGTTGCTCCCAGGATGCACTCACTATGCTATTTCGGAAGAAAACAGAGAAAAGGTCGGATGATGATGAATAATTTATTTTTAATTTACAAAGTCAGTTGCTTGTAAGTTATTTTAATTTGATTTGGTTCTGCAGGGGACAAATTTGAAGCTTGACCGCATTATCAAAGCAAATTTCAATGGCAGTGATGGTGCTAGAAAATATTATTTAACATTTGATGCTATTGACTCTTGTGGAACTGTAAAAACTTATCAAACCATTGTTTATTATAATGCCTTCCTCGCCCCTGACAACGTTGAGGTTGTTGAATTTAGGAAAAAGCCACTCAAGTGAGTCTAAAATGCTTATAGTTGTTTATTATCTCAACGTTCTTAAATTGTTTACCAGCTATTTTGCATGTCCAGTTTAATGCTTGATTTATTAGAAGTCATCTTACTTTCCTTTTGTATATTGCACTATTCTCTTTAAATGTTTTTAATTTTTGTCATTATATTGTCGTCTTTTGTTACAATACAATCAAGAGGAATAGACTGCTATCTAACAATGGTTTCAAAATGCAGCAAAATTGATGGATCAGAAGACTTGTCCACAGGCATAATTGGTGAACCACTGTCCAATAAGTTCACAGTTTCTGATGACAAGAACCTACATGAAACAAAGGACAAGGTCCATCAAGCAATGGTATTCGATGATAGTTGGGAAGATAATGAGGCTAACGAAGATGGTGAGAGAGATTTTAGCGATAATGAACAATATCAGGACTGGTGTCTTGCCAAACAGGTCAATGAAAGTGACAAAACATATTTATATATTTATTTATTTAATAATTCCTAATAGTAAGATTATGTTCTTAGTTGATTACAATGGTAGATGTTTAATGTTTGTTTATTTTGTTTTTAGGGATCTGTGGATAGGTTTTGTGGACGCGCACCTTTTATTGGTGGTATAGGTTATCTAGATGTTGATAACTTAATAGGCTGCGACAGAGTATTGGTGCCAGGATGTACTCATTATGCTATTGGTTTAGAAAATGCAGAAAAGGTTTGATGATAATTATTAAAGTCATTTTCCAACATTTACGTATTGTTATACCTCCATTTGAATTCTGTTTTACAGGGTATAAACTTGAAACTTGAACGCATTGTCAAAGCATATTCTGCATATTCTTGTGGCGTTAAGTATTATGTAACATTGAAGGCCATAGATTCTTGTGGAGTTGTGAAAACGTATGAAACCCAAGTTTATTATAATCCCTTTGATGATGATTACATTCAAGCCAAGGTTTATTTCTTCAAGGAAAAGCTACTCAGGTGAGTTGCTTTATAATATTGTTTATATTTTTGAAGCTTTCTCAAACTGTATTTTTATCATATATTGAAATAGAAACCAAAAGTTGCACTTTTTTTTTGGGGTTGAACTTGTAAATTGGAATCTATCTAGTGCACCTCTAATTTTGCTTCAGTGTGTAGCTGAAAAAGGAAGTCCTTACATGTCTAAATATTTTTTGGTTGTTTTGCAGGCACCTCAATTGATTAAGCTCTCCCTTGCAAGATCTGGAAATGGAGGAAAAGTGATGCAGATGGAGTTTTGATGTAAATGTATGAGAATGTGGCACATCTTCCATCTTCAAAGTTCTAACATTAACATTTGCTTGGATGTTATCATTTGGAGACTTCTTAGGATGATAATTAGTTATTTTGAACTCAACTATTCTAATGAGAAAGTTAAAGTTCTTAGTGATGATTTCTGGTTAAGGGAAGAATTCACCAAGTCTCAATGATATCTATTGATGTTTCATATTGCTATCATGATAAGCCATAGAGTCTGCATGAACTTTTGTTTAATTAGACAAAAATAATTTGGAAAATTTAGATTGGAATTTTGCTTTGGCCTTTTATCTTAAGAATGAGATTTAATCTCAAATAGATAGAGCAGATTCTTGATGTAGCATCTCAATTTCGCTTTGATCTTTCGCAATACTATTGTAATGAAAAGGAGAAGTTTTGTTGAAATGCAACAAATTGAAATGGGGAAAGAATGTGAATGAAAAGAACTGATACCATTTGTTGTTTGGTTTCTTTTATAGGTTGGAATCTTGTTTTGCATTTTACATATCCTTTCATCTTCTTCTTCCTCTAGCTGCCCCACCAGAGAAGAGGTTTGTTAAAGCATAGATGAAGGTCAACCAAAAACTATGTGCAAGACAAAAAGATGAAAGGCTGCGTCACTTTGTCTACTTTGTAATTATAAGTTAACAAAATGATGACCTGACGAACCAAACATACATTGAAAACTCAAAAGACGTACTGCATTTTATTATTAATTAACTGTCATTTGTTTTAGGGTTATGACGTGGACGCATTTGACCCCTGCCTCCCTTGTATTGGTGGTTGGTGGTGGCATATTTCATCTGTATTTCAAAAGAAAGCAGAGATAAGGTATGTTGAATTTACGAGTGGTTTAACTCCACCAATTCAATTGTCTTTGCTTAATCAAAAATGAAGGATGGTGATTCTCCAATAACCTCCAAGATTATCCAATAATCTTACTTAATTTCTCAAGTACAAAGTAAAAACTGATTAAGTAGATAGGGATGATTGGGACAACCAAATTATCATCCTAACAAATCTCCAAATGATAACAACCAAGCAAATTTTAATGTTAGAAGACGGAAGATTGTGTTAAACGTGAAGGAGCACATTCTCAAACATTTCCATCAAAACTCCTCACTTTTCCTACAATTTCAGATGTAGCAAGGGAGAGCTTAATCAAATTGCAAAACAACCAAGAAATATTAGGACAAACATATCTACATTAATAAATAGAAACGTTGGTTTCATTTTCTAATATAATCAATCATTTCACAAAAAAATGAATACATTGCAACGACTTTCTTTTTCAGTTATACACTGAAGCAAAATTAAAGGTGAACTAGATAGATTTCAATTTACAAGTTCAACCCGAAAAAGAAAATTGCAGCTTTTGGTTTCTAATTCAATTTATGATCTGAAATTTGAGAAAGCTTAAACAATATAAACAATATTATAAAGCAACTCACCTGAGTGGCTTTTCTCCAAGAAGAAATAAACAATATAAACAATATTATAAAGCAACTCCGCAAGCCTTAAATGTTACATAATACGTAACACCGCAAGGGGTTTCACCAAAAGTGGGCGGTATGAAAAGTTATTAAGTTGTAAGAAACAAATCGAGGAAAGCGGTGTAAGTATGTGTTGTTTTAAGAACATTGATTTGTAATTTTATTATTAATTAACTATTCTTTGTTTTAAGTTTTAACATTATAACGTGGAAGCATTTTTGACTCCCCGCCTTGTTGGAGGTCTCTGTAAAGGAACGTTCAAAAGACCATTCATCAACTAATAAATCACAAAGCCCGTCACACCAAACAATCAGCGCATAAAGATAAAAACCTATTAGCAGAACAATGACAAATATTCTAGAAGGGATTTGTTACAATCTTTGTACACTCCTTTTGTTGTAACAATAAGATTATTCCAACTATATTACTGTTACAGAAGTGTATATAAAAACACTCATTCTATAATGTATGTGTGGTGAAAAATAATACAAACGTTTTTCATAAAATTGTTGCAAGTTTTACATGGTATCAGAGCTCTAATAGACCAACGTCTATGGCTGCCATTTCTTTCTTTCTTTCTTCTTCTACTGCTACTGCTGAATCCTCATCTGATCAGCTTCTCAATTTTCCTTCTCTTGCTAAATCTCGAAACTTTACCATCACTAAGCTTACTAGATCAAACTATATCACTTGGAGAGCCCAAGTTCTTTATGTGATTTGCGCCCTGGAGCTGAAAAAATTAATTTCTTCTTCAACTATGATCCTTGCTGCCTTTATCTCTTCAAATGACAACTCTCCTCAGCCCAACCCTGAGTATCGCTTATGGCATATATTTGACCAGCTACTTCTCTGTTGGTTGTTATCAACGGTTGATGATGACATTGTTAGTCTTGTTACTCAATCTCAATCTTCTGTTGAAGTTTAGGTTCCTCCGGAGAAGTTACAAAAGCCTATGATAGATTTTCGGGTGACTAGGCACCTTGCCCAGTTTGCATAAAAGTAAGCTAACAATTTATTTTCAGAGTTTGCCGAGTAGAATAGTGCCTTTGAAACACTCCCTGCTAGATACCTTAACTGTAACACCCCATGTTAGGGGTTAGATTATTAAGAAAATTCAATGCATTTTATGCTTTGCATATTTAAATACTTGCTTATTTATGCATAAGCATTTTGGATCCATACAATTTTTGTGCATGCATTCATGACAATTCCGGGTATAGTTGGTTTTAGAATTTTGATTAAGGTGAGAATTGTGATTTTTTTAGTGATGAAAATTTATTTGGAAATTATTGGCATTATTTTGAAATTTTTGAAAATTTTAGGATTTTTTTTAAATTTTGGATTATCAAGAGAAATAGACCAATGACTTAATGACATATAACACTCTATGTGCATGACAAACGGCTCATATGAAATGAGCCATGTGTCAAGTTGGTAGCAATACACGTGATAATAACACACATGAGTACTTGTGCTGGAGAGGAAAAATCACAGAAGTCTTGTTGTTCTTCGGCCTATGTGGGTGTCCTTTGAAAAATCACAATTTTTTGATTCCTACATTAGTATTGTACTTTTCAACACAAAGAAGTTGGTCCAGCTGTTAGTTTGTCCTAATCTCTCTAGTCTTGCTCCTCAACCATCACCGAAACATTGGTGATTTTTCTGAAAACAAGGTTAGTAAGTTTTAGTTTTCTGAGTTTTAAGAATGATTCCGATGATATGTATTGGAAATAAGTACATGCATTAGTTGGATGATGTCTTATATGTTGAGAATAAACACATGCATGAGTTATATCAGTTGAATGGTTCAGTGAAAGTGATGATGAGATGGGTTGGTAATATTGTACAATGGAAAGGTGGATGTGTAATACCGATTGTATGTAGCTTAAAGAGAAACTTAGTGAAGTAGAAAGGTTTCGGATGAGTGGAGTGGTTGTGATGAATGAGTGTTAATGAAATAAATGTAGTAAGGATGAAAAGTTACAGTAGATAGAGGAAGAAGATGACCTAATGTAGTGAAGTTCGCCGCGACGAACTTGTAAAAGTTTGCCGTGAGGAACTTTTGGCTCACCGTGGCGAAGTTTCCTGACAGCTTGCATATACTTTGGTATTTTAGGCATAACTTTCTCGGTAGTTATTCGAATAGAGTGATTTTTTTTTTGAAGTAAACTAGAGACATAAGGCTACAAATTTTATGAAGAGATTAACATCTAATTCTATCTATGAGAATTTCATAATCTGATTGGAAACTGAGATAAGAATTCTGTTGAAGCTCAAGAACAACCTGAAATCTTTTGAGTATAACTTTCAGTATACTAAACCAAATTGGACGAACTTGGTATCATTGGAAACCTTAAAAAAATAGGGACAACTTTCTAGAAGGAAGTATTACCTAATTGTCTCCACCACCTAATGTGAATAATTGAGCAAGGTGGACCCGAAAGTTGAGTATGAAATAAATCTAGATTGAGGAATTGAGTTTGGTTTCATATGAATGATAATATGAGAATATTAAGGATCAGAAACCCGAATTTGTCATGAGCATGCATCATACATATTTAATATACATGTGCATAATTGAATTCATAATTGTGCACACTAGTAATATATGTTTGTATTGAATGCTATAGAGGAACGCATTGAGCAACCAATTCCAGATATTATCGGGACTTCGAGGCAATAAACAATAAGGGAGCTTTTGTAAGTAATCTTAGACGGTATTTTGTGTAAGTAATTTAGATGGTAAATTTTGTGAGTAACCTAAAATTGATATTTATGAATGTGTACTGATTCCGGAAATGAAGGTCCGAGATACTGATTGATGAATGAGATATTGAAGTGCTTTTTCATGTGAATATGATTGACTACTTGATTTACACATGTAATGTCTGAAATAAACTTGTTTTGTTTTAAAACTGTTGAGTCCTAATTGTGGTTAAATAGACATGCCTAGAAAGGTCTGTAGCTGCTCCTGTTATTGACACCTCATTGTCTCTATAATATGCTCAATTCAAGTTGGTTGACCAACAAAAAGGGGTTTATACAAACAACATTAAGCTTGCAGATCAACCGCATCCATTTAGTATTTACTTTGCCTTATCGTCTTCCAGATATCCATTAGAAGATACATTGTTGACTTGCACTGAAGTATCAAGTATTTGATCGAATCGTTTTTCATAATTCGATAGAAGTATAAATCTTTTTAAAAAATAATATTATATTTAATTATTCATAAATTAAATATTATAAAAGTTTTTAATTTTACTAAAATTGTTTATGTTAAATTATACAAAAATAATTGTTATATATTAAAATAAATATTTCTTTCAATATTTATTTTAAATTTTTGAATAATTATTCACTTTATTATTATCGTTGAAATAATATATAGTTGATTAAGAGTATATTTATATAAAGTAAATATTTACGGCTCAAAACACAATCTTTGATGGTCTCTCAAAACATTGAGAATCAGAAGGACACGGCAGCCATGGAGGAGGTCGACGACCGTAGCGAAGACGATTATTTGGAGGAGAATCAGGAAGCCGATGTCACATTGCGGTCTTCGTTCAAGAAACCTCCGCTGAAGAAGGTGAAGATTGACGAAAGCTACGTTGAATCTGCTTGCGATAAGTTTAATAAACCATCGGAGACGGAGGAGGACGACACGGTGATGGAAGAGTTCGAGGATAGCGAAGAGGAATATGAGAAAAGGGGTTTCACCAAAAGTGGGCGGTATGAACAGTTCTTAAGCTATGAGAAACAAATCGAAGAAAGCGGTGTAAGTATTTAAGAACATTGATTAGCTAGCCTCTGTTGTAATTTTATTATTAATTAATTGTTATTTGTTTTAGGGTTATGACGTGGAAGCATTTGACCCCTGCCCCCCTATTATTGGTTGTGGCATAATTCCTCTGAATATGGCTAAGTTAAATGATTTTGACGCAGTATTGCTCCCAGGATGCACTCACTATGCTATTTCGGAAGAAAACAAAGAAAAGGTCGTATGATGATGAATAATTTATTTTTAATTTACAAAGTCTGTTGCTTGTAAGTTATTTTAATTTGATTTGGTTCTGCAGGGGACAAATTTGAAGCTTGACCGCATTATCAAAACAAATTCCTGTCGTGGTGATTGTGCTATACGATATTATGTAACATTTGATGCTATAGATTCTTGTGGAATTGCAAAAACTTATCAAACCATTGTTTATTATAATGCCTTCTTAGCCCCTGACAACGTTGAGGTTGTTGAATTTAGGAAAAAGCCACTCAAGTGAGTCTCTGATTACTAAATCAGTTTCATATGCTTATAGTTGTTTATTATCTCAACGTTCTTAAATTGTTTACTAGCTATTTTGCATGTCCAGTTTAACACTTGATTTATTAGAAGTCATCTTACTTTCCTTTTGTCCATTGCAAGATTCTCTTTAAATGTTTTTAATTTTTGTCATTATATTGTCATCTTTTGTTACAATACAAATCAAGGGGAATTGAATGTTCTCTAACAATGGTTTCAAAATGCAGCAAAATTGATGGATCAGAGGACTTGTCCACAGGCATAATTGGTGAACCGCTGTCCAATAAGTTCACAGTTTCTGAGGACAAGAACCTACATGAAACAAAGGACAAGGTCCATCAAGCAATGGTATTCGATGATAGTTGGGAAGATAATGAGGCTGGCGAAGATGTTGAGAGAGATTTTAGCAATAATGAACAATATCAAGACTGGTGTCTTGCCAAACAGGTTAATGAAAGTGACAAAACCTATTTGTATATTTATTTAATTAATAATTTCTAATAGTAAAATTATGATCTTAGTTGATTACAATGGTAGATGTTTAATGTTTGTTCATTTTGTTTTTAGGGATCTGTGGATAGGTTTTGTGGACGCGCACCTTTTATTGGTGGTATAGGTTATCTAGATGTTGATAACTTAACAGGCTGCGACAGAGTATTGGTGCCAGGATGTACTCATTATGCTATTGGTTTAGAAAATGCAGAAAAGGTTTGATGATAATTATTAAAGTCATTTTCCAACATTTACGTATTGTTATACCTCCATTTGAATTCTGTTTTGCAGGGTATAAACTTGAAACTTGAACGCATTGTCAAAGCATATTCTGCATATTCCTGTGGCGTTAAGTATTATGTAACATTTAAAGCCATAGATTCTTGTGGAGTTGTGAAAACGTATGAAACCCAAGTTTATTATAATCCCTTTCATGATGATTACATTCAAGCCAAGGTTTATTTCTTCAAGGAAAAGCTACTCAGGTGAGTTGCTTTATAATATTGTTTATATTTTTGAAGCTTTCTCAAACTGTATTTTTATCATAGATTGAAATAGAAACCAAAAGTTGCATTTTTTTTTGGGGTTGAACTTGTAAATTGGAATCTATCTAGTGCACCTCTAATTTTGCTTCAGTGTGTAGCTGAAAAAGGAAGTCCTTACATGTCTAAATATTTTTTGGTTGTTTTGCAGGCACCTCAATTGATTAAGCTCTCCCTTGCAAGATTTGGAAATGTAGGAAAGTGATGCAGATGGAGTTTTGATGGAAATGTCTGAGAATGTAGCACATCTTCCATCTTCAAAGTTCTAACATTAACATTTGCTTGGATGTTATCATTTGGAGACTTCTTAGGATGATAATTAGTTATTTTTGAACTCAACTATTCTAATGAGTAAGTTCTTGTGATCATTTCTGGTTAAGGGAAGAATTCACCAAGTCTCAATGATATCTATTGATGTTTCATATTTCAACAAGAAGTTTTGTTGAAATGCAACAAATTGAAATGGGGAAAGAATGCGAATAAAAAGAACTGATACCATTTGTTCTTTGGTTTCTTTTATAGGTTGGAATCTTGTTTTGCATTTTATATATCCTTTCATCTTCTTCTTCCTCTAGCTGCCCCACCAGGGAAGAGGTTTGTTAAAGTATAGACGAAGGTCAACCAAAAACTATGTGCAAGACAAAAAGATGAAAAGCTGTGTCACTTTGTCGGCATCAAATCGTCTGTGCCACAAATTGTGTACTTATTCTGTTCCGCAACGAAAACATCGACGTTTTAATTAAAACCAACGTTGCGTCTCAATTGCACGCTCACCTAAGCTAAGTCTTCTTCTTTTGGTTTTGCTTCCCGCTTTATTTCTTCGATCTTGCTCTTAACTCTGTAATTTGCCATTTTCTATACAAACAAAATAGAGACACCAAACAGAGCAATGTTTCTTTCCATTTAGATGCATTTGGTTATTGACTCAATTCTTTTATCGATCGCGTTGCTTATCATTATCGAAGCGAGTGGTCTCTGTCTTCTCTATTTGTTCTATTACAAGTGCCCCTCTTCTTCACATCACTTTTGCCCAGTTATCTAACACTTCTTTTACCAACAAAACAAACACACAAAGACACTCTTTCTATCCACAGGTAAGATTCTCAGATGCCCGCAGGGCGTAGCTCAGTTGGTTCCCGAGGGGGTAGATTTGTTCCAAGGTGCATGGTTCGAATCCTATGGTCTGCAGTGTGGGGCCAACATCCTTGAGCTCTTAGTGGGCTTTGAGGGTGGGCTCCTTGTAGGCCGTGAGCTGGTCACCTCCCCGCTTAGCGGGCCGCTGAGTCCTGATTTACATCCTCCCAGTTACTTCGTCGGGCCGGAGTGTGGGGGGCCCTTTAGGTTGGGGATTCAACCTTTTGCTCCAAGGTAAGATTCTCAGATACTACATTGATAATTGCAATACCTAATACTTGGAAAATCGTGCTTTCTTTCTCTCTCTCTCTCCATGTACGTGTGTGTCTGTTGTGCATTTGTGGGTACGGGTTCACAAATTTGTGGTGTTAATTTTTTCTTAACCATGATATGAAGGAGGTTGTAGAGCTGCTTTCAATTGGTGAATTCAAGTGTCATCTTGTTTACCGCCGGAAACTAAAAAGTGACAACTCAGTTTTTGTTTTTCCTTTTGTTGAGACAACCTGGTTTAGATCTCTTGTTCGTTTGGTTTCCTAGGAAACAGTGGAGTTATTCTGATTGGTCCTGCAGTGTTCTTGGATTCTGAGAAATGGAACTTACTTCATATTCTTGTCTAGAAGTTGAAGTTTGTGTTGTCGTTTTTCTTCACTATTCAGTTTCTATTGGCAACGAAATAAGCACTGGAATGGATTTTATCAAGCGCCCTCGTTCTGCACATGGAATTCATGGGTACATGTCATTCTTTCTTTGTTTTCCATAAATAAGGATGATAATAGCAGAATAACTTAAATGGATTATATAGTAGATAAGGTAGGTTATTGGACATATTAGAAGAGTACTTTTTGGTGAGAAAAGTTACGAACATAGAGAAAATTAACATGGGATAACCACAAATCAGTCGCATAAAATTTAAGGATGCTCTTAGTTTTGCCAAAGTTGTTCTATTCTATTTGAATTGAATATACGCTGATTTATGTCCAAAATTTGTAAGAACTGCTCTGGGTCTCATCATGAAATGCTTGCCAATTAATTTTCACTACTTCAAAAACTATCAATTTACTGTTATCACTGAGTTTCCTGGAAGCTCTCTGCAGAGTATGCCACATTGTTACATTCATCTAATTGTAGATGATACATGCAATGGAATGCCATACTAAATAATTAGTTTTGTTTAGGAAACAGCTTTCCTTTGTGTCTTAATGCCATTTATTGACCTTGTTAGGTAGATTGAGTGTATCTATGGACTATGAAGTTCAACATCTAAAAGAAAAGTGGTATAAAACCAATTGGGTCTTCCGTAGTTTTTATTAGTCTTATTAGGAGGGCTGAAATATTTTGTTGTTAAGTAACTATGTTTTGATGTTATTGAGAAAAGTTTTCTTGATCTTCCTTGAGTCTTGTCTACCAGTTTTGCTTGATTGGCTAATTTCTTGCACTTTCTGCAACTAATAGTCTATTCTGATGCATATTTGTTCCTGGAAAGTCATCCCTGGTTGGATTGCCATGATAGCAAGATTCATTTTTTAAAAACCGACTCTTGCAAGATTCATCTTTTAAAATTTGATTTTGGTTGAGGTTTTACCTCATTGGGAGAAAGGTAAGCTTGCAATTGCAAAATGTTATTTCTCTCGATGGTCTCCTAATGCCTTTAAACATCTACTGCTGAAATCTGTATTGTTTGCTTGGATGTGGTAATCATAATATGTACATAAGTTTGACTATTGAAAGGAGATTCTTTACCAGGCAACTAATCTTGGCTTAGAGAATTGCCAACTTCAATTAGCTCCCCAAGCTAAGCCTTCTAATGATGCATTTTCCAGGATTGATGAAAGTCTGAAATCTGTAGGGAAAATCTAATAATAGCCTATCTTTTGAAACTAAAAAGCCTTCTTCTACATGGAACCTAATTAGTTGTCCCATTTACTAGTTCAAGTTGCTCTGGAAAGCTTTTCCTTAGTTTTTCTCGCAAAGCCTTTATTGCGTCCTTGCTGTTTATTGCTTCTACTGTAGTTTCTGAAGGTAAAATACGGATTGTTTTTCATGATTCATGATAATTGTGGAGTTGGTAACTAACAAGTTTATCGAATGGTTTTTTAAATGCAGCGGTGGTCATTTTGGTGAAACTTCATATCTTTCCTGTACGGCAGCAGTAGCCACCAAGATGAAGCATTTATTAAACAAAGATGATGCTACTATAGGCCCTGCCGGCTACGGAGTCAATTCACAGAAAAAGAACGTGCAGAAGTGCCTGGCCAATGATGCATAAACAGATTTTTGCAGTAAAAAAATCGGAGAATGGGCTGAAATGGTTCCACATGTCTTCATTCAATTATCATTCTTGAGACAACTAGAATTTATTTCGTTGCAATCTACAAATACTTCCAACTTTTATGATCCCACCTCCTCCTTTCTTCAGTCCAGGTTTAAGTCCAACACTAACCATTCAAAGGTCACCAAAAAGTATGAACTTTCATGGGTTAAAACTTACTACTTACTAGAACAAGGAGAATGATTGGAATATAAACTGATGGTGAAAGGAGATGCATACGATGGGAACATTTTACCTGATAAATTTTTTTCTCAAGTGGAACATTTTATAGCAATATCACAAACTGTGGTACATATAACACCATACTTCTCCACCAAACATGAAACAGAAGCCTCAGGGTCATTAACACTTTGCCCACCCAAAACCATCACATAATCCTAACTAGATTGGGAAGAACTTAAAAACAAGTTTCCAGTGATCTTCACGTGAACTTGCACCAACCTACTTCTAAGCTCGACAAGAACTAAATTAAAAAAAAAAAGACAGATTTGTTCACATCCTAGTAACTTTTAAATGTCATCATTAAACTTTACAAATGTTTCATAGAAAATCTTAACAGCTTACGGTATATAGCAGCTAGAATTACTTATATCAAGCCTGGGATTTTCTCCATTGTCTGTGATTGCTAAATCAAGTTCGTCAGACAAAAACTGCAGATCCAGTTGCCCTGTCAATGCTATTTGGTCATTTTGGCAATTCATCCCATCAAAGCTTCCATCAGAGAGGTCTCCAGTCAAATTAAGAAAATCCTTCATGACAACATCAGATTGCTCTTCAATATATGAGTTGCTAACATCACCACTGAACAGCAGCGGAGAGCTTGTTGAATCAACAACAGAAGCAGATTGGCCATGTGAATGATGTGGAAGAAAAAAATTAAAGTAGAAAGTCTTTAAGAGGTCGAATTTAAATTGCATGACAAATTCATGAGGTTTTATTGATTTAAAAAAAAAACAAAATGAAAATTGATATGTGACTCACAAAACCACCGATAAGGTTCAGATGACTCTATAATAGGGAGATATGTTCTGATCTAGACCATCCCCAGACGAGTTCCATTTGTCTAACAAACTTCAACAATTGTACCTAAGTTGCAAACTGATTTCAGCAGTAGCGAATTGTCACATCAGCAAGCAGCTAAGTTTTGAAGTCACAGGTTAAACCACACAATTTGGAGGCTCTCCATCAAATGATAACAAGATTGATCTCGAATGCTTATCTCCACCAAGTAAAACTGTAGACCTAAACAACCATATGATTAATCACCATAGACTAAGTAAATAGTTATTTGATTCATTGAAGACCATATATATCTCCTCAGAGCAAGTTGCATGCTTTTTAGTTAACCGATAGCACAAAAGAACAAAAACAACCTACAATGCGAGTAAGGAGAATGTGACTATCGAAGAAACAGAGGAAAACTGCAACACACATCACAATTCAGTAAGAAGATTTGAGACTGCAACAAGATAATAAACAACACACATCCCAAATTTTCTTATTTATATTAATTGAACCAGCAGTAGGATGCAGTACCTGTTTCATATCATGGTTAAGAAGAAATTAACACCCTTATATTTGAATACCCAAGTTAATATAGTCAAGAAACTTGTTGACAATTGAACAGATAAAATTTGAACAGATGTATATACACATCGAACTTATAGAACAGATAAAATTTGACAATTACATAAACAGGTTGGAAAGTCAAGAATCCATGATCCCACTATATGCATTAAGATTGAGCGTTTAAACAATCAATTTGCATGACAAATATCAGTGGTTGATGGTGAGAGAATCCGGTCATTTGAATGTTATCTCTTCAGTTCCAAGGGAGAACGAACATAGAAAATTAGGAAGTGGGGATAAAAAAATGAGAAATTTCAGACGGAAATCAAACTGTAGCGCAACGTTTAGAGTCGTTATTTCGAACAAAGTTCATACCTTTGGTCGGTCCACCGACCATGATTACGGCGACAATTCTTTCCTCCGAGCTACCCGTCTCCAATCAACCAAAACCCAGATGCCCAAATCCTCAAAAGTATTCAAAGCTCCTGTTTGCTTAAAGCGCAAATCAAGCCTTAAAATCCCAGAGTAGGGAGACAGAGTAACCTAAATTGTTAAATCACAATGCCACCATTCAAACAACTTGGATCACAAAGATATCATGAACTCGCTGTCGAGGCTTTAAGAGATCTTGCTCTTGTTGGCATATAGTTGCAAACAGTACGTGAGTAGTTGATGGAGAGAAGGAGTGTCCTTGTGTGTGTGTTTTGTCGGTAAAAGAAGTGTTGGATAACGGGGCAAAAGGATGGAAAGAGTTGAGAGTTGAGAGCGAGATCCAAGAAGTAAAGCGGGAAGCAAAATCAAAAGGAGGAGGGGATGTTGGCTTGGCTTAGGCGAGCGTGAAGCCGAGAGACGTTGGTTTTAATTAAAACGTCGACGTTTTAAATCTGGCACAGAATAGGTTCAGCCTAAGTGGCATAGACGATCTGAAGCCCACTTTGTCTACTTTGCAATTATAAATTAACAAATTGATGACCAGACGAACCAAACATACATTGAAAACTCTAAAGGCGTACTGCTCCTATAAAATGTTCAATTCAAGTTCGGTGACCAACAAAAAAGCACATTTTATTTTAAGAACATTTTAAATCATAAATTATAACATAACCATTTATAATAAAGTATAGGATGGAATTAGTTATAAATTATGCAAAAGTATTTATATAAAATTAACATATTAAATATTTTAATATATACTTATTAAAAATTATCATATTTATTAAAAGTATGTAGCTATGATAATAGTGTTATAATTATTCCTACAAACAAGTTAACTTAACTTCAATTTTGTAATTTTATTATAACAATTAATTACAATGTAAATGTAAAAAGTTAATATCTAAGTACAATTTATTTCAAATATTATTTTACGTGTTTAAAATATAATTATAATTATTTTAATATCATTTTAAAAATATGTATATTAAGTTTATAATATAATATTTTCAAATTTTAATTTTTATAACTTATGCACCGAACTCTTAATTGATGATGTTTTGTATATTATAAACTTTAATAATTATTATACAGTTAACTTTTAGTTATTGTTGATTTTTTACTTTTATAATTATTATTGTATTCCACAACTAAAGAAAATATATAAATCTTTTTTATATTCGCATATAAAAGAGTAAAATGTAATAATATTTTCTTTTCATATTATATCTATTATTAAATAATCATTTTAAATTTTGATATTTTTATTACACGTATTATTATATTAAAAGAAATTAATATCATATTTACACAATACATACATTATGCATATATGTTTTAGATAAATCTTAAAATGAATCAGTCACTTTAGTAATTCTAATATAACAATTTAAAAAGAATATAAAATAATTGAGTTATAAAATATATACATATCGTATATTATATTGAAAATAGTTATTATTTTATTAAAACTTGAATACATTTTATAAATATTTTAGACATGTTTCTATAAATCATTATGATTATTAAATTTTACTATAACTATTTTTATATTATTAAAAAGTGCATTTGTTTTTAATTTTGTAAGATATTAAATTTTATTATAATAATTAAAATACACATAAAAGTAACAAATCAACCATCAATTTATAAAAGATGAAGCTGAATTCAAATTCTATTTTTTCATATTTTAAAATTTGTTATTACATTAGAATATAATCCTTTTACAGTAGATCTTTTAAATTATAATAAAGTGTAGGATGAAATGATCTATAAATTGAAACTTACCCCATAGATTTAGAAGAAGATCTTGAGCAAGCAAGTACATCGTGAATTGGTGTCAAAGTATGATGGACCGTTTGAAGTATTGAGTAAAGTGGAGAATGTCGCATACAGGTTGAAGTTGCTCGAGAAACTGAAGGTACACCCTACTTTTCATGTTAGTTTTCTCAAACTTTATCTTGAGAATATATCAGATCCAAATATGAGTCAAGTGAAAAGAGCTCCATCGGTTGTAAGAAAGCGGTTCAAAAATTGAGTAAAGAAGATCTTGGATCACCGAACAATGGCAATATAAGAAGAACAGACAAATAGAGTTCTTAATCTAGTGGAAGGGAAAGCCGAAGTTCAGTTTTGCATTGTACATATCCATTCTTCTTCTTCTTCCTCTAGCTGCCCCACCAGAAAACGAAGTTCAGTTGGCAGCAAGAGAGATAAAAACAAGAAGATGAAGTTCAGTTAGCATACCGACACCTACTTTGTGTTCAAAGTTTAGCAGCTTCATCCCTTAAATGCTCAACACAATTAATCCAATTGTTCGTAGCTTCCATGGCTTGCCTCCATAATTATATTGAAGAGGACGACACGATGATGGAAGAGTTTGAGGATAGCAACGAGGAATATAAGAAAAAGGGTTTCACCAAAAATCAAAAGCGGGTTGTATGAAAAGTGGTTAAGCTATACGAAACAAATCGATGAGAGTGGTGTAAGTATGTCTAGTTTTAAGAACATTGATTAGCTAGCATTTGTTGTAATTTTATTATTAATTAACTGTGTAAGTATGCCTTTGAATGAGAGAGTAGCAGAGAGCGTTGAACAGAGCCTTTGGACGATGAAGAGAGCCGTCTAATGAGAGAGTACCAGAGAGACTTTTTATAACAGCCTTTGAACGATAAAGAGAGCCTTCTAACGAGAGAGTAACAGAGAGATTGTATATAACAGCCTTCGGTGAAGATAGGCTACAAATGAGAGCAGCGTGGAGAGAGACAGTATAAACAGCCTGCTACGAAACCATCGGAGAAGAACAATGAAGAGAGTAAAAGAAAAGAGAAATTGCAAGAGAAACCAACAGCCTAGTACCTGAGAACGATGAAGAGAGCTTTCGGACGATGAAGAGAGCCTTCGAACAAGAGAATAGCAAAGGAGGATGAAGAGAGCCTTCGCATGATGAAGAGAGCCTTCGGACAATGAAGAGAGTCTTCGAACGAGAGAGTAACAGAGAGACTATTTATAACATCCTTCAGTAAAGAGAGGGTACAAGCGAGAGTAGCGAGGAGAGATACAGTATAAACAGCCTGCTACGAAACCACCAGAGAAGAACGATGAAAAGAGTAAAATAAAAGAGAAATTGTAAGAGAAACTAACAGTCTAGTACTTTAGGATGATGAAGAGAGCCTTTGGACGAGGAAGAGACCCTTCGAACTAGATAGTAGCAAATGATGATGAACAGAGCCTTCGGACGACGAAGAGAGCCTTCAAATGAGAGAGTAACAAAGAGACTGTTTATAACATCCTTCAGTAAAGAGAAGGTACAAATAAGAGTTGCGTGGAGAGAGAAAATATAAACAATCTACTGCGAAACCACTAGAGAAGAACGATGGACAGAGTAAAAGAAAAGAGAAATTGCAAGATAAACTAACAACCTAGTACCTGAGGACGGTGAAGAGAGCCTTCAAACGAGGGAGTAGCAGAGAGACTGTTTATGACAGCCTTCGGTGAAGAGAGGTTACATATGAGAGTAGTGTTGAGAGAGACGGTATAAACAGCCTACTGCGAAACCACTAGAGAAGAACGATGAAGAGAGTAAAAGAAAAGAGAAATTGTAAGAGAAACCAATAGCCTAGTACCTAAGGACAATGAAGAGAGATTTCAGACGATGAAGAGAGCCTTAGAATGAGAGAGTAGCAGAGGGTAATGAAGAGAGCTTTCAAATGAGAGAGTAGCAGAGAGACTATTTATAACATCCTTCGGTGAAGAGAGGGTACAAAAGAGAGTAGTGTGCATAGAGATATTATAAATAACCTGCAACGAAACCACCGGAGAAGAACGATGAAGACAGTAAAAGAAAAGAGAAATTGCAAGAGAAACCAACAGCCTAGTACCTAAGGATGATGAAGAGAGCCTTCGAACGAGAGAGTAGCAGAGGACAATAAAGAGAGTAGCAACGGATGATGAAGAGAGCCTTCAAACGAGAGAGTCGCAGAGAGATTATTTATAATTACCTTCGGTAAAGTGAGGGTACAAACGAGAGTCGTATAGAGAGAGACAGTATAAACAGCCTGCTGCAAAACCACCGGAGAAGAACGATAAAGAGAGTAAAAGAAAAGAGAAATTGCAATAGAAACCAATAACTTAATACCTAAGGACGATGAAGAGAGTCTTCGAACGAGAGAGTAGCAGAGGACAGTGAAGAGAGCCTTTGGACGATGAAGAAAGCCTTCGAATGAGAGAGTAGCAGAGGGCGATAAAGAGAGCCTTCATATGATGAAAAGAATCTTCGAACGAGAGAGTAGCAGAGAGACTGTTTATAACAGTCTTCGATGAAGAGAGGGTATAAACGTAAGTAGCGTGGAGAGAGACAGTATAAACAGCCTACTGCGAAACCACCAGAGAAGAGCGATGAAGAGAGTAAAAGAAAAGAGAAATTGCGAGATAAACCAACAACCTAGTACCTGAGGACAATGAAGAGAGCCGTTGAATGAGAGAGTAGCAGAGGACGATGAAGAGAGCCTTCAGACAATGAAGAGAGCCTTGGAACGAGAGACAGTAACAGAGGACGATGAAGAGAGCCTTCAAATGAGAAAGTAGAAGAGATACTATTTATAATAACCTTTGGTAAAGAGAGGGTACAAACAAGAGTAGCATGGAGAGAGACAATATAAACCGCCTGCTGCGAAACCACCGAAGAAGAACTATGAAGAGAGTAAAAGAAAAGAGAATTTGCAAGAGAAACCAATAGCCTATACATGAGGATGATGAAGAGAGCCCTCAGACAATGAAGAAGGCCTTCGCAACGAGAGAGTAGCAGAGAGACTATTTATAACAACCTTCATTGAAGAGAGGCTAAAAACGAGAGTAGTGTGGAGAGAGACAGTATAAACAGCCTGGTGCGAAAATACAATACCCCAATGTACTTGTCTTATTGCCATTTCCCTGCAAAACTTTGATGGGATCACTTATTGAATTTCACCCCTTCCTATATGAAAATAGCAGAAATTGTTTTGGTTTTCATATGGTACTTAATTTTCCTAAATATAATATTAATTTATGAAAAATTGAAGGGGTTATTTTTTTCGCAAACTTCTTTGACACTAATAAAATAAAAACAAGCAAAACCGAAATAATGAAAAACACCAGAAATTCGGTAACACAGTTCGGCACACCTTGCCTACGTCTGTGAGGCCCTCACCCAGCTTAATAACTTTTATTGAAGTACAATAGATTTATCCAAGGCTTTACTGAGCCGACACCACTTAATCCTTGATACTATCTCTCAACCTCACTTCTCGTGAAAGAATTTCACACCTAATAGTACGACCACCTCGTACTAACCTCAATAGAGGATTTTTCTAACTACTTTCACTCAAAATAATAATAAATAAAAATAGCTCAAGTATTTAATCAACTGAAAATTAAACAACAAAATACTTGAGACAAAAGAAAGACTTCCCTATAGATTTATCTTCTCGAAATAATCCAGCTAAAACTCTCCACCATAGCTTTCTCTTTCTTCGTAGAAAACAATTCCCAGTGTTCCTTCAATTAACTTCCAGTATCCACTTCACCAAAAAAATCATCACTGTATCAACAAATCCGCATGGCTCATGCAAAAAGGATGTTAATCACTGTGTTGAAAAATAACACCGAGCTTCCACCAAATTGTCTCACGCACGCACACACCATACACCATGAGACCAAAAAAAACAAGCTCGTTATCTTCCCAGTTCTTCACATATGCGCAGCCAGTAATCTATGTTTACCTATATACACGTGACTTCCACTCCAGTGCAACACCCACTGCACACTTTATAATTCTCAAGCTTCAATTAATGCACACCTGTTGTCTTGGAGATGGATCACCACAGCTATATCTTTTTGCTCTCATAAAACACCCACTGCACACTTTATAATTCTCAAACTTCAATTCACCATGCCTTCTAATTAGACAATCATAACCAAGCAATTGATGTCCACTCTCATCCTATGCCACACGCACACTCACATTTTCCTATAAGCAATTAATGCACACTTATGGACAATTAATGCATACTCCAAGGTTGATTAACTGCCAAAAAATAGATGAGAGATGTGCACAATCACTTCAAATGATAAGAGTCCCACTTTAAATACACAACAACCTCATCTTAATTTGAATTTTAAGATTTGCAATATCTTGAAGATCTAATAATCAAAAATTTCAAAATTAAATAATAAGATATTTAATAAATATCTTAACAATCTCTCCCTTTTTGACATTTTTGTCACAAATAAGAAACTCCCTTTTAAACCAACATCAAGTTCCAAAGAGCAATAATGAATAATCATCCAAAAGTAAGACAATAGTCAAATATGTACCTTGAAATCTTCCCCTGAGTTAAACATTCACCATAAACAATCTGATGTCTCCTCCTTGGGATAAAAACATAATCATAATAATCACAAATAGACGCAACGGAAGAATTATAATCACTCTAAGAAGAAAAATTACCATCATTCAAAACATTGAGAGATATGCCTGAAAGATAAAGAGATACCTGAGAGAGATCCATACCGATGAGAGAGCTAAGGAGTCTTCGGTGGAGCTAAATAGAAATCATAATGCAAACTATTAAAAAGATGAGATGACAATAGCAACATAAAACTAAAGAACTAAAAAAATCTTTCCTTTTTTTGTTTTTTTAACAACACAAAAATTACTTCAAAAATGTAAAGCACACTGTCCTTGTGCCCCTCAAAAAATCTCAAACTAGGTCTTTTTCTTTGGCTCGAATGCAGATGTGTAGCACAAGTAGCCTGCAAGTTCTCGATAATCAACCCTTTTTCTTTCTTTTGTCTTTCTTTTTTCGCTCACATCTCCAATAACATTTTCTGTTGGATGATTTCTTCGGATTTAAGATGAAGAACCTCTGTTTAAATCAGCTGCCATTGTTTGGTTGGTTCATCATCTGAAGTAACTGAAAATTCTTCAATTCGTGCAGATACTTCCTCAACAGTAACTAACTGCAAATCAGTTTCTGCAGTTACTTCCTCAGTTGTAACGAACTGCAAACTTGGGCATTTTCTTGTTTTCTTTCACTATATTTTTGTGCTTGTACTTGACCATTTCTAATCTAAGCTTACTTCGATACCATGAGATGCTGCTGAAAATTTAATAGAGAATGTCTAGATTTTCAGTTTTGACCCTTTTGGAATATCATTTTAGTAACTGATAACGTCTTGGCCTTATATGTCTAATGACTCCACAAAAATAAAATGTGGGTATAAATCTTCGATTCTTCTCGATCTTCTTGGACAGATTTGGATATG
This sequence comes from Erythroxylum novogranatense, assembly GCA_029891385.1. Lineage (NCBI taxonomy): Eukaryota > Viridiplantae > Streptophyta > Magnoliopsida > Malpighiales > Erythroxylaceae > Erythroxylum > Erythroxylum novogranatense. Next base: position 9,147,712 of record CM057232.1, on the reverse strand, counting down.
TCATCTGTAACACCCCACTCCCACAAGACATGTACCCGACATCTTGAGGGATATCTGAGTCCGTGCTTCACGAGGATGGTATGCTAGAACACTTAATCATTCAAAACTCAATACAAATTTGTTTTTGAAATCACAAACATAAAGTGCGGAATTCGATAACTAAAACTGGCCCACTTTATTTAAAAATATTTTTCATTCACAGATACAATTATTACAAACATTAGTATTAAACAGCCATTTAGGCCCATTTCAGATATAGAACAAATTACTAACATTCATAATGTCTTTACATTCCAATATAACACTTAGGCTACACTTTCAATACAACATAAAGAAATACATATACATATGCATACTAATCCCGACCCGAAACTCTTACTCGAAGCCTTTCTAGAGAACTTTATAAAATCTGAAAAGCCACGTTGCAATTTTAATGAGTTTTGCGAACTCAATTGAGTGAATCATCATTGATGATTTCACCGGATCACATACACATATCACATATTTCATAGATATTCATTCAGATCATATTAATATTCCTGATATTCACAGAACATGGTATCTTATATGATCTCACAGTTCACATAGCCAAGTATAGCAATAGTTCATATCAATTTATCACTCATTTCAGCTTTGCATATCATTCAATGGGTTTCAATCTTATAATGCTATATGCATGAGACTCATGTTCGTTCTTATTGTTATGATTGAGTGTCTATCACATACTTATACAAATACTGACCCATAGGGCTCAATTAGAATAGAATCACAGAGCATAGTTTTACGTGCATAAAATATATCACGGAGTAAAACTCTACGTGGAAGCGCTTCATATTAGCTACTCAAGTCACAACTTGTTTATCTGAACATGCATTTTATGAAATGCATCAAATACTAATTATGTCATATCAGACAATCACATATGATATTTAATCAGAAACTCATAATTATCATACCTAAGTTCGGCATTCAACTTTCGTTGAGAATTCACATAGCATATAGGATTTCACTTCAAATCAGAACACTTCCAATACATGCCCAACTATTAAACTCCTCAGACTTTAAGTCTGGAATTCAAAAACAAATCACAAGTAGTTCATTAATATTGGAAGTTTTAACAAATCAAATCAATCCTAGGAAATCATCTAGGTTGACTCACAGTACGCTCCAAAATGCTATTGCCTGGATGGTTCGGCAATGTCCGACTAGCATCCAATGAGTTCTTTTATATCATACAAAACACATTTACAAATATCACACTTTTGCATAATTGTACAAATATTCCTTAATGCACACGTACTTACACAATATGCACAATGCATGTTCAGTGACAATTCCGAGGTACTTTATCAAGATCCTTATGAACAAATCATTCAGATATCAAAGCCCTCGTTAAAACCATGTAAACTTATAATTTGGACCAATACAAATCAATGTGAAACCAATTACACAACTTCATTGACCACTTCAAATTTTCTTCTAATATACATATGGTCAACTTTGCATAATAAATCTAATAAAGTAAATGGAAAAATTAGGCAACACTTCCTTCAAAAAATTATTCTCTAATGTCTTAAGTTTCTATAGACACCAAAATCACTCAATTTGGCTCAGTAATTTGGAAGATATATCTCAAAACTTTTCAGACTGTTCTTATTTAAAAATAATTTACTATGTACAACTTCCATCCAGAAATTCAACATCTTAGAGACTAAATCACAATTTGACTTTTTCATATGCTTTGTAGCCCTGTGTCTCTATTTTACTCTAAATCAACGATCATCTCATTTGGAATCCTATAGATCCAGATAAAATTAAAATACTAAAGGGTGCTCAATAAGAAAAATCCTATTTTACTGTTCCAACAGATTCCACACTTTGATTCGACCAATCCTTCTCAATTCAATTCAGAATGCTACAAAATTTTATTTAGGGATAGAAAAATGTCTTAAAAATCTAATGGTTTAAGAATCAAGTTATTTGAATATCTAGAAAAGAAATTATAGTCAAAAGAAGCAAGACTATTCAATAAAAGACAAAATCTCAAATGCACGATCGTGCTTAAGCATGAGGGTGCAAATTCACTATACCTCAAAGTCACCGTCGTGCAGCACAACGGTGCATTTTGCCTAAGATCTCAAAAGCACGATGGTGTTTTTCCACTTAACTCAAAAATCACCATCGTGCATATGTACAACGGTGCAATTCTACTTTTTCTCCTCCACCGACATCTTAACTTCAAACCTCTATAACTTTTGATCCAGAACTCCAAAATTTATAAACTTTATATCAATAAAAAGCTAAAAGAAAGATCTACAATTTTTATAAAAATAATTTTGTCAAAATATTCCTAGATAAGTATAGTAAATTCACCTAATTTCAGATCAAAATTTTCACTCTCACTGTTCATTCCCAGAATTTTCAGACAACTTCCACTTTTCAAAAACCAACACCTCAATTTTTTAATCTACTCCACTTCACTGAACTCATTCGCCACAATTCACTTTACCTCTTAAATGCAATTTTTAACTAAATTCCATCAAGAAAAACAAATATCAATAGTTGACTCTTCATGCTCTGCCATTGACAAACTCATTTATTCATATATATTTTCATATCAATTGGATGAGTTTTTTTCACTGAAATTAGTACTTATAGCTTTATTTGATTATTATTTACATTATTTTGCCTTACATTTAATTTTTGTTTATAGGGGCAAAAATTGTCGTTTTTGATTTAACTGTGACAAATTAATTTTTGGACAATTGATGCTACATTATTTTTAATTTTTTTTGTGGGATATTTGAAGAAATTAAAATTAAAAAAAAAAGAAAAAGAAAAGAAGCATTAAAGGAGGTACACTTAGCAAAAATGACAATGCCTGGTGTTGAGAAAATGTAAAGAGCTAGTTGAAGAGAGGGCTGAAGGTATGTTGCGTGGACCAAGAGTGGAGTGGCTGGTTTGGTATGGTCTTGGAGGAAAAAATAGAAAATGAAGCAAGTGGAGGCATGGGCATATGAATGAGTTAACGTTTTAGTAGCAGCTGGTGCTTGGAGACCATGTATGAATGTGCTGGAAAAAGAAAATAATAAAGAGAATAACATGAGTTGGCAAAGGAGGGGAGTGCTTTTAGTTTAATCATAGAAACCCCACCAAGGAGAGGACACGAAGAGAAGAACTGAAGGAGGATAATGAGTGGTCTGAAAAATTTATCACAAGCCAAAATGGTGGGGGCTGGACGTTGTCTAAAAGAGATGGGTTGAGTGTTGGCTTGTCAGTTTTGTGCTGTTATGGAGTGGGCTGCATAGAACGTGGGAAGCAGCTGGTGTTGGTGTGTAAAGAAGTAAAATAATAAGGAAAATAAAGGGAGCAGCTGGCGTTAAAAAGGAGGGTGACTTGTGTGTGAGGTTGGTGTGTGTTGATATACATCAGGTGTGTGCTGCGTGAGTGTGCTGTGTGTGGGTGTTTAGTGTGTGAAAAAAATAAAACCGTGTGGAGTGTGCTGAAAAATAAATAAATAAAAGAAGTGTAGGAGCTGTGTGTGTGTTCATGCTGGAAGATGAAAAACGTTAGGAGCTGGAGTTAAAGAAGAGAGTAAGTGATAGGGTGTCTTGTAGTTGGAGCTAGTGTTGTGTGAGCAAGTGGAATAAACGTGAATAGAAAGAGTTGGCTGTAAGTGTATGGGCATTGTTGGTGAGCTGAAGTAGGAGAGCTGCGGCTGGAGTTAACATTGTGTGTGCAGTGAGTGTGTTGTTAGATGTGTGTGGCTTAAGAAGGAAAGAAAAGAATCAGCTGGATTGTGAGGTGAGTGATATGCGATGGTGTGGTGTGAGTGATGTTGTGAGTAGCTTGGACTGGCATTGAGAGGAGAGTTAGAGAAGAAAATAACTGGAGAGGGGGAGAGCTGAACAAGGAAGAGCTTCGAAGTTGTGATGTCCGGTTTGTTGGCAAACGTGAGAAGCATTTAGCAGCTGACTTTGAAGTGGTTTTTGCTGCCTTGGACGTGAGAGTGGTGTGTGATGCGTGAAGGGCAGCAACTGGTGACGTTGGTGAAGGAGTCTACATGAGAGGCAGCTGGCGTTGAAGGTCTCTTCGCAAGGCAACATCTAGACGCAAGTGGAGCTAGGAGTTGGTGTTGTGCAAACGTTGTGGGCTATATGTGCGTGGCTTTTGGGAAATAGAAGAAGGAAAAACGTTGTTAGGGGATCTGATTTGTTATTGGTCCTCATCTCTTGCATAGATCCAAAACCTTCATTCTCAACTTCATGGGAGATCGTCGGAGCTCAACGTCGGCAACTTTAATGAATTTTCTTGGCTAATTTATCTTAATCCTTCAGTTCAATGACAAAGGCAGGAGCTTGGCGTTTTTATAGGGGAGTTTAAACTGCAATTATTTTCTGTCCATTTAATTAATTAGTAATTTATATATTTTACTATTTAATTATTTGGAGCTGTGTTTTAGGACTGGATTATTGTTTGGCGATTGATATTGTGTTAATTTCGGATTTAATTTCATTACTTTGTTTTGGGTCAAAACTTTGTATTGAGATTTTAGCGAAATTGGTGATTATTCAAGGTGGCTTGAATTATTTGGAACATTTTATCTGTTGTTAGCATTAATTCTGTTTCTTAAATATTGCGTAAAAGTCGAGCATTGGTATTAGTATCCTTAATTCTATTTTACTAGTCTGGTGACAGTTAGTAAATTGGAATTTTTGGAAAATATTTTTTTGTAACAATTCGAGGTGGCTCGGTTGTTAAATAAAAGCTCGATTTTAATTCTTGGTTTAATTATTTTAATTCCCATATTTTTTTTAGTGATGATTGCCTACGTTATTGAATTGAAGGATTAAGATAAATTAGCCGAGAAAATTCATTGAGGTTGCCGACGTTGAGCTCCGACGATCTCCCATGAAGTTGAGAATGAAGGTTTTGGATCTATGCAAGAGATGAGGACCAATAACAAATCAGATCCCCTAACAGCGTTTTTCCTTCTTTTATTTCCCAAAAGCCACGCACATATAGCTCACAACGTTTGCACAACGCCAACTCCTAGCTCCACTTGCGTCCAGATGTTGCCTTGCGAAGAGACCTTCAACGCCAGCTGCCTCTCATGTAGACTCCTTCACCAACGTCACCAGCTGCTACCCTTCACGCATCACACACCACTCTCACGTCCAAGGCAGCAAAAACCACACATTTTCAACTTTTTATCACATTCACTATTTTCTTCTCAACTTCATTTATACACTCATTCCCATCTTAACCATCATTTTACAATTACTCTTCACTCAAAAACCATTTTCTTGATCAATCTTTAAAGAATTCACTTACCCATGTAAACACACACACACACACACACACACACATATATATATATATGCACAGTGAAGAAACAAAAAAACAGAGCATACCACCTTTCCATTCTTTAATTTCCTACACTCATCTTATATACCATTTCATTTCTATTTGAAACTCTACAACTCATTTCTACAACATCTGATCACTAAAAATCATCAATACTAAACTAACACTATATCCATATTTTCATCCCATTAAGACAGTGTTTATAAATATATATACGTAAACCCATGTTCATATAGATCACAGTGAATTCATCAAATTCATTTCACAAATCCACAACTCTAAATGATTTATTCACTACTTAATGGTTAAGGATTCCAAAATCTTCAACTATTATCAATCCCTAAACTCATGCAAAATCACGTAATCCATTATGAACACTAACCAACTTCTGGTTTTTCTTAGGACAAAAGAAACCATTTGCAAGGTGGGGTTGGTATTGGAGAAAGGAAAAGCACAAAAATCTTTTAGAAGGATATCAGATGAAAACTTGGTGTATTAAGAGGAAATTCGAAGAAGGTGATGAAGAAGAAAGAACTTAGAAATATCACTTAACCTTTTTAACTCTCAAATAACATAACTTACTTCTAACAAATTATAAAAGCAACTTAACTAAGTGACACTTGTCACTTTCCTAATACCTAAGCTCTAACTTAGTTTCTTTTGAAACTAACTCCCTTAAACTCTCATCTTTACAATCCAACTATCTCCAAATCTTCTTTTGATTCCTTTTTTCTATTTTTCATTTTTCTCCATAAATTTCAAAAATTAACACCAAAATTCAAAAATATTACAACTCCACTAATTAATAAATTTTCCAATATAATTAAATTCCAAATTCAAAAAATTTCCAAAATCACAACTCAGTCCAAATATGCCCGGAATTATTCATGAATGCATATACAATTATTTCCATGTGCACTTGTATGTATATGTCATTTTATGCATGAGCATGAAAATGTAAATTCTAAGCTCTCATTGAACACTCTTATTTACTATTCTAGCCTGCTTGCAAGTAACGGGACGTTACAACTCTCATCTCCTTAAAGAAATTTTGTCCTCAAAATTCTTGCCTATTTGCTTGAACAGATGGGAATATTGTCTTCTCATATGCTCTTCTGTCTCCCATTAACTGTCATCACTCGAATACTTTCTTCCATTGACTGTGGATGAGTTGTGTATTGATTGTTTTGTTATGATTGAAAATATTTATGAAATAAAGTGGGCCAGTTTTGGTTATCGATTTCCGCACTTTATGTTTGTAGTTTCAAAAACAAATTTGTACTGAGTTTTGAATGATTGAGTGCTCTAGCATGTCACCCTCGTGGGGCAAGGACTCGGATATCCCTCAGGATGTCAAGTACGTGTCTTGCGAGAGTGAGGTATTACATCATCTTTCTTCTCATTCACTTTAAAGTACTCACCCTTATAGCCAATACCTTAAAGATTCCTTTTAACTTTACCAATTTCTAACAATTTTTTTTAGCTTTTCGGTACCTCCATTTAACATTCTCAATCCCTTTTCAGTATTTACTAATTTTATTCTAGCTTCACCAAGCTCATTTGATGTCAACATCAAATTCTTTTCTAACTCTTGTATGATGTTCTTCATAGAAAGATTATCTTCCTTCAATCTTTCTTACTTTTTACGTGTTTTCACCCTTTTTCATACATAGCTTTGTAATCCTCGTAAATATTACCTTTTTATCATCTAAGCCAGTACTATCACTGTCATAATCTGATATTGGATCTCGAGCTTGATTGTTTTCAAATTTTTCGATTTTCCCTCTTTTCGACCTTCAGTTACTTCCTTCTCAGTTTCTGTTAAGCAAGTAACTGGATTTTTGCTATGTAAGGTAACTAACGCAGCATCATTTGTTATTTCTTCTTTGCTACCACATTCACTCTCGGAATTATTTTCACTCCAGGTGCTTGTGTAGGACTTTCCTTTTTTCTTCTTCACAGTATTGACACGTTCGAATTGAATGTGTCCGAAACCTTGACATTCATAACATTGGATTCTCCTTATCTCTCGTTCACACTTTTGTGGCTTGAATTGTTGTCTTGAATTGATACTTGATGAACTTCTGCCATATTGTCCAGAGTCGAATTTGTCATTCTTCATTCTTTTCAACCATTTACCAAAATTTTATGTGAGTAGTACCAAGTCTTCGTTTTCATATGATTCATCTTTCGCATCATTCACACTTTCTAGTTTTTGCAAAATTAGGATCTGCACCAACTTGCTACCAAGTTCTGAATTGGTGACCTTGCTTTGATACCAATTGAAAAACCAAAGGGGGTTAATTTTTTCGCAAACTTTTCGCAAACTTCTTTGGCATCAACAAAATAAAAACAAACAAAATCGAAATAATAAAAACATAAAAAATTTGGTAACGAAGTTCGGCACACCTTGCCTACGTCTGCAAGCCTTCACCTAGTTTAATAACTTTTACTAAAATACAATAAATTTACCTAAGGATTTACTGAGTCGACACCACTCAACCCTTGATACTATCTCTTAACCTCAATTCTCGTGAAAGAATTTCACACCCAATAGTACGACCACCTCGTATTAACCACGACAGGGAATTTTTTTAACTGCTTTCAGTCAAAACAATAATAAATAAAAATAGCTTAAGTATTTAATCAACTGAAAATTAAAAAACAAATTACTTGAAACAAAAGAAAGACTTCCCTATGGATTTATCTTCTCAAAATAATCCAGCCGAAACTCTCCACCATAGCTTGCTCTTTTTTCACAAAAAACAATTCACGGTGTTCCTTCAATTAACTGCCAGTATCCACTTCACCAAAAAAATCGTCACTGTATCAACAAATCTACATGGCTCATGCAAAAAGGATGTTAATCACTGTGTTGAAAAATAACACTAAGCTTCCACCAAATTGTCTCACGCACGCACACACCATACACCGTGAGACCAAAAAAAAACAAGATCGTTATATTCCCAGTTCTTCACATATGCACAGCCAGCAATCTATGTTTACCTACATATAGGTGATTTCCACTCTAGTGCAACACCCACTGCACATTTTATAATTCTCAAGCTTCAATTAACGTATACCTGTTGTCTTGGAGATGGATCACCGCAACTCTATCTTTTTGCTCTCATAAAACAAGCGTTGTACATTTTATAATTCTCAAACTTCAATTAACCATACCTTCCAATCAGACAATCACAGCCAAGCAATTGACGCCCTCTCTCATCCTATGCCACCACACACTCACGTTTTCCTATAAGCAATTAATGCACAATCTCATCTTAATTTGAATTTTAAGATTTGCAATATCTTAAAGATCTAATAATAAAAAATGTCAAAATCAAATAATAAGATATTTAATAAATATCTTAATAATTTACATAAAACTATTATATATATATATATATATATATATAATCAAATATTGTTATTGTTTTAGAATTATTGTTATTTTTTAGTTAATAAATTCATTTATAGTGGAGAAGAAAAGTGAAAAATGGATTAGCATGTAAAGAACGTCAACTAACCAAGCAAGTGTAATGAGACGTAGTGCAACATGAGCAGCAGGCCAGGGAAACAAACGGCGAAATACAATACGTAACTGCCTTGGCTTAAAGCTGTAATATTACACTCCCTCTGCAAAGTTCGCAGGAGAAAGCTGCAACATGTCCCTTTCTTAATACTCTCTTATTCTTGATTTTGTTGGCAAACTTTAGAAGTTGTAGTCTTGAAAAGTGAATAATAATTAAAATATTTTATTTTTAATTAATTTAAATTATTTCTAAAAATAATTATATTAGATGTAAAATTATTTTAAATTAATCAGTCAAATTAGTTTATTTGAATTACTTAAGATTTTTCGAGATAATAATACCACTATTTTATTTATATAAAATTATTATTTTATATATTACAGTAATATAACATAACATCATCAAATATATTTCATTTCGCTTTTAGTGTCGTAAATATTAAAATACGAAAATATTGAATCAAATATTCTTCTTGTTTTAAAAATGTATTGTCTAGGTATATATATTCTTATACATAACTTAGTAGTATAGAAATAACGTCTTTTTTTTTAACTTAATCCAATTCTATTCAATTTTGTCTGCCAATAGTCTCATTCACTATAGAAAAGCAAAAGCATTCACATCACAACATAATTCTTGAAAGATTCAAATGGACCTTAGGAAATCTGAAAGGGTTGACAAAAAATCAGCTCCAATGGTTCATTGTTGACATAGTAATCGAAACAACAATGCTTGCTTATCAATGGCAATTCAAGGACATGATCTGTAACCCAGATAAATGTGCAACTTCACCTATTGTATAGTCACAATAAAATCGATAAATCCAACAGAATTTGGAAATAGCATGAGATGCCTAATCTAGTAAGTAAAAGACGTTGATTGACTTGTTAATTAGATTACACTCCTTTGAAAGATGTTACAGAATCTTCAACAAAGAAAAACAAAAGAGCATCCAACTTAGTGGCATCCCTTAGACCTAAAATATGCGCGGACCATATAAAATGGCTGCAAGATATGCTCTGATCCAAGTCAAGGAACTCCATTCTCTTCCTCAATGTACCCTTTAGATCTGTGGCTTCTCTTTCTGCTTTCTGTGCCTGCAAAAGTATAAGATAAATAATGCCATAAGATTAAATCTAAAATATGGACTTTAACCAAGAAAAAAGGCAAAGTTAAAAGAAAACTACTTCACAGACTTTTACTGTCTCTGTTTGTATTTAATGACAAGAGGTACTTGCAGTACCTATTTTTTCGCCATCAAGATCATAACATGCTAAAACTAAGAGGAAAAGGCATGTTTGTTGTTAATAAGTTAACAGTCAACTGATCTTTAATCTGCAAGGCCCTAGTACCTCCCTTACCATTAGCAGCAGTTCAATATCAATGTGTATGAACATGAGAACTGCATTGACACTTGGTGAATTCTTCCCTTAAGCAGAAATCATCACAAGAGCTATCTCATTGGAATAGTTGAGTTCAAAAGTAACTAATTATCATCCTAACAAATCTCCAAATGATAACAACCAAGCAAATGTTAATGTCAGAAGAAGAAAGATTGTGTTAAACATGGAGCACATTCTCAAACATTTCCATCAAAACTCCTCATTTTTGCTACATTTTCAGACGTAGCAAAGGAGAGCTTAATCAATTGAGGTGTCTGCAAAACAACCAAGAAATATTAGGACAAACATGTCTACATTAATAAATAGAAACGTTGGTTTCATTTTCTAATATAATCAATCATTTCACAAGAAAATGGACATATTGCAACTTCCTTTCTCAGTTATACACCGAGGCAAAATTAAAGGTGAACTAGATAGACTTCAATTGACAAGTTCAACCTTAAAAGAAAATTGCAGCTTTTGTTTTCTAATTCAATTTATGATATGCAGTTTGAGAAAGCTTCAAAATTATAAACAATATTATAAAGCAACTCACTTGAGTGGCTTTTCTCGGAAGAAATAGACCTTGGCGTAAGGGTAATCATCATTGGGATTATAATAAACTTGGGTTTTATACGTTTTCACAACTCCACAAGCATCTATGGCCTTAAATGTTACATAATGCATAACACCACAGGAGTATGCAGAATATGCTTTGACAATCCGTTCAAGTTTCAAGTTTATACCCTGCAAAAGAGAATTTAAATGGACGTATAACAATAGGCAAGGAAATAATTCAATTTTGCAAAATGAATTGAATAATTATCATCAAACCTTATCTTCACTTTCTAAACCAATAGCATAATGAGTGCATCCTGGCACCAATACTCTATCGCAGCCTGTTAACCTATCAACATCTAGATGACCTATACCACCAATAAAAGGTGGGCGTCCACAAAACTCACCCACAGATCCCTAAAAACAAAATAAACATCTACCATTGTAATCAACTAAGAACATAATATTACTATTAGAAATTATTGATTAAATAAATGAATGAATAGGTTGCATCACTTTCATTGACCTGTTTGGCAAGACACCAGTCCTGATACTGTTCATTATTGCTAAAACCTCTCTCACCATCTTCGCTATTATCATCTTCGCTATTATCATCGAATACCATTGCTTGATGGACCTTTCCCTTTGTTTCATGTAGGTTCTTATCATCAGGAACAGTTAACTTATTGGACAATGATTCACCAATTATGCCTGTGGACAAGTCTTTTGATCCATCAATTTTGCTACATTTTGAAACTATTGTTAAAAAATAGTGAGTTCCCCTACCAAGAAACAAATTGATTGTACTGTAACAAAAGATGAGAATACAATGACAAAAACTACTAATATTTAAAGAGAATCGTGCAACATACAAAAGGAAAGTAGATGAGTTCTAATAAATAAAGTATGAAACTACACATGCAAAATATCTAGTAAACAATTTAAGAACGTTGAGAGAATAAGCATATGAAACTGATTTAGTAAACAGAGACTCACTTGAGTGGCTTTTTCCTAAATTCAAGAACCTCAACCTTGTCTGGGAAGTAGAAGGCATCATAATAAACAATGGCTTGATAAGTTTCTACAATTCCATAAGAATCTATAGCATCAAATGTTGCATAATATCGTATGCTGCGGGTATCGCTACCGAAATTTGCTTTGACAATGCGTTCAAGTTTCAGGTTTGTCCCCTGCAGAACCGAATCAAATTAAAATAAACTTAGTAAATTAAAGAACAAGCAAATGTATCTTGTAAATTAAAATGAATAACTCATCATCATCCAACCTTTTCTCTGTTTTCTTCCGAAATAGCATAATAAATGCATCCTGGGAGCCATATTGCGTTTTCACCGTCTAGGTTAGCCATATCCAGAGGATATATGATACCACCAATACAAGGCGGGGAGTCAAATGCTTCCACGTCATAACCCTAAACCAAATAATAATTAATTAACAATAAAATTACAAATCAAAGTTCTTAAAACAACACATACTTACACCGCTTTCCTCGATTTGTTTCTTATAGCTTAAGAACTTTTCATACCGCCCACTTTTGGTGAAACCCCTTCTCTCATATTCCTCTTCGCTATCCTCGAACTCTTCCATCACCACGTCCGCCTCCACCGTCTCCAATGGTTTATTAAGCTTCTCGCACGAGCATTCAACGCCGCTTTCGTCAATCTTCATCTTCTTCAGCGGAGGTTTCGTGAATGACGATCGCAATGTGACATCGCCTTCCTGATTCTCCTCCAAATAATCTTCTTCGCGGTCCTCCTCCATAATTGTCGTATCCTTCTCCATCCTCGTCTCTTCACTACCTTTCATCTCTGCTGGTTCGTGTCACCGCCACTGTCGAAGACAAGAACACTAATAAATTATAATTTAGAATACACTTTTGCTTTTAAATGGCTAACATGCACTGTCAACTGGTTCTATATATCTTCGGCTCGAGCATTTCTTTTTGTGCGGCTCATAGTTTTAGTTTAAACTAGTTCTGATCTTCGTGCTTTGGACGGGTTGTTGCAAAGTAAATAATAAATTTTAATAATAAAATTGAAGAAAAACAAATGATAAGTCCCTTTATTAGCTCAACCTATAAAAGGAAAGATCACGATAAACAAATTTCAGAATAAATATTTGATTTGATTTGAATAAGCTGATCAGTATACCTTGTCTGCGGTAGATATGCAAGTATTATTTTTCATAATGCTTTGAATAATGAGCATTGTCATGACTTTATTCATTTCATTGTTAAGGTGATCCATTACACGAGGATCATTTGAAAGTGTCAAGGTAGTAACAACATCGTTGTATTTTTCTAATGGAGCACTAAGAAGTGTTATAATTTGTTTTTTTTGCCCTGCTATCTTCAAGCTCTGCTTGCTAGAAAGCTTCTTAGCACATTCCCCTTGTAAATAACATGTCAAGAAAACAAAAAAGTGAACATTTACAAATTTAATAGGAAAGGAAGCTGGAAATAGGAAGCCTAGAATTCTAATGGTTACTTGACAAATTGGCATAAAAGTCAAAAGCTATGCACTTACAATGAAAATTTTATAACTCTATCTACCGAGATATCATACCAGGACTTGATCCACATAATCGAGCCGATCAAGGTGAACGTGTAGCGTAAATGTAAGGAGGGAAACATACAATGTAATTGCTTCAAGAATAAGCATGCCAACTTGTGCTTCAACTATTTGCCAGTGAGAATTTTATGAAAATCAGCTTTCAACAAATGGTTCTAAAATACAAATTACAAACCTTGACAGCGTAGATTATTGCAGATAAAAATTTTAAATAAGAACTATATTTGTTCAAATGAAACTGGACTTCAGCAAATCAGTTAGACATCACCAAAATGTCATTTAAAGATTAAAAAACTTTTTATCCACTCAAGATAACCGATTTACCTTCCCAATAGCATTGCTCAATTTAGTAAAGGCTTCTACATGCAGGAGCTCGCGTAACTCGATAAAGAACTATTGTCAATGTATGACAAAAGCATAACATTTGAGAACAGCATCAATAAGACTTACATCTGAACTTGAAGCAACATAGTTAGACAATCTATCTATTAGTTGTGATAGTAGTGTCTTGATGTCAACTGTTGACCGGAAACCAAATGAAGGTCAGAACCAAAGAGAAATATATCAACTACATGTAATCATATTAAACTTAAGTCTTGCTCAGCACTCCGTCCTTTCCCACAGTAAGGAATAGAATGAAAATGGTTTGTGGTTGAAGACGGGAATGATCAAATACGCAAGCAGAAATATATATATTATTTATTAGTATTAATTTATATGTTTATCTAAATATTATTTATTAAATTATTATTAAATAAGTTTATTATTATTATTACTTTTGTAAATATAAATTTTGTTATTATATACATGTACATTATATATATTTATTTTTATATATTACTAATTAGTATTAATTATAATATATTTAACACCAAAAAGTGATCTTTAAAATATAATTAATTAACTAACTAATGGGTTAATTTTGATTTAACTGTTGATAATAATAATATAATAAAATAATTTTTTAATAAGTAATCAAATTTAAAAAATTAATTTAATTAATAGATTAATTAATATTTAGTATTATTGACTAATTAACTTATATATTTTTGTCTTTTTAATTAATTTTAATTTATATATAATTAATTTACAAATTACATTATAATTAATAAGTTAACTCGATCTTTATTATATATATATATATATATTTATATAAGTATTATTATTATTATATATATATATATATATATATATATATATATATATATATATATATAATAGGCAAATTGAGAAGTCACCTTCGTGCACTCACCTCGTGCACTTGCATGAGGGTGACTTTTATAAAATAATGTTATTTCCATTTGCTAAATTTGTTTAATTTTAATAATAACAATAATAATAATCATCTTCATCATCATTATAATTTTAATAATTTTATTATTATTAATTATAATATTTGTATTTTATAACTATTGGTTATTATTTATTATATGTTAGTCATCAAGAAGGCGGGAATGATATGCGTATTAAATTTTGTTTTAATAAGAATGGAAGTAAAGAGCATATAATTTTGTTGCTTTGAAAAGCGTTTGACATTTACATCGTATAAGTATTAAATGAGTTAAGAAGCATTAAATGCTTGATGAACCATTAGCTATTGAAAGGAGAAACAATATATGTATTATTAACTTATTGAATTCATTTTAAATATTGTTAGGTCCTTAAAAAGAAACAATTAAATGTTAAATTTCATTTCTTCCAAGAAAGATTACTCAATTTATTTTAAATATTGCTATGTCCTTAGAAAAAGAAACAATTAAATGCAAAATTTGGAACGCGTCCGCAAACTTTTTGAAAGATCACATTGATAAAAAAAATTTAATGTGAAGTGAGTGAAAGACCAAAGCGTTGGCGTTTTGTTTCCTCCGAGAAGGATTAAGTGCAGTTTTTCAAGGATTATCTTTTACAGTCTAAATCAATGGGGCAATTTTTCAAGGATTATGTTTTACAATCAGAGCAGTTTATGAAGGATTATCTTGTTTCATCAAGTAGCTTTTTAAGGAGGATCTTTCTTTGGTCGTAAAATAATGGGATGATTTGCAACATTTGACATATGGTGGATTAAATAAAATTAAAGACATCGTGGAGGTATTAACTAAATTGGAGGACCACGGACATTTAAATCTGCGAACAATTCAAAGTAAACTTAGGCAAAAGCAAAATTTATAAAATTCTTACGATCGAAAACAACACAAAACAATCCCAAGCAATTATCAAATGTATGTGTAGGAAAAGATGCGGAGAAAAATAAAGAATCAAGGAACTAAATCTGATTTACCGAGGACAACAGTGCACCTCTTTCTTACTCCACCTATGAAAAAACCCCACCAGCAAGGTCACCGTATACCTTAAAGCAAGAAAAAGTAATCAAATCAAAGAATAAAAATAAGTGTACCTCTAGCCCCCTTCATTGTCGCACCAGGCAAGAAATTTCATAAAGTTATCCTTCAACGCAACACCATTTCTTATAATAAAATCAAAACCGACGTTCAAATAAAACACAAGAACGGTCAATTAGAAAGAAAAAAAACTTACCACTTACCACAGGTTTAAACCTGAATGTCCAAGACAAAGTTCTCTGTGAACGAAACTCCAAATCTGTAGAAAAACAAAACCATGACTAAAATAAAATCCCCGACGAAGAAAAAAAGCAGAACTTACCACAGGTGGGATTTGTTGGACAGAAACTTCAAATCAGTACACATAATAAAAGTTGGATGAAAGCCGAAGAAAAAAAACGCAAACATAATTAGCAAATACAAAAACACAAACAGAAAAACCAAATACACAACCATCACTGAAATGAAATATGCGCTTCCTTCTATGTTACTTTCTTTATAAAAAAAAGAAATATGTCCATAGACAAAAACGCAAACAGTAAAACCAAATAAAAAACCAACACTGAAATGAAACATGAAGATGAAGAAAAGGAACGAAGGTTGGAAGCAGAGACGAAACATGAAAATGAAGAAAATGAACGAAGGTTTGAAGCAGAGAGAATGAAAACAGTATAGTTGAGGCGAAAAAGTAGAGAAACTGAGAAAATGGAGGAGTGAGAGAAGCAGAGAATGGTGTCGTCTCTTAAAAGCTTTGAGCTTTTGTCAGCAAAAGCATTAAATGCTTGTGAAAGCATTAAATGCTTTATGAATGAATGAAAATTTTTAGAGGGAAATAAAGAAGAGCTTTTGTCAGCAAAAGCATTAAATGCTTTCACGAGCATTAAATGCTTTATGAGTCATTTCAAAGAAGTACGGATTGAGTTTTATGGAGGGAAATGAAAGAGGAGGATTGAGATTTAAGTATATAAGTAGATAATTAATTAGTTAATTGTGATTTAACTGTTGACATTATAATATAGTAATAATAATAATAATAATAATAATAATAATAATAAATTTTTAATTATAATATATTTAACAACAACTAAAAAATTCTTTAAAATATAATTAATTAATTAATTTTAATTTATCTTTAATATATATATTTATATATTTGTATAAGTATTATTTTTATTATATATATATATACAGAAAAAAAAATTGGGGGATTGAGAAGTCACCCTCATGCAAGTGCACGAGGGTGGCTTTGGTATATATATATATATATATATATATATATGAATGTATGTATATATGTATGTATGTATGTATTATATTATAAGCAAAACAAAAACAAAGTATCATAACAAATTTATATATTACTATTTAGCATTAATTTATATATTTATCAAAATATTTTTTGTTATTATATATATGTATATATATATATATATATATATATAATTACAAATATATAAATTATTAATTAGTATTAATTATAATATATTTAACAACAATTAAATTTTTTAAAAAATTTAATTAATTAATTAATTAATTAGTTAATTGTGATTTAATTATTGACATTATAATATAGTAATAATAATAATAATAATAATAATAATAATAATAATAATAATAATAATAATAAATATTTAATTATAATATATTTAACAAAAATAAAAATTCTTTAAAATATATATATTTATTTATTTATTTTGATTTATCTTTATTATATATATTTATATATTTGTATAAGTATTATTTTATTATATATATATATATATATATACAGAAAAAATTGGGGATTGAGAAGTCACCCTCGTGCAAGTGCACGAGGTGACTTTGATATTAATTATAATATATATATATATATATATATATATATATATATATATATATATATATAAAAAAAACAAAAACAAAGTATCATAACAAATTTATATATTACTATTTAACATTAATTTATATATTTATCAAAATATTTTTTTGTTATTATATATATGTATATAATATATATATAATTACAAATATATAAATTATTAATTAGTATTAATTATAATATATTTAACAACAATTAAATTTTAAAATAATTAATTAATTAATTGTGATTTAACTATTGACATTATAATATAGTAATAATAATAATAATAATAAATATTTAATTATAATATATTTAACAACAACTAAAATTTCTTTAAAATATAATTAATTAATTATTTAATTAATTAATTTTGATTTATCTTTATTATATATATTTATATATTTGTATAAGTATTATTTTATTTTATTTATATATATATATATATACAGAAAAATTGGGGATTGAGAAGTCACCTCGTGCAAAAAATAAATAAATAAATATATATATATATATATATATATATATATAAGCAAAACAAAAACAAAGTATCATAATAAATTTATATATTATTATTTAACATTAATTTATATATTTATCAAAATATTTTTTTGTTATTATATATATGTATATAATATATATATAATTACAAATATATAAATTATTAATTAGTATTAATTATAATATATTTAACAACAATTAAATTTTTAAAAAATTTAATTAATTAATTAGTTAATTGTGATTTAATTGTTGACATTATAATATGGTAATAATAATAATAATAATAATAAATATTTAATTATAATATATTTAACAACAACTAAAAATTCTTTAAAATATAATTAATTAATTAATTTTGATTTAACTGTCGATAATTATAATATAATAAATTGTAATTGACAAAATTATTTATATTATAAAGGAAAATTTTGTTTGATTGCTGTTAAATATATTAGAATTAATATTAATTAGTAATATATATATTTGTTATTATATATATATATATATATTATTATATTATAAGCAAAAACAAAGTCACACTCGTGCAAATGCACGAGGGTGACTTTGTTACATAATATTATTAAAATAAAAATTATTTAATTTAATAAAATGTAAAAAAGATTAATCTTTTATATTATTACTATCAACAGTAAAAAAAGTTAATTAGTTAATTAATTAAATATATTTTAAATAAAAATTAAATATATAAATATATATAATAAAGTTCAAATAAATTTATCAATTATAATGTAATTAGTAAAATATTTATATAAATTAAAATTAATTAAAATGACAAAAATATATGGGCTAATTAGTCAATAATACTAAATATTAATTAAATTAATTTTAAATAAATTATAATATAATTAATTAATGAATTATATTATATTATAAATATCAACAGTAAAATTAAAATTAGCTAATTAAAGTGTATTTTTGTTATTATTAGTCGAAATTTATTAACCAAAGTACACAATCCAAAGGTAAGAAAAGCGTGGCTTTGTTTAAATAAAAGAGAAAAATTCCATTGTTTAAATAAAAGAGAAAAATTCTTTAAATGGTGTGCGTAATAAATTTTGTTTTCACATGAATGGAAGGAAAGATCATATAATTCTGTTGCCTTGAAAAATGTTTGACATTGACACTGTGTAAGTATTAAATGAGTTCAGAAGCATTAAATGCTTGATGAACCATTAAGTATTGAAAGGAGAAAAGATTTTAAGCGGGAAAAGGAGGGATAGGGATTGAGATTTAAGTATATAAGTAGATTGTTGCAAAGTGCAAACAACATAATTGAAAGCAAACAGTCTTTTAATTTTCTACCTTATAGCCCATATAAAATATTATAATTGTTAGAACGTCTTCCTATTTTGGTGATTGAATATTCTAAATTAAAGTAATTTAAAAATATACAATATTTTATAATTTTATCTGTTGCTAATAATTATAATAATAAAATTTTAAATAATATTTATTTTTATTTTAATTTCTATTTTTAATTTTGATTTCTCCCGATTTTTAAAATATACGAAAACCACGTGAATTTTATTTTACATAGAATTAAAATTTGAGTTCTATGTAAAATATATAAACTTAGTAATTAGATCAACAATATAGAAAATATCCTTCCAAAACAAGAACAAGCTAAAATAAAATGAAATGAAAATATTATATATGAATGCTTTCAAATGACCAGACCAAAGGCCCGAAGGTACCGGAGAGTGGTGGTTGGCGACTAGAGGAATAGAGGACCAGAGGTAGAGGCGCTTGGGTAGCAGGCGTGAGACGATAGCACACTGGATGGGAGACTTCGCTCGCGGGGCCGCGGTGTTATGGTGGTCGGCAATAGAGGGAGAAGCCTGCAGCTGGGATGCTGGCGGTTGTGAGAGGAGTGGTATGTTACTGGCGGCGAGCTTGCCATCAATGGGGCGATGATAGGACCTCTGTGTGAGATCAAAATTAGTGAACTTGCCATTAAGATAAGATGTGATACAGTACGCTTAACTGTGCCAGAAGTGACTGCTAATAAAGTGGTACCTATTGGCCTTTATTCCAGTTTCATTAAATTCATCACGGGCAAAATACCGAAGAGACATCTCAAACTATTATTAGTTACTTTCGATCTCAACTTATTCTAACAAGATAGTCCTTAGTGAAGATTGGGTTCACGACTAATGACAGTAATTAAAGGTTATAATTATCTTTCAAAATTATCTATTTTTAATTTTGAAAGATACCTATTATTGCTTCTTATGGTCAAAAATAGGAGATTATTAATTCAAGTTTATATTTTACGTTTTAATAATAACTATATAATATTTTAAAATTAAAATTGAATTTATTTCTTTATATAAACAATAGTACACTTTTCAAATGGAAATAAATTCATTAAAAATTACTTCATAACCTTCTCGATAAACTTATCTTATTAACATCTAAAAAAATCTTACTTTGTTGAACAATTAGTTTTATAAATTATTTTGTTCCAACAGAGATGACATTGAAAATCCAAAGTCATCCTATAATTAAGACGAAGTAACAACTAATTAAAGAATTTGACTATTTAACAAAGAGCAATAACACTTGCGAACACTCTATATTCTTGAAAGTTATATCATTCTCATTGTATCATAGATAGAAAGTGAGATTACTCTATCAAGAGACTTTTTTTTTGTAACTCGCATTTGAATTAACCTTTTATTTTTCTTTCTGTGAGCTTATAGAAACTTATTATACATTTCGAATGTAGAAAGTTAGAGAGTAAAGAATCTTCAAAAGTATATATTTGTGAGCTTGGAGATACTTGTCAAATTTAATATTCGAATTTTTATAGTAAAATACTTAAGTTGGATACTTGGAGACTAGACATAGACTTGATTATTAACCAATTCAGTATAAATCTACTATGCCATTCTCTTTCTTCCTTATTTTTAAATTTCTGCATCATAAATTTTTATTTTTAAGATATTCTTTTAGTTTTTCAATAGGTTCTTTCTATTTTTATAAAGCAAGAGGTTCTTTTCGTTTTCTTTTTAAGGGTCAACATACTCATATTAACTAACAGGTTCATTTCTATTTAAGTTCTGGTCGGGTCGACCGTGCTGGACCCGGATCCAGTCAAGACGACCCATGGGCCGATCGGTCCAATCATCGAAGATCAGTCCTGCGCCTAATGCCCATACCCCCTTTTCGACCCATCGGTTGAAAAGAGTCTCCCATGCAAACACGTAAAGACCTAAACCTAACTGTAAAATCATATAAAAGGTATTATTCTCTCATAATCGAGGTACGAGATCATAACCTAATTTGTTTTTCTCTGCATCGATTCCCACCTTCACCAGAAAACTTACTTGAGCGTCGGAGGGGCTAATCGGGACATCACCCCCGACGAGCCTTCCTTGTTTTGCAGGTATATTTATGTCGAAGAACAACGCAGAAGGTTGCCAACTCATGGATCCAAACGGCAACGCACCGTTCAGCCTGAATCCGGCAGAATCAATTGGTGCCCACCGTAGGGCCCGACTTCTGGAAACCACGTCCAGAACCACACAAATCAGCCAGGCGGCGGCGACGAATCATGATGTAGCCATTGTTTTGCCCCAGCGATCTGGCGTCTAGGTTTGCGGTGCTGCAATTATCCGCTTTGCCGCACGTCTCCTACGCGGAATCTTCGATCTAACGATCAACAGCAACCTCAAACCTTGGAACAGGAAGAGCAAAGCGTGGTACATGGAGGATAACGTCGCTTTTCGATACACCGAATCTTGAACACCGATCAGTCTGAGCCGGCCGTGCACTCCGTCGACGAAAAACAGATCGAGGAAGCGGCCGATCTGTTGATTCGCCAGATCCTCTTTGTCTGGCCGCAAGAATAACGACGTCTACGCGACAGTCATGCGACAAACCAAAGTGATGACCGATCGCCACCAAACATAAAACCTAGAAAAATCGTGGACGATCGGATTAACGCGCTATGAAGCTTCCGTCCGAGACCGCCCGACGCACGCGATCTGACTCTCCCTTTACTCCGGAGATCTTGGATAGCCTCCCAGCACCCGGCACAAAAATACCGACCCCCGAGAAATACACCGGGAAGACCGACCCCCTGGACTACCTGCAGCACTTCCAGTCCATGATGAACCTACATTGTGTCCCGGACGCTATCCAGTGTAAGGCTTTCTGCACGGCCTTCCAAGAGGGAGCTCGGCGATGGTTCAACAGCTTGCCCTCGGGCTGTATCACTTGTTTCGAAGATTTCAAGGAGTTATTCTGAATCGATTATTCTGATGGCGACCGCAGAAGACGACTTTGGAGGTGATGCAACTCACCCAAGGGAGGAATGAGAGTTTGCGGGAGCTCATCACCCGGTTTAACAATGAAGCGGTCGAGGTTCCTGACCTCACTTGCTCGTCCATGCTGGCCGCGCTCATGAACAATAAGAGGGACGAGGAGTTCAAGAAATCATTAGCCCTCGATCAGCCCCGATCCGTCCAAGAAATAAGAAACAGGGCGGACAGGTACATTCAGCTTGAAGAAGTGCTGAAAAATACGAGGCGTCGGACGGATGATCGCTCGCCAAATGATAGGGCGGCAATTCGCTGGCAAGCGCAAAAAACCAATCGGGCCGAGAAGGCGGGTGATCGGCAGGATATCGGCGGAGTTCACTCCACTAAACAACACATGTCTTAAATCTTGGCGGTATGAGAGCGGATGGGAAACTATCCGAGAGCTGAAAAAATGAAGACCCTTATAAGGACGAAACCCAACTTATATTGCCGTTTCCACAGAGAGGTCGGTCACGATACGGAAAATTGCTGGCGGTTGAAAAAAGAGATTGAACTCCTCATTCAGAAGGCAAGGTTAGGCTGGTTTGTGAAACACGAACAGAATGCCGATCGCAGAACAGGTCGGACAGACAATAGACGACCGCCCTGGAATCGAAATGACAGAAATGAAGGGCGACAGAACACAAATACAGATAATCGACAAGAAGAGAGAGGCCGGTCAAGGGAAAGAAACGACGAAAATACCAGGCAACAAGACAACCGACCGGCTGGGGTCATCAATACGATATTTGGCGGAAATGTAGCCGGGGGATCCACCACTAAAGGAAGAAAAAGATATGCCAAACAGGTCGACAAAGACTCATACACCAAAAAGCCGAAGGAGAGCGACGGGGTGATATCATTTGATGAGTCCGACCTCAATGGAGTAAGTTGCCCTCATGACGATGCCCTCATAGTAAATCGAACATGGACGGATCTGAGGTGAAGCGGGTAATGATTGACACGGCAGCTCGATCGATTCTTTGACTATGAGGCCTTCAAGCAAATGAAGGTACCCGAGGAGCGACTATTACCTCTGAGCGGCCCCATTAAAGGAGTAACAAGGCGTCACCTACCCGTTCGCCGGGTGTATTTGAAGGTGAAGTTTGGCGAAACCATGTCGATAGAAAGGGACGTTAAGTTCTGGTCGTCAAGTTCCAAGGGGCATATAATGCAATAATCGGGCGAGCTACTCAAAATACCCTCAGGTCGGTCGTCTCCACTTATTACCAAGTTATGAAGTTCCCGACACCCCACGGGGTAGTAAGCCTTTGTCGGTCAACAGAGAATCGTCGGGGAATGTTATTTAGCGGAGACTAAAACATTAGGCGGGCGGTAGTCTTGTGAGTTCTCTTGATGTAAGAACTGACGAAGAGACGGAGAGATTGAACCTAGTAGAAGAAACGCAGCGGGTCGTACTGGATGAAACCGATCCTTCTAAGTTCATAAACCTAAGTGTCGAGCTGCAGAGGGACCTGGTTAAAGGAATCAGAGACTGTTTGGTGGAAAACAAGTCAGTTTTCGCTTGGGTATCGAGCGACATGCCAGGAATTTCTCGATCAGTCGTATCGCACTCCTCGGTATATTGCAGTGATCGATCGAGACAAAAAGCGATGGCACGATGAAGGCGGCGGAAGTGATCGAGAAAGAAGTAGCGAAGTTGCTAGAGGCCGGTTTCATCCGAGAGATCAAATATCCAGAGTGGCTTGCCAATGTTGTTCTGGTGAAAAAGAAGAACGACAAGTGGAGAATGTGCATAGATTTCACCGACCTGAACAAAGCATGTCCAAAAGACAGCTTCCCCTTGCCTAAGATCGACCAGCTAGTAGACTCCACCTCGGGCCATGAACTACTCAGCTTCCTGGATGCTTTCTCAGGCTATCATCAGATCCAAATGAGCCTGGAGGACTAAGAAAAAACCGCCTTTATAACCGACCGAGGCACATATTGCTACCAAGTAATGCCTTTCGGTTTGAAAAACACCGAGGCGACCTATCAACGGCTCGTCACAGAAGTCTTCAAAAAACAGATTGGCCGAACTGTGGAAGTTTATGTAGACGACATGGTGGTCAAAAGTAAGACGTCCGCGGAGCATGTACAAGATCTCCAGGAAGTCTTCCAGACTTTCAATAAATTCGGATGAAGCTAAACCCGGAAAATGCGTGTTTGGGGTGGCATCCGAAAATTCACAGGGTTTATGATCATTCAATGGGAATCAAAGCTAATCCAGAGAAGATTGAGGCCATCATACGATGCCTTCGCCATGATGCCTAAAAGATGTTCGAGATACTAACCGGCGTAGTAGTTTACCGAGGTGTTCATCTCCCGGCTAGGAGACAAGTGTCTCCCGTTTTTCAAAGTCCTGAGGAAAGCGAACGTGACCCAGTTCCAATGGTCGGATGATTGCGAGAAAGCTTTTCAACACTTAAAGCAATACTTGTCCAGCCCGCCTATTCTGCAAAGCCCGTTAGAAGGAAAGAATCTGATCTTATACTTGGCGGTTACGGAGGGGTCGATCAGCGCGGTACTTATCCGATCGGAAGGAAGCGAGCAGCATCCCGTCTACTATGTCAGTAAAGTGTTGACCGGGCCAGAAACGTGATATACGCCCATAGAGAAGCTCGCCCTCTCCTTGATAATGGCAGCCAGAAAGTTGAGGCCTTATTTCCAAAGTCATACTATTGAGGTATGGACCGACCAACCTCTCAGACAGTGCCTTCAAAAGCCCGAAATATCGGGTCGGCTGATAAAGTGGGCGGTAGATGTTGGATCCCGTATTCGGAATCCAACTACTTATACATATTCCCTCAATACGTACGCATGATTCCTTAAGAACTCTTATAACCCGATACCGAATATCCAATCTCTAATCCGCAAATCCCGATATAATTTTTTTTTTCATTTTCTCAAATTTTTGAAAAGTAATATTTAACTTATAAATCAAAATATAAACATGCTACCCACCTCGAAATGACGCTAGAAGCTTGTCCAAATAGTCAATTCTCCAAATTCCTTCTTCTTTCTTCAATTTAAAAAATTCCCTAAGCCAATAACATCCAAATTCATCATCATAATTTGCATAATTCTCAAACTCAACCATAGGAAAAACATAACTATCATAACTCCAAGCTATTTCAATCTCCAATTTTGAAAATCCCCAATTTTCAAAATTGGCCTAAACCAATACACCCAAATTCAATCTCATAAAACATAATTTCTTCAAAATTAATCTCACAATTCATCAATTCACATTAATTCCAAACTATTTAAATCCTTAATTTCAAAAATCTCCAAATCTTAAAATTGGCCTAAACCAATTTATCCCAATTCAATACCATAAAATACAAATTCTTGAAATTGATTTTATATATCATCAATTCATCATATTTCCTATAATTCTACACCAAAATATCTCAAAATTCTCAATCATAAAATTAAGCCTAAACCTTAATCAATTTTTCATCCAAAAATTAAACCCAGCCTAAAGCATATATTTCAAAATCAATTCCACAATCCACAAACTCATCTTATATGTCATAATTCTAAACCGAAAATTAATCAAAATCTCAAAGTAGAAAATTTCTCTTACCTCTTTCTCATCCAAATTTGAATTTTTTTGGCTTGGAAGGAAGCTCTTATGCTCCTCTATCTTTCTCTCTCTTGGAACCAACCCAAAATCCTTAAGAAACAAGTAGAAAAAATCGAAAATCTCTTTCTCTCTCATCTTTTCCTCCATCACCGAAACTTCTACTTCTTTCTCTTCTTTCTTATTTCTCTTTCTCTCTTCTGTAATTCCAGCCACTTTCGTGGCTTTTAATAAGCCAAAACGACATCTCTTGCATGTGTTTCATTAATTGAAGGTCAAATGACCAATTTGCCCTTCATTCAAAACTTAAAGTTACGCTTACTTGCGGTTTGATTCGCACTATCGATTTGAAGGAATTTGTCTAAACTTACTTCTCGAGAAATGTTCCTCTCAATCATACGAATCCAACGCCACTGACAGCGCTCAATTCCGATCACTACATCAAAAGTTATGCACAAAACAGTGCGGGAATATCCATATTCTAACACATTTTTCATGTACGATTATTTCCGTCCAAAAATTCACATTCTTAATCCCAGATTTGAAACTCGATGTCTTCATAACAATTGTAGCCTTATGTCTCTAGTTTAATTCAAAACAAGAATCGTCTCATTTCGATTCCCAGATCAAAAGTTATACTCAAATTACTCACAGGTGTTCCCAATCCAAAAATTACACCCCAATCCGAACTTAAATTCAAAAATAAAAAGTCCTAAGGGCAAAATTGACATTTCATGTCTTCATATGATTTGTAGCCCCTTGTCTTATCTTTATTTCGCCTCAAGAATCGCTTCAATCGGATCTCTACAGATCCCGAATTTCTAAAACACTGAATCCTGCTGGAAAATTTCCCGACTCACTTTGATTAAATTAATCACCATTAATTTAATCTCAAAAGTTCACAAATTTATTATAAAATGAAATTCATTGTCTTAGGAATCCAACGCAAAAAGAATCAACTCAATCGGATGTCGGACGGAAAAGATATAGGCAAAATAGTGAGCAAAGGTCGGATTACAAACAAAGAAATCAAAATTTAAGAAGCAAAGCAGGCGTCGGATGGCGTCGGACGCCCAACTCATGAGGGCGAGCCTTGCCTCGCGAGGCGAGAGCAGCCCGCCTCGCTAGGGCGAGGCGTCGCCTAGCGAGGCGCACGCTGGCGCCACGCCCGCTAGGGCGAGCCTTCCATACTAGCGAGGCGCCGCAAGCAATATCAAACCTTTTTTTTTTCCCTAAAACTTCCGAAATTCATAACTTTTACTCCCGAACTCCGATTTTGACAAACTTAGTCTCTATAGAAAGCTTGAGAGAAGCTCTAAATCTTCCAAGAAGAACATAAAACTCAATTCAACTCCTACGGAGTCCATTTTCTGGTCAAAGATACTATCCTCTATCTGAACTTGTAAAAATCATACTTAATATTAGAGATCGAAAAATTTCATACTTTATATTGAAATAAAGATCAAAACAAATCCTTCAATTTTCATGAAAACATCAAAGCTCAATTAACCTCTAACTAGGTTAATTTCTCAGTCAAAGTTCCAACCAATATAAAAGTCAAACCCGATCAAACATAAACTTTGGTGATCATAACTTTCACTCCGATATCGAAAAATTACAAACTTTATGTCCACAAAAATGTCTTAACATAACCTACAAGTTTCCAGAAGACCATTTTATCAAATTTTGCCTCAATCAAAAGTCAACCTTCAAAGGCCAGAAAGTCAACTATTACACAATTTTTTTTTCATATTTTCACTCTTTCTCGTTTTAATCATGATCTTCAACTTAATTTCAATTAACTCATCCACTTGATCATAGTCAAATTGTCACTCAAGGTTCGGGGTCCAACAGTAGAGCTAGGAGAGTTCGATATACAATACAAGTCCCACACGATCATTAAAGCGCAGGTGTTGGCAGACTTCATCGCAAAGATGAGCCAACAGAGCTCAAAGGACGAGTAGTTCCCCGCCTGGAGCTTGTTTGTTGATGGATCATCCAATGCCGAGGGATGCGGAGCGGGAGTAGTGCTGGTCAGCCCGCATTTGGAAGAAAAGGTGGAGTACGCCCTTCGGCTAGAATTCAAAGCCTCCAATAACGAGGCAAAATATGAGGCTCTGATAGCCGGCCTCCAACTCGCCAAAGAGATGGAGGTGAAGTGCTTGAAGATATATAGTGACAGCCAAGTGGTAGGTGGCCAAGTCACCGGACAGTATGAGACCAAGGGGAACAACATGATCAAGTATCTGGAGCTAGTAAAACAGGAGTTGAGCAATTTCGAGCAGTACTCAATCAGCAGAATATAACGAGCTCAAAACGCTAAAGCGGATGCGCTCTCGAGAATGGCTTCCGACCGTGATGCCATAAATAACGTTCTGGTCGAACGACTTGATCGGCCTAGCATTCAGAAAACCGAGGAAGCTCTCAGCGTAAATCTTGGTCGGTCGAGTTGGATGTAACCAATTACAGCCTTTTAGAAGGAAAGCAACCGGAAGACGCGCGGAAGCCAAAAACTAAGAATAAAGGCCGCCGAGTACCACGATGAGTTAACGACACTCTGTATAAGAGGTCCTACGATGGCCATTGCTTGATGCTTGAATGAGGAAGAAGTCGAAGCGAGCAATGGTGAAGTCCATGAAGGATGTCGAAAATCACATAGGGCGAAATGTTGGCTCACCGATTGATCGACAGTACTCTTGGCGAAAATGAGAAGAGATTGTCAGGAAAAGGTCGACCGATGTGAGGCCTGCCAGAGAAACAGCAGCCTGTCCCACCAGCCGACCGAGCGAATACAAATTGTGAGCCATCCTATCCCTTTCGCTCAGTGGGGAATGGATATACTGGGGCCTTTCCCTCTCGATCCCGGCCAAAAGAAATTCCTGATAGTGGCAGTGGAGTATTTCACCAAGTGGGTAGAAGCGGAGTCTGTCGCTACAATCATCGAGGGGAAGGTGGAAAGTTTCATTAAGAAAAATATACTATGCCGCTTCGGGATGCCTATGGTGTTGGTCACAGATAATGGTCGACAGTTCGACAACTGCAAGTTTAGAGATTTCTGCGACCGACTAAAGATCAAGCTACGGTTGACTTCGGTAGCCCATCCCCAAAGCAACGGTCTCGCGGAGAACACCAACAAAAGATAATGGCGCCTCGAAAGCGCTGGGCGGCCGAAAGACACAGGTGGAAGAAATAGGCAAGTATTGTGGGCATATAGAACCACGCCGAACGGAGCCACAGGAGACCCGTTCAGGATGACCTTGAGCGAAGCCACGGTTCGATGAAGCGGCATTGCACAATCGAGAGGTGTCGGGCTATGAAGAAGCGGAATGATGAAGCCCGCAGAAGCGAGCTCGTTCTCCTTAGCGAGGATAGAGAAAGGGCAGCCGCTCGCTCAGAAGCCATCAGGCAAAAGGCGACCAAGTTCTATAACAGAAGGGTCAAGCCGAGCGATGTAAAGGTAGGTGGGTACGTCCTACGAAAAGTCGAGGCGGCTGGAAAGCATCCAGGAAAGCTCGAGCAGACGTGGAAGGACCTGTCGAGTGATTAAGCAAGTCGGGCATGGTTCTTACATACTCAGCGATGAGAAAGGGAAGATTCTACCGAGGCCTTGGTACTCACAGAATTTGAAGGCTTTATACCAATAGATAAGTTTTATTTTAGTTAATCTTCCCTTATTACCATTTTTGTATGCAACGCGTGGGAACCTTTTTCCTGTCCTGCCGAGACGGGTTTTTAACGACCCGTGCTTTTGTTATCATCAATAAAGCGATTTTCGATTTTTCGCAATGTAAAGCTCCATTATCGTGACAAAGAATAAAAATTCAATCAACCATCGCCATTGCGGCATTCTCCATAGGCCGACTTGATTGGTCGGGTAGCCGAGACGAGATCCTGGGTCCTCGCCATCGCCATTGCGGCATTCTCCATAGGTGACTTGATCGGTCGGGTCGTCGAGACGAGATCCTCGGTCCTCGCCATCACCATTGCGGCATTCTCCATAGGTCAACTTGATCGGTCGGTCGCCAGATGAGATCCTGGGTCCTCGCCATCGCCATTGCGGCATTTTCCATAGGCCGACTTCGATCGGTCGGTCGCCAGACGAGATCCTGGGTCCTCGTCATCGCCATTGCGGCATTCTCTATAGGCCGACTTCGGTTGGTCGGTCGCCAGACGAGATCCTGGGTCCTCGCCATCGCCATTGCCCCAAGCATTCTCCATAGGCCGACTTGATCGGTCGGTCGCCAGACGAGATCCTGGGTCCTCGCCATCGCCATTGCCCTATTCTCCATAGGCCGACTTGATCGGTCGGGTCGCCAGGACGAGATCCCTGGGTCCCTCGCCATTGCCATTGCCCGGCATTCTCCATAGGCCGACTTCGGTGGGTCGGGTCGCCAGGACGAGATCCCTGGGTCCCTCGCCGTCGCCATTGCTCGGCATTCTACATAGGCCGACTACTGTCGACCGGGCCGCCAGGACGAGATCCCTGGGTCCCTTGCCATCGCCATTGCTCGGCATTCTCTATAGACCGACTACGGTCGGTCGGGTAGCCAAGACGAGATCCTTAGGACCCCGAATCGAACTCTACTATACGCCGACTTTGAAATCGGCCGACTATGAGCAATTTCATCGTAACTCAACATACATTGAAAGTAAAGAGTATGAATACGGAAAGAGACATCAGAAAGAAATGAAGCAAAGGTAAAGATTATATTGATAAAGTGGCCCTGGTCACAAGCCCGACCAGGTGAGCTTCAAAACTCCGTAGAGGGAGAATACCCGGGGGAGTATACAGGGGAAGCCCCGGAATCAGGAGCGAAAGTCGAAGCGGGGACAGAAGCATCATCAGGAGGAAGCTCGTCCTCCTCGGCGGAGCTAAGGTCCAGCTCTTCATTCGGGACCGGGCCCCGCTCCTCCAGAGCTCTCTCCGTCACTTCCTCTAGAGAAAGGCCAAGAGCGGTAGGAAGCAACGACTCGGCAATGTTCTCGAACGAAGGACCATCCGACCCCTCAGGAATGCAGGCGTTATAACAATTCTTCAGGATCATGAGGGCCAGGTCGCAGGAGTACTCCAAGCACTCGTCCTGCAAGAATCGCCTCTGCCACCGCAGGATCGCCTCAATCATTTGTTCCTTCACGGAGGCTTGCACCCTCCTCAACATGTCCTCGGTTTGGGCACGGTCTTGGAGAGCTTTCTCCTTCAGCACCCTCTCCGACTCCCACTGCCCCCGCAACACTGTATACTCCTCGGATAGCTTGCTCCTCGCTGCCATCGCCTTAACCCTCTCGACCTCCTCCTTCGTGATCTGAGCTCGCAAGGCGCGCATCTCTTCCTCCCCCATGTCAACTTGGGCTTTCAAAACACTGACCGCCTCCTCCCGAATCTTCTTCTCTTCCTCTAAAGAAGAATTCTGAGCTTTGAGAAGGTCTCTCTCCTCTTCTACCTTGGCTCGTCCTTGAGCTGCATCGCTCTTGAAGGTCCTGAACCTCACGGTCCAGAACATCCAAACACTGCATCGCCTCGAACGACATCATTGAGCTCCTCAGGCAAGTACGCAAGAGTAGAGACCCCATGTCCTTATTGCTCTTCTGATCAAACTTCTCCCCGTCCACGGGAGGAGTAATCCTTTCCATAATATGACGGACAACGCCGACATCAGTAGTTGAGGAGTCCCTGGGCAGCTTGATCAGAGACTCCCACAGCCCGACGTCACCCGCCTTCCCTTTTCCCTTGAGTTGGCCCGAAGGACGGGGAGGTTGGTCGACCACAGAAGGACAAACATCCACCAAAGAGGAAGGAGACCGGTCGACCACGGGGGAACTGGGAGATCGGTCGTCCACAGGAGAAGGTCGGCCAGTTACCCGGGCCCCCTCCTCCTTTTAAGAGGTCGTTCAACCTCCTCCCCCTCTTCCTCAATCACAACCATGCTCGGACCAGGAGGGACGACTACAGCAGGCGCCGCCAATGGTTCGGGGACGGTAGGAGGAACATCACGCTGCCCGGGAGCAATGGGTCGAGCAACCCGCGAACTAGCCTCTCCCCTCTCCGTCTGTCCTCTAGCCTCCGAGGACCAGGCAACCTTACGCTTACCCTTGGCGGACTTAGGGGGGCCGGAAAAAGTGTTAACCTTGACCATAGCTGCACAAGCAAAGGAAACAGGTTAGAAACCGAACCAAAACCTACGAATAAAGAAGATAAATCAGTCATGAGGGGTCAACCAGGCGGGGCAGTTCCCTCTCCTAGCCCGCCAACTAGCGGCGGGGGGTCAATCAGTAGAGAGTTGGCCGAG
Source organism: Erythroxylum novogranatense (assembly GCA_029891385.1). Classification (NCBI taxonomy): domain Eukaryota; kingdom Viridiplantae; phylum Streptophyta; class Magnoliopsida; order Malpighiales; family Erythroxylaceae; genus Erythroxylum; species Erythroxylum novogranatense. Next base: position 9,115,409 of record CM057232.1, on the reverse strand, counting down.
GCCCCCCCGCCATACCCCGAGATGAGCCGAGCGAAGTTATACTGGCCAAGCTCCTCTATACGGTTAATTACCTCCCGCTCCTCCCTGGAAAGGAATAGACTTGATGAGTCATTCCATCGCTCGGCTTGGGGATACCTCCACGGCTGGGACTCGGAAGAAGCCCCCGGAGGCTTCACGAAGAAGTATTTTGTTCTCTAGCCGAAAATTTTACCAGACGTCCCATTGGGCGTCTGAGCATCCTTATACATTAGGAAGGATGCCACCCCAAACTTCGGACTCGGCTCATCCTCGAAGTGACGCAAGATGTTAACCGAGGCGGACAAGCCGAATTGGTGGCACAACAGTACAAGTCCTTTAATGAAACGCCACCCATTCAGAGGGATTTGACTCAGCCTCAACTGATAGTTAGCGCACACTTCGTCTACGATCGGCACGTACGGTAATCTCAAGCCTCCGACCGAAAAGAAATACTCAGAGACGGCAATCCACCCATCTCTGCTGCTGCCGACTCCCTCATTCTCAGAAGCCAACCTAGGCTCCATCCCGAGAGATCTTGTTCTAAGGATCGACCGACGAACTCCGCCAGAGACATCTTGGATTTACCCTTGGGCAACTCCTTTACTATCAGCCCGTCTTTCCGTTCCCTTGTTGTAATCTCTTCAACATACCCTAACCTCGACACCGCCGTCACCTCAGCCATAACCTCTGACGACCTCCCATCAACAGAATCACTTTGAGAAACCCCACTCCGAGAACCGCTAGATGACATGCTTTCTAAGAGGAATTTAGAAGAGGAGAATGAAGGAAGTGGACGTACCTATTTAATGGTAGAGAATCGAAAATTTGAGCGACGCCGAAGACAACTTCCGAGAATGAGAATAGGGAAAAAACAGAGGAAAGTAAGAAGACGGCAAGAACGAAATGAGTGCGAAGAAAAACAAATCATCCGCCTACTCCAAACATTTATAAAGAAAACTATCGAATTAGGATCCAACCAAAGCTCGACACGTGGAGAGAATCCGAGCTACTCTTGGACACGCGGCACGATCTAGACGGAGACAAATTAGGGTTAATCGAAATCCAGACGGGCACGAACAGTTGAAAGGACGTGAGGGACAACTGGGTAACGGCTACAAAGACGATACGTTTTAGATTACGAAAGGCTGTCGGGGCGGCGTCGGCCGTCAAATAATAAATGCCTCAAATGCCTGCACGCGCCCGCTAATGGAGACAACTAGTCGGCACCCGACCAATTGAAACTACCCGGGTAGTCCCATGGCCGGGCTATAACAGCATTGCCCGACCGACTGATCATTCCATTTAGCTGACCAATAGACGAGCTATGTCTCAAGACTCGACCGATCGTCCCAACCATGAGTCGTCCTATGACCGAGCTATAAAACCTTTGCATACTCCTCCCTTCTCTTCGCTCAGACTCGAGGAGTAGGGGGCTTATGGTCGGGTCGATCGTGCTGGACCCGGATTCAGTCAAGACGACCCATGGGCCGATCGGTCCAATCATCGAAGATCAGTCCTGCGCTTAATGCCCATACCCCCTTTTCGGCCCATCGGTTGAAAAGAGTCTCCATCTGAAACACGTAAAGACCTAAACCTAGCTCAAAACCATATAAAAGGTATTATTATCCCATAATCGAGGTACGAGATCATAACCTAATTTGTTTTTCTCTGCATCGATTCCTACCTTCACCAGAAAACTTACTTGAGCATCGGAGGAGCTAATCGGGACATCACCCCCGACGAGCCTTCCTTATTTTGCAGGTATATTTACGTCGAAGAACAACGCAGAAGGTTGTCAACTCATGGATCCAAACGGCAACGCACCGTTCAGCCTGAATCCGGCAGAACCAAGTTCTATCAAGTTTCTGGTGATAATAGACTCCTTTCTTTTTGAGTGCAAGTAGACTTCTTTTAATTAATAGATTTTTTTTCATATCTTAGAATAACTAACATGATACTTTCTGTTTTAGCGCAAATAGGTTCCTTTTAATAAATAGTTTTTTTTTCATATTTTACATTTCTTTTTAAACATCAATATGTTCCTTCCGAAATTTGATTGAAGCCTTAAATAGAACTTTTTATTTGAAGGATTTTATAAATTTAAAATATGTTGTAAATTTTTTTTATACACACAATTCACATACGTTGTCGTATACCACTATGTCGGAGGAATGGGCTATCACGTCAGTCTTAAACTGAAAACAGTTTAACGAAAGGACTTCTGAAACTTTTGTTGGATGAGTTCAACAAATCTAAAAAGCAGCACTAGCTCGCTTTTGTTGGGTTTTGAATCTTTTGATGCAATATTGAATATAAAATTGGAAGAAACACTTCTGAAAGACGTTTTTGAAAACTCTTTCGAATTGTGCCCAAAAGAATTGGCTGATCTATATTTTTTTTCCTACCTTACTTTTTGTCGTGCAGCCTCGTATACACAATGTTTGATATTTTAAATTAATAATATTTTATATTATATATTTGTATATAAATTGAAAATAAAAGATACTTTGATATATTATACACAAAATATATTATACAGTAACATTTGGGCCATAGAAAATCAGGTCGGAGGGTTTCTTTTTGACTATGTCTGAATCTCTAGACCTAATGTAGTGTTGCACTTTTGATAATTTTAAAATGTGACACAACATAATTGAAATTAAATACTTAACCTAAATATTTAACAATTCTGTAATTCCCTGCTTATCTAAAATAATCGAACGGATCCAAACAAATATTATATCTTTTGAAATGTCTTTTTTAATTGTTGAATAATTAAAACTAAGTTATTGACCTATGTTAAGTTAATACCTTAAATTTGAATAAATGGAGAAGGCTCATTTCATCTCAAAATGATCATGTTACACAAATGAGTAAAGCAGGTTCATATTGTAAACAGCTCACTCCTTCAGCTAGCTGTTGCTTATGTATACAGACAGTATACTTGCATTAGGTTTGGATTTTGATGTTTGTGTGCGTTGACCTACACAATCTCCCAAGAAAGTTGTTCGTGTAATCTTTGATTGAGCAACCCATCATTTGGGTCCATAAAAAGGTCAGCCCAACTCAACAAATAAGCATTATTGGGTCAATTATAAGGCGGCGTCTAAGTTTACGTCATTTTAAATTACAACCCGAAAATGATTATAAATTAAATAATTAACCCAAGTATTTGACATAATTGTCCATTTCCATCTACAAATCAAACCTACTTATCTAAAGTAACAACTTAGCCAATTAATTAGACAATTCAAGGATCACCATTGAAAGACAAAAAGTTGAAAAGATGTAGAGTTTTTTTTTTTGGACTATGATAATTATAATTTAACAAATAGATAATAAAATCTTAAGATACGTAGTTGTTTCTAAACAATTATACTTTAACAAAGCTGATAACTATAATTTAACTAATAAATGGTAAGACTTGAAGGTGACGGTGATCTCCTACAATTAATTTTTTGTTGGTTGTTTTGCAAACACCTCAATTAATTAAGTTCTCCCTTGCGAGATCCAGAAATGTAGGAAAAGTGATGCATATGGAGTTTTGATGGAAATGTCTGAGAATGTGCTCCATCTTGTTGAACACAATCTTCCATGTTCAAAGTTCTAACATTAACATTTGTTTGGATCTTATCATTTGGAGACTTCTTATGATGATAATTAGTTATTTTTGAACTCAACTATTCTAATGAGTAAGTTCTTGTGATGATTTCTGGTTAAGGGAAGAACTCACCAAGTCTCAATGATATCTATTGATGTTTCATATTGCCATCATGACAAGCCAGAGTCTGAACTTTTGTTTAATTAGACAAAAGTAATTTGGAAAATTTAGATTGGAAATTTGTTTTGGCCTTTTTCTTAAGAATGAGATTTAATCTCAAATAAATGGAGCAAATTTTTGATGTAGCATCTCAATTTGGCTTTGATCTTTTGCAGTACTATTGTAATGAAAACAATAGGTAGCGTTGAAATGCAATTACCTTTTAATACCCGTAGTGTTTAAAGATCCCTCAGTATTCTGAAGTTCAGTTGGCATAAGTGTCAAAATGTCACCTGCTTTGCCGTCTGTCCCAGTTCAAGTTGTTTGTATAAAACGACTGAATAAAGGAAAGCAAAGAAACAGTGTTTGGATCTTTTTTCTCTTTGGTTCAGTCAACTCCGGGGACATCGACAGACGCCTTTTCAAACCTCCAAAGGAAATTGATGGTAAGATGTTGTCTGCCCAGAAATTGAAATATTGGAAGAAGGCGCTAGCAGCTGGGAAGCCACACTTGTGGCCCTCTTCTTTGACCAACGCCCCACTTTTTCTCTCATTCAACAATGGGCACAGAAACTATGGAAAAACCGAGGGTTGGTTGATGTTCTATTGACTGAAGAAAGCCTCATTTTTTTCACGTTTCATCGTACTTCACTGGCTAACAAGGTCTTAAAAGAGGGTCACTGGCATATAGGCAATCAACCAATATTTATCCAACTTGGGCAGCCTTACTTGCAGCTTGAATCCATCAAACTTTAGCATCTTTCCTTATGGATTAACTTCCATACTGTACCTTTAGAATACAGGATTACTCAAGGCTTGAGTGCTTTAGCAAGTTTCATACGGAAAACCCTCTGTATGGATGAAAATAAGATATTGAAAAAATGGGTAGGCTATGCCCGAATTTGTGTTAGTGTGGAGCTATCCCAGGAACTTCCAGTTGAGGTTCCAATTATGAGACTTGGTGAGGGAAGGTACTTCGAGAGGACAGCATTGCAGTTTCCTATCAGTGGAAATCTCACCCTAAAATACAAGGGAACAACAAACATAATTTGGAATTGAAATCAATCAAGATCAATAGTTGTACACGATTATAATGTAAAGTTTATTTTTCTGTGGTTGCTCTCCTTCTATCAATTGATTCTTTGTTTCATGACAGCTATGCTTACTCGGATGACATTAGTGACGAATTTGATAAGGATGATTCTTCTTTGACGCTGGTTAAACATTTATAGACGAAATGCACCAGAAACAAAACCAGTGCAAGTGAGTAATGTGTCATCTAATGACTAATGGCGATCTGGAATAAGACACACTACAAGAAAAGAACTCATTCTGCAACGTTTTAAAAATATAAACGTCACAGAAGGTGGAAAAACGTTACAAAAAACGTCGCAGAAAGTGGGGTAAGCAAAAGGTTTTCACGACGTTTTATAGAAAACGTCGCGAAAACCCCTACTATTCAGCGACGTTTCAAAAAACATCATGGAAAGATAGGAGATTTGGCGACGTTTTACAAAAACGTCATAGATTGTTAGAGTTTCACCAACATTTTTTAAAAACGTCTCGGAAACAATCTAATCTGCGACGTTTAAACGTAGAATAGGTATAATCCGTGACATTTGTTTTCTAAACGTTGCGGATTGTATGAAATTTATTTATTTTAATTTTTCCGAAAATAATTTTATTTAAATAATTTTTCAAATTTTATAATTATTTTTCATTTATCCGAAAATAATTCATATTTAATAATTATTCAATATTAATTTTATTTTTTCTTTGTTCTCATTTATTCGAAAATAATAATAATTGAATAATTATTATAATTTTTCATTAATTAGAAAATAAATTTAATTTAACAATTTTCAATTGTAATAAATATTTTTCTTTTTTTGTTTCAATTTTCAAAATAATTTTAATTTAATTATTTTCTAATTTAATCATTAACAAAATTTTAAATATAATTTTTAAAATCTTATTTATGTAATAACTATTCAATATTATTTATGAAATTTATTTATTAAATAATTCTTCAATTTTATGAGTATATCATTAATTTTAATAATTATTAATGTATAACAAGAATTTAATACGTGCAGACAATTTATTATGTAATTGTAATTCTCAAACATGTCATAATACGATAATTAATATAAACAATACGTCATAAGTGTTTAATATTTCAGTATGAGTATATATGTAATCTAAACGAATATTATGTGTAGCACATAAAAGTTCCAAGACCTTTTTTGTTGTTCGACTTTGGTAGTTAATCGATCCTGCATTTCTTAAAATAGTTTAGTCAATTCATCGACTTAAGACTGTAACCATTGATTAGCCCTCTTTGACTCCTCTAATTTGTCTTGAAGTCTCTTTCTGACCAAGGTATTCTCTTGTGCTCGAGGCTCAATTTTCATACTAACAACGTAATCTGATCTTGTGTCCAAGACTTTGTCACACACTTCATTAACTGTCATTGGATGACCTTGTTCTGTTAAATGTGTCAATTCATGACATATTAATTTCTGAAAAAGTAAGAATCAATTACATACACATTCTCATTTAAGAAATACCTGTAAATGAACTATGCACTCACCCTTTTTGTTTGCATTTAATAGTTGTCCATTGACCTTTACTTTCATCATAATGAGTATGATATCATAGCTTCATCTAGTCACACTCTTCTCCATCTCTGTCACTCTGTTATATAGAAATATATTACTAGTAATATTTATTATAAATTTTGAAATGACAATCAAAGTAAAATATAATTAAAAAGATAATAATTCACATTCTCATGTCGTATCGCTACAAAGGCTTTGGAGCCAGAGTTTGCTCGATATTTGACCTGAGCCCTAGCCAATTTGACTTTTTGACTTTTTTTTTTCTAATCGTACACGTAACAAAATTTATTATAACATCTATAAATCACAGTTCATAAGTACTAAAATATAATTAGTTGTCAAAAAAGTTGTAAAATTAAGTTTTTTTAATCAAATAAACAAACCTTTGTAGCTGATTGCTCCTAATATTCACATAAATCTATGAACTCTGCCACTGTGACATTATGCTGCTTAACATCCTTTCCGTACTTGGTAAAATGCTTTTTAAAACTATATCTTTGATCTTTAGACCTTAAAGCAAGAAACTTCTTCATAGCAACATGTACTTCGTTGTCAGTCCTCAATCCCTTCACTTCCAACTTTTGCTGTAAAAAAGTATAAATTATTGGTCAAAGCCTTAGGCATATGGAAAACACGTACAAATTAGATATGTTTATAATACTTACATCTAACTTATCAAAAGCAATGTCTAACTTCTCATTAGTAATGTTTTTCAATTTTGTTCTTACAGGTAAGGAAGTTCGGGATACCACACCAATCTCACTCGAGAATTTGGCAGATTATACGGAGTTGGTTGGTCATCCTTCAGCAGGAGAGATCTCTATCTCCAATCTCTTACCTATTGTCTTGTTAATCTTTGTCAATCCGTGTCCTTTTGTGATATCTCTTGTTTTTTTTGGATCAGTCGTGAATCCTAAAATAGCAAAGGAATAATTTATAATGAACATATAATATACTCTTAATTGGTTAGATAAACAAAATAATTAAACATAATAAATTTCACCAATGTGATGTGAAAGATCAAACCTGCAGTGCTTACAGAAGAAGAGCCCACAATGGGAATAATAGTCTGATTTACTGGTGTCTGATAATCAGAAGTTGAAGGCATCTCTTGAGAAGTGAATGGAGAGTTAATATTGGGTCGCATGTTCATAATTTGTTCATACTTATCTCTAGGATGAGTAATAGGCATAGATGTGACTTCTCTTGATGTTGGAGTAGGCTCACAAGGTGCAGGTGTCAGATTTTGTGGCTGTGTATAAGCAGATGGCTCATTAGTTATACTTCCAAGAAGTTGACGTACCATGACTGCGGTTTTGTCGGTACTAAGTTGCTTGGTGCAACATTATTCTTCTTCTTGAGTTAACCAAGTCCCATGTGAATCACCTATATGTTTACATGAATTTTACTATAATTTAGCCAGAAAAACACAGCCATTATATACATAAAAAGAATTCCCTTTGTGGACAAAATAACAATAAAGAAAATAAAACAACAAGACTAGTAGAACAAGAAAAAATAAACAGAAGAGTGCAGCTTCTAATGGTAAATGCATGTTTGAAGTGAATTATAATTTCATCCATAGAATTGAAGTGAATTATAATTATGATATAGAGTCTAACTAGATCACCCATAGAATCAAGGACGGAGACATGTGGGGTCCAGTGGTGCACTGGGTCCCCAAAGTTTTTAAAAAATTAAATAATTTTTTTTATTTTTAATATATATAATATAATATAATATATCTAACCTAAGTTGCCGTAAACTAGTAAACTAATGAAACAAAGAGCATATATATTAAAACCTTAATTTTTCTTTGTTACCGTTATTGTAGTGTTGCCGTCATCTACAATTTATATAATATATTAAAACCCTATCATAGGGTTGCTTTTCTGGAAGATATTAATAGAAGTCGTGGTCGTCAATTCCCATCTGCTCTTCAGTGGATTATAGACAATCAGTTCTTGGATGGTTCATAGGGTGACGACTGACGATTGAAAAAGGTAAGACAAATACAAAAGTGATAATGCGGACAACAGATTGATTACTTTTTAATGAAAAAAATTGCATTTTGTTATTAAATAGAAAAGTGATTACGCGGATTGATTAATGTTTAATGGAATTTTTTTATAGAATTCGTAAATATTGGTTCTAACTAATTTTTTTATTTTGCAGTTATGGAAAAATATTTTAAAAAATTAAGACCGAATCTTCAGTCATTATCGTGCGATTTAAATCAGAATGTTAATAAAGCACCTCCAGCATCAAAGGAGGTTATTATTGAAGAACTTGTGATTGACTCAGAAAATCCTCCTTCTGATCCAGGATTGAGACCTAATATAATAGAGTATCCTCCTGAAAAACGAGATCAGGTGCGTAGAGCTTATTTATTAAAAGGTCCTTGTCAACCTCGAAATCATAACTTTCCTCAAACTATGGATGGAGATTGTAAGCGGAGATTTATTGTATCATGGTTTGATGATTTCAAGGATTGGTTGGAATATAGTGTTGACAAAGATGCTGCATACTGCTTATATTGTTATCTTTTTTTAGCCGATCGTGAAAGAAAGCATACTAATTTTGTGTCTGAGGGTTTTAGTGCTTGGCGAAAGAAAGCAAGATTAAGAGAACATGTAGGAAATCATGACTCTGGTCATAATCAATGTCGAATTGCTTGTGAAAATTTAATGAACCAATCCCAATATATTCAGTCAGCTTTTTTAAGGCAATCAGAGAAATCAAAAATTGAATATCGGTGTAGGCTAAATGCATCAATAGGGTGTCATCGTTATCTCTTGATGCAAGGGCTGCCTTTTCGGGGGAATGATGAGTCTGAGAATTCAACAAACCAAGAGAATTTTCTAGAATTACTAAAATTCATAGCTTCTAACAATGAAGAAATTAGGAATGTTGTTTTAGGGAATGCTCCTGAAAATCTCAAACTTACATCACCCTATATTCAACGTGATATCATTAATGCAGCTGCATTTGAGACAACAAAGGCCATTATTTTAGATATGGGTGATGATTTGTTCTCTATTTTAGTGGATGAATGTCGAGATGTATCAGTAAAAGAGCAAATGGGAGTCGTCATTCGGTATGTTGATAGTTTTGGATGTGTCATTGAAAGATTTCTTGGTCTTGTGCATGTATGTGACACAAGTGCAACTTCACTTTTAAAAGGTATCAAGTCATTATTCTCTAACTATGGCTTGAGTATTGCTAGCTTGAGAGGTCAAGGCTATGACGGAGCTAGTAATATGCGAGGTGAATTTCATGGTCTTAAAAGTCTAATTTTGAAGGAAAATTCTTGTGCTTACTACATCCATTGTTTTGCACATCAACTTCACTTACACTTGTTCTTGCTGCTAAAAGCATTTAAATGTATGTTCCTTTTTCAATACTATTACTCGTTTGTGTAATGTTATTGGAGGATCTTGTAAGCGTAAGGATATGCTTCGAGAAAAACAAATGGAGAAAGTGATCGCAGGAATTTCACATGGGGTGATAGAAACTGGGCAAGGGTTGAATCAAGAAATGACACTAAAAAGACCCGGAGATACTCGTTGGGGTTCTCATTTTGGTACGCTCATTAATTTGCTACATTTATTTTCTTCTGTCATTGAGGTTCTTGAATTTGTTGGAGAAAATGGGAATGATGATTCACAAAGGGTTGAAGCTATTGATTTAATTGATATTATGCTTCGCTTTGAATTTCTCTTTGTATTGCATCTTATGATAAAGATCTTGGGAATCACAAATGGATTATCTCAAGTTTTACAGAAAAAAGATCAAAATATAGTGAATGCAATGCATTTGGTTAAAGTCTCAAAATGTCATTTGCAACAAGTTAGAGATGATGGTTCGAAGTCTTTATTGAAACAAGTCGTTGACTTTTGTGGTGAAAATAATGTAAGTGAGATAGATATGCAAGCTATGTTTATAGTTAGAGGGAGATCAAGGCGTAGAAGCGAAGACATGACGAATCTTCATCACTATCGTGTTGAGCTTTTCTATTCTGTGATTGACATGCAACTTCAAGAGCTTAACAATCGATTTGATGAAGTCAATACAAGTTTGCTTTTATGTATGGCAAGTCTTCATCCTAAAGACTCCTTTTCCACATTTGAGATGGACAAATTAATTGAACTTGCAAAATTCTATCCATCAGAGTTTCCTCCTATTGCTTTAATTGAACTTGAATATCAGCTTGGGAATTTTATCATTGATGTACGTATAGATAAGAATTTATTTGAATTGAGTGGAATTGGAGACCTTGCTAAGAGAATGGTGGCTACAAGAAAGCATCATGTATTTCCTTTGGTTTATTTGTTAATCAATTTGTCATTACTTTTACCAGTTGCTACAGCCACAGTGGAAAGAGCTTTCTTTGTAATGAAAATTATCAAGAGTTCACTTCATAATAAAATGGGAGAGGATCTATTGAATGATTGTTTAGTATGTTACATTGAAAGAGATGTATTTGCAAATATTGACAATGATGTTGTTATGAAAAGATTTCAATCTATGAAAAGTAGACGAGGATCATTGTAATTTTAGCTATTTTATATTCTTAATAAAACTTTGTTTTTTTATTTAGTTTTGATATGAAAATTTTTGTGAAATTTATATTTTATTTGGGCCCCGCATATTTCCGTCCTTGGTTCCGTCACTACTTAGAATTGAAGTGAATTATAATTTCATTGATTCAGTGGATGGCGTAATGCATGCATGTTTGAGGAAAAAGAGAAATCCGTATTTGAGACATGGACATGGAATGTGAAAAGCAGTGTTATAATATAAGGAAGCATATTGCTTTAGAAAATAGAATTTAAGAGTTGTATGGACAAAGCTTTAGTGTACCTAATTCTAACTATTGCATCAGTACTTCATAGCAAAGCTTTAGTGTACCTAATTCTAACTATTGCATCAGTACATGACAACCTTTCTGTTGCTTCTCTTGACATCACTAAATGCTGGATAGATATGAACCTTGGAGAATGATATTTAAAAGGTGAATCACTAAATGAACAAGAAAATATCATACAATAAATTGCTACAATGTTTCATTTAGGTAAGTTAGTTATGTGGTGCTATTACATTGCTCTTTCTTATTTAATGTTGCTGATATAGGATGAAAGGAAAAAACAGATTTTCAAGGATGCTTTCCAAATACACAACAATTTTGCAGAGAATTATATTGCAAAATCAAAGTCCATATATGCTTATTTAGTATCAAGATTCAACTTTCTAATGCTACAATTAAAACCTAAAACACTAGCTGATAAAAAAGTCAAAAGGTCATACTTGGAATCTGCCATGTACAGTAAAAACTTTGCGAGCAGCACCCAATTTATATGGATTCACTTTTGAAAACAACCTCAAGATGAAATTGGAGGGCCCTATTAATACGCTATGATGCACTCTTTTAAGGGTAGATGCTTCTAGGAAAATCTCCTAGCTGTGAAGATGTATTTGTTCAGACAAAAGCCAAAATTTTCAAGTTGTATTTGTTCAAAATTTTAAGTGTTGCTTAAGTGACTAGTTGAATAAAACACATAAAAGTTTCACAGAGCACAGAGCACGAAGACAAGAAAATGAGGGACCATTGTCTCAACCAACCCTTTGCTTTTCCTTAACATGTGTGCTCTATTTGATAAAATCATCTGATGATAAAATGTTATCCTCTGAAATTGTTTTCCCTTGTACGAGTCCCAAAATTATGAAACTTTGAGCAAAGATGCTTTCATCAAACCATGATGCATTAAAAAAGTAACACATTTGGAATCTCAACAAGACCACTAGTCCTACTATTGTTGGTTTGGATAGGTTAATGATATTTGAGGTAAAGTCATATAAAGAAAGCTCTGCGTTTAAAGATTCATAAATGAATTGGAAGTTACGATATCCAATGAATAGCAAGATTAAAAAAATCTGGTTTGTTTCAAACTATTCGAAACAAATAGTTGGCAACATCTATAGATTACCTCTTTTTATTTACAGTATAGTCCACATTTTGGTCCAATTTTAGACTGCTGTTCAACAAGATAAACAATAACACTGATTGAATGCCTTGAAAGAAACTTTCAAACTCTTATTGTGCGAGTATGTAACTGTTGCTTAAGTGACTAGTTGAATGAAACACATAAAAGTTTCAGCTTTCAAATCAAAATGTGGGCTTTTGTCTGAACAACTACTAAAAACATCCAGTTTCAATTTGAACTAGATATTACAACATTTCGAGAAAAATAATTCAAAATTAAGTACCTAGGAAGTGACACTCAAATTTCACATTATTCAGTCTTTTATAAAGGTCATTAAGGTTTGGCCTTGATTTAGGTGCAATAACAACTTTATATGTGAGTAAATTTATTAAAAAAGAGGGTAAGCAACAGACTTACTATATCTTAAAAGAGAATGGAGAAGGTCTTTACATAGTTCAAGTTCAGTTCATTAAATCTAAATTATTGAAATTGGTAAGTATAGGAAGTTGATGATGAAGTCTATGATAAAACCTAAAAAAGTCAATTCTCAAACAAATTGAGGGAGATGACCCTATTGTTCTAATCACCAAAATACTTCTCCAATACCAGCATAGTCCTCCCAACAACATCCATGTATGAACATTTGACTTAAAAGCATCTATAACACTATATAATATGCAAACAACTTGAGAATTTCAAAGCTAGATAATTACCTCCAGATATTGCTCCACTGGAAATGACACCATAGCTGAAGGATCTTTTGAACGCTTAGGAACAAAATTCATAAACATAAAGTGCAGCTATATGAAGTGAAAAGAGTGAAAAAAATATTAGTGGCATTTATCTTTTATCTACAAATGGAATTAAACGGATAGTCCAATTATATGATGTAGGAAAGCAAATAAAGAGGACCTATACATCAAACATTGCAGATAAGTTCATTGAGAAGTTGAAGAAGAAGGGTTATGAAGTCCTTTATATGGTTGATGCTATTGATGAGTATACGGTTGGTCAGTTCAAGGAATTTGAAGGTAAGAAGCTTGTATCCATACTCTGTTTATAGGTACCAAGGAAGAAGAACATTAGGTAGGGGGATTCCTTATGACCCTACTTAGGTAGGGGGTCCAATGTAGTTGCCTTGTTGACAGCATTAAACAAGGCTTGAAACATAAACAACCTCCATTTAAACATTTAGCGATCCTATAACAATAAGGGGGCTCTCATTCTCTAATTGTAAATTAACTCAATTCAACAGCGTTTGAATAGCCAGTGTAACAAAGGCCTATCATATAGTTAAAGATTTCAAATTATGAATACTTGACCTAAAAGCATCCAGAACACTAGATAATTTGCAAATAACTTAAGAATTTCAAAGTTATAAAATTACCTCTAGATATTGCTCTACTGGAAATGACACCACAACTGAAGGATCTTTTGAACTCTTAGGCAAAACTACCTGCAGTAATTTGCACAGGTAAATTTATTAATAGTTACAGATAAAGAGATATAGGAAAAAAATTCATATACATAAAGTGCAGCTATATGAAGTGAAGAAAGTAAAATAAATATTGGTGGCATTTAACTTTTATCTGCAAATGGAATTAAAGACAAGGTGCAATTATATGATGTAGGAAAGCAGATAAAGAGGACATATACATTGCACACTGCAGATACGTTTTGTAAGAAGTTGAAGAATAAGGGTTATGAAGTCATCTACATAGTTGATGCTATTGATGAGTATGTGGTTGGTCAGTTCAAGGAATTTGAAGATAAGAATATTGTATATCAATCAACATTGGCATCCGCTCATATAAATATATTCCATAGCTAGAAAATTATTCACCTTTCAATTTTCACACAACCAAGTTTACATTTAACACGTTACACACACGTATGTGTATCATGATGCATTATTTGATAGTGGTCTTAGCTCCATCATCGATTTAATAAATTAACAGTTGCTCAACAATAGCACACAACTAACGTTCAACTACATAATAAAACTTTATTCATCATTGTCGTCGGTGAACTCTTCCAATACAATATCACATTCATTCTCACTACCGCTTGTCTTTAAGTCATCCAAATCGTCATACAAACGTTGCTCAAAATTCAATACAACATTATTTATTACATCAAATGCAATATTAGTTCGATCTAGAAACTCTAAGGAACATTCCTTGACTTCGACTGGAACTTCGTAAAACTCCTCAACGTCATTTGAACCTTCTTCATTAGCATTGGAAGGGATATCATACGCACGTCTAACTTCACATTCTTGCACAATCCGCCAATTTGAACCGAGTAACAAATCTTCCACACAAAAAAACTTGCTTCGCTTGGTTTGCCAAAATAAATGGGTCATCCTTGAACCAAAACTTAGTTATGTTGATGCTTTTTACAATGTCGTTGATCCTCATCTTCGAATTTCCAAGATCGTACCATTTGCATTTAAAAAGCACAACACTTTTATCCCTAACATATTCAAGCCTGATAATATCTGTCAGCTTCCCATAAAATATAATATTATCTTCCCCATAATTTCCTAACACTACAACACCACTATTTTGTGTAATCCTACGCAAATCCCGGGCTTTAGTGCAAAATCGCATCCCATTTGTATTGCATACAGTATACTTTTGCACCAAACTATGAGGTCCACACGCTAATGCATATAAAGACTCAAAGTTATTTCCTTCACACCAGCTAGTTAATGTCATCATCTATAACAAGAAAGGAAAAGTAGTTAATAATATATAATTATTAGTATACACCACGTACAAGCCTTCTTCTCACTTGATGCTTAAACCATGAAGAAAATTGTTCTTTTTGTCTCCTGTCAACATATAATGGACTTTGTTGCCTCAACTCATCCATATGCTCACTATGGATGATTAAAAATTCAATCAAAATTATATGAAATATCTCTACTTATTACATACCTTAATTTCACATTAGGTTAGAAAAACTTACTCAATAAGGGGCCTAATCTTATGACAATTCATAAACACATACCAATGTGCAATCTCTAACTCATTTGTAGGAAGAGTAATTGTTTTTCTAGCACCAATCGGCTTACATTATTGGAAGAACAATGATATGTCACTACCATCAACCATATCATTGATTCGCTCTGGCACATTGAAGTTGGTTTCAATTCCTTTTAGATACACTGAACAGAATGTCATGCACTCTTTAACAACATATGTTTCAGCAATTGACCCTTATGAACGTGCTTTATTTCTAACAAATCCCTTTAGTGTACCTAGGAATCTTAACAAATGATTAACCATAATTAGATAGGCCACTATTTACTTCACTTTTAAAAGTAATATGATAAATTTAAATAATACCTCTCAATTGGATACATCCATCTATATGCAACTGGTCCACCAAGTAAGGCTTCATTTGGCAAATGAATAGCCAAATGTACCATGACATCAAAAAATGTCGGTGGGTATATCATTTCAAGTTTGCATAAGATTAAAGTAATCTCATGACACATATTCTGCACGTCATCCTTATTCAGACTTCGTCTACAAATTCGGCGAAAGAAGTCCCCCAACTCCATTAAAACAATTGTCACATCTTTATTCAAGATGGCACGCGTGCCTAATGGAAGAATGCTTTGTAACAATATATGACAATCATGATACTTAAGTCTAGTAATCTTTCTTTCATTAAAATTAAGACATCTAGATATATTCAATGCATAACCGTCTAGAAATTTCACTTACTTTACAAACTCACAAAACTTCTTCTTCTCATCGGAAGACATTGTATAGCATGCTGGAGTTTTTTCCACAATAGTTCCATCACTTGCTCTTATCAAGTGTAATTCTTTCGAATATTTATATCTTCCAAATCAAGCTGAGCCTTGATTGTATCTTTGGTTTTACCTTCAACATTCATCAAAGTACTAAGGATATTGTCACAAATATTCTTTTCTATATGCATGCCATCAAGGTTATGCCTTAATCTTAACTTATGCCAATATGGTAGATAAAAAAGAATGGTTTTTTTTATAATTCCAATTAAGCTCTCTTTCCAATCTCCTTCTCCTTTTATTGCTCGGGTGCTTTTCATAACATATATTCTGCACATGACATAATTGTTCCACCACATCATCTCCATCTGCTAAGTTAAGTATAGGCCCATGATCACTCTTGCCATCAAACTTCTTACTTTTTCTCCATGGATGATCTTAAGGAAGAAAACGATGATGGCCTAAGTAACCCATCTTACTTCTTAACTTACAAGAAGGAGTGTGCTTGTTACAAACAGGGCATGCCTTATAACCTCTTGTGCTCCAACCAGAAACAGTACTATAGGTTGGAAAGTCATTGATAGTCCACATTAAAGCTGCATGCATTCGAAATTTTTTTTCCTTTTGAAACATCAAACAGATCAAAACTATCTTCCTATAACTCATTTAACTCATCTACTAGTGGTATCATATAGACGTCAATGTCTTTACCAACCGCTTTCGGACCTGGAATAACTAGCGATAACATAAAGAATGACTCATCCATACACATCCAAGGGGGTAAATTGTATGCTAAGAGAACAACATGCCACAAATAATATGAAAGTGACATATTGCCATGTGAATTGAATCTATCTGTTGTTAAGCCTAGACTAACATTATGTTGTTCTCTGGAAAACTCAGGATATAGCTCATCAAAGCTCTTCCAAGCTTCTCCATCAGAAAGATGAACTATGGTATTACTGTCACCTTTAGGCCTATCATTATGCCACATCATTTGTTTAACGATCTTATTTGACATGAATAATCGTTGTAATCTGGATGTTAATGGAAAGTACCGCAATACTTTATGTGGTATCTTCTTACCTCTGCCATCATTAATTCTCCATCTTGATGTTCCACACTGGGGACAACTTTCCAAGTCCCCATACTCTTTCCAAAATAGGCAACAATCGTACTTACATGCATGTATCGACACATAACCCAAGCCTAGGCTCCGTAGAAATTGATTTGCTTTATAATAGGACTTTGAAAAAGATTTACAATTAGGTAACACATCCCTTAGCAAATCAAGTAACATGTCAAATGACTTATTGCTCCACTTGTTGTATACTTTCAAATGAAGCAACTTTATTAAAAAGGACAACTTTGAAAATTTTGTACATCCCGGGTATAACTCTTCAGTTGCTTCACTCAATAATTCATGAAAGGCACCCATAATAGAATCTCTGATGCTTGTAGGAGGACTCCTTACATCCTGATTAATTGGACAATCATTTAAGAAAGTACCCACATCATCAAGCAAATCTTGCATCCCAATATCCTCCTCATCACCATCACCTTCATTAATATCATTGACTGTCCCATCTATGTTTACATTTGCAACGTCAAGCCTTTCTTCCCTAGAGATAAATCTATATTCTGGTAGTTCACTATGTAAAACCCAGCGGGTGTATGATTGGTCCATGCCGAATTGCATTAAATGTTCAAAAGCATTCCTCTGAGACCTTATATAACAATTCATGCAACGTGCACAAGAGCATGAAATGTCACACTCTTTGCCCTTTTTTCTAGCCACAAAAGTCATAAACATTCTCACTCTATCAATGTATTCATGGGAAACTCTAATATTGTTCATCCAAATCTTATCCATGGAGCAAGAAATACCTAATAATTCAATATAATAATTAGAACATTTTAAGGAAAAGGAGAAGGGGATTCAAGTTCAAAGGTTACACTAGGTGAACAGTACAACAACAATGCCTCAACATATCATTAAATCCTATGTGCCAACTGCTTAATACCCTTAGAGGTTAAAAAAGAAGGATGAGGACTTCAAGAAATTTTTAGATAGTTTCAGAAGTTACATATCAACTTCCCGTTTACAAAAGCAGTAGGTAAATATTATCCTATGCAAAGTTTAAAGGAAATCATCTATAAATAAAAATAAACTATTAGGTTAGGTTCTAAAAATCTAACTACCTATGAGAGTTGTAGATAAAGAAAGGCCTAACCATTGTTTAACAATTAAGAAAAATTAAAAGAAGGAAGATTTTGATAAATACATAATCCAAGCTAAGACATCCGTACAAATATTAGCTTTCCTCTACACATATTAATATGTATAATTTGTATTATTATTTGATAAACTATATGGAGAACTAGGGAGAGAGGAATAAAAAAAGTCATTAAACAAATTAAGCAAAATATGACATTTCATTTCTCTATTTATGTATGAATGCAGGATCCTTACTTTATTGGAACTGCATAGAGCAAAAAATGGCATTTCATAGAGCAAATTCAATAGCTATAGTATGAATGCAAACAAACCAATTAACAATCTAGCAACTTCATACTTATAAGTTAGCATACCTGCTTCTTATTTTCCAATGGCTCTTCCAACTATCTCCTCCTCACACTTGGAAATAGTATATGTCATAAAGCACGATAAATTAGAACTAAACTTCAACAATTGAATGTATATTTAGCACAAATAATTGAACAAGATAAACCTCAATAGGTGTCACAAAAACTACATTGTTTTCAAATATGATAACAAAGATAAATGAAATGAAGAATGAAGAAAAGAATCTATTATATATGTTCTTATCTACAAGACAAACTCTAAGTACATTAGGTTAGGTTTAGAATGAAGAATCTCTTAGGGTAGAACATGATAGATTTAATTGATAGGTTTTTGGGAGAACTTTATGATTGTATTATTCTTATTCAACTAGGAAAATCTCTTGTGAAAACCCCTCTAAATGACCCTAAGAGTTTATAAACTTGTCTCATTTCATAGAAAAACAATTTTTTCCACACAATCATTTAACCTTTTAGGAATTATCAACAATTGAGACACATTCCTCATGCTGAAATTATTCCTCCTAACCTTGTATTATTGCATGAATTTGCCGAAACTAAACGTATTGATATTATACATTTCCTAAACTCAATAATGGAGTTAAATATTCTTGTCAACTCTTGCTGCCTTGTAACTGTTATGTGCAATATAGTTCCACTGAAACTAAGCATAATGATTCTGAAACTAGGTAGCAGACTTAATTAGTGTAGTCAACTAGATTTGCTTTAACATATAGCATGTGTCATTCACCTACTAAACAACCAGTGAGTAAAAGTACTGCTAGCCACAACACAACTAAACATCTAGTGAGCTGGGACAAAGGTTCTGCTAATATGATTTTACCCATACATCTATGATTTTACCAAAATCAACAAGTAAAAATAACTTGCAATTTATAAAATGTTATGTTGTTATAACAGTTCATAGGTACAAACTAAACATAGGTACAAACTAACTCCTCTAATTTATAACCAAAATAACAAACTTTTAATTCTAATGATTATATCAACTTCATTAACATTTAGACAAGTTAGAAATGAACTAAATTGGTTAGACAATACATGAAAAATAGCTGAAGAAATTTTTCTGTCCAAGTGAGCATCCAAATCATGAATAAACTAAAGTTTTGACCATATTGCTGCAACTTTGGTTTAGTTTAAGTTGCAGTAGCAGTAGCAAGAATAGACTCGGACCGATGGAGAATAATTCTATTTTTATTTGAATGTATCTTGGAAAAGTGATGTCTGGTAATTAGATTTTTTTATAGCATTGTGCTTATGTTTTAGATATTTTTAGAGGATTTAATAATACAAATGAGTTATATTATATGCTAGGTTTTGTTTCTACATCTTCAAGGAAAAGAAGCAAATATGGAGAATAAATGAGTCCATCTACTGTAACTTTATAAGAAGTGAATGAAGATTAATGAACATGGTAGGAACATGACACTGTGTTATTGGTTATGTTCTCCAATGCCCCATTCTATTTCTACTGAAAATCTACAATCCAAGGAATATGACACCTATATACATCTATATTTAGGTTATATTATCATTATGTAATTATAGCACCAAACATGTTTGCACATATTCAGGGATAGAGCTACACTGGGGGCAAGTGGGGGCACTTGCCCCCACTACCTCCAAAAAATTTCACATGAATAAAATTATTATTTTAAGTTTTGATCTCATAAAAAAAATAAAATTTTGCTACCATTAAAAATTTGCCCCCGTTAAAATTTTTCCTCCACTCAAAAAAATTTCTGAATCCGTCCCTACACATATTTGCAAAACAAGTATCACAATTTGATAGTAATCAAATTTTGTACTATCAAATAATCTTCAGCAAGAATGAGAATCGTGAAATGTCTTAATTTTAAAAACATTTGTATCTTATGTAAGGCTTGCATATATTCTTCATCCATATTCTTGCACACTATATTAACTTTTGGCCTTTCATTCTTTATACAAACATAGTCAAATCCTATCTTAACAATCATGTTCTTCAAAGCCTTTCATAACATAATCAAGGGGAGAAGGAATAAGGTCAAGATATTATGCTTCAAAGCACTAAATTTTATAGTGGTAAAGGATTAGGAGAATATGAAATTAATGGCTTAAGGTTACTTTGCAAACCTATTTGGAAGAAGTTGCAAGGATAAATCAATTCCCCAAAATGTCCAAGCATCCCTGAGAGGCACAATCTCCACTCAACAGGCTTTGGAACTTACCGGGAAAGTTACTCCAAAGGAGATTAGATCTTCTATTTTTTTATTCAAACATAACAAAGCACTAGGATTAGATGACTTTAGTGCTAAATTCCTTCAGTCCACTTGGAGCCTCATTGATTCTCTATTCATCAATACTGTATAAGAGTTCTTTGATGTCAAATGTCTTTTTCTGAACCAAACAAAACATTTGTCAGCTTAGTAAGGTTCCTAATCTAGAAAATCTTAAGGAATGCAGGCCAATTTCATGTTACATTGTCATTTAATAACTTATCTTCAAGATAATAGCTAAGAGCGTAAAAAAACTATCAAAAGTTTCATAAATGCTTATTTGGGAGCATATGCTAAAGGTAGGAATATAAGAGACAATGTTTGCATAGCTCAAGAGTTTTCTATGGGTCACTCTAGCAACAAATCCATTAAGAGTTATGTAATGAAAATTAACTTCATTAAGGCATTTCAGACAATTAGTTGGGAATTCATATTGGATGCTCTCCAAGCTTTTGGTTATTTTAGAATGGATTACTAAATGCCTAACTACTATGACCTTTATAGTGATTATAAATGGTGAGCCATCTGATTTATTCAAAGCAAATAGGGAAGGTAAGGGGAACCTTTGTCCTTATTTCTCTTTACTATTGATATGAAAATATTGAACAAAATCACCACCCTTTATCAATAATAATTTGAGTTTTAAGTACCATATGAACTAATTTTGAGAGTCTTGTGTGTGACTTAAATTTTGAGTAAATCATAACTTCTACCATTCCAATAGGATTTGAGTACTTGTTTCTGTTAGGGTGTTCCAACTTTGTGTCACTTAATCTGGTCCATATATTTATATAGACTTCATATAAATATGTAGATAAGATAGAATAGAATAAGGTAGAAACTGGTTAATAGAGACGGAAAATCTTATTCTCATTCTAATAGGCTTGTGTTGATTGAATCTGCACAATCTTCCTAAGAATGATTGGTGACTGATGAAATGTTGTCAAGTGTAACAGAGAGATGAGAATAATTCAACGCTCCTCATCCATCAATCACTATTCTAATTAATTCACAATCTGCAAATAGAATGTACAACAATATTTTTTTTTGCATAAAGGGAAAAAGATAACATCGGTTACAAAACTAGTCTAGGGAGACAATCCCCGACAGATCCTCCGAGAGGATGGTAAGGCACCCATTAGGTGGAGAATCAAGAAAAGTGACCCCAATGTCGGATTGCTTGGCCTGAGTGGCGAGCCAGTCCGCGCTTCTATTGCTCTCTCAGTACACGTGCCGATGAACAACAGTCCATTTACGATTGAAGAGCTCCAAGATACCCATGACGAGAGGGTGACGTTTCTGAAAACGGGTGGTAGAGGAAGCGAGGAGCTGGGACACCTCCAACTCAATCCACCGGAGGCCCAACTGCCAAGCTAGAGATAATCTGGTATAGACACCCCAGAGTTCCGCGGACTGTACGGTGCACCAGCCGATATGCTGCATGAATCCACCAAGCCAGTTGCCAGCACTATCTCGGAGTAGGCCACCCTCTGTCGCTATGGCCTGGGTACGGTTGCAAGCACCATCAGTGTTCAGTTTCACCCAACCTGGAGGCGGCCTACTCCAGCCGAGGAGTTGGTCTTGACGGGGATGGAAACCTGATAGGATCTGACGCTGCCTCACTGAAGCCTGCTGCACCTGACCTGCAAAAGACAATATGGGAAAAGCAGGTGAGGTAGGTTGCACAAAATCATTATAAAAAATAACCTTATTACGCTAGGACCATAGGAACCAGCAGGACAAGTCAAACAGCAACTCCCAATCCTGTCCCTGAACTTGTCGATGTTGCTGAAGATTGATGAGAATCCAGTCGGGTGTAGGAAGAGAAAATGAGGCCGAATTAACAAGGCCCGAAGGGAAGGCCACCCAAAGCTGACGTGCGAGCGAGCAATCTCGTACAACATGAAGGGAGGATTCTGCAAGAGAGCAGTGGGGGCAAGTGTTGTCGGAAGTTAGGTGGCAACGTGCCCGTTGTTGATTGCTAAGCAACCGATCCTTCGCAAGCAGCCATAGGAAGGATCGAACCCGCTGAGGGCCGGGCCATTGCTAAATGGCCCGCCAGACTCCATGAGGAAGCGCAGCCTCCTGACCCATGATCATGGAGTAGGTGGAAGCAACTGTAAAATTACCATGGCGGAGGCACCCCAGGATAACCTATCGGGGCCCAGATAAGGCTTGGGAGGGAAAGTGCCTGCTATGGAGCGGCAGATGTGAGCCGGAAGAAAAGACTGGAAGACCGCCCAATTCCAAGTGCCCGTATCATCAACAAAATGGAGGATGCTAAGATTCGGGAGGGAGTCGGGGATGGGTCGAGTAGCTGGGAAATGAGGGGTCCGACACCCCTGATCCAAGGGTCGAGCCAGAAGCGCATAGAAGTGCCATCGCTGAGCCTCCAAATCAAGCCTTGGGTCGCAATGGGCCAAGTCTCTTTGATGCTACGCCAAACCATCGATCCCCCAGTGGACGAAAGAGAAATGGGTAGGCGGGTCGGGTCAAAAGCATACTTGCCTGCAATAAGGGTGTCTAGCAAGGACCAACCAAGCTTCGTCAAAAAAGCATCATTCATCTCCCGTATCAGACGGCAGAAGCGCGTAGAAGTGCCATCGCTGAGCCTCCAAATCAAGCCTTGGGTCGCAATGGGCCAAGTCTCTTTGATGCTACGCCAAACCATCGATCCCCCAGTGGACGAAAGAGAAATGGGTAGGCGGGTCGGGTCAAAAGCGTACTTGCCTGCTAGATGAGCACTGGTTTTAGTTGACTAGGACCACCTGCAATTAAGCCCTGTAAAATCCGGACCATAACATTCTACAAGACTTGCAACATATCTAGGAGGAATATACATATCATTATTTATGATGATTTGACAGACTAGTCAGGATTTGTTGTTTAGTTTTCCAGGAACATACGCCCTCAGATCCTCTGGCCCAGGTACTCTGTACCTAGCCTGTGCCAGAGGATCTGAGCCATCCATAAAGTAGATCCTCTGGCACAGGCTAGGTACAAAGAACCTGAGCCAGAGAATCTGATCTCGGAACATACCTACCGAGAACCATAACTTCCGTTTTCTACGTGTTATGATTAGGTTTGCATCGTTATCATCGAAGTAAAAAACATTAACTTCTCCAATGGACGTGTGTGAACTACTAATCCTTCATACATTCCTTGGATGGTTTCTTCTGATGATAATTGATTTGTGAGGTTGAGAGAGATCAGACCATATCAGATCAGACAAACTGTAGCTTTGGGAATGATCCCATTTTCTACCCTTTTTTTTATCAAAATTTCCTCCTTGTGCATATTCCAAAAACTCTTCTCGAGTTCTGATCAGGCTTTGGAGTGACAACTTCAAAGGGTAATCTTCAAATTCTTGTCATGAAACCACTAAGCACTTAAGAGATCAAACGTTAGAAAACAACAAACTTCACAAAGTGCCCTTTAGCTCAAATTTCCCACTTTTGCTTGATGTAACTTTTCACCCAATAATCAGTAATAAGTACACTTCTTTATCTACTAATAGGTCCAAATTGTAATATGTAATTACAAACATGGCATAAAGATAAGAAATTAAGTCTTTCCACTATCAAAATATGTTATTAGATAAGTGAACTCAAACCTACAAGGGTATTGTATTTATGACACCAACTCTTTGTTATTATAGAACCAAAGTTGCATAAATCTCTTTTCAAGAACTCATTTAAGTAACATTAGATCTTATTGAAGTTGTCTAATAATATTAGGAGGATTTGTATACACATTCATAATTTAATTAGAATAGATTTTTAAAAATGAATCCCACAAATTTCTTATTATTATTTTTCAGTTTACTATTTTTAATTTTAACACAGTATTAAGTTAGATTTATATGTTCACGTTTACAAATTCTTATAAGTGATTTACAACACACTATCTTAAAATTATCATGTCACTAATTTAGAAAGAATTACTTTCTAAATTATGCGGCCAAGAACAAATGTTGAAAAGGATAATGCCATAGAAATCTGCCATTAAGTTTCGGTTGTTGCCTCAAAAATCGGGTAGAAAGATTGTCAATTTGTGCCCTCTCTATTTATTCATCTATTAAATATTAATAAATGAATGAATAGAAAGACACATAAATATAGGAGCAGAAAAATTGATCGCTCAAGAAACAAATCGCAAAGCTCTTTTGTGCCAATCATTACGAGGGAGTCACATCCTATTTTTCTTTGAACTTTTTATCATTTTCAAGGTTCAGTCCGCAATCAGAATTTGTTTTTCTTTCCCTAATTTTATTGTTCATGATGTTGCATTACTTTTCGTCCTCATCATGAAATCCTCGGTATAAGACATCGTCGTTTTTACATAAAACGTCGTTTTATGTCGAATATATATAAAACTAAGTCGTAGCCGAATTAATTAAAGTTTGTTACGAACACTTTATTATCTGTAACTTTTAAAATTTTCACAATTCCTTTCTTTGAATTTTTAATTTTTGTACTTTAGTTAAAAATAACAAATAAAATACATGAGGTATGAATATAGTAAATGAACTAAACAAGCCTCATAAATATTAACTTAATTTAACTCTTAAACTATGAAGTAATTAACTTTTGAATAAAATTAATAATTTAAAACAATTATAATAAATTGTTATTTTAAGTTACAAGATTTTTAAATTTTAAAATGTTCACAATTTTTTTGAGTATTTTAAAATTAAGACGTTTATCTAAAATTTTAATTGCCATTCGAGAGAGTTATCTTTAAAAATTTTGTAAATTTATTTTCAAATATTGATTTTCCACTTTTTCCTAATAAGTATTTGGCATATTAATTGATAAGGGAGCTGGAGTATATCCCTATATAGTAAAGTTTGAATCTTGACAAGTGTAAAAGTGAGAAATTGTATGTACATATTTCAATATATATGTACAAAATAATTTATGATTTAACTCAACTCGTGATGAATTTAATTTTGAGTTAATTATATTGTACCTTCTAAGTTTCAATTTTTATTTTATATGAGTTTCAATTTTTAGGAAAATTAAATTAAATTTTAATTTTAAAATATATCACTTTATTCTATTAAAAACAAGATAAGTTGTATTTTAAAAGAGACGTCAATATCTTTTTGGTTTGAACTGACAAATTATATCTTAAAGGGTATAGAATTTAATTGAGAAATTATTTTAAAATTAATATAAAATAGCTTATCTCTTTATTTTATAATATGAAAGTATATATTTTCTACAGGAAAATTCGCAATCTATGTACTTATAGCAGAAAATAATCGAAAAAATAATAAATCACTTGATCTGCATATAGTTTGAAGGTTATAGCAAAAGTTGAAATATATACTTTACCCTTACCTAGGTAGATATAATTAAAATTTTAAGAAATGCTATTAAAATTATAACAAATTTCACTTATTTAATAACTAATTTTGATATTTTAAATTACGAATTTATGTTATAGTTTTATTACGAATTATTGCAATAATTATAGATAGTTGCGAGTAAAATTATCAGAAATATTATTATAATTATGAAACATTACAAAAATTAATTTAAGTACAAGATACAGATGTAATTTCGTTTCGCAATTTAAACCGACACATTGATGGACTCAAATCGGAAGCTAACGAAAGGAAGACAAACCTATTGCAAGATCCATAGTTCACATTTTAGTTTAACAACAACATGGGATATTAGTTCCAAACTTCCAATACTTCCTTAAGAAACGAAAAAAGCAAAAGAAAACTACAACAAATTCACTTTGGAACTGATCTTATTCTGGGATGGAGCTCCGGTGGTTCAACCACAGTTGCGTTTATAGGGGGCGCATCTTTCCTTTCGAGATGGAGGGTTTTTAGCAGGCAGACAATAGCGTCGACCTCTACCACAGTTTAATGGAGGTTTTTCTTTCAAGGTGTCGTAGCGAGGTCCTGAGATTGTCCCGGCAAGCATTCTGGTAATCTCCGAATCCATCATAAACTCCGACTCCCAGTCCGACTCAGCTATGGAGACCACCTCGTTGTTGCTTCTGTTAATGTTCAATGGGCTAACAACACCGCTCGCCGCAGCCATGCAAGAGTGGTGATCATTTGTACTCACAAGTAGCATCATCAACGCCGTCAGTGGTAAAGTTAAGTGGCAGAAACTCTTCATTGTGCTATGTTTTATCTTAAGAGCTACTTTGTCTGCCATTGGCTTGGATATATAGTAATGTGTTAATAGCTCCAAATGAAAGAAGGACGAGATAGTCCACACATGTTACTCAATTATTGAGTTTGTGCTGTTGTCTTGCAATGTGGGCCATTCTTTTGAAGATTGATTGAAAAAAGTTTTCACCCCTTGTATTTCGCATCTTACTCATCATCTTCAACCATTGTTCGGGCATAGCTATTAACATATCTAATCGTACGGAACGGTGACATTATATGAATTGACTTCAGCATAAAGGCAGATAGTACGAGGAGTAAAAAGTGATTAGAGAAGCGGCTGGTTGAGGAAAAAAGGGCAAACCAGAAAACTACTCTTCAAGCTATTTACTTAACTTTTCAGTTATATTTCCTCACCTCGGAAGTCTCACAACATTATCTTAGATGTCAGAGTACAAAATTTAAAGTGTCAAACTATAATGTTTGAGATTACATTTGGACGGTGACATTCAGAGTGGAGAGTGCTATGTTCATCATCTTCAATCATAGGGTTAGATGTTATATATTTAGCTGTTAGCTGATTCTATCAGCTGATTTGATCAACGGATTGTATAAGCGGTTTGATAGAGATGTTTGGTAAATTAGTTGTTTAGTATTAGTTATTTATGTGTAAAATGACTTATAAGGACATGACTTTAAAAAAATTATAAAGGTATGATTATTATATATCTTAGTATTTCGTTGAATATTTTTATAAAATTTAAATTATAGATATTTAATTCTACAAGAATTAAGTTTATAAATTTAATAAAATATAGAACATTTAATAATAATAATAATAATAATAATAATAATAATATATTTAAAATATTATATTATAAATTTTTATTAAATAATTTAAGATAATTATACTTCTTTTGGTAACAAAAGAATTGTTAAATAATTAAATAATATTAGAAAAATAAAATAAAATATTAAATATTAAATAATCAACTTTAAACGTATGATCAATCAACAAGAACTGTTAATTGTCCAAGACAAGTTATACTCTTAATTTCAAATTATATGGTGGTTGTCTAACTCTCCTTCTTTTTTCTTTTTTATGTATATCTTGATTTATATATTAATAAATGAATATCAACATTTATTGTACTAAACTTACTTATTTTTATAAATAAAAATTGTTGGGACCCGATCCGGAAACCGGATCCCAACTGGAAAAGCAGAACGGAAAACGGAATCGAATGGAAACGGAAATTTCGCATCGAAATTTCGAATAAAAAAAACAAAGCATAAGAATCGAAAGCGAAGCGCATACTCGAAGCAAATGCAAATCGGAATCGAATACCAAATCGACAGAAATCAATAGAATCGAATCATAAGGTGGGGATAAACGAAACAATCACTTAAACTGAAACATTTCCAATATCCGAGAACAAAAATCAAAGAAAACGATCGAATGAACATAATCACGTTGGAAAACCTAGACTATCCAAATTTCGGTATAATATTTTTTTTCTTTTTCTCATATACATTTCTTACCTCATTAGTCAACCTCATTCAAATCACACAACCAAATTCCACTTTTGGAAAATCATTTTCATGCAGAACTCTGATTTCCTGCAAAGGTAAAATACACTTCACAAAATTCAGAATCACACAAAGTCATCGGACTCCCCGTCCGGAATCCAAACATCCGCAGAAACACACATCTATACCTAACACTCCAATAATTCTCAAACATCATCGAAAACATCCATATCTCAATTCACTCATATACAACCCATAATTTACTTACATCATCATAATCATACACAATTCCATATGCAATCTCATACTCTCATACATTAATTCATAATCTTCATACATTCGGAAATACATGCTCGAAATACATTATAATCATTTACTTAACGATAATTCACACCATTTACAAAATGTTTCAAATCTCAATTCATAATACAATGCAAACGATGCAAAAACGAACCAAACGTCTTCACATTCTTTCATCCGATCTCCTGCTCGAAACCTGGAGATGGGGATGAAAGGGGGGGTGAGCTCGGAAGCTCGTGGATAACACATTTATAAATCGACAAATAAGCAGAAATCAATTTTTCATAAGCTTTTTGCCAAAAGGGCTAATTTTTCAAACTTTGTAATTTTTCAAAACGGTTTCTTCAAATCTTTCAATTTTTCAAACTTTTCATAACAAAATTCACTTTTTATTCCTCAATTTTAAACATGAATGCAACACACAAAACAAATTAAAACACATAACATATCAGAATGGTCTGACTCGGTCCAAACAGTAATGTTGGACCCCACACCTGGGCTAGCATTTCCCACCCAGCGTGTGTTTGCGGGTTATACCGCGGCATCCAACACAAATCAGTCCGCATAATGATCCAGATTATGGCCGTGGAGGAGTCCGAATCGAGACTTCGTGCTACTAGCGGCAGGGAGAGAAGGCTATACAAATAGAGACAGCGCTGACTCACAAAGGACCTACCAAACCCACATAACACATATTTCAGAATTGAAACTTTCAAATTGCCCGAAGACACTTTTTCAAAAACACGAACACAAACACACTCACAATTCAAATACTTCATATAATTTAATTTATTCAAACAATCGATGCAACAATTTGCATAATTTGTCAATGCATACACAACAAATGCATTTTTAGAAATTTCTATCAATATATCAAATCATTTAAAACAATGAATTTAAGTTTATAATAATTTTTCAGAAAACAGTCGGAAATCAAATTTTCAAAATTCTTAATCAATTTTATTTTCAAACGTTTACAATAATTTATCAAAATCCAAACTTTTGCTTTCTTTCATTTTGAAAGTTCGTATATTGCCTATAAATCAAAATATAAATATGCTACCACCTCAAAATGACGCTAGGAATTCGTCCCGATCATCAATTTGACCAACGCTTCCTTTATTCTTCTAAATTAAAATTGACCTAAGCCATAAAATCCAAATTTCACATCATAAATTGCGAAATTCCCAAAAATAACTATTGGAAATTCATAAACATCATACTTCCAAGCTTTCTAAAATCAGAATTTCTAAAATCCTCAATTTCAAAAATTCGACCTAAACCAATACACTCAAATTCAATCTCATAAATAACTTAATTTTCAAAACTAACTTCACAATTCATCAATTCACACTAATTCCAAAATATCTAAATCCTCAATTTCAAAAATCTCCAAACCTTAAAATTGGCCTAAACCAATTTATCCAAATTCAATACTATAAAATACAATTTCTTCAAAATTAACCTCATATTCTACAAACCCATATCATTATCTATAATTCTACACCAAAATTTCACAAAATTCTTAGTCATAAAATTAAGCCTAAACCTAAATCAAATTTCCATCCAAAATTAAACCCAACCTAAAACATATATATCAAAATCAACTTCATAAATCACAAACCCATATCATTATCTATATTTCTCAATTAAAAACTCAACAAAAACTCATAGTTGAAAATTTTCTCTTACCTCATTTCTCCACCAAATTCGAATTTTCTTGGTTCCTTAGGAAGCTCTCATCATTCTCCACTCTTTTCCATCTTGGAAAAATCCCAAAAGCCTTAAGAAATAAGTAGAAAAATCAAAGCTTACCTTTCTCCTCTTCTTTCTCCCAACCAAACTTCTTCATTCTTCTTCTCCTTCTTATTTTCTTTTCTTTTCTTATGAAATTCCCAGCCACTTTCGTGGCTTTTAATTGCTCAAAACGACATCCCTCATGTGTGTTTCATTAAATGATGGTTAATTGACCATTTTACCCTCCATTCAAAGCTTAAAGTCATGCTTACTTGCGGGTTGATTCGCACTATCAAGCTGAAGGAATTTGTCCAAACTTCCTTTTATAGAAATGTTTCTCTCAATCATACGAATCCAACGCCACCAACCGCGCTCAATTCGGATCACTATACCAAAAGTTATGCGCAAAACAGTTCGGGAATATCCATATTCTAACACATTTTTCATATACGATTATTTCCGTCCAAAAGTTTACATTCTTAATCTCAGAATTGAAACTCAATGTCTTCATAAAAATTATAGCCTTATGTCTCTAGTTTAATTCAAAATAAGAATCACCTCATTTCGATTCACAAATCAAAAGTTATGCTCAAAATACTCTCAGATGTTTCTAATCCAAAATTTACACCTTAATCCGAACTTAAATTCAAAAATTAAAAGTCTTAGGGGCAAAATTGACATTTCATTTCTTCATATGATTTGTAGCCCCTTGTCTTATCTTTATTTCTCCTCAAGAATGGCTTCAATCAGATCTCTACAGATCCCGAATTTCACAAAATACTGAACCATGTTCGAATTTTTTTTTGACTCACTTTGATTAAATTAATCACCATTAATTTAATCTCATAAAATTATAAATTTCCCATGAAAATGTAGTGAATTGTCTTAGGAATCCAACGCCGCAAGAATAAACTCAATCGGATGTCGGACGGAAAAGATATGAGCAAAAGAGTGAACAAAGGTCGAATTAGAGGAGGAATCAAGAAAACTAAAAGAACAAAACGACGTCGTACTGGGGCGAGGCAAGGGCTCGCTCGCCCCTGGCGACGCGTCGCTCGCCGGACGCTCGCCATTGCTAGGGCGATGAGTCGCCCTAATGACTGGGAAACTTCATTTTTATTTTTTTTTCACAAAAAACTCGAAACTTCCAAAATTCATAACTCTTACTCCCGAACTCCAATTTTGACAAACTTAGTCTCTATAGAAAGCTTGAGGGAAGCTTTATATCTTCCACGAAGGACATAAAAATCAATTTGACTGCTACGGGAGTTCATTTTCCGGTCAAAGATACTATCCTCTAATAATCATGCTAAAACCACAATATAAACTTGTAAAAATCATAACTTATTATTCCGAGATCGAAGAATTGCATACTTTATATCGAAATAAAGATCAAAACAAACCCTTCAATTTTCATGAAGAACATCAAAGCTAAATTAACCTCTAACTAGGTTAATTTCTCAGTCAAAGATTCAGTCATACTCAAAGTCAAAAGTCAACATTATCTACCATAAACTTTGACTGATCATAAATTTCACTCCCGATATCGAAAAATATCAAACTTTATGGCTACAGAAAGCTCTTAACATAACCTACAAGTTTACAGAAGACCATTTTCTCAAATTATGCCTAAATCAAAAGTCAACTTTTAAAGGCCAAAAAGTCAACTATTTCACAAATTTTCATATTTTCACTCTTTCTCTTTTTTTTTTGGTCATGATTTTCAACTCAATTTCAATCAACTCATCCACTTTATCATTCATATTACTAAATCAAATTGTCACTCAAGGTTCGGGGTCCAACAAAAATAGTTAATTTATATGTCTAAATTAAGACTAAATAAAAACTACACTAAGAGTGTGTAGAAATAATGTTTAAAGTTTAGACTCGAGTATATATAAACACATATTAAGACTTATAAAATGGAAAAGTAAAACTATTAATATTTTTTATTTGTAATTAATTACAATCATTTTATTAACGGTTCTGCTTCTATTAATAAAAATTTAATTTTTGGGTTTAATTGATTTTTGTGTTAGCTTGATTCGAACTCAATCAATTTGAACCTAACTTCTTGACTTCAAACCGGCAGTGCTTTCTTGCCACCCCTATTGCTAAGTAGATGACATGATTCAATTACTTGTGCATTTTCAACAGAAATTATCGAGACAACCCCTTTCTGTTTGGAATGGTATAAATTTCTCTATGCAAAGCCACCAATGATATCACACTCGTAGTTACATATCATACAACGTTTAACTGACTACCATGTTTTAAACTATCAAAAATTCAAAAGCTAATCATCATCGTCACGGTGCCTCTTCCTAAATTTTATAGTATCAGTCACATGCACTCTGCAGAGTGCAAAGATTAGAACTACTTAAAACCAAAAGAACTACTTTCGTTGCTGCTTAGCAGATGTTCCAATGGACTGTGGAGTTACAGTGATTCTTTGGCTAAAGTCGGGTGACAAAACGAGTTCTTGAACAGCTTTTCAGTGGAGTCTTTGGTGAACTTCTCCCATTCACCCTTTGAGAATTTTCTCCTTTTAGGTGTTTTATGGACGGCAGAAGGGTAGACATCTAGATCCGCCAACTCACGAGATTGTTTCCTGCTAAAATCTGAACAAAGAAGAATGGTAGTGTGAAAACGAGTGTGCTCACTACACATGAGGTCGCATCTTAACTTATGTTGTGTTGTTTAGGTGAGATTGGAAACTAGCAAACCTTGCATAGGAGAACTGCTTGAAGCAAGGGTGAATTTTTTATGCCTAGTTCGAATGATTTTAGAGTCACGGGACTCCTAAATCCATATTTATCAGGAGAATCTCCAAATGGTGATAAATCAGGACCATCAGACAGCAAGTGGATGCTTTTCACTAATTTTAACGACTTCTTGCATATTTATTCTAAAACATTTCAATCAAATTCTTCCTTGAATCTGATATAGAATAGGATATGGATCAAAATGAATATTCTGTTGCACACTAACGTAACGTATGTAAGGACTTCACTGGTCAACAATTGGGGAAACTGAAGCATGATTCCCAACAAAACTTAAAAACTTGACAGAAAAACAACTGTAACAACTTTTGAAATTCCAATTTCCTTAGAACACACTACTGGAAAACCACACCAATTGCCATCAAATAAAATGGACCGTAGTTTAAATTGGTAATATGAACAAAACCCTATTAAGAAAATGCACACTTACTTGTATAGTCGACACAAAAATTTCACTCTGAAAACCCTCCTTAATGTTGATGAGATGATAATTCTAGATATCAATGCCTCAGCTGCCAGCAGGGGATCCAAAGAACTCTAGAAATTGAATATCATATGACAGACTGAACAGGAAGTAAACATAAAACATAATGCACTTCTAACTACAAATGGGAAAAAGTACAGAAGTATCATGACAGCTAGACCTGGCAAAATGGGTGGGTCACCCGTTTACCCGCCCGTACCTGCCCTAACAGTCCGGGTATGGGTTGGTATGTTTTTTTACCCATTTCATATTTACCCGTACCCGACCCACCCGTTGATTTTGCGGGTGGGTCGGGTCTAAACCGCGGGTACTCGTGGGTACCCGCAAAATTATATATATATATAATAGAAATTGACTTATCAAGTTAATGCAGTTTATTTTCCTAATTAAATTTCAATGGGTTGTAATTGGTACGTGTATTGTGCTATGATTCGTAACTTATAGTTGCTGATATCTTTTACATGTGCCAAGGCACTTGCGAGATTTACTACTTCTGAAAGAATGATGGAGTCAACCGATAAACGTTGTGAGTAAATAACATAATAAAAGTTATAAACATACCGACTATTAATTTATAAAAATATCTATAAATAACCTGAAATAAAAACAAGTGGATGCACAAACAAACAAGGAAAAGTTTCTATCAAACGATAGCTGGTCAACTTGATTATGTCCAATTTTAAACTAATCGAGATTACAGACAAATTTTTATTCTGTTGTTGACTTAGTCAAGTTAATTAATACAAATGAAACTAATATATATATATTAGTTTCATTTGTATTAATTAACTTAATTAAATTTGGGTCGCTAAATAGATCAATTCGGTGACATTTTAAACACGCAAAATACGCCCATTTAGGCATTTAATGAAAATTTAAACTTGTTGAATAAGTTTATTAATTGAAATTTAAAAAATGAAAAATAAAAAATATATAGCGGGTAACCCGCGGGTCTACCTATACTCGCTGGGCAAGGTATAGATTTTCAAAATCATTACCCGTTTCTATAAATTTACCCGCGAACCTGTACTCGTGTGACCCGTACCCGTGAGACTCGTACCCATACCCAGACCACCCTCCTGTTTGCCAGGTCTAATGACAGCAGCAAAACATCTGATAGACTAGGCAACAAAATTAGCAGTACTGATATCAACAGATCCATCCCCCAAAGGACTAGTTTGCGGACAGGCGGACAGCCCACCCATCCATGCTCCAGCAAGAACAATAAAAGCCATAAGGACAGTACTGATAGACATTCTTGGTAGCAATGAGCATATCATCAACATATAACAACAAATAGATAAATGATTCATCATCTAACTTCCGGAAGTAAACACAACTATCATACATGCTCCTGGAGAAATCATAACCCAACATAAGTGAATCAAACCTCTTGTACCACTGTCTTGGGGACTGCTTCAATCCGCGCAAGGATTTCTTCGACAAACACACGTGGTCTTCCTTTCCTGCAACTTCAAAACGTTCAAGTTGTTTCATATAAATTTTTTCATCTAATTCGCCATATAGGAATGTTGTTTTGACGTCAAGTTGTTCTAATTTCAAATCAAACATGGCAACCAACGCAAATAATACACGAATAGAGCTATGCTTCACCACTGGTGAGAAAACATCATTAAAACCAATACCTTGTACCTGACTGTAGCCCTTTGCAACTAAACGTGCCTTATACCTTGCATTTTTAATACCTGAAGTACCTTCTTTTCTTTTAAAGACCTATTTGCAGCCAACAATTTTCTTACCCTTTGGCGGTTTCACCAGAACTCAAGTATCATTCTTGTGCAAAGATTCCATTTCTTCATTCATGGCCACCATCCACTTATCAGCATCAACATTTGAAACTGCCTCCGTATATGAGGAAGGTTACATCCCTTCACCCCTGAAGCAAAACCAAGGAAAATGTTTGATATCATAAACGTAACATCCCTACTAATTACATCCCTACTAATTACAAATTTAGGTGATTTGGGATCAGGACACCATAAACGATATCCTTTCACCCCTGAAGCATAACTAAGGAAAATATATTTCTTAGCCCTAGACTCTAACTTTCCCTCATTTACATGCATATATGCTGGACACCCAAATATTCTTAAAGTAGAGTAATCAACAGGAGTACCTGACCAAACTTCCTCTGGAGTCTTGAAATTAAGAGGAGCACAAGGAGAGCGGTTGATGATGTAGTAAGCTGTCGCAATGGTTTTTGCCAAAAAATCAAGTGTCAATCCTGCATTAGAGATCATACACCGAGCTCTTTCCAAAAGAGTCCGTTTCATGCGCTCGGTAACTCCATTTTGTTGCGTAGTCATTCTGACAGTGTGATGCCGAGCAATTCTTTCATTCTT
This sequence comes from Erythroxylum novogranatense, assembly GCA_029891385.1. Classification (NCBI taxonomy): domain Eukaryota; kingdom Viridiplantae; phylum Streptophyta; class Magnoliopsida; order Malpighiales; family Erythroxylaceae; genus Erythroxylum; species Erythroxylum novogranatense. Next base: position 9,079,065 of record CM057232.1, on the reverse strand, counting down.
TCAAAATTCATTGAAGTCACCTCCATAAAATTCCAAACCATTATCTATTCGTAGCCGCTTAACATGTTTTCCTGTCTGCTTTTCAATTAACACTTTCCATTGTTTAAAGGTTAAGAAAATATCATTTTTGTGTTTCAAGATATACACCCAAACCTTCCTTGAATAATCATCAATAAAATTCAACATATACTGGGCACCACCTTTAGATGGAACACGAGAGGGCCCCCAAAGATCAGAATAAATATAATCCAAAGTACCTTTAGTTTTGTGAACAGCTGGAGAATTAAAACTGACTCGTTTCTACTTCCTAAAGATACAATGCTCACAAAAGTCCATCTTACCAGTACTTTGATCACAAAGTAGGCCTCTATTTCTTAATAACATTAAACCTTTCTCACCTATATGTCCCAAACGCATGTGCCACAATTTGGTAATGTCACCTTCAGTAGAGACTGCCGCAGCATCTGTTATTGTAGATCCCTGCAAAACATACAAACTACCAGACCTGTAAGCTTTTATCAATACAAGAGCACCTTTAGAAAATTTCAAAACTCCACCTTCAACTGAGAACTTGCACCCTTAAGAATCGAGAGTGCCCAAAGAGATGAGATTTTTCTTCAAATCAGGAACATGTCTAACGTCAGTGAGTGTTCTAATGATACCATCATACATTTTGATCCGGACTGTACCTTTACCAACAACTTTACAGGCAGCATTATTAACCATCAAAACAATTCCACCATTCAACTCGAATCTAAAATCCACTCCTTATTAGACCTAAGTTTATCTTCTATGGCTATAAAGATAATTCCCTCATTCTCATCTACTGCTACACTAGCCTCGGGGGTGTTGCTATTATTCTGCTCAACTTTGTTTTTCTCCTTATGTTTCAATTTATAACAATCAGCCTTTATATGCCCCTTTTTCTTGCAATAATTACAAGTTTTATTTCTATTTCTGGATTTTGACCTACCTTTGGATCTACTTCTTTCAAAATCTCTATTTTCAGATATAACCCGTACAAATAATCCCTCTACCTGATTCCACTAGTCTCCCCAGTGATGTCCCTATCAATCTGCTGTTTTGACTTTAATGCAGACTTAATACTATTATATGAGACTGACTCTTTTTCATAAATCATAGTATCATAAAAATATTTAAAGGACTGGGGAAGGGAACATAACAACAATATGGCTTGATCTTCATCCTCAATTTTTATATCTACATTCTTCAAATCCAAAATAAGATAATCAAATTTATTCAGATGTGAAAGAATAGATGTACCTTCTATCATCCTCAACATGTACAACTTTTATTTTAAATAAAGCCGATTCTTCACCGTCTTCTTCATGTACATAGCTTTCAATTTGTCCCACATACCTTTAGCTGTGTTTTCACCTGCAAAACCTCATCAGAGAGATTCAATATGATGGCTGATCTAGCCTTTTTATCTAGATCCGTGAATATATCTGACGCCATATCTGTTGGCTTTTTCTCCACTCCATCAAGTGTAATTTCACATCCATCTTGTATTAAAATGGCTTACATCTTGAGCTGCCACATACCGAAGTTAATGCTCCGGTCAAACTTTTCAATAGAGATCTTTGTTATCGTCATGATGGCCAAAAAATTGATATTCAGATTATTTTTCTTCAGGTGGGTCCCACACAAGAAATTTGGACAACCGACCCCACAAAAGTATGGATGCCAACCCCAAAGGCAAAGTCAGGACGTGGGCTCCACAAACAAAGCTGAACTTCGTTTACAAAACTGAGGCAGTGGGCCCCGCAAGATAAATCCGAAGCAGTGGGCTCCACTTAGACTCACAATAAAAAAATCTAAGTTACTTTCTGATGTGGAGGGTCTACCTTAGTGCCAACCACAGAGCATACGATAAGTTAGATTAAAAAAAGAGAAGCTCTGATATCAATTTGTTAAGATAAAATGCCATCGGATCGGATACGGTTGAATTTAATGGCCCGAAAAATGGTAATGAAAATAAAGATAGGAAAAATAAATGGGACAGAACACAAAGATTTACGTGGTTTGGTCAATATGACCTACGTCCACGGCCAGAGGATGAGCAATTTTACTAATATGTGGAGAATGTATACAAGTACAAAGGCTAGAATAAAAGGCTTTCAACAACTCATAAATATATAGAGAGGATAGGAGGATTTCAGAAAAGAGAAAAAGTGTTGTTCTCCTCTATAAGCCTACAACCGTATTTATAGCTGAAGAAACCTACAATCAATGCTCAATTTGCTCACCAAATCCACGCTTAGCCATGTTAAGTGCCTCTTTTCTTGACTTATAACAAGCAACCATTGTTGTTTAACATGCAGCCACCCAATCTTGACTCTTGTGTGGGACCAAGCCATGCATGCAACACTTCTCATCAGCAACTGTGAACTTATTGGACAACGAATAACCAATTGTGTATGTAGACAAGTCTTTTTGACCCATCAATTTTGCTACATTTTGAAACCATTGTTAGAGAATAGTGAGTTCCCCTACCAAGAAGCAAATTGATTGTAATGTAATAAAAGATGACAATATAATGACAAAAACTACTCACATTTAAAGAGAATCGTGCAATATACAAATATGAGTTCTAATAAATAAAGCATTAAACTACACATGCAAAATAGCTAGTAAACAAGTTAAGAACGTTGAGAGAATAACCAATATAAGCGTATGAAATTGATTTAGTAAACAAAGACTCACTTGAATGACTTTTTCCTAAATTCAAGAACCTCAACCTTATCCGGGGAAGTAGAAGGCATCATAATAAACAATGACTTGATAAGTTTCTACAATTCCACAAGAATCTATAGCATCAAATATTGCATAATATCATATGCTGTAGGTATCGCTACTGATATGTGCTTTGACAATGCGTTCAAGTTTCAAGTTTGTCCCCTGTAGAACCAAATCAAATTAAAATAAACTTAGTAAATTAAAGAACAAGCAAACATATTTTAAAAATTAAAATAAATAATTCATCATCATCCAACCTTTTCTCTGTTTTCTTCCGAAATAGCATAATAAATGCATCCTGGGAGTCGTATTGCGTTTTCACCGTCTAAGTTAGCCATATCCAGAGGATATATGATACCACCAATACAAGGCGTGGAGTCAAATGCTTCCACGTCATAACCCTAAAACAAAGAATAGTTAATTAATAATAAAATTACAAATCAATGTTCTTAAGACAACACAGACTTACACCGCTTTCCTTGATTTGTTTCTTATAGTTTAAGAACTTTTCATACCGCCCAGTACTTTTGGTGAAACCCCTTCTCTCATATTCCTCTTTGCTATCCTCGAGCTCTTCCATCACCACGTCCGCCTCCACCATCTCCAATGGTTTATTAAGCTTCTCACACGAGCATTCAACGTCGCTTTCGTCAATCTTCATCTTCTTCAGCGGAGGTTTCGTGAACGACGATCGCAATGTGACATCGCCTTCCTGATTCTCCTCCAAATAATCTTCTTCGCTGTCCTTGCCTTGTCCTTATCCATCCTCGTCTCGGCACTACCTTCCATCTCTGCTGGTTCGTGTCACCGCCATTGTCGAAGACAAGAACACTAATAAATTATAATTTACAATACACTTTTGCTTTTAAATGGCTAACATGCACTGTCAACTGGTTCTATATATCTTCGGCTCGAGCATTTCTTTTTGTGCGGGTCATAGTTTTAGTTTAAATTGTTGCAAACAACATAATTGAAATAAAATAATCTTTCAATTTTCTACCTAATCGCCCTAAAAAATATTATAATTGTTACAACGTCTTCTTATTTTTTTAGGGATTGAAAAAAAATATTTGACTCAATATTCTAAATTAAAGTAATTTACAAAATACGAATAAAACAAATAGTCACTTGTCATATATTTTCTATTTTGCAAATTTGTAGTTTATAAAATACTGGAAATAACCTCTACGAAGAGAGTATCAAGAACAAGGCTACTTACTCTTTACAAAATTAATAGTTTTCTTGCACTTCTCCCATTATATTGTCAATTCCAAATTATGTTTGTTGTTTTGCTATATATAATTTATGAATTTAAAAGCTTGATATTGAGTTAGTCATTCTAAAATAAATACTTTTTTGTTATTATGCTTAAAAACTTATAATATAATAAAATAATTCATTATTATGTAGGAAAAGTGATGCGCATGGAGTTCTGATGGAAATGTCAGAGAATGTGCTCCATCGTCTTTAACACAATCTTCCATCTTCAAAGTTCTAACATTGACATTTGCTTGGATGTTATCATTTGAAGACTTCTTAGGACGATAATTAGTTATTTTTGAACTCAACTATTCTAATGAGTAAGTTCTTGTGATGATTTCTAGTTAAGGGAAGAATTCACCAAGTCCACTTGAGCTTTTGTTTAACTAATCTCAAATAGATGGAGCAGATTTTTGATGCAGCATCTCAATTTCGCTTTGATCTTTCGCACTACTATTGTAATGAAAACAAGAAGTTGTGTTGAAACACAATTACCTTTAATCCTTTGTTTGGATCAATGGAAAGCAAGAGAAAAGAAAGGAAGAGAAGTGTAATTCTCTTGATTCTCTTGCTTTCCATTGTTTGGACAAAAATTTGTAAAGGAAAAGTAAGAAAAAAGAGGGGAATAGGAGAGAAATTAGATTGAAATACATTTCCCACCAAATTGGTGGGAAAGGAGGAGAAATTGGAGAGAAGACAAACAAAGGCTAAGTAAATTACCATTATGTCCTTGTTTTATATGTAACTTGTTTTATTTTAATTAACAATGAGAAGTTGACATAACACAACTCATTTTATTTTCTATATCCATATTTACTAACCATGTGAAGCATCATTGGCTTCATTATTAATTTTCTATAGAATTTATTATAGTTATTAAATAATATGATTAAATCTCGATTATTATTAATTTTATTCTTTATAATAATAAGGAAAAATTATATACTTATTTATGCTAATTCCTTATAATCAGTTTTAATTTATAAATTACTTGAAGAATTATTATTATCAATTATATTATAATAAATAATAAAGGTCATATAGGTTTCAATTATATTTAATTTATAGATGTATTAATCGAGGCATAAAGGTCTCAAAACATTCTTTTCGTCTAATATAAGTTTGATTCCTCCTACGTGCAAATAAGGAATCCAAATAAGAGAAAAGAAATCTCATTTCTCTTCCATTCTTTTCCCCTCTTTTCCCCTCAATATTTCATTTCCTTTCCCTTGTGCAAATAAGGATCCAAACAAAGGCTTAGTGTCCGTAGTGTTTAAAGGTCCCTCAATAATCTGAAGTTCAATTGGCATTTTGGTCCCTCAATAGTCTGAAATTCAGTCGGCATCAGCTGTGAAAATGTCACCGACTTTTGGGTTTTAATTCAATTTATGATATGCAGATAGGGATGTCAGTGTCTTGTTCGGCTTGGATTAACCAAGTTACGGGATAACCATGGTTGGCCCAGCCGAACCACTGGTTAAAATCAGGTGACTGTTACGTTCAAAAAATATAAACAATATTATAAAGCAACTCACTTGAGTGGCATTTCGAAGAAAAAAATAGACCTTCGTATAATAAAAACTTGACATGAGGGTAATCATCAAAGGGATTATAATAAAAACTTGGGTTTTTATAGATTTTCATAATTCTACAAGAATCTATGGCCTTAAATTAATACATAACACCACAGTAGTTTCAACATTCGGTTCAAAGGACACCTGATATACTTTAAGGTTCATTCTTCTCACATGTCATTATTCTGCCCTGTGATGCCGGCGTTGATTGCTCAAGAAACTTGGAAGCTGTTTTGTTTGATTCTTTTTTTTTGTCATTGATAGGTCGTCAGACTACCAAAAAAATAATTCGCATTCTCAAACGATTTAAAACTTGTAGTAGCGGTGAAATGAATTGAACCACAAAGAAGTTATATTATCAATTCCTTTTGATAAAAATAAATAAATAAATAAATAAAAAGGATTTGAGGTTAAAATTCATATTGTGAATAAAGCACAGAAAAATAAGGAAAACAGGGAAAACAATTGTCGTAGAGAAAAGTTGCAACCAAGGGTATTAAAACTCAATCGAAAGCACAATCGTTGTCTTGATTTCTAAAATTGATCATTGATAACTAAACATAATCTTTAGCCAATAAGTTGGTTATAACTGTTGAAGACGCTTCTAACAAAAAATTCTTCGTTAATATCAGTCGATCAAGAGACGCTCATTAATCGATCCTAGCTAACAAACAACTCAAGAAGACACTTCATTGAATTTAGCTCGTTAACAACATTAAGAATTAGAAGAACCCAACTCTAACCAATAAACTCAGCCGCGTGGTTCATTTAAATTAGATTATGAAATTCCTTTAGTGTTTCGTTACTAAATTGCTACTAACATCAACTAGTAAAAATAATTACTGACTAGAACTAGTTAATTAGCTTCCAGTTAATCTTAGATGCTATCACAAGGATCCTATTGTAACAACAATCAAGAAAAACTTTAGAAATAAATCTGGAAATTTATAAATATTGGCAAGGAATTTACGATGAAGGCTAAAATCTCACAACTTGGAAACCAATCTGATTGTGCCTTCAATTGAAGAAGACTAAGCTATCATGGTTGTAGAAAGAACAAAGTTGGAGTTCTTAAACATAGTTCTCCGATAAATCTAGAAAAGAAAATACAGTAACCAAGTAAAAGAAACAAGAACAATCTATATCTCCCCCTCGTATGCAGCTCCCTCCCCCTTTAATAGCTTCAGGTGCAAGATCCTCCTCCTTGATTTTCAGCTGATTTCCTCTATCTTTTTAAAAATATCTCCCTTTTATTTCCTTAATAGAATATTTCCTGCCAACTTAATCAAAACAATAAAATCTGCTCGATCTTATCCTGATCGGCACAAGATAAGTTCCAAAATCAAGCAAATATTCAGCAAATATTCTTGTTAACAAATACCCCCACACTAGCTCTTTGGACGTCCTCGTTCAAAACAGAGTTGGAAAATAGTAAGATACTATTTTTAAAAAAAAATAAAAAAAATCAGAGACTTCCCAGGACAATATCAAATCAGCAAATCGTCGTTGGTTTCCAAATAAACATAAGAATTGCACATGTAAGTAGATAAAACATTATCAATTGCATAGAAGCTTCAAAAACCACAGTGAACAAGTTTTCCTGAGACCATTTGTACCATAGGGACTAGCTCTCACAAGGATTTCTCTCTAACGCTCGAAAGTGTTTAGGCTAAAGGTGTTTAAACTCTCATGTCCAAAGCAATACAGCCGCCTACCATAATCTTGCACTTTTGTCTAACCTCCACCACTACGTAATCACAAACAGAACAAAAATCAGAAGGTCTTGACAAAGGTTGTAATGGGTTTGGGTTTACGGGTAGAAAAATTTGAAGGAAAGAGGCTAAACTGAAGAGAACCATAGAGCATGCACACAAAATTTTTGCACATCCATACACTGAAAATCAACCATATATCAAAGCACAAGGGTTCACTTCCAAAGACTCGAGTATCATCTCTTAACCCACACTCTTTTACTTCAACTTCAGCAGTTCAAATAAGACTTTGCTGCACTTTCTCTTTACTTCAATTTCAGCAGCTCAAGTAAGACATTGCTGCACTTTCTTCTTCTTTCTTTCTCTCATCTTTTTTTTTCAGCAACTTTATTCATGTAGTACCAACTTTCCAGCAGCACAATAGTTCACATTTCACAAAATTTTCAAGTGAATTTCTTGTAATTAAAGATTTTTTAGCAAAAGTAAGTAGAAACAAGTATCACACACCATGGCCTCTTCAAATAAGGATAGGAAGGAGGATAAACGGCTAAATTATGTAGGTTCAATCAAGAAAGAAAATAGGCTTTCATGGCTCAAAGGGGTTTAACTAAAGATTAATGTATGTGTAGGCTTTTTGGCTAAGTGGTTAAATCCTAATTGCCTTCATCATTTCCTTGTTCTAAATGCAAAATAAATGTGGCCTTGGGAAGTACTTGATGCAAGTTCTAGAGGTAAACTGCATGGCTGAACTAATCACACATAAGAAGAAATCATGAGATTAAATATATATAATCTCTAAAGGCTCAAAATCTCACCAAGGGTTATTAATTAGCTTTTTCCCGTAGGTTCAGTTTGATCAAAGAAACCACAAGTAGCTCACTCACTTGGCTCCGTTAGCTTCTTCAAATGATGCAGGTTTATGTACAAACATGTAAAACCTTATTATTATTTCAGAAATTCAACACAGACCATTTCTTCAGAGATCACAATCCTAGAAGTGCAGGAAAAAAATCAGATTGGGTTTTCTTTGTTAATGGAAAATTAACACGAAAACTCATGTATTTACCATGGAAAATCAAGAACTTCAGCTCACTTCATGTTTATCAGAAAAGCCCAGAACCAATCAACACAAAAAGAGTAAAGCTTTCCCAAATATCAGCAAACGCCAGAAATTTCAAGCAAACATCAATTTCACAGCAAATATCAGAATCATTCCTCAAGGATCCTCAGCACATAATTTCAAATTCAATTCAAATCTCACTCTCAAAAATCTGCATTCTAGTCGGGAATGACCTTGCAAATTCATGGCAAAAATACCAGATCTCCACCCCCACACAAGACCTTGCAGTGTCCTCACCACAAATTAAAATGCAAGTGAAGGGAGGAAGGGAAGAGGGCGAAAGTACCTCATGTGTCGTTTGCGTTCTGTTCGTTGCGAATCGGTCTAAAACTAAACGCCCACCGCATCTTGGAAGTTGTGGCGGGTCGCTGGGCTTGCCTCCATCATCTTGGCATCCACAATCGACCGAGCTTGCTAACGATGGTGTTGGGAAGTAAACAAGTGTGGAGATAACAAAGAGTGAAGTACATAAAAGAAAGAAACACAAACCAGCGAGGGGAAGGACATCAAAGAAACGAGAGCTTTTTTAATGAGGTGGCATTGTCTTGTTGAAAGTTGATAAGTTTTAAAACGTGGACAATGCTAAGCCACAAAAAAGGTATCTTCTCACTTATTGCTATTTTTATGTTTTCTTTCCCACCATTTATGCTCGATACACACTCATTTTATGTCTGAAGGAGAATTAGCAGTGCACGCCTGAAGGAAAAACTTTTATAAGGTAGAAGAAGATGAAAGTGTAAATAAGAAAAGTTGAAGGACCAAAATGCAAATAATTTAAAAATTGCAATAAAACATAAATTTGAATGAAATAAATGATGAAAAATGTGAAAGTGCGTTAAAATAAAAATTTTGGTTGCCTCCAATAAGCGCCCTTGTTAGTGTCTGAGGCTCGACAACTCTTGTTTTTTTTTCAAAGTTGCTCAGGTGAGGGCTCGAGGTCAATTTCCTCGACTTTGTGCTGTTGAAAACCTTCATAAAAAGATTTCAAACGATGCCCATTCACCTTGAAAATTTTGTCAGTCTCCAAACTTTGAATTCCCACTGCACCATGTGAAAATAAGTTAGTGACAACAAAAGGACCAATCCAGCGGGTCCTCAACTTACCGGGAAATAATTTCAACCGAGAATCATAAAGTAAAACTTTTTGACCGATTGTAAAATGCTTCCTGGAAATCATGTTGTCATGGAAGGCTTTCGTCTTCTCCTTATAGATTCTCGAATTCTCATAAGCTTCTCTCCTGATTTCTTCTAATTCTTGGAGTTGTAATTTTCTGTTTTCACCAACTTCATCAAACTTCATGTTGCATTTCTTGACAGCCCAATAAGCTCTATGTTCCAACTCAACCGAAAGGTGGCAAGGTTTCCCAAATACCAGGCGGTAAGGTGACATGCCAATAGGGGTCTTGTAAGCTGTACGGTAAGCCCAAAGTGCATCGTCAAGGCGCATACTCCAGTCCTTCCTGTTGGGGTTGACTGTCTTCTCCAAGATTAACTTCAACTGTTTGTTGGAGACTTCAGCTTGGCCATTCGTCTGTGGATGATAGGCGGTAGAAGTACGATGGTTGATGTTGTATTTCTTGAAAAGATATTCTACCACCTTGTTGCAAAAATGTGTGCCTCTATCGCTGATTATTGCTCTTGGGATCCCAAACCTAACAATAATGTTGGCCTTGATAAAATTCACTACAACTTTAGCAGTGTTAGTACGGGTGGCTTTTGCCTCAACCCACTTAGAGACATAATCCACAGCAAGTAGTATATAGGTATTACCGAAAGATGAAGGAAATGGACCCATAAAATCAATACCCCATACGTCAAAAATTTCACAAATTAGAATTGGTGTGAGTGGCATTTGGTTCCTATGTCCTAAACTTCCAGTTCTTTGACAATTTTCACAGGACTTGCAAAATAGATAAGAATCTCTAAACAATGTTGGCCAAAACAAACCACACTCAATAATTTTTCTAGCTGTCTTCTTAGGACCAAAATGTCCACCACATGCATATGAATGGCAAAATTGCAAAACAGAAGGCACTTCAATTTCGGGAACACATCTTCTAATAATCTGGTCAGAACAATGTTTCCACAAATAAGGATCATCCCAAACGAAATACCTAGCATCTCTTCTTATCTTATCCTTTTCAGATCTAGACAATTCATCAGGTAATATTCCAGAAACCAAATAGTTAACAATGTCAGCATACCATGGAGTTGTTTTATGGATAGAAAAGAGATACTCATCTGGAAATTCATCCTTCAGAGGGGTAGGCTGCTCACTTGAAGGGAGACGGCTAAGGTGGTCAGCAACAACATTCTTTGAGCCCTTCTTGTCACGTATTTCTATGTCAAACTCCTGGAGTAAGAGAATCCATCGAATTAACATGGGTTTGGCTTCCTTCTTCATGAACAAGTACTTCAAGGCTGCATGGTCAGTATATATAATCACTTTGGTACCGAGTAGGTACGGGCGAAATTTTTCCAACGCAAAGACCACAGCCAAGAGTTCCTTTTCTGTTGGGGAGTAGTTACATTGGGCCTTATCGAGCATTCTGGATGCGTAATAAATGACATGAGGTGCCCTTCCATCTCTTTGCCCAAGGACTGCACCTATAGCTTGATTGCTAGCGTCACACGTGATCTCGAATGGTAACTCCCATTTGGGTGGTTGAATGATAGGTGCCGAAACTAGTTTGTCCTTTAGTGTATCAAAAGCTTTCTTGCAGTCACCATTGAACGCAAACTCCACATCTTTCTGCAGCAACTGGCATAGAGGCTGAGATATCTTAGAAAAATCCTTAATAAAGCGCCTGTAGAATCCTGCATGGCCAAGAAAAGATCGAACTTCTCGTATACTAATGGAGTAAGGTAAAGACTTAACCACAACAATTTTCGCTTGATCAACCTCAATCCCTTTTGAGGATACGACATGTCCCAAAATGAGTCCTTGATCAACCATAAAATGACACTTCTCATAGTTCAAAACTAGATTCGTCTCTAAACACCTTGCAAGGACTTTTTCTAAATTTTCTAAGCACTCATTAAAGGAGTTTCCATACACAGTAAAATCATCCATAAAAACCTCAATGATTTCTTCGACAAAGTCAAAGAAAATACTTATCATACATCGTTGGAAAGTGGCAGGAGCATTGCAAAGTCCGAATGGCATCCTCCTATAGGCGAATGTGCCGAATGGGCAGGTGAATGTTGTTTTCTCTTGATCTTCAGGTGCTACCGGAATCTGAAAAAAACCTGAATAACCATCTAAACAACAGTAGTGTGTTCGGCCAGCTAATCTTTCAAGCATTTGGTCAATAAACGGAAGTGGAAAATGGTCTTTTCTTGTGCAAGAATTTAACTTCTGAAAATCGATACGAACTCTCCAACCATTCTGCACTCGGGTGGGCGTCAATTTACCATGGTCATTCTCGATCACAGTAATACCTGTCTTTTTGGGCACTACCTGTACAGGACTTACCCATTTACTGTCTGAAATTGGGTAGATGATGCCTGCATCCAAGAGCTTCAAAATCTCCTTCTTCACAACATCCATCATAGGTGGATTCAATCGTCTTTGTGCTTGCCTTGTCGGCTTGCTATCATCCTCCAAAAGGATTCTATGCATACATATAGAGGGCGAAATTCCCTTTATATCAGCTATGGTCCATCCAATTGCTTCCTTGTATTCTCTCAACACACGGATCAGTTTCTCCTCTTCAATCTTGCTTAGTTTGTTGGAAACGATCACTAGGAGAGTTTCTCCATCCCCTAAGAACATGTACTTGAGATGGCTGGGAAGTGTTTTCAAGTCCAACTTCGGAGCTTGCAAAACTGAGGGCAAAAGTTTACCATTAGAGGTTGGTAATGGACAAAGTTTTGTGGCATCCCTCAATGGTTTGAGAGCCTCTAATTCATACACTGTTTCCTGCAAAATCTCATTAGTAACAAGAAAGTTTTCCAATTGTTTCAAACTGGACAGATCAATATACTTACAAAGAATGGTATTAAGTTCATCAAATCCACTTAATTCAAATATTTCATGACTTAAAGGCTCAAGAACGTCTATACCATATACGCTGGACATGTCATTAGGATACTTCATAGCATCATAGACATTGAATGTAATCACCTCTCCATCAATCTCCATGGTAAGAGTACCATCATAGACATCAATCTTTGTTCTTGCTGTACGAAGGAATGGTCTGCCCAAAAGAATGTCTGAAGAGTTGGAAGACTTGTCATCTTCCATGTCAAGGATATAAAAGTCTGCTGGAAAAATCAACTCGTTCACTTGGACAAGAACATCTTCAAGGATTCCTTCGGGATACACAATCGATCTATCTGCCAATTGCAAAATAACACCAGTGGTCTTCAAGGGACCAGCATTCAAAGAGGAATATATAGACAATGGCATGACATTAATAGCAGCTCCAAGGTCACACATGGCTTTCTTAATTCCTACATTGCCTATCTTACATGAAATTGCAAACATACCTTGGTCCTTGCATTTAGGAGGCAATTTTGTTTGAATTACAGCAGACACATTCTCTCCTAAACTCACCTTCTGGTTGCCTTTTAACTTATTTTTATTGGTGCACAACTCTTTTAAGAATTTGGCATACCTGGGAATTTGTTTAATGGCATCTAACAAAGGGATGTTCACCTCAACCTTGCGAAAAGTCTCAAGTATCTCTTTCTCCTCTTTTTCCTTCTTTGATTTAGTTAATCTTTCAGGGAATGGGGGTCTGGTCTCCAGTGGTTTGGGCTGGACAGATTTGCCTTTTTCAGCTTTCTCTTCGTTCAACACTTCAACTTCTTGTTTTGCTTCTCTTTTAAGCTCTTGCTTTGAGGATTGTTTGGGTGGACTGTCCAGCAACTCTTTTCCACTCCTCAAGATAATTGCACTTGCATTTTGCTTGGGATTCACAATTGTCTGTGATGGTAACTTTCCTTGGGACTCAATCTTGCTTAAAGAAGTAGCAAGTTGACTAACTTGGTTCTCCAAATTTTGTATACTTGCCTTCGTTTCTTGCTGAAATTGTTGAGTGTTAGTGGCAAAAGATTTAACAATTTCCTCAAGACTCATACCTGATCTGGATGAAGAAGATTGATTTTGATGGTATGGTCTTTGAGAATAATGCTGAAAATTTTGTGACCTTGGCCCATAGCTCAAATTGGGATGGTCTCTTAGTCCTGGATTATAAACATTAGAGTAAGGATCATACTTTGGCTGTACCATCATGCCTCCCATTGCATTCACTTGTTGGGGCTCCCCTTCTTGCAACGATGGGCACATATTCGTGGGATGTCCCGGATGCAAACATATACCACAAACCTTGGTTGGTTGTTAATTTTCGGTCGCCATATTCTGCACCAAAGCTGTTAGATGAGAAATTTGGGACTCAAGAGAAGAGACGTTTACCTCATGAACCCTTCTTGAGTTATCATTTCTGTTGCCATACTGTTGAGAGGTGGAGGCCATGATAGAGATCAAATCTCTAGCTTCACGGGGTGTTTTATTCACGATTGCTCCGCCACTTGCAGCATCCAACATCTTCCTTTCCGTGGGCAAAAGGCCTTCATAGAAGTAGTGAATGAGTGATTGCTCGGAAATATCATGTTGAGGGCAGCTTGAGCACAACTTCTTGACTCTTTCCCAATAGTCATAGAGACTTTCAGTCTCCTTCTGACGGATACCACATATGTCTCTCCTAATTGAGGCAGCTCTAGATGCAGGAAAGAATCTGTCCAAAAACAAACGAACTAATTCAGTCCAAGTGTTTATTGAACCTGATGGTAAATAAAATAACCAATCTTTTGCAGCATCATCTAAAGAGAAAGGAAAAGCTCTAAGTTTTATTTGCTCTTCAGTTACTCCCTGAGGTCTCATGCTTGAGCAAACAATATGGAATTCCTTGAGATGCTTGTGAGGGCCTTCATTCTCCAAGCCACGAAACTTGGGCAGCAAGTGAATTAGGCCTGATTTCAACTCAAACGCCACCTCTAAATCTGCATAATTGATACACAAAGGTTGTTGATTAAAGGGTGGTGCGGCTAGCTCTCTCAAAGTGCGTTCTGCAGCCATTTCTTCTTCACTTTCACTTCCAGATGCACCCAAACAGCTACTTGTGTCTGGATTTAGTTCTGAAGTTGCTGCTGATGTATAAATCGATGTGGAAGTTTTGGCAGCTTGCTTCCTTAACTTCGTTTCTTTCCTTAACCTCTTGGCAGTCTTTTCAATTTTTGGATTGTAAAGAAGTCCTTCACAATCAGACCTGGTCATTCAAAAAAAAATCAAGTAATGACAACTCCCCAGCAACGGCGCCAAAAATTGATAGGTCGTCAGACTACCAAAAAAAATAATTCCTGTTCCTGAAACGACGAAAACTTGTAGTAGCGGTGAAACAGGGTCGAACCACAAAGAGTTGTAACTATCAATTCCTTTTGATAAAAATAAATAAATAAATAAATAAAAAGGATTTGAGGTTAAAATTCATATTGTGAATAAAGCACAGAAAAATAAGGAAAACAGGGAAAACAATTGTCGTAGAGAAAAGTTGCAACCAAGGGTATTGAAACTCAATCGAAAGCACAATCGTTGTCTTGATTTCTAAAATTGATCATTGATAACTAAACATAATCTTTAGCCAATAAGTTGGTTATAACTGTTGAAGACGCTTCTAACAGAAAATTCTTCGTTAATATCAGTCGATCAAGAGACGCTCATTAATCGATCCTAGCTAACAAACAACTCAAGAAGACGCTTCATTGAATTTAGCTCGTTAACAACATTAAGAATTAGAAGAACCCAACTCTAACCAATAAACTCAGCCGCGTGGTTCATTTAAATTAGATTATGAAATTCCTTTAGTGTTTCGTTGCTAAATTGCTACTAACATCAACTAGTAAAAGTAATTACGGACTAGAACTAATTAATTAACTTCCAGTTAATCTTATATGCTATCACGAGGATCCTATTGTAACAACAATCAAGAAAAACTTTAGAAATAAATATGGAAATTCATAAATATTGGCAAGGAATTTATGATGAAGGCTAAAATCTCACAACTTGGAAACCAATCTGATTGTGCCGTCAATTGAAGAAGACTAAGCTATCATGGTTGTAGAAAGAACAAAGTTGGAGTTCTTAAACATAGTTCTCCGATAAATCTAGAAAAGAAAATATAGTAACCAAGTAAAAGAAACAAGAACAATCTATATCTCCCCCTCGTATGCAGCTCCCTCCTCCTTTAATAGCTTCAGGTGCAAGATCCTCCTCCTTGATTTTCAGCTGATTTCCTATATCTTTTTAAAAATATCTCCCTTTTATTTCCTTAACAGAATATTTCCTGCCAACTTAATCAAAACAATAAAATCTGCTCGATCTTATCCTGATCAGCACAAGATAAGTTCCAAAATCAAGCAAATATTCAGCAAATATTCTTGTTAACAGTCATCTTGTTCATGTTATATTTGTATCAGCAGGAAACTAAAGACTGATTGGTTTTGTTCCCTTCAAAGAGATGGGGAAAGAATGTGAATGAAAAGAACTGATACCATTTGTTTTTTGGTTTCGTTTGTAGGTTGGAATCTTGTTTTGCGTTCTACATATCCTTTCATCTTCTTCTTCCTCTAGCTGCCCCACCAACCTTCACTATTTTCACATCAATAAAACAAAAAAGAGGTTAGTTAGAGTGTAGACGAAGGTCAACCAAAAACTATGTGCAAGACAAAAAGATGAAAAGCTGCATCACTTTTCCTACTTTGCAATTATAATTTAACAAATTGATGACTGATGAACCAAACAAAGAGACATACATTGAAAACTGGAAATAGCTATAGACCTACTTCAATTCCATAGTTCTTGGTGGAGAAAAGGGTTTGGTTTTAACAATTCTCATTTCTCATGTTCATACACATTGATACTGAACTGCTGCTGATAGTAAGGGAGGTACTAGGGCCTTGCATATTAAAGATCGGTTGACTGTTAACTTATTAACAACAAACATGCCTTTTCTTCTTAGTTTTAGCAAGTTATGATCTTGATGGTGAAAAAGTAAGTAAAGCAAGTACCTCTTGTCATTAAACAAAGGCAGAGACAAGAAAAGTCTGTGATGTAGTTTTCTTTTAATTTTGCCTTTTTTCTTGGTTAATGTCCAAATTTTAGATTTAATCTTATGGCGTTATTTATCTTATACTTTTACAGGCACAGAAAGCAGAAAGAGAAGCCACAGATCTAGGAGTCCTTGATTTGGATCAGAGCATATCTTGCATCCATTTTATATGGTCCGCACAAATTTTGGGTCTAAGGGAAGCCACTAAGTTAGATGCTCTTTTGTTTTTTTCAATGTTTAAAAACCAGACTGGATATTGAACCGGTCCAAGGAAAGGTTTAAGGTTTAGAGGTTCAACTGGTACTGAACCGCTATCAAACCGGAATATAATAAACCAGATGAAAATTTTATAAGAATAAATAAAAATAAAATATTTTATTGAAATGAAAAATAAATCAATGTTTTTTATTATTTAATGAACTAAAAATAAATAAATATGAGTCCAATATAAAACTTAAAATAACATTTAAGAGAAAAATTGAATTTGTGAAGGAGGTTGCGTCTCATCATCGTCAAAAGCTCCAAATTCTTCAACGCTATTTAAAGATTCGTAAACTACGCTTTCATCCAAAGTATTTGCATCCACTTTTTCTACTGCATTAAAATAAATTACAAATTAGTAACGTATGAAATTATTCTCAATTGTAAACTTATAATACAGTATACTTTTAACTTAAATATAATCAAAATAAGATATGAACTGATCATCAGTAGATGTTCTTAATTCATTTGTTGTGACGAATGCATTTTCTTCATAAATGGTCCTTTCAAGTTCATTATAATCAAGATCAGGCGATGGTTCTTCTTCTTCGATCTAAAAATCAGTATGTTCAATGCAATCAATATCAATTGGATCATATGTTCTCTTCTTATTAAGCGCTCTGAACACATAATAGAGCAATTATAAAGTCAATAACAAAAATAAAATTATTGAAATAAAAACAAAAATATAAAATACATGTTCTTCATTCGCAGATTATAAGTAACGTAAACAAGGTCATTAAGTCTTTGATGTTCCAAACGATTTCGTTTCTTTGTATGAATACGTTCAAAAACACTCCAATTACGTTCACAACTCGATGCGTGTTTGTTTGATGAGTAACCTAATAGTGAGTTTTCTCGATGTTGGAGCACATCACCGAATAATCTCCACCACTCATCGCATTTTAAATTAATAGTTATGATAAAACTATATATTAATGAATTAAAATTTAAAAGTATAAAACTTACCTGGTTGCATTTTTTCCATCGTCAGTTCTCTCTTTGCTGATGATCTAGCAAAACTTTCTAAACCTTCACGATACAATTTAATTTCATTTATCGCTTGTGATTGCTCTTCACTAGAAAAAATACCTTTGCATTCAATCAAATCAAACAAACCTCCCATAATATTACTTGTATGTAATTCTCCACTATAAAAGTAATAAGGATTGAGAAAATAAGCTACTAAGTGGATCCTTTGAGTAAGATGCTTATCCCATCGTCGATCAATAATATCTATATAAGGCTTGTATAATCTCTCCTTCCCTTTAAAAAGATCTGCAATTGTTTTGCGAGCTCTATACATACCATCATATATATACCCCAAAGATGGCTTCTCATCTGAGTCAACAATCTTTAACAACCTTATAAGCGGAGCCACAATCTTCACAATGATCAAGCAAGCATCCCAAATTTATTATCTAGAATAATAACACAAATTTCTTTTCTTTTTTCATTCTTTGATAATTTATGACTTGAAAAGTGCTTACTTGTCACCAAATTTTGAAGTTGGTGCTTATGTTGATAAATACTTTTCAAAGTAATAAATGTAGTTGAAAACCTGGTAGCAGCGGGACGCACAATCTCAACTCAATCTTCTTGCTTTCTTAACCAAGACAAAAATGTGACATGATTATACACAAAAATTGTGATCTTAGATGCGCGTGAAGCAAGACTAGAAATATGATCCATACAACCAATATCTTTTAAAATAAGATTTATAAAATGAGCAGCACATGGAGTCCAATAAATATGCCCATACTTTGATTGTAATAAGTGCCCAGCTGATACATAATTAGCTGCATTATCTGTTACAAAATGCACAACATTCTTTGGTCCAACCCACTCGACAATTTCAGAGAATAATTTAGATAAAGCATTACCACTTTTTACCATGTCAGAAGCATCAACAGACTTGATAAAAATTGTTCCCATATTACAATAAACCAAGAAATTAATCAAGGTTCTTTGTATTTGATCAGTCCACCCATCTACCATAATAGTGCATCCCGTTGATTCCCAACTAGATTTATATGTATCCACAATTAACTGACATTCTTTTTTTAAATCTTGAAGCAAAGGCACACGCAACTCATAATAAGATGGTACCTTAAATCCTAGGCCTATTACTGTTGTAGCATCAATTGCTTCTTAAAAATATGGTGAATTTAAAGCATTTAAAGGAATACATGAATGATAGAACCATCTAGTCATGCTCTTTTACATCTCAAAACAACATCCTTATCAACCATCAAACTTTTTAGACTAGGTTGAGAACTAGGAGTAGTTCTTGGGGAAAATATGAATTTATGTCAATAATAGCTTTTCTTTTTCCTTTATCTAATGCTTGTAATGTTTCATCATCTCCAAAAGATATATCATGAGCCTCTTTATTTTCCTTTTCCTTTTTTACTTGTTGCTGCAAATATTTTCCAATCATATCACGCACATCAAGTGACACTTTTTTGCAAGGAGCAATATTACCCTTAACACCAGCAAGATGTTCTTTTATTCTAAAAATTCCTCCCCCTTTAAATATTGGACATTCCCATCAGATGCCTGAGAGGAAGAAAAATAATTCCATGCTGGATCGGACTTACCACGAGTAGAGGATGACTCCATATTTTCCATTATGATTTAACATTGTTAAGAACCAAATTACTATAAAGTGAATTTTTAATTAAAAATTATATGAAAAATTTTGGTTCGTAAGTTCAATAATTTTAGGAAAAATTTGCATTTACATATACAATAATACATAAACATAATTGTTCCTTTTCAACTTGCTTTCTTCTAACCTCAAAACATGCTTAAGAATAAACATCGTCATTAAATATTACATTATTCAAAATATTGCAGATATAATGGGAATTGTAATTAAAGTTTAATCTTCAGCTAGCAATCATTCAATTATCCATTTCCTTAGTTAAAAAATAACCTAGTATACATAAAAAGTGAAATTAGTGGAAGAAAATCAAATTCTTGAGAAAAGGTCATCTAAATAATCTTAAGATAGTAGTCAAAGGAAAGCATACGATTTAGAAATATAAGAATAGTTATGTGTTATTCACGATTGTTGAAGCTGATTGCTGAGAAAGTTTCATCAATAATCAAAACAACAGCCAAATAGTTAATCATTGACTTGGATCCGACCAAGTGGCAGCATGTTTCAACTTCGTGCATGAATCATATAATGTACAATTATCTTTTCATATAAGATAACAATCACCCTGGCAGAGTAAATAAAGGAAAATCTACAATAAGAAAGAATTGTTTCCATCCTCTAATATGATTCAACAAACACGTGATTCAACAACCGACCATGACATTCCTCCACCAAAGAAACAAATCAAAAGCTGAAACAAATATTAAATACCATAAGTCATAAGTCATAACTCATAACAGAAACAACTACAATTACAGAAACAAACCAAGAGTAGACAGTAAAAAGTAAAAACACAACAGAATGATACTCACGAAAAGCTCTCAGCCTCTCAGCCACCTTGAGTAAACAAAAAAGATCATAGAAGCCAACAATCTTTGAATTAACGGAGATGAAGGCTACAGAAGTATACAACAATGCCAAATACAGTATATATAACCGAACTATCAAAAACAGAGATTGAAGTGAATTGGAGTTCTACCTATTTCTGAAAACTAACTAATCAATGCTACTGATCCTTATCTCCTTATCTGTTAACAACTTAACATATTGAAACAATAACACATAACAATCACTCCCTTATTCTTTTCCTTATCTCATAACAGAGAGCTCCACAACTTCGAAATCTCTGAAGTGGCCTATTAGGCAAACAATTCCTCTTGTCATCGAAGTCCGACAGGCTCAAATTCGTTGAACCTTAGATCTAATCTAAGAACTTGAGCCGAGGCAACTGCAGTACAACTCTCGGGAATTTCCCAGCAAACCTGTTGTTGCTTAGATCCAGCTCGAAAAGTAGCTTCAAATTCTTGAACCTGTGAATACATTGAACCGTGACCTCGCTAATCGGACTACAAAATTGAAATTACCCGAATCCGACCCAATAATACTCACCCAATGCTGTGTAAACTTACTCACCCCCTAATCCTCAAGCCCACCTCAACAAATTGGAATTTCTCTCTTTTTCTGCCTTCTTTAAGTCAATCGAAGTAAGATCTAAGCTTCGCTGTGTCAGATCGAGGTCGCCGGAGGTTGCGTATGGCCGGAGGTTGCGTATCGTCAGAGGTTGTGTCAGATCGAGGTCGCTGTGTCAGATCGAGGAGATGCTAGAGTTGACGCGTGCTAAGGACACTAAGGAGTGTATGGTCGGAGCGGAGAGGCTGCACCAGCTTTTAGAAGCTTCCAGGAAGAGCTTGAGTATTTCCGAAACGAGTTCGCTCGTGGACTGCTGCTTGGATCTTCTCAAAGACAAGGCCAGATCTGAAACAAGGCTAGATCTGAAAGCAACCGAGCTCCTCCGACAAGTACCCGGCATTTGAGAAGAGAGAGAGGCGCAATGGAGGTATTCTGAGAAGAGAGAAGGAGAAGACGATGGAAATGTTTAGGTTTTGAATCTTTTGATATTTTAACTTTTCAACCAGTTATAAAATAACCGGTTCTTGGATAAACCGACCGGTTTTTATATTCCAGGGTTAATAACTATAACCGAACCGGACACATGGCCGGTTCAGACGATTTTCAGTCTGACCGGCCCGTTCGGTCCGATTTTTACATCCTTGGTTTTTCTTTGTTGAAGATTTTGTAACATCTTTCAAAGGAGTGTAATCTAATTAACAAGTCAGTCAGCGTCTGTTTAGGGGATTTATAGGTTCTAGTTCTTATGGGGTTTAGTTACTAGATTAGGCATCTCATGCTATTTCCAAATTCTGTTGGATTTATCTGTTTTATTGGTGACCATACAATAGGTGAAGTTGCACATTTATCTGAGTTGCAGACCTTGTCCTTGAATTTCCATTGATGAGCAAGCATTGTTGTTTCGATTACTATGCCAACAATGAACCATTGGAGCTGATGTTTTTGTCAACCTTTTCAGATTTTCTGAGGTCCACTTGAATCTGTGAAGGATTATGTTGTGTTGTGAATGCTTTTGCTCTTCTATAGTGAATGAGATTGCTGACAGACAAAATTGAATAGAATTGGATTAAGTTAAAAGAAAAGACGTTATTTTTATACGTCTAAGTTTTGTATAAGAATATATACCTAGACAATGAATTTTTAAAACAAGAAGAATATTTTATTCAATATTCTTCGTATTTTAATATTTATGACACTAAAAACGAAATGAAATATATTTGATGATGTTATGTTATATTACTGTAACATATAAAATAATAATTTTATATAAATAAAATAGTGGTATTATTATCTTGAAAATTTTAAATAATCCAAACAAACTAATTTAACTGATTAATTTAAAATAATTTAAATTAATTAAAAATAAAATATTTTAATTGTTATTCACTTTTTAAGACTACAACTTTTGCGGCTAACCACTCTTCTCTACACTTCTTTAAAGTTTAAAACATCCTTTTATATTTTAGACTTTGGACTCTACTTAAGAGTGACCCAAAAATCCAACACCTTCTGCACGTCAAGTGAAGGTTTGGTTGATTCATTCTCAACAATGTTGGAGAGATTAGGACTGTCCATACTATTCAAGGCAAGAGCATCAGTGTTCACAATAGGATGATGATTCTGACTATTTAGAAGGCTCTCTTGTTCTGTATTTCCAGTGACATATATATCATGAGTTGTGTCCATCCCTATAAGTTTTTGATGAGTCCCTGTCTGAAAGATTTCCCTTGTATTTTAGGATGAGGTTTCACTGGTAGGAAACTGGAATGTTGTCCTCTCGAAGTACCTTCCCATCACCAAGTATAATAATTGGGACCTCAACTAGAAGCGCCTGGGATAGCTCCACACTAACACAAATTCGGGCATAGCCTACCCATTTTTTCAATATCTTATTTTCATCCATACACAGGGTTTTCCGTATGAAACTTGCCAAAGCACTCAAGCCTTGAGTAATCCTGTATTCTAAAGGTACATTATGGAAGTTAATCCATAAGGAAAGATGCTAAAGTTTGATGGATTCAAGCTGCAAGTAAGGCTGCCCCAGTTGGATAAATATTGGTTGATTGCCTATATGCCAGGGACCCTCCTTTAAGACCTTGTTAGCTAGTGAAGTACAATGAAACGTGAACAAACTGAGGTTTTCTTCACTCAATAGAACATCGACCAAGCTTCGGTTTTTCCATATGTTCTGTGCCCACTGTTGAATGAGAGAGAAAGTGGGGCGTTGGTCAAAGAAGAAGCCCATATGTCTCTTTGTTTGGTTCGTCTGGTCATCTATTTTTTAAATTATAATTGCAAAGTAGACAAAGTGACGCAGCTTTTCATCTTTTTGTCTTGCACATAGTTCGTGGTTGACCTTCGTCTATACTTTAACAAACCTCTTCTCTGGTGGGGCAGCTAAAGGAAGAAGAAGATGAAAGGATAAAACAAGATTCCAACCTCTAAAAGAAACCAAACAACAAATGGCACCAGTTCTTTTCATTTTCTTTCCCCATTTCAATTTGTTGCATTTCAACAAAACTTCTTGTTTTCATTACAATAGTATTGAGAAAGATCAAAGCGAAATTGAGATGCTACATCAAAAATCTGCTCCATCTATTTGAGATTAAATCTCCTTCTTAAGATAAAGGCCAAAACAAATTTCCAATCTAAATTTTCAAATTATTTTGTCTAATTAAACAAAAGTTCATGATAGCAATATCAAACATCAATAGATATCATTGAGACTTGGTGAATTTAGAACTTACTCATTACAAGAACTTACTCATTAGAATAGTTGAGTTCAAAAATAACTAATTATCATCCTAAGAAGTCTCCAAATGATAACATCCAAGCAAATGTTAATGTTAGAACTTTGACGATGGAAGATTGTATTAAACACGATGGAGCACATTCGCAGACATTTCCATCAAAACTCCATATGCATCACTTTTCCTACATTTCCAGATATCGCAAGGGAGAGCTTAATCAATTGAGGTGTCTGCGAAACAACCAAAAAATATTAAGAGAATTATTCCATATCTACATTACTAAATAGAAAGGTTGCTTTTGTTTTCTGCTGTAATCAATCATTTCAGAAAAGAAAAAGAACATATTGTAAGGACTTCCTTTTTCAGCTACACACTGAAGCAAAATTAGAGGGGACTAGATAGATTTCAATTTACAAGTTCAACCCGAAAAAAAAAGAGTACAACTTTTGGTTTCTAATTCAATTTATGATAAACATACAGTTTGAGAAAGCTTCAAAAATATAAACAATATTATAAAGCAACTCACCTGAGTGGCTTTTCCTTGAAGAAATGAACCTTGGCATAAGAGTGATTATCATCAAAGGGATTATAATAAACTTGGGTTTTATACGTTTTCACAACTCCACATGAATCGATGGCCCTAAATGTTACATAATACTTAACACCACAGGAGTATGCAGAATATGCTTTGACAATGCGTTCAAGTTCCAAGTTTATACCCTGCAAAACAGAATTCAAATGGGGATATAACAATAGGTAAGGAAACAATTCGATTTTGCAAAATGACTTGAATAATTATCATCAAACCTTTTCTGCATTTTCTAAACCAATAGCATAACGAGTACATCCTGGCAACAATACTCTGTCGCAGCCTATTAAGTTATCAACATCTAGATAACCTATACCACCAATAAATGGTCCGCGTCTACAAAACTTATCCACAGATCCCTAAAAACAAAATAAACAAACATGAAACATCTACCATTGTAATCAACTAAGAACATAATTTTACTATTAGAAATTATTAATTAAATAAATATACAAATAGGTTTTGTCACTTTTATTGACCTGTTTGGCAAGACACCAGTCCTGATATTGTTCATTATTGTTAAAATCTCTTTCACCATCTTCGCCAGCCTCATTATCTTCCCTACTATCATCGAATACCATTGCTTGATGGATCTTGTCCTTTGTTTCATGTAGGTTCTTGTCATCAGAAACTGTGAACTTACTGGGCAGCGGTTCACCAATTATGCTTGTGGACAAGTCTTTTGATCCATCAAATTTGCTGCATTTTGAAACCATTGTTAGAGAACAGTCAATTTCCCTTGATTGTATTATAACAAAAGATGACAATATAATGAAAAAAATTAAAAACATTTAAATAGAATCATGCAATATACAAAAGGAAAGTAAGATGACTTCTAATAAATCAAGCATTAACCTGGACAAGCAAAATAGCTGGTAAACAATTTAAGATCGTTGAGATAATAAACAACTATAAGCACATGAAACTGATTTAGTAAACAGAGACTCACTTGATTGGCTTTTTCCTAAATTCAGCAACCTCAACCTTGTCAGGGACGAAGTAGGGATCATAATAAACATTGGTTTGATAAGTTTTTACAATTCCACAAGAATCTATAGCATCAAGTGTTACATAATATCGTTTAGTATGACAACCACTACGGGAATTTGCTTTGATAATACGGTCAAGTGTCAAATTTGTCCCCTGCAGAACCAAATCAAATTAAAATAAACTTACAAGCAACAGTACTTTGTAAATCTTTTCTCTGTTTTCTTCCGAAATAGCATAGTGAGTGCATCCTGGGAGCAATACTCCGTCTAAATCATTTAAGTTAGCCATATCCAGAGGAATTATGCCACTACCAATACAAGGGGGGTAGGGGTAAAATGCTTCCAGGTCATAACCCTAAAACAAATAACAGTTAATTAATAATAAAATTACAACAGAGGCTAGCAGATCAATGTTCTTAAAACAAGACATACTTACACCGGTTTCATCAATTTGTTTCCTATAGCTTAACCACTTTTCATACAGCCCACTTTTGGTGAAACCCCTCTTCTCATATTCCTCTTCGCTATCCTCGAACTCTTCCATCACCGTGTCGTCCTCCTCCGTCTCCGATGGTTTATTAAACTTATCGCAAGCAGATTCAACGTAGCTTTCGTCAATCTTCACCTTCTTCAGCGGAGGTTTCTTGAACGAAGACCGCAATGTGACATCGGCTTCCTGATTCTCCTCCAAATAATTGTCTTCGCTACGGTCGTCGACCTCCTCCATGGCTGCCGTGTCCTTCTGATTCTCAATGTTTTGAGAGACCATCAAAAATTGTGTTTTGCCTTTTGCGCCGTAAATAATTACATAAAGTAAAAATAATTTACTTTATATAAATATACTCTTAATCAAGTACATACATATATATATATATATATATATATATATATATATATATATATTTTATTTCAAGGATAATAATAAAGTGAATAATTATTCAAAAATTTAAAATAAATATTTCAATAAAACTTTACCTGAAAATAATTATTTTGTATAATTTAACATAAACAATTTTAGTCAAATTTAAAAACTTTTGTAATATTTAATTTATGAATAGTTAAATATAATATTATTTTTAAGATATTTTTACTTCTATCGAATCTCGTAGAACACGCGAATGCTGATGTAAAATAGAAAGGAAAACATTTTAAGAATTATGAAAAACGATTCGATCAAACACTCGACACTTCAGTACAAAACCGGTGTAAGTGAACAATGTATCTTCTAATGGATATCTGGAAGAAGATAAGGCAGAGTAAAGTAAATACTAAATGGATGCTGGAGATGCGGTTGGCTTTTCATCTTTTTGTCTTGCACACATAGTTTTTGGCTGACCTTCGTCTACACTCTTAACAAACCTCGTTTCTGTTTAAGAGTATAAATATATATGTGTATATATATATACATGAATTCTGACATGAGTCAGATTTTTGTCTTTCATTACTATGGTTGAATTGTCAAACTAGTTGATAGAGAAATATCCTTAGGTGCTTTGTAGCATCCCAAGTATCTGACCTCTTAAATTCGACCTCTTAAAGACTTTCTACTTTAATTTTTTTTCTTCCACATCATTCACATGGCCATTCTGCTTCTGTTGTTGATTCAACGAGCTCTCCGCTGCTGTTCAGTGGTGATGTTAGCAACTCATATATTGAAGAGCAATCTGATGTTGTCATGAAGGATTTTCTTAATTTGACTGGAGACCTCTCTGATGGAAGCTTTGATGGGATGAATTGCCAAAATGACCAAATAGCATTGACAGGGCAACTGGATCTGCAGTTTTTGTCTGACGAACTTGATTTATCAATCACAGACAATGGAGAAAATCCCAGGCTTGATGTAAAGTAAAACATCAAGCCTGGGATTTTCTCCATTGTTTTGTCTTGAACTAGTAAAGTAAAACTAAGGAAAAGCTTTCCAGAGCAACTTGAACTAGTAAATGGGACAACTAATTAGGTTCCATGTAGAAGAAGGCTTTTTAATTTCAAAAGATAGGCTATTATTAGATTTTCCCTACAGATTTCAGACTTTCATCAATTCTGGAAAATGCATCATTAGAAGGCTTAGCTTGGGGAGCTAATTGAAGTTGGCAATTCTCTAAGCCAAGATTAGTTGCCTGGTAAAGAATCTCCTTTCAATAGTCAAACTTATGTACATATTATGATTACCACATCCAAGCAAACAATACATATTTCAGCAGTAGATGTTTAAAGGCATTAGGAGAGCATCGAGAGAAATAACAATTTGCAATTGCAAGCTTACCCTGCTCCCAATGAAGTAAAACCTCAACCAAAATCAATTTTTAAAAGATGAATCTTGCAAGAGTCGGGTTTTAAAAAATGAATCTTGCTATCATGGCAATCCAACCAGGGATGACTTTCCATGAACAAATATGCATCAGAATAGACTATTAGTTGCAGAAAGTGCAAGAAATTAGCCAATCAAGCAAAACTGGTAGACAAGACTCAAGGAAGATCAAGAAAACTTTTCTCAATAACATCAAAACATAGTTACTTAACAACAAAATATTTCAGCCCTCCTAATAAGACTAATAAAAACTACGGAAGACCCAGTTGGTTTTATACCACTTTTCTTTTAGATGTTGAACCTCATAGTCCATGGATACACTCAATCTACCTAACAAGGTCAATAAATGGCATTAAGACACAAAGGAAAGCTGCTTCCTAAACAAAACTAATTATTTAATATGGCATTCCATTGCATGTATCATCTACAATTAGATGAATGTAACAATGTGGCATACTCTGCAGAGAGCTTCCAGGAAACTCAGTGATAACAGTAAATTGATAGTTTTTGAAGTAGTGAAAATTAATTGGCAAGCATTTCATGATGAGATCCAGAGCAGTTCTTACAAATTTAGGACATGAATTAGCGTATATTCAATTCAAATAGAATAGAACAACTTTGGCAAAACTAAGAGCATCCTTAAATTTTATGCGACTGATTTGTGGTTATCCCATGTTAATTTTCTCTATGTTCGTAATTTTTCTCACCAAAAAGTGCTCTTCTAATATGTCCAATAACTGTACCTTATCTACTATATAATCCATTTAAGTTATTCTGCTATTATCATCCTCATTTATGGAAAACAAAGAAAGAATGACATGTACCCATGAATTCCATGTGCAGAACGAGGGCGCTTGATAAAATCCATTCCAGTGCTTATTTCGTTGCTAATAGAAACTGAAGAGTGAAGAAAAACGACAACACAAACTTCAACTTCTAGACAAGAATATGAAGTAAGTTCCATTTCTCAGAATCCAAGAACACTGCATGACCAATCAGAATAACTTCACTGTTTCCTAGGAAACCAAACGAACAAGAGATCTAAACCAGGTTGTCTCAACAAAAGGAAAAACAAAAACTGAGTTGTCACTTTTTAGTTTCCGGCAGTAAACAAGATGACACTTGAATTCACCAATTGAAAGCAGCTCTACAACCTACTTCATATCATGGTTAAGAAGAAATTAACACCACAAATTTGTGAACCTGTACCCACAAATGCACAACAGACACACACATACACGGAGAGAGAGAGAGAGAAAGAAAGCACGATTTACCAAGTATTAGGTATCGCAATTATCAA
The DNA here is from genome assembly GCA_029891385.1 of Erythroxylum novogranatense. NCBI lineage: Eukaryota > Viridiplantae > Streptophyta > Magnoliopsida > Malpighiales > Erythroxylaceae > Erythroxylum > Erythroxylum novogranatense. Next base: position 9,050,256 of record CM057232.1, on the reverse strand, counting down.
TATAGTATCTGAGAATCTTACCTATGGATAGAAAGAGTGTCTTTGTGTGTGTGTTTTGTTGGTAAAAGTGTTAGATAACTGGGCAAAAGTGATGTGAAGAAGAGGGGCACTTGTATAGAACAAAGAGAGAAGACGGAGACCACTCGCTTCTATAATGATAAGCAACACGATCGATAAAAGAATTGAGTCAATAACCAAATGCATCTAAATGGAAAAAAACATTGCTCTGTTTGGTGTCTCTATTTCGTTTGTATAGAAAATGGCAAATTACAGAGTTAAGAGCAAGATCGAAGAAGTAAAGCGGGAAGCAAAACCAAAAGAAGAAGACTTGGCTTAGGTGAGCGTGCAAACGAGACGCAACATTGGTTTTAATTAAAACGTCAATGTTTTCGTTGCAGAACAGAATAAGTACACAATTTGTGGCACATACGATTTGATGCCGACAAACTGAAACAGCTTTTCATCTTTTGTCTTGCACATAGTTTTTGGTTGACCTTCGTCTATACTTTAACAAACCTCTTCTCTGGTGGGGCAGCTAGAGGAAGAAGAAGATGAAAGGATATATAAAATGCAAAACAAGATTCCAACCTATAAAAGAAACCAAAGAACAAATGGTATCAGTTCTTTTTATTCGCATTCTTTCCCCATTTCAATTTGTTGCATTTCAACAAAACTTCTTGTTGAAATATGAAACATCGATAGATATCATTGAGACTTGGTGAATTCTTCCCTTAACCATAAATGATCACAAGAACTTACTCATTAGAATAGTTGAGTTCAAAAATAACTAATTATCATCCTAAGAAGTCTCCAAATGATAACATCCAAGCAAATGTTAATGTTAGAACTTTGAAGATGGAAGATGTGCTACATTCTCAGACATTTCCATCAAAACTCCATCTGCATCACTTTCCTACATTTCCAAATCTTGCAAGGGAGAGCTTAATCAATTGAGGTGCCTGCAAAACAACCAAAAAATGTTTAGACATGTAAGGACTTCCTTTTTCAACTAAACACTGAAGCAAAATTAGAGGTGCACTAGATAGATTTCAATTTGCAAGTTCAACCCCAAAAAAAAAGTGCAACTTTTGGTTTCTATTTCAATCTATGATAAAATTACAGTTTGGGAAAGCTTCAAAAATATAAACAATATTATAAAGCAACTCACCTGAGTAGCTTTTCCTTGAAGAAATAAACCTTGGCTTGAATGTAATCATCATCAAAGGGATTATAATTAACTTGGGTTTCATACGTTTTCACAACTCCACAAGAATCTATGGCCTTAAAAGTTACATAATACTTAACTCCACAGGAATATGCAGAATATGCTTTGACAATGCGTTCAAGTTTCAAGTTTATACCCTGCAAAACAGAATTCAAATGGAGGTATAACAATACGTAAATGTTGGAAAATGACTTTAATAATTATCATCAAACCTTTTCTGCATTTTCTAAACCAATAGCATAATGAGTACATCCTGGCACCAATACTCTGTCGCAGCTTGTTAAGTTATCAACATCTAGATAACCTATACCACCAATAAAAGGTGCGCGTCCACAAAACCTATCCACAGATCCCTAAAAACAAAATAAACAAACATTAAACATCTACCATTGTAATCAACTAAGATCATAATTTTACTATTAGAAATTATTAATTAAATAAATATACAAATAGGTTTTGTCACTTTCATTGACCTGTTTGGCAAGACACCCGTCCTGATATTGTTCATTATTGCTAAAATCTCTCTCAACATCTTCGCCAGCCTCATTATCTTCCCAACTATCATCGAATACCATTGCTTGATGGACCTTGTCCTTTGTTTCATGTAGGTTCTTGTCCTCAGAAACTGTGAACTTATTGGACAGCGGTTCACCAATTATGCCTGTGGACAAGTCTTCTGATCCATCAATTTTGCTGCATTTTGAAACCATTGTTAGAGAACATTCAATTCCCCTTGATTGTATTGTAACAAAAGATGACAATATAATGACAAAAATTAAAAACATTTAAAGAGAATCTTGCAATGGACAAAAGGAAAGTAAGATGACTTCTAATAAATCAAGTGTTAAACTGGACATGCAAAATAGCTGGTAAACAATTTAAGAACGTTGAGATAATAAACAACTATAAGCATATGAAACTGATTTAGTAACCAGAGACTCACTTGAGTGGCTTTTTCCTAAATTCAACAACCTCAACGTTGTCAGGGGCGAAGAAGGCATTATAATAAACAATGGTTTGATAAGTTTTTACAGTTCCACAAGAATCTATAGCATCAAATGTTGAATAATATTTTCTAGCACCATCACCGCCACTGAAATTTGCTTTGATAATGCGGTCAAGCTTCAAATTTGTCCCCTGCAGAACCAAATCAAATTAAAATAACTTACAACCAACAGACTTTGTAAATTAAAAATAAATTATTCATCATCATCCGACCTTTTCTCTGTTTTCTTCCGAAATAGCATAGTGAGTGCATCCTGGGAGCAATACTGCGTTAACATCACTAATAAAATTACAACAGAGGCTAGCAAATCAATGTTCTTAAATACTTACACCGCTTTCATCAATTTGTTTCGTATAGCTTAACCACTTTTCATACCGCCCACTTTTGGTGAAACCCTTTTCTCATATTCCTCTTCGCTATCCTCGAACTCTTCCATCACCGTGTCGTCCTCCTCCGTCTCCGATGCTTTATTAAACTTATCGCACGCAGATTCAACGTAGCTTTCGTCAATCTTCACCTTCTCCAGCGGAGGTTTCTTGAACGACGATTGCAATGTGACATCGGTTTCCTAATTCTACTCCAAATAATCGTCTTCGCTACAGTCTTCGACCTCCTCCATGGCTGCCGTGTCCTTCAGGTTCGTATGGCCTGCAACAGCCCATATCGCCGTATGATGATTCATACGGCAACTTTGATCGTATTCGACTAGTTGTTGAAGACAAGAACCCTAAACGCGTTCCCTTTTAAAAGCCTAATATTCACCATCAATTGGGCCTATATAACATCGGTCCGAGCCGGTCTCTAGACTTGGTACAGTGTCGTTTAGGGCAAATGGTAGAGCATGACCCAAATAATGTCATGGTCTTAGCTGAAATTTATAACAATTTGGAATGCCCAGGCTTCGGACTTACTCTCTGGTTTGGACACCGACCCATACTTCCTTGCGAACAACAGGAAGGGGAAGAGGCTCGGCGGCGGAAAGCGGTTCTCTGGACTTGATACAGTGTCGTTTAAATTGTAGCTCACAACATAATTGAAATAAAATAATCTTCCAATTTCTTACCTAGGGTAGTTAAAAATACAACAGTTTTTAAGGGGGAGTGCCTCCATTTCCTACTCCGGAAAAAATACTTCCTCCTGTCAACCCCTCAAGGCTAAGCCGCTGACAGATTTCCCTTTCCTCTTTCGTCGTTTGACTTCTTGAAGGCCAAGCTAAGTTCCAAATCGCAATGTCAGCGTCGGCGTCATCTCCCCGGCCTATCTCCCCCTGCCGGAAGTACGACGTGTTCCTCAGCTTCTACGGCAAGGACACGCGAAAAGGGTTCGTGAGTCTCCTGTTCGCGGCGCTCTCCCGCAACCAAATCGACACCTTCATAGACTACAACCTGGAAAGAGGCGAAGCCATAGAACCTGCCCTGTTGGAGAAGATCGAACAGTCCCATGTCTCCGTCGTCGTCTTCTCCGCTAACTACGCCGCCTCCGAGTGGTGCCTCCAGGAGCTCGCCAAGATACACCGCTGCATGGAGACAATGGGACACATGGCCATCCCTGTCTTCTACCGTTTGGACCCCTCGATCGTCCAGGAGCTGACCGCTTCTTATGGCCAGGCCTTGGCCGGTCACGGCGAGAAGTTCGATGGACAGCTAGTGGCGGATTGGCGACGGGCTCTCCAGTATATTAGCTGCTTAAGCGGCCGGGTCTCGCTGGATGCTGAGTGCGTGTTTTCTCCACTCTGATTCTCTGCTTTTTTGTTTTCATTTTCTAGTTTTGAGCGGAAGAGTTGTTGGTGTGCAAGTGGATGACCGCTCCCTGGATTGTAGATGTCTCTGTATTAACCCTTATACCAATAGCTTTTGCATTAGCTTAGGCGGGGGGTTGTAATTGTTAGGTCCTGGATTGGGGAGATCTTGAATGTTTTCTGTGAATTGTTGGGGATGAGCTGATTTTTTGATGTGGCTCCCGAGGTTTTAGCATAATCCTTTCCGTTTCATCTGTGGTACTTCTTTTCCTGGTTTTGATTGTAGTTTTGAATGTGTTGTTAGGAATGAGGCCAGCCTTATCGATGACATAGTCAGAGACGTTTCAAAGAAATTGGAGCTTTTGCCTTTTGATGATGTAAATGATGATGGCTTTGTTGGACTTGATTCTTGCATTTCAGAAGTTGAGCTGCTATTATGGAGGAATGATGTGAAATCTGTTGGCATTTGGGGGATGGGCGGGATTGGTAAAACAGCTCTGGTGGAGAAGTTGTTCAACAAGATTTCTTCCAAGTTTGAAGATAGTCGCTTCATTAATGTTGGAGATGAATTGGGGAACAGCTCATTGGTTGGGCTGAGAAACAGGATCCTTTCAATGTTGCTCAAGGTGGAAGATCACACAATTGGCACACCAAGCGTGCTATCCATGCCAACTAGGAGAAAGCTTCAGAAGAAAAAAGTTCTAATTGTTCTGGATGATGTAAACAGCCATCAACAGATAGAAACATTGGCAAGGCACCACCAGTTAAATGGTCCAGGAACCAAAATGCTCATAACTAGCAGAGACCGACAGGTACTGAAAAAGGGATGCGATGAGATGTATGAGGTTAAGAGATTATCTTATCGACATGCTTCTCAACTTTTCAAAAAACATGCATTTCTAGAATCTCATTGCACAGACAGGTTCATGGATCTGTCAAAAAGGCTAGTGAGATATGCGGACGGTATTCCCAAAGCTCTTGAAGTTTTAGCCTCCAAGCTACACAACAAGGGATCAAAACAATGGGAAAATATGCTGTCGAAATTGGCAAACTTTCCTGATAAAGAGATCAGTGAAGTTTTGAAGAAAAGTTATGATCAGTTGGAAGATCATGAAAATAGTATATTTCTCGACATTGCATGTTTTTTTGTTGGGGAAGACTTGGATTGTATTAAAAGGTTCATAGATGCCAGTGGTTGTGATGCAACTAGTGCATTGAAAAGTTTAGAAGACAAGTCTCTCATCAAGATTTGGAGAAAAAGGGTGGTCATGCATAATTTAGTGCAAGAAATGGGTCTGGACATAATTCGACAACAGTCCCTTCAAGAACCTGGACAGCGTAGTAGGTTGCGGGATCCTAAAGATATTTGTCGTATAATTCAGAAACAAAGGGTAAGTCTAACAATGAACTTAGTGCCCTTTGGGTAATTATTGTGTTTTGCTTTTCTGCTTCGTAATTCTCCTTTTGGCTTACAGGTAAGAAAAAAGATCGAAGGTATGGTACTTGATCTGTCACAAATTCAAGATGTACATGCAAGTTCTACATTTTTCTCACAGATGCACAACTTTAGATTGCTGCGTTTCTATAATTCATACCCTGGAAGACAGAAGGTATTCCTTCCAGATGGCCTTGAATTTCTACCAGATGGGCTTAGAAGTCTTGTATGGTATCAATACCCTTTAAAATCTTTGCCATCAGCTTTTAATCCAGCAAATCTTGTTGAACTTCGCATGCCTCATAGTCAGGTTGAACAGCTCTTGGACTCTGACCAGGTAATAATAACAAGGTCAGAAATAATTATGGTTAGGGATACATATACTCTTTGAGCTTACCTTGTTTCTTCTGTTGCAGTATCTTAGGAACTTGAAAGTAATTGACCTAAGTGACTCCAAGGAGCTAATAAGAATTCCTAACTTGTCCAAAGTTCCTGACCTTGAGGTTCTCATTCTGAAGGGTTGTATCAAATTGGTTACAATGCCATTGTCTGTCAGCCAAAGGAAGCTGACATATCTTTCATTGCAAGGTTGCATAAGTTTGAAAGAGCTACCCTCTTCCATTGAATGCTTGAGAAACCTTTCCTACCTGAGTCTAGAAGATTGCAAGAATCTCTGCACTTTCCCGAGATTTGGCAAGCTGACAAATCTTAAGTTCCTTTCTCTGCATCAGTGTTCACAGTTGACTCAGTTTCCAGATCTTCCGTTGAATCTAAATGTGCTAAACTTAGGAGGGACAGAGATTACCGGAGTTCCTCCATCAATTGGGCAGCTTTCTAGGCTTTACAAGTTAGATTTGAGTTACTGCACTAAGCTACAGAGTCTTCCAGACTCTATTGGTGATTTGGTACTTCTTCAACAGCTTAGTATTGAGGGGTGCTCAAAGCTTGCAAATTTTCCAGATTGCTTTTGCAACTTGAAGTCTCTCGGCTCTCTTAAAGTAACTTTTCAGGATCCAGATCAATTCCCAGAGAAGTTAGGGGACGTGGAAACATTAAAGCACCTTTGGCTGGCTGATTGTAGCATAACAAAAATCCCATTCTCTGCCAGTCACTTGAGCAAACTGGAAAGTCTGGGATTTTGGAGGTGCAAATCTCTTGTTTTGACTCCTCTCAGAGGTTTTAATAATCTAAAAGTACTACAAGTAAAGTTTTGTGGTATATCAGAAGTTCCTGATGATCTTGGATCACTAACCTCCTTGGAAGAATTACAACTGAGTGAAGAAAATCTGATGAGCATACCATCAGGCATCAAAGAACTCTCTCGGTTGTCTGCACTTTCTGTACGTGGTTGTAAGAATCTTGAAAGTTTGCCTGAGATGCCACCGGCTATACAAATGTTGGACACATTCAATTGCATGAAGTTAAGATGTGCACCAAGTTCAGTGGCTGAATATCGCGCTGAACATGGAATTGGTCACAGGTACTTCATGTTCGGCAATTGCTTTGGCCTAAATGAAGATGAGCATCGCAAGATTATAGATGGTGTACATCTCAGTACTCAAAGTTTGACATCATGGCTCTTCAGTGAGGTCTCTCTCTTTCCTTCTCGCCTCGTCTCTTGCATCATTAACCCTTTGGATGTTGGCTAAAAACATTATATTATATCAGCTATTTTTTTCTTCTTCTCTTCATTTGCATTTTATGTTCCCTGATCCATGAACTTGGACTTGCCAACGGTTCAGGAATATGAGGAATTGGAATATGACAAGGAGGAAAGTTCTGGATCAAGACACCCTGAGTTCAAGATTGTGTTATGTGTCCCAGGAAACAAGGTTCCCAAGTGGTTTGACTTGCAAACTGATGGTTCTTCATTGTCAGTAAGTCCGATTGAGAACGGAGTGGTAGATATCCGTCAGCTTGCTTTCTGTGCTGTTGTACACTGCAATGGCCATTATGATTATCATAATTCCAACATCAAATGTGAATGTCATCTGAAAACGAAGTTTGGACGCCGCCTTTATCTAGATTCATACTATAGACCTCTGATCTTGGTCGATGAGGACAACTCGTGGCAGGAGCGTGATCTCCTGCAGTCACAACACCTGTTTCTTTGGTATCACTCAGATGTGTTCAATGTGGCTGAGTACTATGTTGTGGAGGGGAGTTTGGAGTTCTACCCTGTGAATATGGAGGGTGAACCGTTACGGAACTGTGAGGTGGTGAGTTGTGGTGTGGTTGAAATGGGACGTAGTTGTGGGATTGGGATATATGATCATGGAGACCATAATGATGATGAGAACTAATGATGATGTTACGGAATAGGCCAAGGATTCTTAATGCTTTGAATGAGAATGTTTTCTTTAGATGTCACTAAATATTTGTTAATGGTTTTTAAGATAGAGGTATCATATTCAACTTGCATTTTAATACCATATAATTTCTGTCACGACTACTCATATTCGCATGGAATAAGATTGTGTTGGATATTTAACTAACAATCTAAAGCTGCTTAATATGATATGAATTTGAGACTCAACTTACAAAACACATGGGGTTGTTCAATTAAACTTTAAGTAAAATGCTACAAACTCATTAATATTTGATTATATGATATAAGAAAAGTAAATTGTAGCTTTATATTTCTCATGACTTGGGGTTTTTCATTAGATAATTTTGGAAAATATATAATTGAATTAAATAGGAAAGAAAAAAGATCATTCTCTGAACTTGTACCAGTTCAATCTGTATGTGATAGATTTGTAACTGATCAAGTCAAAATTTTGTCACTCAAATAGCAAATTTGATCACAAAGATGATAAGCCTTGGTGACAAAGCAAAGAAAGTCAAAATAAACATATTAAAAATGAATTTTCGCTAATAAGAATTAGTTTTCCACTGCCTTCGCTTTCCGGACAAGTTCTTTCAAGTCCGGTTTTACAGGGTCTTGGTCGTTGTCGTTTTCTGGTCTTTTTTTATTTGAAGTGGAACATCATTTGGTGTTCATCGGCTCATTTTAGCATTTTGTTTTTGACAATTGCTCCCTGGGCCTGGAGGGTTGAACTCGTCTGTCTCTAAAGTCTAAAGAACAGAAAAAGAAAAAGGCCGAAGAACAGAGTTTGTCTTTCCTCGTATCCCAAGATAGAATAATTAAACAAAGTGTCTTTTGAAGTTATTGGCAAACCAAGCACCTATTTGTTTGGGAACCAATTTGTTTATTCTTCCTTGAAGATGATTTGCTATAGCAGATAAAAAGTTGTTGTGATCGATGCGCTGCTAATTGGTCACGCTAGCACCAACCATTTTTTAGAGGTTCTTTACCACTGATTTTAACACAAGTGGCCAAACCTCGCAAGTTTTGAGAACTTTTGTTGGTTCTTTGCTCAGGTCTCTGATGAGAAAAAATATCGTTATCAGCTATATGATCTTTGCACTTAATATGCCATTTCAATTTATGTATAGTCGAAAATTCAGTAGCTAATGATTATGACAAGATTTTCAAAAAAGATAATGAACAAAGTATATGATAAATTAAAATTAATCACATTTCTATAAACAGGTATTAATTAATTCAAGTTGAGTAGGCCACGTTGGAGAGCGACGCCACTCTCTCCGGCCTTTCCCTGTTCTCGACTTGATTTTGACAACTTCAAACTAACAGACGCTACACGCTACCACTTAAGTCAACTCATGTTAAGTAGTAGAATCTACAAACTAACTTCTAGCGTCACCTATTTTATTTAACCCATGCCTTACTCCACTTCTTTTCAACCCTGTTACCTTACCCTACTGGATACTTTGTCATAGAACAAACTAACAACAGTTGAAAAAATGGCAGCTTCCTCTCCCCGGTTACTACAGTACGACGTCTTCCTGAGCTTCAGGGGCTCAGACACGAGGAAGGGTTTTTTGAGCTTCCTGTTCGAGGCGCTTGTCCGGAACCAGATCGACGCGTTCATAGACTACAACCTCGAGAGAGGAGAGGAGATCGCGCCTTCCCTTCTGGACAAGATATCCAACTCCCACCTCTCCCTCGTTGTTTTCTCTCCCTACTACGCCGCCTCCGAGTGGTGCCTGGAGGAGCTCGCCAAGATACACCACTGCATGGACCAGGCCGGGCAGCTGGTCTTGCCTGTTTTCTACGACGTGGACCCCACCGAGGTCCGCCAGCTGACGGGGAAGTACGAGGAGGCGATGGCCAGCCACGGCGACCGGTTCGACCCTGAGTTGGTGGAGAGTTGGCGACGCGCTATCGACGAGATAAGCTCTCTAAGTGGCTTCTCTTCTCAGGATACCGAGTCCGTACAGTAAACTTTCCTTCTTGTTTCTTATTTTACGAATGGGAAAATGGTATGCAATCCTACGGTATTATTAACCACGCAACGGCTTATATATATTTCATCAGTATATATGATCGAGTTGCCTTAAATAATAATTTGTGTGCCTTTTTGACTGGTGTACCGTACCTTGATTTGTCTGGATCGATACTTGTACTAGCTAAGATTTGAGGAAATTAATTGTTTTCGGGTATTGGTGTCTCATACCTTTATAGGACCTGCGGCTTCTACATACACTATTCTTTGCCGAAGAGAGCTTAGTTTTCTTGAGTTCTTAATTTATATTCGTATCCTGCTTCCCCAATTGATTTTGTTTTCTCCTCTTGTGCAAAAGAAAGGAGTGGCAGAGCAATACAGAGAATTGAGCCAACTTAACTTGCTTAAGTTGTTCTTAGACGAATTAAACCCACTTGGTCGGACCAGGGTACGATATTTGATGATCTTGATTAATTATTTTTTTAGAATTGGATAGAAAATATTTTTCCATATAAATTAGCTCATAAAGTTTAAAATGTGGGTTTATTAGGCCTTCCCAACAAAACTTACTAAGATGAGATTTATGTATAATCCCTTCATCTCATATATAGCTCCAAGTAGACATCGTGTGATCATAATAGGCCACGAGATCAACTCAATTTGGTTGGTAATTAAAACTTTATTATTAAAAAATTGAGTTCAAAACTCTCCAATTTCTAATATTGAAACACATTTGTACATCTGTCTGATTCTACATCAACTGAACCTCATGGAGAAAAGAGCTTGGCTTTTAGTTACATCTGACGAGGCTTAGAAAATTGAATAAATAATATCACTGAACACAGTTTAAGATTGTTCTATGTTTCTATTACTTGTCAAACAGTTTAAGATTGTTCTATGTTTCTATTACTTGTCAAACAGTTTAAGATTGTTCTATGTTTCTATTACTTGTCAAAGTTAGTGGAAAGTGGTTCTTCTCAAGTTGGTAGCTATGCTTCATTGGTTGGACTTGGACTAGATCTCCCTCAAGTTTTGAAGCTTCCCATTTAGTCTATAGAAGTTATTGTGGTTTCCTCACTTGTGGCATTTTACTTACGCTTGCAAACATCCCTTCACGTTATATCAGGTCAGAGGCCAAGTTGGTGGACGAAATCGTCAATGACATCCTGAAGAAACTGGAACTTATTCCTTCAAGTGATTTTCACTCTGGCTTTGTAGGGATGGAAGCACGAATCCAAGAACTTGAGTCATTACTAAGTCCCAATAATGTCCTCTCTGTTGGCATTTGGGGGATGGGAGGCATAGGCAAGACAGCTCTGGCAGAGAATCTCTTCAACAAAATCTCGGACGACTTTGATGGTCTGTGTTTTGTCAATGTTAAGGAAGAGTTAGACGAGTGTTCACTTGCTGTCTTAAAAAGCAAAATTCTGTCGAGCGTCTTGGGGGTGCCCGGCTTGTCTATAGGCACACCAAGCTTGCTACCAATGCCTGTCAGGAGAAGGCTCCGAATGAAGCGGGTCCTTATCGTCCTTGATGATGTAACTACTCATCAAATGTTGCAGGCTCTAGCTGGACACCGCGATTTGTATTGTCCTGGAAGTAAGATCATTGTGACAAGCAGAAATAAGCAAGTACTTAAAAAATGGTGTGACAGGACCTTTGAGGTCCAGAAGTTAACGTACCGCCATGGCTTCCAGCTATTCAGATGGCATGCATTTGAAGATGATCTTCCCAGGGAAGAGATCTTGGAGCTTTCACAAAGGGTGGTGAAGTTTGTTGATGGCGTTCCATTGGCTTTCAAGGTTCTAGGAGCCAATCTTTACGGAAGGAGCCTGGAAGACTGGGAGAGTACATTGGTGAAGTTGGAAAGAATTCCCGACAAGGAAATTATGCAGATCCTCCAGATAAGTTTTGACGGGCTGGAGCAACACGAGAAGTGGATATTCCTTGACATTGCATGCTTCTTTAAAAACTCTGAGAAGGATCATGTGGAGAGAGTGTTGGATGCCTGTGATTTTTATGCATCACATGGAATAACAAGTCTGATTGAGAAGTGCCTTGTTACTGTTTCGAACAAGAAGATGAGGATGCATGATTTGCTGCGACAAATGGGCCAAGACATGGTCCGGAGAGAAAGCATTCACGATCCTGAAAATCGGAGTCGGTTGTGGGATCACAAAGAAATTTACAATGTGATGTCGAGAAACAAGGTAAAGCTCACATCCAATATTGTACAGAAACAGAGTGATGGAAATAGTTGCTTCTGATCCGGAAAGAGCATAACCCATTGCCTTACAGTTTCAAGTTTTTATATTGTACCTTTCGGTTATAAGTAAACCAACCTGTTCTAATCCAATCCGACCCTTCAGGGATTGATCTTAACAAAGTTCGTAGTTATTCTCCGATTAAGTAAAACTGATTGTGTGCTTTTCCTAACCAGGGGACAGAAAAGATTGAAGGCATAGCACTAGACGTTTCCAAGTCTAGAGAAATGGCGCTGAGCTCTGCAGCTTTCTCTAGGATGCATAACCTCAGATTGCTCAAGTTCTACAATCCATGCCCCTTGAAAGTCAAATTACGCCTTCCAAGCGGCCTTGAATTTCTTCCAGACGAGCTGAGACTTCTCTCTTGGTGTCAGTATCCTCTAGAATCTTTGCCATCAGGTTTTTTCCCGGAGAATCTTGTTGAACTTCACATGCCTGATAGCCGAGTAAAACAGCTATGGGAAAACAATCAGGTTTGTTTTGCATTGCTATGAAATTGAGATCAAAGAAACAGTTCAGAAACTAAATCTCACCGGTGATTTCTATGGTTGCTCATCTCATGAGTTGTGTCCTTTCCTGACGCAGTCGCTCATAAACCTGAAGATTATGGACCTCAGTCACTCCGAAGAGCTGACGAAAATGCCAGACTTCTCCCAAGTACCAAACCTGGAGAAACTCGACCTGACAGGATGCATCAGTTTGGATGAGGTTCCCTCATCTATTGGAAACCTGAGAAACCTGGCTTCTTTGAATCTAAGTCATTGCAAAAAGCTTGAGACGGTTCCCTTCTCGTTTCAAAATCTTAGCAAACTTGGCTACCTGAAGGTGAAAGGATGCAAAGGTATTGACAAATTTCCAAGCTGTGTTCATATGGAGAACCTCTACTACCTCTCCCTTGAGAATTGCTCTAAGATCACAGAATTTCCTGAAATTCCATTGGGGATAAAAATACTGGACTTGGGTGGCACGTCCATAGAAGAATTGCCCCCCTCAATTGGCCAGTACTCTCAACTTATAACATTGGACCTGACTTCCTGCCAGAAGATTGGGACTCTGCCAAGCACCATTGGCAACCTGAAACTGCTTCAACAACTTCATCTCTCAGGATGCTTCAAGCTGTCAACACTTCCGAAATGCGTCTTTGATATGAAGTTTCTTAGAGCGCTTACCCTAACTTGTCTTGATCCAGAAGGGTTGCCTGAGGAGATGGCAGATTTGGAAGCTCTTGAAAGGCTTATAATCCACAGGAGCCCGATAACCAAGCTTCCATCATCATTCAGCCGGCTCACAAGACTTGGATACTTGTTCTTCTTGGAATGCCAAGGTCTAATCTTGCCTGATTGCTCAGGTCTCAAATCTCTAAGAACACTGCAGCTGGTAGACTGTGGCTTAACAGAAATTCCACAAACTCTTGGAACGTTTCTTCCACTAGAAGAACTACATATACGGGACTTCAACTTGGTCAGAATACATCCGAGCATTAAGCAACTCTCCAGGCTGGAAGTACTTTATGCCAGAGATTGCAAGGCTCTTGAAGGCTTGCCAGAGCTTCCTCCGGGACTCGCACGCTTGAAAGTGTGTAACTGCACAAGCCTAACATATGTGCCAAGTTTACTGACCCAAGATTCAGAGAATCAAGGGGCTGCAGGCATCAGGGTGGTCAATTTCGGGAATTGCTTCAATTTAAACCTGCACACTCGCAACAAAATCCTGGATGAGGCACAACAGGTTGTTCATCATTTCGCGACATATTTTTTAAATAAGGTCTGCTATTTCTCCTCTTTCACTGCACTGTTACAAGTTAGTTTGTAGCAGTCTGATACCATTTTGGAATTTTCATATCCAATCCAAAATCTTGAGGCAATGTGTTAGTGCATTTCCTCCGCTTATAAACTGGGCCAACAATAATCCACAATCCATGACTATTCAACATGGTTTCAAAACAGTCACGAGCATTGTCTCATGGAAGATTCTGTCACAATTTCATTTCGGTGCAGGAATTTGACGAGAAGGACTCTACCGAAGAACTGGAATTCGTGTTCATTATAACTGAAGTCAGATTCTGCATTCCTGGAAGCGAGCTCCCGGATTGGTTCCATTATCAAAGTGCCGGGTGTTCTGTAATAGTACAGGCAAGCAACAGCAGTGAAGTACTAGATTTCTGTCGGCTGGCATTCGGTGTGGTTGTGGCCTGCAACGGGGATTACAACTCTGACGATTTCGATATCAGATGCGAGTGCCTGTTGAAGACTCATTCCGGGCAGTACATTGAATGTGATTCCTACTACTACAGCCCTGACCCGGTTGACTTGGAGTATTGGGATCCCGTGTTCCTACAATCACACCATGTGTTCCTTTGGTACAACTCATGCGGCTTCAGTATGTCTCAACGGTATTTCGCAGAGGCCGAGTTCGAATTCTACGCCGTGGATGCCAGGAAAGAACGTCTGCTGAATTGTGAGGTGATCAGCTGCGGTGTTGCCCTGATGGAACTCAAGTGCGACATCGGTGATCAATATTACCCCGCCACAGCAGCCGGGAGAGGAGAGTTGCTATGAGAACATGGATCATGGAGAAACTGAAAGGGACTTGTGTCGGAAGCGATGAAATTGAACTTAATTTGGCGGGTGAGATATGCACACCCTGGACTGACTTAATAGAGAGGTGAACGAGGATTGACCTACAATGTACGCGATGATTCAAGCTTCTTTTGTACCATTCATTCTCTTCAGGTGTTCTTTCGGCATATCTAATCTAACGTGGTATCGGATTAAAGCTCTTGGAGAAACAGTGGCAGTAATAATAAGTTACTTGTGATTGCCGACGATGTATCTGATATTTCTTTACCGTGTTTGGTTGTAAAATAATGGAATGTTTACTCCCGGCATTTATGAAAATACTTCTTTGTTTAGTAGGAATAGGAACTGATATGTATTTGATGTCATTTTTACGGAGAACGTCTTATCCTAACAGACCACAAAAGTTAACTGCACTTTTGTTTGTGTTAGTTGTAGTTAGTACTTCTAGAGCTTTGTGTTCTGAATACGTTAATTTTTTTCCTTATGATAAAGAAAAAAGTTAACCAATTTATATTGAACGGTTGATTTGTTAATAATAAATTTTGATTCATAGTTTAATAAGATAATATAATTATTTAATTAATGATCAAAAGAAAATTTAAGTTACAAGCATGTGAAGGTTGAGTTTTTATTTAGATTTTAGAATCTATGTTCATAATCATTCAATTAACAGTGAGAAGAGCAAAGCCCAGGCATAGCTTTCGTTAGGGTAAAGCCCACAATATTTTGTCATAAGGCTTTCTGACGGCAGAAACCTAAAACTTATTCAAACCTTATGCCGCCTGGTGATTTGGAGACACTTCAGATTAATATTGAGAAAAGCAAAGCACAGTCATAGCTTTCGTTATTGAAGAAGAAGCCGACGGCAGAAACCCGAAAACTTATACCGCACATTTCTTATACCGCTCACTTCGGTCTGCTGATTTCGACTCACTTCGGTCGGATCATAGCACTCAAAGATGCACGCTCCTGTTCTTGTTCTTAGTTCGTATTTCTTTTCTATTCCTCCAGTTCTTTTTTTTCTTCTTCATCATTTAAAATGTAAATCTGATCTATGTAAGGGAAATGAGTTATCCATACATGTTTATGTCTGCTTTCAATTTTTACTTTGATTGCTGGGGGTTTTAGGGTTTATATCTTTTTTCTTGTGCTTCAAAGTTTAAGTAGTAGTCATCTCATCCTTCCAAGGTTTCAGTACAACAATTTATAAGTATAATAAACACCTTACGAAGTATTAATGGAAGAGTAGGCTAAGATCGTTGCTTTCTCTGATATCAGAGTCGCCACTCTCTCGGAAATGAGGATTCTTCTCCTATAACATGAAAGAAACAATGATTTCTGCAACCGCATTTAAGATTTCTTAAGCTATATAGATATATACATACTTATATATATATATATATATGTCTATAAACTAAAAAAAACTGTTTCAAGTTTTGCACGTACTGAACTTCTCTTCACTTCATTTCAGTTAAAAGGCTGATTTACCATAGTAGCATTTCTTGTTGTTACCACTGTGTTTTTGTTTTTTCATTATTCTAACTTTAATTAATATAATCAGAGGATTCTTTGAAACGGGAATCTGGAACCAGGGTTCACCATGCCAATATACAGGCTGCAAAGGTATAATTAATGCTTTATGATATTATTTAATATGGGTTTCTTTACTATATTCTTCATGCCATTCCTATTGGGTAGTGTAAATGTTAACATATGATTACTTTTCGAATATACTGTTGCTGGTTGGTGTCTAAGATTCTGCATTATTTTCATAATATGTGAACTTTAGCATACCCATTTAGTTACAACTACTACTGTCGTTCTTACTCAAACATGAGTCTAGATTGGTATTATTGCTGCTTATGTCTATGTTGTTTGTGTAAGATGCAATTTTGTGTTTATTTCAACTTCTGGTTGAGTTAATTTAAAGAACAAGGTTCATTTTGCGATTCTCTTGCAATTTTAATGGTACGCGTTGCAAGAAAATCTTGCTGTTTAATAATTGTGTTTAAAACCCCATAGATGTGAAGTGATATAGATATTAGCCCTCCATAATGTATGCATACAAAGTCATATTGCCTTGCTAATTAGTTACTTGGCAACTTTGATCAGTTTCAACTGATGAAAAATGGTGTGCTAGCCAATTAATCCTTCTATGACGTATAGTAATTACCTTGTTCTGATTTGACTTTATTTTGGCCATAGTTGATAATGACACACATCCAGAGGAGAAGAAATATATACTTTACTTGGCTTTATGAACATTAATCTGAGCAATCCGTGCTTTTATCTTGGAAAATGAACTACTTGCTTCCTAGATTGTTTGGCTTGGGTGTTACTGTTATACTCTATTATGGATTTGTTGGCGTAATGTTTGCCTCATGTGTGACAGGCTGTTGCTGATATTATTCGCACGACCTTGGGTCCACGATCCATGTTGAAGATGCTACTTTATATGTGTATCTCTTCTGTTAAAATTTGACTAGTTTTATATATTGTTGTTCACTTATAGGAATTGTAGTTACAAATGATGGAAATTCTATCTTGCGAGACTTAGATCTGGCACATCCAGCAGCAAAGGCATGCTCCTCTCTTTCTCTCTCTCTATTTTTTTCCCCGTCTAAGCTGAATATTTTATTTTTGTATATTATTGTTCACTTATAGCTTAATGATGTTGATCCCAGCTGGATTTACATATTGTGTGCTATTCATTTTTCTATGTTGGAACATATGTTTCTTTAGTCTTTCTTGTTATCTTACTTGACTTTTGCATTCTCCAAACATTATTTGTTTATTTTTCTTTATTCATTTGCCTTTTGTAGTTTGATTTTTCCCTTTCTTATTCTTGTGCTTCATTTTGTGTTATTTTTGTTCTCAAACATTTTCCTTTTGTTTGTCTATGACAGTCCATGATAGAATTAAGCCGAACACAAGATGAAGAAGTAGGAGATGGAACTACATCCTTTATTGTTCTTGGTATGGCATCAATTTCATACTATCTCACAATCTATTGTTCAGCATGAAATATGTCCTTTTCTTTGTGTTTTTGTTGGATTATAAGTTTATCTTTGTGTTATGCTTGACAATCTCCAATATTTCCTTGACATAATATGGCAGATTGCGCTAGTATCTGGAACTGTATATTGTATGATGTAAATGCTTAGTAGGTTTTATTATTGCAACTGATTGAAATAAATTGCTTGTAGCCGGAGTGATGCTTCATGTTGCAGAAGCCTTCATTGACAAGAACTATCATCCAACAGTCATTTGTCGAGGTAACATTATGTTTCTATTGGAATATTTGTCATGCTTGCATAAAACTTTGGTTGAGAATGTCTGCTTTTACTTGGTTTGCAGCCTACAATAAAGCTTTGGAGGATTCCATTGCTGTGCTAGACTAAATTGCAATGAATATTGATGTCAATGACCGTAAGTTTTTGTGTATTTTATGTTAATATTCTTACAAATATTATGTAACTGTCTTGGATATACTGATCTGTAGTTGTTTTCCCAAAAACAAATTCAATTTATGTCATAAATTTTATTCTTCTAAGTTAAGGGAAATTTTGAAAGCTTTTTACAAGTTAGGCA
This sequence comes from Erythroxylum novogranatense, assembly GCA_029891385.1. Lineage (NCBI taxonomy): Eukaryota > Viridiplantae > Streptophyta > Magnoliopsida > Malpighiales > Erythroxylaceae > Erythroxylum > Erythroxylum novogranatense. The sequence continues at coordinate 9,032,108 of CM057232.1, read as the reverse complement.
ATAGTAGCATTAGGACCCTTCTCAGGGGAAGGGAGCCAAACAAAAACTCACGAGAGCAATTCCTATAAGAATAAGAAAATACTGTTTGAGTTATTGATGTATATATATACATATACCAATTGCAGGGGCAACAATGCTGGGGTTGGTCAAGAGTTGTATAGGCACAAAATTCACCAGTCAATTTGGAGACCTAATCGCTATACGTATTTCTTATGGCATGCATATTTTTTTCTGTGACGGAAACCTTTCTAGCCTCTATTTAATAGGCCTGATACTGAATTTGGACTTGCAGTCACTAATAATTGTACTAGCATTTGTTTTAGTTCTTTGTTGTGTGTCCCAGCATATTTTGATAAGCGTAATTTAGAATAGTTGTGGGACCCTAAAATTATAGAACTGCATGTTACAATTCACGTGAAAAAAATTAGGATATATAGAAGAAATTTTAAAATAGGAGTGTGACTGTATATTACAATGACAATTGAGTTCCATGACAATTTCATACATGCAGAATTATTTTTGCCTTGTTGCTTTGAATTAAGTTGAATAGTATCTTGTATGATTCCTACTTTAATGTTTGCTGGAAGAGAAGAGTACACAAATCATTAAAAACTAAATTCTATATTCAATGTTATTTAATTGTTCTGTGCTTTGTGCTAAGTCTTTAGTTAATGTCCAGGATCTAGCAATCGATGCTACCACAACAGTAGTTGTTGACCTTGGCCAGGGATTAAGAGAAGTGGATATTAAAAATTATATTAAAGTTGAGAAAGTACCAGGTGGGCAGTTGGAAGATTCCAAAGTTCTTAAAGGAGTTATGTTCAACAAGGATGTGGTTGCCCCTGGTAAGATGAAAAGGAAGATTGTCAATCCACGCATTATTCTTCTTGACTGCCCACTTGAATACAAGAAGGGTGAGAATCAAACAAATGTTGAGTTGGTTAAAGAGGAAGACTGGGGAGTCCTTTTAAAAATGGAAGAGGAATACATTGAGAACATGTGCATGCAGATACTGAAGTTCAAACCCGATCTAGTAATCACAGAGAAAGGGCTTAGTGATTTAGCGTGCCATTACTTAAGCAAGGCAGGTGTCAGTGCTATCAGGAGGTTGAGGAAGGCTAACAACAATAGAATTGTAAAGGCTTGTGGGGCTGTAATTGTGAACAGGCTTGATGAATTGCAAGAATCTGATGTGGGTACAGGTGCTGGTCTATTTGTGATTATTGATGTAATTAGTGTAAGATGCTTATATTCAATAAGTTCATGTGTTATTCTCTTATCTACAGGCTCTGATGATTATAGCATTAAACCATGGGCGTATTAATTTGGATGTCTTCAAAATAGTACTCAGTGTTGGGCCCGTGTTTAGTGTGAGATGTTTATATTCAATAAGTTCATGTGTTATTGTCTTATCTGCAGGCTCTGACGATTATAGCATTCAACCATAGGCGTATTAATTTGGATGTCTTCAAAATAGTACTCAGTGTTGGGCCGATGTTTGCTATCATGAATTTCATAAAGAGTAAGTTTGATTTCTGAATGAGTTTTACATAAACATGCAATTTTATTATTCAGAAATTTTTTATCTCTTGGTAACTATCCTGCTGCTTACAGGTTGTTTAGATGTTCTACTTATGTTTGGTGCTTACAGCACTGCACAAGGCATGGCTATCTCAGGAGTCGTTATTCAGTTTTTCTGGACTAGCTTTGCTTCAACAGGAGTATCATATCTTTACTTGTGAGTAGCTAGAGTTGTTTTGCTATCATTGTTTAACATTGCCTTTGTGCCATTACATTTCCTTCCCTCTATTGGTCTTCATTTTTAGTTTTGAAATGCTGCAGGCGGGTTCTAGATGAAAAGAATAAACGGAGTGCAGATCCATTCTGTTTCAGGATTTATATACTTGTGTTAGGTGTTTTATGCAGCTGTGCGTTTGGTCTTTGCTCTGTTACTCAAACTTTCAGTTTGTCATTCTGTCTAACGTATCAGATCAACCATTCTTTCAATTTTTTAAGTTTGATGAATTGAAGTTAAAAAAGCTTTGTGTTTGTTGTATTGTGTGTTGACTCGTGTTTGTGAAAATCTTATGATGCATTTAATTTTTAATCTTTACGGATATCGCAGTTTGCATTTAATAGTTGCAAGCATTGATATGGGTGAATGTGTATTATGTGGAGGTGTGTATGCTTTTGATTGCTTCAGTTAGACTGATATAAATAGTTCTTCCTCTTGTACATCCCACATTATGCCCCAACCTTGTTGTTTATTAAAATTTTCCTCTAACTGCTGTAGGTGTCCTGTTTTGGTTACTGATCTTTGCGTGCAAATTCATATTTGCCTACTTTCTCCAGGCAAGTATGGCACCTTAATCTTCACATTGATTGAAGAGGACATGAGATCATCTTTGAATTTTTGCTGGAAAAAATGTTTTACATAATCTTAACTTGCGTGTAGATTAAACCCCCTGTCAAACCCACAAATATTATAAGGGATCTTCCCTCTGTGCAATACTCGTGGCATGATCTTATATCAAAGAGTAAGTTTGTTGATTGTGTTTTGAGTTTCCTGTGTTGTGGGAAATTTTTAGATTGGTTTAGCAAGGGGCTTAAAGTATATGTTTGTTAGGAGTTGTTTATCTTGTGAAGTTGCATATAATGTTACACATTACTGCAAGTTGGCTCTCTGCAATGTTTTTCATTCATTGATGCTGTTATGAGTCTATCGACAACTATAAATTTGCTGGTAATAGGATATTACATGTTGCATATGCTAACAACTATCTTGAACATTGTTAGTTAATGGGCTGGAGTAAAAGCACGGGACAACTCAATGGAAGTGAACTCTCTTTAATTTCCAAAACACACATATAGCGAGTAGACTCAACTTATTAAACTGTTCATGTGCCTTATCATTTCTTCATATCCAGCTCAATATATTTACTTATGTTATTTTTGTTTATCATTCAACATTTGTCTTGATAAAATGTAGTAGATGTTTTGGTTTTCTCCATCTTAAGGTTAATGTGCCTTATCCTCTTGTACTGTCACTGTAGGATTTGTTTTATCATTCCCTGAGTGGTGAGAAACTAGAAAAAGTTCATGAATACAACTTTGATCATCCTGGTAAGCTTTTTCTTGATTCCAGTTAAGTTCATTATATTTTACTGATATCAATATCATTGTTGTTAGTTCTTTCCTAGATTTATGGGCTTAGACTATGTTGTAACATGCAAACTGGTTATGTTTGCTTGTCTTGTTTCCTTCTTCTACAGAATCTTTCAACACGGACCTTCTACTTTCATGCATGGAAGAATCGAAAAATGGACGGGCAACTAGTATACCGAATTATGACTTCAAGACTCATAAATGCACAGATCATGGACGTCAGGTATAGAATCAGCTTCAGAAAATGCAGAAGATGATCCCTATGTCCTAACATCTTTCGTTAAACTATATGACATTTGTTTCTTGAAAGCAGTGTTTTTGGTCAAGTGTAGGTTAATCCTTCGGATGTCATTATAGTAGAGGGAATATTAGTTCTTCACGAAGCTCGGGTCTGTGATCTCATGAAAATGAAGGTCTTCGTTGATAAAGTTTGCAAATATAATAATTCCTCGAGCTGCGGACAATGATGTTGCAATTGATCCCAGGTATGGGGAAAATGCAATATGTTGGTATAAATTATATTTTAGTTCCTTATTGATCAAATTATTTTTAATTTTGTGTTTGAATTATTTTACTTAATCTTTTATCATTAAAATATAATAATAATTTTAATTATATTATATTATATTATATATTATTTTATAAAAATTGTTGAGAATATAATATAAATAAATGTAAAAAAGTCTTATATAATATGGACTAAAAATTATATGAGAAAAAGAGCTATATAGTAACAAGTTATATAAGACTAATAAAAAACAAGATATATTATAAATTAAATACTGAAATAATAATTATGTGACTCAAAGGTAGTAACTATTGACTTGCTACATTAGCAGCTCTCAGAGAAGACTAGAGAACCTACAACTAAGATTATATATCAATATATTAGTATTTTAAATAAGTTATTTTTAATTTTAAATTTAAATTTATATAAAATAACTTACTATGAGATAAGAGATGCTCTTAAATAAGGATGAATAATCAGACTTTCGGAAGATTTTTTCGTAGTTATTTTCACCCCATTTTCTTCCATAAGAATTTTTGATCTTTCAATACGGGGTACCTTAGTGGGATCCAAATCTCACTATTAGTACTGTATGTTATCGAACATAAGCATCATTCTGATTTTTACGGTTCCTATAAATGCCTTATCATAATTTTTATTATAATAAGATTCTAAATAATTTTATAATGAATAATAAATTAAAATTTACCCCTTTCTAATCTAAAAAACTTGTATGTACTTTCATACTCTATACAACAGGCTACTTCAAGATAAGAGTTCAAAATCGTTAGCTGGTTTTTTCACTTCAAAATTTGATATATATACAACTTGCTTGTCTTACAATAATAATTTAAATAGTAAAACATAAGAGATTAAAAAATTAAATATAAATTAATTATTAAAATTTCTTATATTTTTTCTTTTTTTGTAATCATATTTCTCATCTCGTTGTCCTTGATATGAGCAATCTGCTTCTCTTGCTAATCCATTGTCTCGAATCCACTTATAAGCCTTTTTTTTAGATTAAGGATGGAAGTCCTATTTTCTGACGGTGGCAGCACACAATTTATCAATTCCTGAATTGAGAGTTCTTTTTTCTCATAAAACTTTTTCGTTGATTTGCCATTTTCATCCACATTGTTTAAGGCTTCTACAGTATTTGCTATAACATGCGCCCAACAAGTATCTTTACAAAATAATATACAATAAAATATAATTAAAATTATTAATAAGTACAATAATTAAATACGAGTTAAATAAAAAATTAAATGAGTATACCTGCATGTTGTCTTCTCACATCAGCTAAATCAATTTAAAATTTTATCCTTATTTGAATTAATTTCTCTCATAACATTATCATGTTAAAAATTAGGAATCATTTGATTGGACAACAAGAAATGTCATATTAGCTGATGTGAGATTCCAGCACGATGGTAATACTCATATTTTTATTTCATATTTAACTCATATTTAATTATTTTATTTATTAATAATTCTAATTATATTATATTTTGAATTATTTTATGAAAAAACTTGTTGGGCGCATGCTATAACAAATGCTGTAGAAATCTTAAACAATGTGGATGAAAATGGCAAATCAACGAAAAAGTTTTATGAGAAAAAAGAACTCTCGATTCAGGAATTGATAAATTGTGTGCTGCCACCGTCAGAAAATAGGACTTCCATCCTTAATCTAAAAAAAAGGCTTATAAGTGGATTCGAGACAACGGATTAGCAAGAGCAGCGGATTGCCCATATCAAGGACAACAAGATGAGAAATATGATTATAAAAAAAGAAAAAATGTAAGAAATTTTAATAATTAAATGTTATAATTAATTTTTTTAATCTCTTACGTTTTACTATTTAAATTTTTATTATAGGACACGCAAGTTTTATATATATCAAATTTTGAAATGAAGGAACAAGTTGATTCCGAACTCTTAAAAGTTATCTTGAAACAGCCGGTTGTGGGGAGTATGGAAGTATATAAAAGTTTTTTAGATTAGAATTAGGTAAGTTTTAATTATTTATTATTCATTATAAAAGTATTTAGAATCTTGTTATAACAAAAATTTTGTGACAAGGCATTTACAGGGGCCGTGAAAATTAGAATGATACTTATATTAGATTGCATGCAGTATTAATAGTGAGATTTGGATTTCACCAAGGTACCCCATATTGAAAGATCAAGAATTCTTATGGAAAAAAATAGGCTGAAAATGGCTACGGAAATGTATTTCGAAAGTCGGATCATTCATCTTTATTTAAAGCATCTCTTATCCGTGGTAAGTTATTTTAAATAAATTTGGATTTAAAATTAAAAGTAACTTATTAAATACTGATATATGATATTAATTGTAGGTTCTTCGTTCTTCTTCGAAAGCTGCTAGTTTATCAAGTTAACAGTTACTGCTTTTTTTTGTCACATAATTGTTGTTTCAGTATTTAATTTGTAATGTCTTTTGTTTTTTATTAGTCTTGTATAGCTTTTTATTGTGTAGAAGCTCTTTTCGTATAATTTTTGTCCATATATATATGACTATTTTGTATTCACGACACTATATTCTCAACAAGTTTTTATAAAATAATATATATAATATAATTATAATTCTTATCATGTTTTAATGATGAAAGATTAAGTAAAATAATTCAAACACAAAATTAAAATAATTTAATAAATAAGGAACTAAAATATAAGTTATACCAATATACTACATTTCACGATGCTTAAGATCACATTTATTGTCTAGTCAAATGATTCTTAAATTTAAATAAAATAATGTTAAAAAATATGGACTCAAATAAAATAAATAATCATAGATAATGATATGGAGAATAATCTTAATTTTAAATAAAATAATGTGAAGAAGAATTGGGACAAAGGGAAAAAACAGATAATTGTAATTATAAAATGGGTATATACTAATTAAAAAAGATTCTTACAACATTATTTTGAAGTGATTCCAAATGTGAATATATAAACTTCTTTCTCTATATGTGTAGATAAATTCTGACATAAGGGTTCACTTTTTAGATTTTTGTCTTTCAATAATGGTGCTTGAATTGTCTAATTAGTTGGCTAAGTTGTTATTGTAGATAAGTAGGTTTGTTTTGTAGATGGAAATGGAAAATTATGTCAAATATTTGTGTTAATTGTTTAATTTAGTATCATTTTCGGGTTACAATTTAAAATAACATAAATTTAAAATAATTTACAATCATTTTCGAGTTTCAATTTAAAATTCAACAAATAAAAATAACATTTCAAAAGATATAATATCAAAACTGCAAGCATTAGGTCTGGAGACTCAGAACTGACTCGAAAAGAAACCATACGACTAAAAGTCATTAATATACAAAACTGTAGCGTTGTACACTAATTACTTTTAACCATTTATAATTTTTTAAAATTATCAAAATGTTGTTAAATTTATCTCCGTTACCAATGCTGATCAAAATTGGTGGATGGAAGATGATACTTCCTAACATAGACACTTCCATTTCTCCATCAAATTTGCTCAGATTGTAATTAACATATTGTGCCCAAATGATTCAGACCTAATATTAGTGATTATTTTATATATAACAAGTATTATTTTTGACACTATGTTCTATATGATCTACCAGAATGAATGCTCTTTACTAGGCCGAACAAAATTGAATGTACAAGAACAAAATGAAAAAAAAAAGTGATCTCTTCTGATAATTTCCATTAGAAGTTGGCATCCTGGCTGCTGCAACACTTTTGTGAATGCTAATTGCTGTCTGTGCCGAAGAATTGATCTGCAAATTCCCCCATACTTGGGATCATTATGGATTTTATTGTTTTGAAAAATTAAATTATAATTAATACTAATTAGTAATATATAGATTTGTAATTATACGTTATGTGTGTATATATATATATATATATATATATATATATAACTTCAAATCAGAAGCACTGCAGATCACATGATAACTGGTAGCAACGTGGTCAGCTTTATCCCACACGAAACTTGATCCAGATCCTTGCGGCACCTCCAAAATATCTAAAGTAAAATCATCTTGTCTATAACCAATCGATGTTTTAAAAGTAGAACATTCAAAAAGGGCTCTATCAATGCGTAAATACAGAACATTTTGTGATCGTCCACCCCTTCATCCTTAGTATACCTATACTTAATGAACTACTATTTGATAGTTCTTCGCCAGAAGTCCTATATTATAATTTACGACTTAAGTGTTCAATCTTGTTTCTTGTTTGATTTATGTGCATTCATTAAAAAAAAAAGTATATATAGGCAAAATGTTGGTCACATAATGCGTACAAGTTATTGAGAAAATGTTACTAATAATAATATATTAATAGCAGATCTACAAAGAAAACAACTGAAAATGTCTAGGCCAAACAAGTTCGGCATTTCAATTTAGAACTACAAAAGAACTTAAACGTAAGAGGGATGCTGCAACAAGTCTATAAAATTCGCTTGTCCTATTGAGGTCAACAGACAAAGATCATCCATACTTTGACAATAAAGAAAATAGTACAGAATAAAATGAAGCATTTCTGTGGAGGAAATATGCTTGATGTGGCCTTCTGAATCTCTCTACCAATGTTTTAAGGAATGAACTTCTGCACCAAATCTTTAAAATCACAAGAAGAAGACTGGTTAATCATGATTTCCATCATCTTTCGGAGGATCTAAAAATGTAAAGAGCAAAACAAGCAACAAGTGAATTAAGTAAAGATGACTTCCCCACATTTGACCTTCCTAATGAGAGCCATATAATTCAGTAGATATCTTAGTCGTTTTATTTTTCAAAATACAGACAAGTGCAAACGTCAACAATTAAAACGTTCTGATTATAAAGGAACTAACTTCTCCGTTCTACTAACCAATGACAACCACTGAATGCACAAAGAAACAAGTAGACAAGTCTAGTGCATTTTACGAAAATTTACCATCTTCCTCCACCTCTTTTTTCTTCTGTTTTGTGCTTTCTGGAAATCAATAGGAAGATTAGTGGCAAAGAGATCAGAATGTAATGCTAGCAAAAGTAGCAAGATAAGGAAAGTTAGAAACTGACTGCAATGCAACCCATCTTTCCAACTAAATTACTAAACTATTAAAGGACAGTGGTTAATTCTCATATCTGATGAGACAACTTCAAATCACATCCACCTTGATTCTCACATAAAGTGAGAAAGAGGAGGGATGTAGATAAAACTAATTCAAAGAACAATTAATAGTATGAACATAAACATTTGATCTCCTAACACTTTAAGCCTTACAAATCAGCAAACTAAAACCCGCTTGCACGGCAGGCCTAATAAATCAATGTCGAAAGCCAAACTGGAAATTTCAGCAATGGACACGATTTTTCAGAAGCTGACAACAACGAGCAATATTGACTGTAAGCTTGGAACCACAAAAGACACCAATTCATCAAAGTCATAAGTTTTAAAAAAATAGGACGACCCATCTATTTTTCCCATCAAGTATTTATTTCCTAATTAAGGTTCCTCGATGTAATAGGACGAATATATGAGATTCAACAGAAGCGGACAATCTATATATATATGTATGAGAACAAGATGAACTTCAAACATTATCAACAAAGACCATGACCATATACCTCATAATGGCCCTTCTGAAATTCATTCAGAAAGTTTGCAGCAATAAAAGTCCAACAATATACGATAGAGGAACTTCCATGTCATAGACTGATAAATCAGGATAAAAATACGATTTCCCATCAGGATATATCACTTCAACATGTTCCACCTCAGATTTACTTTTACAATATGCTGAAAATGTTGTTACCTAAGAAATAAACTCAATATATTAGCATAATAAGGGATACGCAAAAGCTGCAATAAAGCAACTAGAAATTCAGAATTCTTTACCATTGTATTCAACAATCTTTGCCTTTGTCAGATCAGTGGCTGTACATTCAATGAAAACATTTAATTTTTTGTCTTCAAATTAAAAAAATTTTAAAACACAAACTTCTTCAACCATATAAATGACATTGTATCTAAAAGGGTGAAGAACGTGTCATACAACCGTTGCTCAAATCATCAAATGGATACAGAAAACATGGAAAAGAAAATAACATATCAAACTGATGTCTACGAAATGTGCTTTCAGTGAAAGGTGCAGCATAAGTATGAAATAGATAACAAGAAAGATAATAACATATCAAACTGCTGGATCACTCTGAATTTTGTATCCCTTCCTAAATAAGAATATCCTGCATGTTTTCCACGTATATATTTTGCAATTTTAACAAGTCTCAAATTATGGTAAGCAGGGTAAAACAAATCCAGCTAGAGATGGCCATTAGATGGAGAATGTGCTGAGCTTTAACCAACTATTAGAACAATCAAGCATCTCTATTCGATTGAAATCCAACAAGCCATAGATGCATACAACTAATAATTAGTATGGAGGAAACTCAACATATTAACTCCATGAAATACAAAGCCTCAAGTCTAATATTTTTATATCAAACTTTAATATAGCTATTACTCCAAAAATACGGGGCTAAATGAAGGCAAGGGTGTAATATGTGACAAAATTTATATAAAGTAATAATTTTATATAAATAAAAATAGTGGTATTATCATCTTGAAAATTTTAAGCAATTCAAACAAACTACAATGTTTGAAAAGTTATTTATGTTGGATAAGATAAAAGTTATGTTCTGGTTCAACTCATTGCTTGAAAAGATAGAATTTTATCATACTTTAAATGTAATGAAAATAAAATGTTTGATTTAAGAGTATATCTATGAAAAAAATTTGGTTGAAAGATTAATCTTTTAAATTTATAAGATAATTTCACATATTCTATTTTGTAAAGTTAATTGATTATGTGTTTTCATAATGGAATTGAAGGTGAACATATATTTATTATCGAATTGTTTCCTTACCTATTGTTATACCTCCATTTGAATTCTGTCTTAAAGGGTATAAATTCGGACGCATTGTCAGAGCAACGTAAAACGGCGACGTAATACACATTAATAAAACTAATAAAAATCCCTAGCATAGAGAGGATTTTTGCGACAACCTCTTTCGGATGTCAGGGATTGTTGCAACAGCTTGCTGCTCAATGACGACAAAAGGCCGGTACGATAGTGGCGGTGAAGATGATATTCCTATTCCTGCCTCCAACCAGGATCAAGAAAATCCGTTGTACTAACTACAAGACGAAGGAAGCCGCGTAGGCCCGTCCTAGATGTGTGCTGCGGAAAATCATGTAGATGGCTCCCTGAAGCCTCACTCGTACGTTCGAATCCCAAGGTTATGATTCACCTTCGAACCCCCCTAGTCGTCATTTGCTGTTGACGCCGTAACGGATTTTCAAACATGCTGCAGTTAGGTCCGTTAAAAAGGGGCCCTGCTTCCTTCTTACTCGCCACGTCGGAGGGCTGTTCGTCGCTTGAGCTGCCGGCAATCACACACAATTTACTGCCTCCCAGCTTTGAGCTTGAAGGGTGGGGAGAATTATTAATGTTTGTCGTGACACCTAGGCAACGGTCATGATCCAACACCTTTTCTGGTAAGATTTCCCTTCCAAAACCATAGTCTCCAGCTAATGTTTGCTTAAAAGTGCAGTCTTGCATTTCCAAGGCTATAGGATGGGAAATTTTTGTCTGCGAACTGATTAGATCTTGTATTGAACATTAACAACTTACCTTTGTTGATTCAAATTGAAGTAGATGTTAAAGGAGCATTTTTATTAACCGAATTCGATTTAATTAAAATTGAATACAGATATAAAAATAATACATGATCCGAGCAATTTCTGGTGAAAAAGTCTCAAATGATAACTCATCACCATGTACGTGCGATTATCCATAGTGCTTTACAACTGGGAGAAGGTAAGACTAATGGCCTGATTTAGTCTGCCAGGGGAGCATGAACATGATCATGAGCATGGGCTTCTGTTTTCTTCTCTACCAATTTCGTTTCTTAGTAACTATGATTCTGATGCAGCTATGCCTATCTTTGAGGCTTAAATGATACCCAATTTGCACATACAATTGAATCTTTATTTGGAAGCCGCATGAACACATACACATTAACTAAGCAACTTGCAAGGTCTTGATATATAGTTGACAGTAAACAGTACGCAAGTTTCACTATGTAGATACCAAGAATAGTATACAGGAAGCAGATATAGTAACACTATCACATGAAGGCTAATAGTCCCAATCCCCACGCATAAAGTACCTCTTAACTGGAAGTTTTTTATATGATTTAAAGTAGTTTAGTTAGTCTAACTTTTATGGACTATCCTGAATAAATCATTAAAGATGTATTACTTCTGCAATTTAAAGAATTTACTGAATAATCTCCTGTTAATAACATTTAATTCTAGACTTTTTATACGAATCTGCTCGTAAACAATGTGATGCTCTTATTGTAAAGGCAATAAGAATATAGGGGTGAGGAGAATATATTCATTATTAGTTTACTGTATCTTCATTGCTAAACCTCTTGTATCTTCATATTGGATTGCGGATGTATAGGGATTGAGTCAGAGTGTTTATACTTTTGGAACTTGTCCTCGGATATCACATGGTCAAAATCTTGACACGACCGCAAATCTCAAAGAATGTTCATTGATTTTTCCTCAACCATGCAACCCAAAATAATAAAGAAAAGTGACCAAGGAAGATTAAAATATATACAAGAGAATGTGTTTTTTTGCTTTGAGAGTGATGGTATAGTATAACAGAATTGGTTATCGAACAGAAAAAAAAATCCAATTGTAGTAAAAAAGAGGGTTGAGAGGAATGCAGATTGTATAAGATTGGTTAGAGGGCTGTACGTGTGTGGGAACTTGAACCAGTAGAATTTGCAGCTGTTCAAGGTTCGGTCATGAACTTCATCAAAGCCTCTTCCTTCTGTTTCATACTTTATCCCATGTTGGTCAGTTTCTCATTGGTTTCCTAAGATTTAGGTTTTGCAGAACTTCAGGTTTCTGATGCCCACTTTTTGGTTACTACCGCCACCACCTTTACATTTGCTCATCAAAATCTCCAGGTTGTCACTGGTGTATCTCACCATGAAGGTAAGTTTCTCTGTAACAGAGAGATTTTGCTTCTCAGTTAAAGTTCATGAAGGTTGATGGCTGGACAAGTAGAAGTAAATGGGGTGCTTCATAAATTTCCTGTTTACGGTTCTTTGGTTGGATCTTGGATGCAAAGTAAGCTTAACGGGAAGCAAGGGGATAAAAAACAGAATGCTGCTCCAACTGCTCGTAAGTTTCCATTTTATCTTTATTGTTCTTTATGCAACTCCATGAACCTAGTGATGATTCTGAAATCTATTCTTTTTCTTCAGATACTAATAACCGATCAAAAGAAAAGTTGTCTTTGCTGAAACTTATGCTAGAGATAGTTAAGACAGTGAGGGATGTTGATTTTGTATTACTTGTATTGTTTTTGGGGTAGGTAATCTTAACACTATCATGATATGGAAATGATTCTTCTAATGGACCAAAACTTGAAATGGAAAATTTATCTAATCATGATTATATTCCAGTGTCAATACAGAAATCAGAAATTTGGAATTTGATTTGCATTCAGACTCCAGTTTGAAGTAACGATAAAGAAAGCAAAAGAAGTAAAAAGGGTCAATCAAGCAATCATATATAGAAGTTACATGGATCTATTGTCCAGAGATATTGTTATTGGCAAAAAAAAGAAAAAGTTTTAACAGTAATGATTTTCCTATTCTGTACAGGCCATATGACACAAGATTCTCGAGAAGAGTTTAGTGATTGGCCTCACGAATTGCTAACTATTGGAACATTTGGCAACGCTGAACTTAAACAGAACATTGTAATCCAGGAAGAAGAGCAAGTCCATCCAGAGCACCAGTCTCCATCGACCACAGATGATGGTTTAGAAGACTTCACGCCTGAAGAAATTGGCAAGCTTCAGAAAGAACTGACAAAGTTATTATCCAAGAAACCAACCTCTGAAAGGGAGAAGGAGAAGGAAATTGCTAACCTCCCACTTGATAGGTTTCTTAACTGTCCAACGACTTTGGAGGTAAGTCGTAGGATTAGTAACACTTGTACCAGTGCAATAGATGAAAAGGAAGATGACATTGAGCGAACCATCAGTGTCATACTTGGTAGATGCAAAAACATTTGTGAAAATAAAAAGAAAGAAATTGGCAAGAAATCCATCTCTTTCCTGCTTAAGAAGATGTTCGTGTGCAGAAGTGGATTTTCACCGCAACCACGTTTGAGAGATACACTTCAGGAATCAAGAATGGAGAAGGTATATATGCTGATACAACGGTTACAATTTACATAGGAATCTTTCTGCTTTATTTGTTCTTACAAACTCCTACTTCTGGTAATAATGGCTTTATGCAGCTTTTGAGAACATTGCTTCACAAGAAGATCAACCCTCAAAATACTCCTAGGTCAACTTCTGTGAAGAAATATCTGAAGAGCAGACGCACTTCAAAGGATGATGAAGAAGAAGAAGATCAAAGTCGACATACAAATAGTGATGGATATAAATGGGTGAAGACACATTCTGAATGTAAGTTTCTTCTTCTTTTCATGTTTCTTACCGTAGCTCCTTAGTCCTTGTATTGGATATCATTGCCATGCACACTAACATGGAATCTTGTTCCCTTTTCTCCTGTTGCAGACATTGTTCTAGAAATTTAGATTGACCTTCAACTATGTCAGTTAGTCCAAGGTATGTCCAGTCACTCATTTCCAAGAAATCTGGAAACACTATTGGGATCATGATCAATCATCAAAAAAGCTGGAATCATACAAGAAGCTGGTGTGCCTCCTTACATCTATAGATGATATCATCAACATTTGTCACAGTACATGCCCCCTTTTTTCATGGTTGCATCCATTGCAACACATGTTACTTAGTACATCCATTGCAACACATGTTACTTAGTACTCCAAGGATTTCTGTAGACTGTGCTGACAAAAGCTAGACATTCCCTGCACTTTTTTTTATTTCCTTTTTTACCATACCCCTCTTCTCCTTTATTTTTTTTTTCAACTTTCTAAACTAGAGTTGTGTCAACATGTACACTTTTTGTTCTCCATATCTATGTTTGATCTTTGTATTATATAACATTTGGAGTGAATAATATTCATTTCACATGGTGATATGCCTTATCTCAATCCTCTCAATTAATTACCAAAAAAAAAGAGTAATTCATAGATATACATATGTTATGAATCGGAAAACTTCTTAACATTCCCAAGAAAATTAGAGTCATCTGGGAAGAACTATATCAAATTAATGAGAGAAGATTGTTCATTGGATCTTTATGTTGCCTAATTATTTTCCTTTAACTGAAATTGAACAATTAAATCCTAAGGTTTTTTCTTTTAAAATTTTAATTTAGAATATTGGTTACAAAATTTGAGGTAATTAAAGGTAGAATTTTTCTTTGACAATAAAATTATTATCTTTTAAGCATGTGTTAAATAAATTATAAGTATTTATAATTTATAAAATAATTAGCATAAATTAGGAAGGAAAAGAGGAGAAGAGAAATACATCCAGCAGCTTTTGCATTCAATTCACGCGACTTATAGCGTGAATTGATTTTACAAAGGAAGGAGGGTTTCAACCCACGCGTTCATTGAAGTCTTAACTAATCTTGTTATTCCAAACGGTGGAATTGAATTCAGTCCTTTCCAAATGGGGTGTTAGATGATTTAAATGCAGTATTGCTCCCATGATGTACTCACTATGCTATTTCGAAAGAAAACAGAGAGAAGGTCGGATGATGATGAATTATTTATTTTTAATTTACAAAGTAATGTTGCTTGTAAGTTTATTTTAATTTGATTTGGTTCTGCAGGGAACAAATTTGAAACTTGACCGCGTGGGAGGGAAGGTGGTGAGAAAGAAAATGACTGCCTGTCAATTTCAGCATCCAAGGACAGCAAAGATCTCATTCTGTTATACTCTCTTTCCATATTTTGTCTCGCTCCACGCTCGTTTGTCCCCTCTCTTCACCGAAGGCTGTTATAAACAGTCTCTCTGGCTTTCTTCATCGTCCTCTGCTACTAGGCTGGTTTTTCTTGCAATTTCTCTTATTTTTTACTCTCTTTATCGTTCTTCTCCGATGGTTTTCACCATTTTCTCTAATTCTATTGCATTCCATCCTCTCTCTGATTCAATTTCTTTCTTTGTTGTTTCTTTTCCATTCTCTCTCTGATTCTATTTCTTTCTCTGAGAATGGAAAATAAATACTAATTTTCATTCTCTCTTTGATTCTATTTCTTTCTCTGAGAATGAAATGCAATAGAATCAGAGAAAATGATGAAAACTACCGAAGAAGAATAATGAAGAGAGTAAAAGATAAGAGAAATTGCAAGAGAAACCAGCATAGCAACAGAGGATGATGAAGAGAGCCAGAGAGACTATTTATAACAGCCTTCGATGAAGAGAGGGGACAAACGAGCGTGGAAAGAGACAAAATATGAAAAGAGAATATAACATAATGAGATTTCTGCTGTCCTTGGGTCTTAAAATTAACAGGCAGTCATCTTCTCTCTTACCACCTTCGCTCCCACGCGGTCAAGTTTCAAATTTGTCCCCAACATAACCAAATTAAATTAAAATAAACTTTACGAGCAACATTACTTTATAAATTAAAAATAAATAATTCATCATCATCCGAATTTCTCTCTATTTTCTTCCCAAATAGCACAGTTTAGCGAGTGCATCATGGGACCAATACTCGTTTAAATCATCTAAGTTACCCATATCCAGAGGAATTATGCCACCACCAATACAAGGCGGACAGGGGTCAAATGCTTCCACGTCAAAACCCTAAAACAAATAACAGTTAATTAATAATAAAATTACAACAGAGGCTAGCTAATCAATGTTCTTAAAACAAGTCATACTTAGACCGCTTTCATCAATTTGCTTTATATAGCTTAACCACTTTTCGTACCGCCCACTTTTGGTGAAACCCCTTTTCTCATATTCCTCTTCGCTATCCTCGAACTCTTCCATCACCGTGTCGTCCTCCTCCATCTCCGATGGTTTATTAAACTTATTGCACGCAGATTCAATGTAGCTTTCGTCAATCTTCACCTTCTTCAGCGGAGGTTTCTTGAACGACGATTGCGATGTGACATCGGTTCCCTGATTCTCCTCCAATTAATCGTCTTCGCTACGGTCTTCGACCTCCTCCATAGTTGCCGTGTCCTTCAGGTTCGCGTGGCTGGCAACAGCCCACATCTCTGGCTGATTCATACGGCAAATTTGATCGTATTCGACTAATTGTTGAAGACAAGAACCCTAAACGCGTTTCCTTTTAAAAGCCTAACATTCACCTTCAATTGCCCAATAGAACTTCGGCCGAGCATTTCTTTTTGTGCCTTTCTCTAGCCTTAATACTGTGTCGTTTTAATAATTGAAATTTCTTACCTAATAGCTCACGACATAATTGAAATCAAATAATCTTCCAATTTCTTACCAAATAGCTCACAAAAATATTATAATTGTTAGAATATCTTTTCAACTTTTTAGAGATTGAAAAAATTTTGACTCAGTATTCTAAATTAAAGTCATTTAAAAATCAGTAAATAAATAATTTTATTAAAATTTGAAAACATTAATTAATTTAATTATTATTATTATTATTATTATTATTATTATTATTATTATACAAATTTAATTTTCTTCTTCTTATTATTATTATTATTATATCAGTTAAGTTTTTCACCTTAATCAAATACTAGCTATATATATATATCTATAAAGAATTACTTGTATTATATACACGTTTGATATTTTAAATTAATAATATTTTATATGATTTCTTTGTATAGTAAATTGAAAATAAAAATATATTTATATATTATAAATATATTATTCAATAATATGAATTAAAATGTGATAAATAGCTTATCACAATTTTAAATAACAATTGGCTATATTTTAAAAGCTTAAATTTACTACATTTTTTAAAACGCAGCTAAAATATTTTCTGATAATTTTAACTACAAAATTTGACGAACAAAACATATAACGTTTTTGATAATGAGAAAGGGAGAGTATGTTGATATATTTTTGCATATATGATATGATATGGTGATATATTTCTTAATGTTGCCACGATTAAACTGAGTAGACTTTTCATTTTATTTTATTTTTCCTTTTGTTGGGGTTTGATGTAAGATTGAATACAAAATTACAAGAAACACTACTGACAGACGTTTTAGCATCTTTGAACACTCTTTCGTATTGTGCTCAAAAGAATTATATATTTATTATTTTATATAAAAATATTGATGAAAAAACATTATCGATATATTGAAAATTTATTATACAGTAACATTTGGGCCTCTAGAAAGTCAGGTTGGAGGGTTTATTTTTGAGAATGTCTGTGTCTCTAGACCTAATGTATTGTTGCAGTTTTGATAATTTTAAATTGTGACCCAACATAATTGAAATTAAATACTTAACCTAAATATTTAACAATTCTGTAATTCCCTGGTTATCTAAAATAATCGAACAGACCCAAACTGTTAGGATTTATTTTTAATATATTCTATTTTTATTTTTGGCATTTTAATTGTTTCGAAGATATGCCTAAAGTGGTAGTTGCGTTTTGGAAGGTTATTGGGATTTGATTTGGAAAGATAATCCTAATAAGCATGATCTTTGGATTTATCTTTATCTAATATTGTCCTTGTTTGAATATGAGAAGGAAAGAAAATCCTAGCCGTATGTGTGCTAGTAGTGGATTTTTGCAGCCCATATGATTATGTTGATTCGGTGGTTTTTGGGTGGCTGTTAATTTGATATTGATTTTTGGTTTTGAAGCTGACGTGGAATGTATGTGTAAGGGTTTCTTGGGTTTGCGTATACTCTTGAGTTGTTTTGTGTGTAAATGACAGATTGTGAAGGTGGGATTGGCTGGCTGCGCATGGTTATTATTGATGAACCTTGACTCACAGTTTATATATGAAAAGAATATAGAGTGCGTCTGTTCATGGAAGTTGCTAGTGTTATATGTTATTGAAGTACGAGATTTTGGTGAACCGTTGCTTCATGTGCACCTTGAAAGCTAGCTGAATCACGTCAGGTCTATTTCGGAAGAGTTTAATAATCTGGGAAGTTGTCTTTCTTTATTTTATTTATTATTGTTTTGAGTGAAAGTAGTTAGACAAATCTTCTGTCGAGGTTAGTACGAGACGGTCGTACTATTAGGTATGAATTATTTCACGGGAAGTAAGGTTGAGGGATAGTGTCAAGGGTTGAGTGGTGTCGGCTCAGTAAAGCCTTGGGTAAATTTATTGTATTTTCGTGAAAGTAATTAAGCTGAGTGAGGGCCCCGTAGACGTAGGCAAGGTGTGCCGAACTGCGTTACCAAACGTCGGTGTTTCTCATTATTTTGCAGTTCTGATTTTTATTTACTTGCGCTAAGAAGAATTTGAGGATAGCCTGCGAATTGATTTACAACTTAGTTATTTCAATTGGTATCAGAGCGGGTCACCAGTTCAGAACTTGGTAGCAAGTTGGTGCAGATCCGAGATTCGCAGATATGACTACGAGAGAGGGTGCATCAATCACCAGACCTCCGTTATTGGATGGATCAAATTATCCATCATGGAAATCCCGGATGAAATTTTTTATTCAAGCTCAAAGTACGAGAGCCTGGCATTCAGTAGTACATGGTTGGACGCATCCTATGTTCATTGATGATAAAGGAGAGGAAGTTCAGAAAGATCCGTCTGAATGGACTAGAGTGGAAGAAGAAAGTGCGCTGGGAAATTCACAAGCGATGCATGCGATATTCAAGGTCATTGATGAAGGGCGCTTCTCATGATTTCAAGTGAAACGAGAAAAGAAGCATGGGATGTTTTGCAAACCATTCATGAAGGATCAAAATCATGATATCTTCAAAACTACAAATGCTAGTATGCGATTCGAAGAATTGAAGATGGAAGAGCATGAGACAATTGAAGAATTCCATGAAAAACTGAGAGATATTACGAATCAAGCTCATCAATTGGGAAAGAAGTACTCCAATGTGAAACTGGTGAAGAAGACACTGAGATCATTGCCACCGAGATTCATTCCAAAAATTGCAGCAATAGAGGAGGCTCATGATATTGATAATTTGTCATTGGAGAAAGTTATTGGGATTCTCACGACTTTTGAGATGAATCTCTTAAGAGGTAAGCAAGAAAGGAGCAAAGGATTGGCACTGCAGGTGGAAGCAAGAAAAAAGGAGAACGGAAGGTCAGAAGACTTGAGAATTTCATAATTAGTTCAGCTTGGAATTCAATTTCAGACTATGACAGTGATAGGAGCAGCTGTGATGATGAAGTCGGGAATACCTATAAGAACTATAAGGCTTTGTATGAGAAATTGATGAAAATGCAGAAAAAGAATGAGAGTTTGAAAGAGGAGAATCTTCGTCTGAAAAATACTATGCAAGAATTAGAAAAGAAGCTGGCATTGACTTCAGATGAACTTGGTGATGTAAGAATGAAATTAATAAGTACTGAAAAGGGGTTGAGGATGTTGAATGGAGGCACGGAAAAACTAGATAAGTTGTTGGAAATTGGTAAAGTTAAAGGGGATCTTCAAGGCATAGGTTATAAAGGCGAGTGTTCCAAAGTGAATGAAGAAAAGTTTGAAATGTCCAGATCAGCCCAAGAAGTAGAAACACCGAAAAAGAGTGATATATTTATACCTACATGTCATTTTTGTGGAGTCATTGGACATATAAGGCCAAGATGTTATCAGTTATTACAAATGATATTTCAAAGGGGCCAAAATCGAAAATCTAGATGTTTTCCATTAAGTTTTCAGCAGCATCCCATGGTATCGAAGCAAGCTTGTGTTAGAAAGGGTCAGGTACAAGCACAAAAATGTAGTGAAGGGAAAACCAGAAAATGCCCAGATTTGCAGTTAGTTACTGTTAAGGAAGTAACTGCAAAACCAGGAGAAATTCCAGTTACTTCAGATGATGATGCAGCAGAATCACTAGATGACAATCAAATCCGAAGAAACTATCTAGCAGAAAATGTTATTGGGGATGTGAGTGAAAGAAGCAAAACAAGAGAAAGAAAAATGGTTGATTATCAAAAACTTACAGGAAACTTGTGTTCTACATCTTCATTTGAGCCAAAGAAAAACACCAGGTTTGAGATTCTTCGAAGGGCACAGGGACAATGTACTTTACATTTCTGAAGTTTTTTTTTTTAAAAAAAAAGGGGGGAAAAGAAAAGAAAAGATTTTGTTTTCTTTTTTCTTTAATTTATGGTGCTATTGTCGTCTCTCTTTTAGTAGTTTGTTTAGTGTCTTCTATTTGGCTCTACCGAAGACTCTTCGGCTCTCTCATCGGTATGGATCTCTTTCGGGCATATCTCTCAGTGTGATGAATGGTGGTAAATTGTGATATTGGCGTACTTATGATTCTTTCGCTGCATCTATGGTTGATTATTATGATTATGCCTTTTGATACTGTTCTGTCTCGAGGGGGAGACATCAGGATGTTTATGGTGAATGTTCCATTCAGGGGGAGATTTTCAGGTATATGCGTGATTATTAGTTGTGCTTTTGACATCTTTTGTCCCAAGGGGAGAAATTTGGATGATTGGAGAACTTCTTTGTTGATCGAGGGGAGTACTTGTCCTATGGATTGTGCATTTGATTTATATGTCCAATTATACTATTTAGGGGGAGTTTCATATTTGTGACAAACAATGCCGAAAAGGGGGAGATTGTTAGGATTTATTTTTAATATATCCTATTTTTATTTTTGGCATTTTAATTGTTTCGAAGATATGCCTAAAGTGGTAGTTGTGTTTTGGAAGGTTATTGGGATTTGATTTGGAAAGATAATCCTAATAAGCATGATCTTTGGATTTATCTTTATCTAATATTGTCCTTGTTTGAATATGAGAAGGAAAGAAAATCCTAGCCGTATGTGTGCTAGTAGTGGATTTTTGCAGCCCATATGATTATGTTGATTCGGTGGTTTTTGGGTGGCTGTTAATTTGATATTGATTTTTGGTTTTGAAGTCGACGTGGAATGTATGTGTAAGGGTTTCTTGGGTTTGCGTATACTCTTGAGTTGTTTTGTGTGTGAATGATGATTGTGAAGGTGGGATTGGTCGGTCAGCGATGGTTATTATTGATGAACCTTGACTCACAGTTTATATATGAAAAGAATATAGAGTCGCCTGTTCATGGAAGTTGCTAGTGTTATATGTTATTGAAGTACGAGATTTTGGTGAACCGTTGCTTCATGTGCACCTTGAAAGCTAGCTGAATCACGTCAGGTCTATTTCGGAAGAGCTTAATAATCTGGGAAGTTGTCTTTCTTTATTTTATTTATTATTGTTTTGAGTGAAAGTAGTTAGACAAATCTTACATCGAGGTTAATGCGAGACAATCGTACTATTGGGTATGAATTATTTCACAGGAAGTAAGGTTGAGGGATAGTGTCAAGGGTTGAGTGGTGTCGGCTCAGTAAAACCTTGGGTAAATTTATTGTATTTTCGTGAAAGTAATTAAGCTGGGTGAGGGCCCCGCAGACGTAGGCAAGGTGTGCCGAACTGCGTTACCAAACGTCGGTGTTTCTCATTATTTTACAGTTCTGATTTTTATTTACTTGCGCTAAGAAGAATTTGAGGATAGCCTGCGAATTGATTTACAACTTAGTTATTTCACAAACAAATATTATATCTTTTGAAATGTCTTTTTTATTTGTTGAATAATTAAAACTAAGTTATTGACCTATGTTTCAACTGTTAATACTCCTTTTTATAATTATGATACGCATCCCTACCACATAATTATTTTATATTTGGAATCACTTCAAAAAAAATGCTGTAAGAATTGGGTTTTTTTTTACATTGGTATATACTCATTTGATAATCACAATTGTCCGTATTTTATTTTTCTTTGTCCCATTCTTCTTTACATTATTTTATTTAAAATTAAGATTCATCTCCATGCAATAGTTTATAATTATCTATGATGAATTTATTTTATTTGAGTCAATTCTTTTTAGCATTATTTTATTTAAATTTAGGAATCATTTGACTAAACAATAAATGTGATCTTAAGCATCATGAAATGTACATTTTAGTTCCTTATTTATTTAATGAATTATTTTACTTAAACTTTCGTCATTAAAACATGATAATAATTCTAATTCTAATTATATTATATATTATTTTATTTTATTAATAACTTGTTAAAAATATATTGTCGTGAATGCTCAAGAAGTCGTATATAATATGGATAAAAAATTATACTAGAAAAAAAAATCTTCTACACAATAACAAGCCATATAAGGCCAAAAGAAAAACAAAAGACATTACAAATTAGAAACTAAAAGATTAGTTAACTGGCTAAAAGATGTAACAATTGTTGACTTACTAAATTGGCAGCCATTGGAGAAGATCGGAGAACCTACAACTAATATCACATATCATTATGTTAGTATTTTAAATAAGTTTATTATTAATTTTAAATTAACATTTATTTAAAATATCTTACCATTGGATATGAGATGCTCTTAAATAGGGACGAATGATCAGAGTCATCAGAGCTCGGAGTCATCAGCCGGTTCCTTCACTTCAAAATTTGATATGTATACAACTTGCTTTTCTTACAATAATAATTTAAATAATAAAATATAAGAGATTAAAAAATTAAATGTAAATTAATTATAAAATTTAATTATTAAAATTTCTTACATTTTTTTTATATCATATTTCTGATCTCGTTATGTTCAGTATGGGTAATCTGCTTCTATTGCTAATCCATTGTCTCGAATCCACTTATAAGCTTTTTTTAGATTAATGATGGAAGTCTTATTCTCTGATGTTGACAGTACACAGTTTATTAATTCTTGGATTGATAGTTCTTTTTTTCTCATAAAATTTTTTGGGTAGTTGGCCCTCTTCATCCATATTGTTTACGGCATCTACAACATTTACTATAGCATGCGCCCAACAAGTGTCTTCATAAAATAATATAAAATATAATATAATTAGAATTATTAATAAGTAAAATAATTAAATATGAATTAAATAAGAAATAAAAATATGAGTATTATCTTTATACTGGAATTTCACATCAGTTAATATGACATTTCTTGTTGTCCAATCAAATGATTCCTAATTTTAATCAAGATAATGTTAGGAGAGAAATTAATTCAAATAAGGATACAATAAAAACTCATCTTCCATGTCAATTATCTCGAAGCAAATGAGCCCATATTCACCCGAGCGAAAAAGCTAAGAACTATAGAGTTTAATAATATTCAAGTTTGCTCTTGCAAGTTCTACTCAAGTTATTTCTCAATACCACCAACTCATTCGCTTAGGCTTTGAGGTTAGTCTTTTATGAATCTGTCATATATAATAATGACTTATATCCGGTGAAAGTTTTTAACGAGGAACAGTAGTGACAGAGGCATAGAATTGATATTTCACTTTCAGAGATACAAGAACGTAAAGGAGATATGCAGAGACAGCATGATGGTGCCCAAAGAAGGTTTGGAGAAGCATTTTCTTTGAAGGACAACAGTTGCCATGACGAGTTTGAGATTTCTGACATTTTAAGGCCCCTTGGTTGGACTGTTCTGGCATATAGCACGCCTCCTGATGCCCAAGGTGTCACTGTCCTTAGGTGGTCATCAGAGAAGATTTCTCTCAAACCCTCCCAGAGCGACATGTCATTGGGGTTTTGGCGTTTTCCATGAGCTTGACACATTGCCCACAAAGTCAATGCTACGTTAGATGTTCCAAAAGAAGAATGAGAAGAAGAAGACGAATGGCGTTTGTTGAGACTTGATGAACAAGAGACCCAGATTGCTACAATTTGGAAGAAAGGGAGATTGCGAAGATGAATGGTGTTTGTTAAGACTTGATTAACAAGATCATGTCCTCAGTCCTAGTTGTCTGCATCTATTTACCAATTTATGACTATTCCACTCTCTTTTACCATCGAGTTCTTTTACATATTTGTACCCCTGATGAACTAATGTGTTGTTAGGAAAGGAGGTGTCGGTCATGCAGCGGCAACAAACCAAAACCAATAAACCTTTCCCTGTGTGAACAATCACAGCCAATCCAATAGAAAAACAGCAGCCAACAAACTCACCAATACACGAAATTAAGCAGCAAGAAATAAATAACACAGGTAATTTTTTACGTTAAAAACCTCCCTCAATATGAGAAAGGAAAAACCACGGGATCTAGTCCAGTAAAGAAAAACTCCACTATAATCAATCAAGTTACAGAGTTTTTCACCTTTAGATATAACTAGAATCACCACTCAACTCAAAATACAACAATAATCATCAACAAGATGAAAAATCAAAGAGTTGAGAACAATATCACCCTTAAAATTTCAGCAACTTCGACTGAAGATCAGGGCACCTTGGAGACCTCCAAATCCGATCTCCACCATTCAAAATGAAGAACAACGAGAGAAGAACCTCTGGTTAAAATTTCAGGTCGATCCGACAAGAAATCACCATCCGATCGAAGATTAGAAGATTACTGCGCAAAATAAGAAAAAAAAACAAAAATTTCTCTCTCTTCCCTCTCTCTTCCTCTCTTCCTCTCTTACGGCAGAACACTCTCCTTACACCTCTTTAGGGTTTTAAAAACCCTTATATATGTTAGGCTTGGGCTCCACTTAGGAGTGGACCCAAACCCAACAAATCTCCCCCTCACGATTAAGTGGAGGATCTAGCCATACCGGCTATCAAGCAACAAATCTCAAGCTTCTCCTTCGGCAATGCTTTAGTCATCATGTCAGCACCATTATCAACTGTACGAACCTTCTCTAGCTCTAGCAACTTGGAATTCACCACATCTCGTATCCAATGATACCTAACATCAATATGTTTCGATCTTGCATGGAAACTAGCATTCTTTCCAAGATGAATGACACTCTGGTTATCACAAAATAACACATACCGATCCTGCTTGAAACCAAGCTCAAGAAGAAAAGTTTTCATCCACAACAACTCCTTGCAAGCCTCTGTAGCTGCAATAAACTCAGCTTTTGTGGTTGACAAAGCAACACACTTCTGCAACCTTGATTGTCATGCTATAGCTCCCCCTGCAAACATGATTATGAAACCTGATGTAGACTTTCGAGAATCAACATCTCCTGCCATGTCTGCATCAGTAAAACCAACTAACACAGGTTTATCACCACCAAAACTAAGACTCAAGTCAGTTGTACCTTTGAGATACCTCATAATCCACTTCACTGTACCAACTGCATGAGCAATGTCTGGCCTGGTACATACCATAGCATACATCAAACTGCCAACTGCTGAGGCATATGGAACTTTCTTCATCTCTTCCTTCTCTTCATCTGTAGAATGACATTGGTTGATACTCAACCTGAAATAAGGAGCAAGTGGGCTAGCAACAGGTTTAGCCCCATTCATACTAAACCTTTGAAGTACCTTCTTTATGTACTTCTCTTGCGACAAGTACAGCTTTTTGGCATCCCTGCAACGAGTAATTCTCATGCCTAAAATTTACTTGGCATGACCCAAGTCTTTCATGACAAAAGACTTACTTAGTGTCTTCTTCAACTCAGCAATCCTAGAAGCATTCCTGCCCACAATCAACATATCATCCACATAAAGTAACAATATGATAAAATCATCTTCAGAAAATTTGTGAACAAACACACAGTGATCTCCAGAAGTCTTCTTATAACCTTGCTCCCTTATAACTGATTCAAACTTCTTATACCACTGCCTAGGAGCCTGCTTCAACCCATACAAGCTCTTCTTCAGTTTGCACACACAGTCTTCTTTTCCTTTTACCTTGAAGCCCTCAGGTTGTTCCATGTAAATCTCCTCCTCCAAATCACCATGAAGGAAGGTTGTCTTGACATCCATCTGCTCAATCTCCATATCAACACTAGCAGCAAAACCAAGAACAGTTTGAATAGAAGACATTTTTACAACAGGAGAAAAAATGTCATCAAAGTCAATACCTTTCCTTTGACCAAATCCCTTAACAACCATTCTGGCTTTATACCGTGGCTTCAAACTGTGCTCTTCAGCTTTGATTCTGAATACCCATTTGTTCTTCAAAACTCTCATGCCCTTAGGCAACTTCACCAACTCATAAGTGTGATTTTCATGCAAAGATTTCATCTCATCTTGCATAGCTTCAATCCAATGATCCTTATGCTCATCTTCAATGGCTTCCTCATAACATTCAAGTTCTCCCCCATCAGTGAGTAACACCCAATCCTCAGGTGAGTAGCGGGAAGAAGGAACATGCTGTCTAGTAGACCTCCTAAGTGGAATAGTTGGCTCATCCACAACTTTAGGAACATGAACATCTACCTCATCAACAACAACATCACCATCAGCATTTTCAACATTAACATGCTGATCAGGAACATGATTCTAGACATCATCATAAGCACCAATCTGAGAAATAGGATCAAGATCATCGAGTTACCGTAACTAGAATGCCCCGCTTCTACCTTGTCAATATCTTCAATGGTTTGATCCTCCATGAAGATAACATCACGACTTCTCACAAGTTTCTTCTCAACGGGATCATCAACCTATAACCAAACTCATCAAGGTCATAACCAATGAAAATGCACTGCCTCGTCTTGGCATCCAACTTGGACCTCTCATCTTTAGGCACATGTACAAAAGCTTTGCATCCAAACACTCTCAAGTGGTCATAGGAAACATCCTTGTCATACCACATCCTGTTTGAAACATCACCCTGCAAAATAATAGTGGGAGATAAATTAATAACATGTGCAGCTGTTAATACAGCCTCATCCCAAAATGAATAAGGCAACTTAGCTTCAGAAAGCATGGATATAACTCTCTCAATCAAGGTCCTGTTCATCTTCTCTGCCACGCCGTTAAGCTGAGGAGTCTTTTGGTGTCTAATGCCCATCTGTCTACTGTATTCATCAAACGGCCCGCAGTATTCACCACCGTTGTCAGTGCGAATACACTTCAGCTTCTTTCCAGTCTCTCTCTCAACAGAAACCTGAAACTGTTTACAGACCCCCAACACTTGGTCTTTGGTCTTCAAAATATAGACCCATAATTTCCTGGAATAGTCATCAATAAAAGAAACAAAATACAATGCACCCCTCAAAGTCTTTGTCTTCATAGGACCACACAAAACTGAATGCACCAACTCAAGCAACTCAGTCTCTCTTGAAGGAGGATTAGTCTTAAAAAAAACTCTGTGTTGTTTTCCAGCCAAGCAATGCTCACACTTTTCTAGTTTAGCACCCTTCAAATCTGATAAGAGATTCTTCTTGGCCAACACATTCAATCCTTTCTCACTAATGTGACTAAGTCTCCTGTGCCATAATACTGAAGAGTCATTCTCAACTGCATTTACCCTGTCAGTACATATTGACGCTGTTGTCCCGTATAAGCCAGAACGCTTTCTACCACGAGCCACCACCAAGGAACCTTTAGTGAGCTTCCACATATCACCACCATTGGTACTCACATAACCCTCATCATCAAGATTTCCAACAGATATCAAGTGCAAACGAACATCAGGTGCATGCTTAACATTGTTCAAAATAAGTTTAGTTCTCGTACCTGTTTCCAACACAATTGTCCCAATGTCAACCACTTTAGAGATAGTTTCATTTCCCATATTCAATATCCCGTAGTCACCTGGAGTATAAGATGAGAAAAAATCCTGCCTTGATGTAACATGAGAACAAGCACCAATATCTACAACCCAGCTTGATTCATCACAAACAACCCCAACTAGGCTCTCATCAAGGACTGTCACAAGATTTTCTTCAGTGGCAATAGCAACACAATTCTCGTTGTCATTCTCTTTCTTTTCTTCCTTGCCTTTGTTGCCTTTCTTTTCTTTCTTCAACTTCCAGCAATTTTTCTGCAAGTGCCCTTTCTTATCACAATAAAAGCACTTAACATCTTTGTATCTGCCTTTGGATTTACTTCGACTTTGCTCTCTATTTTGAGAACCTCGATTGTTATTTCTCCCCCTAGAGGTAGTCACCAAGACATCTGATGAAGAGGAACCTTGAGATTTTCTTCTCATTTCTTCATTCAATACACTGCTCTTGGCAAGATCCATAGAGATAACACCATCCGGAGCAGAATTTGGCAATGAAGATCTAAAAGTTTCCCAAGAGTCCGGTAAGGAGCCAAGGAGAAACAAACCCTGTATTTCTTCATCGAATCTAATCCTCATTGCTGACAGCTGATTCATAATTCCCTGGAAGTTATTCAAGTGATCTGTCATAGGAGTCTCATCACTATACTTCAAAGCTAGCATCTGCTTTATTAAGAACATCTTGTTGTTTCCAGTCTTTCGAGCATACAGCTTCTCAAGCTGCTCCCACAAATTCCGAGCATGTGTCTCACCAGAAATATGATTCAACACATTGTCATCAACCCACTGTCTGACAAAACCACATACCTGTCTATGCATCAGAGTCCATTCTTCACCCGATTTATCATTAGGCTTTTCAGTGGCAAATACTGGTAAGTGAAAATTTTTCACATAAAGCAGATCCTCCATCTTGCCCTTCCAAAGAGCATAATTGGCGCCATTCAAAGTAACCATTCTACTAGTATTGACAACTTCCATTGTTCACCAAAATCACAACCACAAATATCCCGAACCAAAAGCTCTGATACCACTTGTTGGGAAAGGAGGTGTCGGTCACGCAGCGGCAACAAACCCAAACCAATAAACCTTTCCCTGTGTGAACAATCACAGCCAATCCAATAGAAAAACAGCAGCCAACAAACTCACCAATACACGAAATTAAGCAGCAAGAAATAAATAACACAGGTAATTTTTACGTAGAAAACCTCCCTCAATACGAGAAAGGAAAACCACGGACCTAGTCCAAGAAAGAAAACTCCACTATAATCAATCAAGTTACAGAGTTTTCACCTCTAGATATAACTAGAATCACCACTCAACTCAAAATACAACAATAATCATCAACAAGATGAAAAATCAAAGAGTTGAGAACAATATCACCCTTAAAATTTCAGCAACTTCGACTGAAGATCAGGCACCTGGAGACCTCCAAACCGATCTCCACCGCTCAGAATTAAGAACAACGAGAGAAGAACCTCTGGTTAAAATTTCAGGTCGATCCGACAAGAAATCACCATCCGATCGAAGATTAGAAGATTACTGCGCAAAATAAGAAAAAAAAAAAAACAAAAATTTCTCTCTCTTCCCTCTCTCTTCCTCTCTTCCTCTCTTACGGCAGAACACTCTCCTTACACCTCTTTAGGGTTTTAAAAACCCTTATATATGTTAGGCTTGGGCTCCACTTAGGAGTGGACCCAAACCCAACATGTGTGTACTTTCAGCACGTTTGTAGGCGAGTTAAATGCTAATTTATGGTACTTAAAATTTCGTCGCTTGAAACCTAAGGTTTCGGCTTTTTTCTAAAAACAATTATGACCATAGATGTTTGATTTTAAACTATTAATTAGTTAAAATAATTTATTTAAATTTAAATTAAAATGAAATAAAATATAATCGCATCATAAAACAATTCTATTTCCACTAAGAAAATCACTTTTTACAAAAAAGACATAAACTTCAATAAACATTTAGTTTTAATGAAGATAATTAGATTTTCAACTATATCTTGACTTTAATTATACTAAGTAAATAATTGACTTTAATTATGAATCCATTGCAAGATTTTTTAGATTTTAAATTAATAATAAATTAATCCTATTTGATCATATTAGTAAATAATAGATTTATTTTGGTAGAGAAAAGATTATATTTTAACTAAAATTGATATAAATATAATAATAAGACAAAATCTTGAGAAGCTGCCATACTAAACAAACTTTGCAGTGAAGATGGTAGTTATCCGTCCATTTGTCAATACCTACTCTTTTATCTTTTAGGAAAAGAAAAAGGAAAAAAGGATAGTTAATTTAAATAATTAAATATATAATATTTAATTAAAATTTTATAATTTTATTAATAATCAATATATCAAATAATTAAATAATATATATTTAGTTGATAATAAACTAGATTATGATAATAACAATAATAAAACAAAAATTACTTTTCGTAGATTTCGTAAATTTTAAAAATAGGAGAAACCAAAACTAACAAATAGAAACCAAAAATTTAAATAAACAATTTATTTAATAAATTTGAAAAAACAAAAATAAAAACAAACAGCCTAATAAGCACAAAAGTATCATTCTTCTTATTGCAACTTAGTATAGGAAATGCAATTAATATCATAGTTAAAACTTCAAATATTATATTATAAAAAGCGCGGTAGTATAAAAAATACAATTCCATAGTCTATTACTAAATCAACTCATTTTCATTCCTTTTAATAAATAAAACTATGTTTGTATTTATACAAGACAATATTATTATATTCTTATTATTTATTAGCAACTATATTATATATTTTAAAAATCAGTTATTACTTGCTTGTTTAATGTTTATAATATCTCATAAATATCTAAACTAATATATGTGCCTTAAAACTGAAATTGAAGGATTTTTTAATAAATGTGTTTTACATTAATTTCTTTAATTAATCTCTAGCGATTATATTATTTTAGTCAATGAATTTTTAATTAATAGTTTAATACTTGATCAATAACTTTGACACATATTAATTATTATTTGAAGTAGAAGTATTGAGTGTTATGCATTAGGCTACTTATAATAGCAATATTCAATATTAACATTTAATAACATAGAAGTAAAGTAGTTTTTTTCCTTTTCTTCTTTTTTTTCCTCAAAATTAATATAGTAAATACTAGTGAATATATTATTATTGATATCCTCTCAAATTGTATCTAAATATATGATAGTTTTTGGGTATTTTAGGTTGTGTTTAAACCTAAACCTATAAATCAGGTTCGGTTCGGTTCGGTTAACTGCTATAGGTGCGGTTAACCTAGAACCGCAAGTTAGAAACCTGAACCTGAACCATGAACTTGTGAACAACACAGATGATGCATTAGAGGTGTTCAAAAAAATATGTGAATCGGACCTGAACCACATGAACCGAACTTGTAAATAAGGTTAACCAACTCGAGTTTAGGTTGGTTCAAACCAAACTCAAAAAATCAGTTCGTGTTTTCTAACTTCATGTTCAGCACCTATAGCGCTTAACCGAACCGAACTCGATTTATAGGTTTAGGTTTAAACACAAACTGAAATACCAAAAAAACTATCATATATTTAGATACAATTTAAGAGGATATCAATAATAATAAATTCACTAGTATTTACTATATTAATTTTGAGTGAAAAAAGAAGAAAAGGAAAAAACTACTTTACTTTTATGTTATTAAATGTTAATATTGAACATTGCTATTATAAGTAATAACTAATACATAATACTCAATACTTCTACTTCAAATAGTAACTAATATGTGTCAAAGTTATTGATTGAAGTATTAAACTATTAATAAAAAATTCATTGATTAAAATAATATAATCGCTTAGAGATTAATTAAAGAAATTAATGTGTAAAACACATTTATTAAAAATCCTTCAATTTTAGTTTTTAAGGCACATATATTAGTTTAGATATTCATAAGATATTATAAACATTAAATAAGCAAGTAATAATGATTTTTAAAAATATATAATATAGTTGCTAATAAATAATAAGAATATAATAATATTGTCTTGTATAAATACAAACATAGTTTTATTTATTAGAAAGGAATGAAAATGAGTTGATTTAGTAATAGACTATGAGATTGTATTTTTTTACACTACCGCGCTTTTTATAATATAATATTTGAAGTTTTAACTATGATATTAATTGCATTTTCTATACTAAGTTGCAATAAGAAGAAGGATAATTTTTGTGCTTATTAGTTTATTATTATTATTTTTGTTTTAATATGATAAAATAAGATTTAATGATGTTAGAAGAATAGTTTTATTATTATTTTAATCAATGAGATCTAGTAGAGCAGTTCGTTCCCTCACTATTGCATGAGTCGGCTTTTAGTACAAGAGATCGAGTGCTTGATTCATTTCGTAGCTCTCTTACTCCAAAGATGGTGAAGACTCTTGTTTGTAGACAAGATTGGTTGAGAAAATCACAAGCTCCTCTTTACGTGGAAGAGAGACTTGAAAAACTTGAACAAATTGAATCAGACAATCTAATTTACTTTACCTTGTTCTAATATACAAATAAATAAAAAATTCTTTTTTCAATTAAAAAGAAATAACGAGTCTAACTCTTTATTTTTTATTTTCTATAGATGTGGCTTCGTGTATAACAGTGGATCATCCTACCATTCTATTCAAAGAATAATTGTTTAATATTTTATCCTTTTTTTCTAGTATGGACCTTTTATAAGACATTGTTTTGCTTATTTTTAATTTGCTTTGGTTTAACATATTGAATTAATCTTTGATGAATTTTATAGGCATGCTTTTATGAATAATTTGTATTTTTTCACCAATTTTTATCATATATATTGATATGAATAGGTTTTGGTTACCCTGAGAACCGAACCTGAAAATAGGTTAACCAATCCTATAGGTTCAAGTTCAAGTTCGTGAAATTGCGAGCACGACATTCGAGTTCGAGTTTAGGTTATTTATTAACGAATTGAGTTCTTCTTATGAACACCCATAATTTGGGCACCTTCGTAAAGTGCTATACGGTATAATATCATATTCTGTTCTACGATTTTGTTATGGTCCTATTTATTTTGTAGTGACATTGCTACCTTGACCTCTTAAAATCTTGATGCTTTAACGTCTTAAATAAATGCCTGCACCCAATCATAAAGCTGTTTTGGCCCGTGAACATGAATATTATTTAAAGTTCATTTTACAGTGGTTGCTCTCCGTTTGTCAATTGATTCTTTGTTTCATGGCAGCTATGCTTACTTGGCTGACTTGAATGACGAGTTTGATAAGGATGATTCTTCTTTGACACTGATTAAACCCTCTCTATTACCCACAAAGGATATTCCAAGTGCACCAGAAGCAAAACCTGTGCAAGTCAACATGTATCATCTAATGGAGAGTTGGAAGAAGACAGAATAGACTAAATGAATTTATTAATTTTCACTAATCTTCTCCAATAGAAAATAATTTATTAAATAAATAATAATAATAATTCTAAATATATATATATATATATATAATAATTTTATGTAAATTAATATAAGAATATATTCATAAAAATAATATAGTAAACTAAAATGAAAATATTAGACTGAATTAAGTAAATATAATTTGATATTCTACCTATAAAATTAAGTAAATATTGTCAACCTGAATTTTTAAATAACTTTTTACCTATTTGTCCCTTTTATTTTATATATATCAAAATTATTATAATTAAGAAAATAGTGAATATTTCCTTAATTTATCAAACATGATAAAAAAGTTTCAATTTTATTTGTTTTAAATAGTTATTAAGTTAAAGTTTTTTTATTAAAAGTTAACATTTGACGTTTTCTTTACATGCTCATCTTTTTTTACTATAAATAAGTTTATTAATTAAAAATAACAATAATTTTAAAATAATACCAATATTTGATATATAATGTATATGTAATAATTTTATATAAATTAATATTTTACTTATGCAAATTATTTAAAACTAAAATAACTTCTGTTATTTTTTGACAGTGCAGATACAGAGAAATGACAACTAACAGTAATGCAGTTGCACATAATGGCAACGACGTACTGTGTGTTTCTGGGGTTTTTGCAGAAGATGTGTGTCTGTTCTCTCTCTCCCTCTTCATCCCCCCCTTATAAACATTCTCATATTCTCTACCCCTCTCTTCATACTACTCTTATACCATCTCTTCATCATTATTTTCTGCCCCTCTTCGTCGTCCGAAAGAGTAGTCTTATAAACAGGTACTGTATTTTTTTTACCCATCTCTTCATCTTCCGAAGGCTTCTTGCTCATTTTTCTCTGGTGATTTTCACCATTTTTTTCTACAGTTCTGTCCATTTATCATGGAACGTGGTAGTAGGGGTCGAGGTAGAAGAGGACAAGATCCTGCTCCTCCTCCAAACCCACAAGAAGAGGAAGCTCTTCCTCCTCCTCTAAACCCACAGGAAGTTGACATTATCGACGATGAAGTTGAAGAACAAGCACAAATACCCGTAAATATATTTTATTTTTAAGCAATTAGTTATTTATACCTGAATGTTGAGCATTTTATTTTTAAGCTTATTTGTACGTTGAATGTTAGGCATTCCTAAATGAAGTGAATGTAACTACGATTCTATACTACTATTTTCTCATAGTTATATATCCTACAATGTCTTCGTCTATAAATAGCAACTCAACACTCCAAAAGTTTACGCTTGTCGGTCTCTAACTATAGCTGGTCTAGTCCTCTTCTTTTCTATGCGTTACTGTTTAGGACTCCTGCTAAACATCATTATCAATTCTGCACGTGGAAGCATAGAAGATAGAGTTGACAGCAGAATCTCCATCAACTCCTATTCTAGCTCGGTCGTCTTCAACTGCTATAGTCGACGTTCTTGTTTCTGCCACTGTTGATGGAGGTTTTGCTGTCAACTCTGTCTTCTATGCTTCCACATGCAGAATCGATAGTGATGTTTGGCAGAAGCCCTAAACAGTAACACATAGAAAAAGAAGAGGACTAGACCAGCTATAGCTAGAGACCCGCAAGCGTAAACTTTTGGAGTGTTGAGTTGCTATTTACGGATGAAGACATTGCAGGATATATAACTATAAGAAAATAGTAGTATAGACTCGTAGTTACATTCACTTTATTTAAGAATGCCTAACATTCAACGTACAAATAAGTTTAAAAATAAAATGCTCAACATTCAGGTATAAATAACTAATTGCTCAAAAATAAAATATACTTACGGGTATTTGTTCTTGTTCTTCAACTTCATCGTTGATAATGTCAATTTCCTGTGGATTTAAAGGAGTTGGAGGAGCTTTCTCTTCTTGTGGGTTTGGAGGAGGAGGAGCAAGATCTTGTCCTCTTCTACCTCGCCTACCTCGACCCCTACCACCACGTTCCATGATAAATAGATAGAGCTGTAGACAAAATGGTGAAAACCACTGGAGAAAAATGAACAAGAAGCCTTCGGAAAATGAAGAGGGGGGTAAAAAAAAATATAGTACCTGTTTATAAGACTACTTTTTCAGAAGACAAAGAGGGGCGGAAAATAACGATGAAGAGAGGGGGATGAAGAGAGGGTATGAGAGTAGTATGAAGAGAGGGGTAAAAAATACGAGAATATTTATAAGAGAGGAGAGGGGGATGAAGATGGAGAGAGAGAACAGACACACGTCTTCTGCAAAAACACCAAAAACACACAGTACGTCGTTGCCATTCTGTGCAATTGCATTATTGTTAGTTGCCATTTCTCTACATCTACACTGTCAAAAAATAACATAAGTTATTTTAGTTTTAATTAATTTGCGTAAGTAAAATATTAATTTATGTAAAATTATTACATATATATTATATATCAAATAATGTTATTATTTTAAAATTATTGTTATTTTTAATTAATAAATTTATTTATAGTGAAAAAGTAAAGTAAAAATAGATGAACATGTAAAGAAAACATCAAGTGTTAACTTTTAATAATAAAAATACAAAAAACTTAAACTTAATATCAATTTTAAAATTTAAAACAAATAAAATTAAAACTTCTTATCATGTTTGATAAATTAAGGAAATATTCACTATTTTCTTAATTATAATAATTTTGAAATTTTGATACACATAAAATATATAAAATAAAAGGGACAAATAGTTAAAAATTATTTTAAAAATTCAGGTTAACAATATTTACTTAATTTTATAGGTACTATATTATTTTATGAATATATTCTTATATTAATTTACATAAAATTATTATATATATATATATAGAATTATTATTATTTTTAAATTAATAAATTATTTTCTATTGGAGAAGATTAGTGAAAAATTAATAAATTCATTTAGTCTGTCCTGTCTTCTTCCAAATCTCCATTAGATGATACATGCTGACTTTCACAAGTTTTGCTTCTGGTGCACTTCGAATATCCTTTGTGGGTAATAGAGAGGGTTTAATCAGTGTCAAAGAAGAATCATCCTTATCAAACTCGTCATTCAAGTCAGCCGAGTAAGCATAGCTGCCATGAAATAAAGAATCAATTGACAAACAGAGAGCAACCACTGTAAAGTGAACTTTATATAATAATCGTGTTCAAGGGCCAAAACAACTTTATGATTGGGTGCAGGCATTTATTTAAGATGCTAAAGCATCAAGATTTTAAGAGGTCAAGGTAGCAATGTCACTGCAAAATAAATAGGACCATAACAAAATCGTAGAACAGAATATGATATTATACCGTATAGCACTTTACGAGGGTGCCCAAACAGCACAGATGATGCAATGCATAAGACAGAAAAGGTAAGAACTTGCCAAAAAGCAGGGATGATCCATGCTTTAATCCAAATTAATGAACTCCATTCTCTTCTTCATTGTACCCTTTAGATCTGTGGCTTCTTTGACTGCTTTCTGTGCTTGCAAAAGTATAAGATAAATAACGTCATAAGATTAAATCTAAAATTTGGACTTTAACCAAGAAAAAAGGCAAAATTAAAAGATCATAACATGCTAAAACTAAGAGGAAAAGGCATGTTTGTTGTTAATATGTTAACAGTCAACTTATCTTTACTCTGCATGCCCCCAATAACTCCCTAACTATCAGCAGCAGTTCAATGTCAATGTGTATGAACACGAGAACAGAGAATTGTTAAAAGCAAGCCCTTTTCTCCATCAAGAAGTTTCAAGATTTCAAAATAACATCACCCCAACCTACTGGCCTAGAAACAAAACTCAAAGCTATCAATTTCTAATCGTAGTAAGCAATTTAAGAACTGCATTACAGCAATCCTTATGCATTATTAGCAGTTTCAGTCTAATACTTCTGGAATTAGATCTTAAAGTAAGTATCCACCAGTACCATTGGCTGTGTGAAATATAGAACTAGACACCTACGATAACTCTTTCACAGGCACCATCAAGGACAGCATTGGCTGTGTGAAAAGATAGTTAGTATAGTACAGGAAAATGAAACAAATAAGACTCTAAAACCATTTGAGATTGGTTCTGCCGGATTCTGGCTGAACTGATTGTTGCCATTCTGATCCATGATTCCTATGCTCGTTGAAGTAGTTCCAACGTAAAATCACCTGCAAAACAAGGAAGGCTTGTCGGGGGTTGTGTCCCGATTAGCCCCTCCGACGCTCAAGTAAGTCTTTTGGTGAAGGTGAGGTAAAATCTGATCAGAGAAAAACAACTAGGTTATATTTTCTTACCTTGATTATGAGAGAAAGCTACCTTATATACGATTCGTAGCTAGGTTTAGGTTTTACGTGTTTGCATGGGATATTACCTTCTGCTAATGGGCTAGACCCTTAGGTGTAAGACTGATCGATTGGCCCATGAGACTGGATTTGGACCCAATGTTGCCGACCCATCCATAAGCCCCCCTACTCCTCGAGTCTGAGCGGAGAGAAGGGTCGGAGGAGTATGTTATTATAACTCGTCGGTCACTTCATAGCGTAAACGGGACACTCAGTAATGTGGCCGATCGGTTAGTCTTTGGCCTTAGCGTGTGAGCAGTGACAACTCGGTAGGTCGAGTCGGTCGGGTTTTGAATTATAGTCCGTCAAGAAGATAGCTCGGGGTCGGCTTAGTTGGTAGGGTATTGACGGGTAGTATGTGACCACTCGCGTTGGGATCAGTCGGTTGATTGTCCCTGACCGGTTGGTGCGGACGGGTTTTGCACGATAGCCCGTTTCGGCGTGGGAAAGAGTGTGGAGCATTTATTTTTTGACGGCGCGTGCTCTCGGCAAATTGTGCGAGAATCAAACGTGTCGTCCTTGGATTTGTTGCTCATTGTCCCACACGTCTCTTCGATTTGTCTTA
Source organism: Erythroxylum novogranatense (assembly GCA_029891385.1). Taxonomy (NCBI): domain Eukaryota; kingdom Viridiplantae; phylum Streptophyta; class Magnoliopsida; order Malpighiales; family Erythroxylaceae; genus Erythroxylum; species Erythroxylum novogranatense. The sequence continues at coordinate 8,993,449 of CM057232.1, read as the reverse complement.
CAGGTAACCCTAGCTCCCATGGCTCGGATCGCGCCACATGTTCAAGTGAACTCGGTTTTATCCACGTGTTGTACTTGATTGGATGGCGATTGGGCTTCTCCTATAAATGACCTTGGCCGATGACGGTTTGCTTTTCTTCACTCTCGTTTCATTCTCGCTATTTTCTTGCTTCCTACTGCATTTTCTTGCTCTCAGTTTGCGGAAGCTTTCTTTGGCGTTGCGCAAACCTCCGATCTCTTTTCACTAAATAGGTACGTCCCCTTCCTCCATTCTCCTTCTTCTAAATTTCCTCTGAGTGAGTTATGTCGTCTACTGGTTCCCGAAGTGGGGTTTCTTCTAGCGATAGTACTGAGGAGAGGTCGCCGGGGGTTATAGTCGGAGCGACCTCGATGTCGAGGTTGGAGGATGTTGAAGAGATCACAACGAACGAGCGGAAAGATGGGATGGTGGTGAGGGAACTGCCCAAGGGTAGATCGAGGATGTCCGCGGCGGAGTTGAGGCGGTCGATTCTCAAGAATAATGTTCCTCGGGACTGGGAGCCCAGATTGGCTTCGGGGGGTGAAGGGATTGACGACGGTGCAGATGGGTGGTTCGCTGTCTCGGAGTATTTTTTCTCGGTTGGGGGCTTGAGGCTACCATACGCGCCGATCGTGGACGAAGTGTGCGTCGGTTATCAGTTGAGGCCGAGCCAGATTCCTCCGAACGGGTGGAGGTTCATCAATGGGCTCGCCTTGTTATGCCACCAATTTGGTTGCCGGCCCTCGATCAACATCTTGCGCCACTTCCTGCGGATGAGCCAGAGCTCGATCTCGAGCGGTGGGATCCCCTCCTTGATGTATAAGGACTCCCGGTATCGGCCAGCCGGGACGTCGGGCAAAATTACCGGGTGGCGGACTAAGTATTTTTTTGTGAGGCCCCGGGCTTCTTCCGAGCCCGGTAGTGGAGGTATCCCCAAGCCGAGCGGTGGAACGATTCGTCAAGTCTCTTCCTTTCCAGGGAGGAGTCGGCGGTAGTTAACCGTATAAAGGAACTCGGCCAGTATAACTTTACTCGGCTTATTTCCGGATACGGCGGGGGGGCTTCGGCCAACTCTTTTTTGATTGACCCCGCCACAAGTTAGCGGGCTAGGAGAGGAAACCCTCGGTTGACCCTCACGGTCAATTGCTTTCCTTGTTTGTAGGTTTTGCTCGATTGCTAACTTCGTTTTCTTTGTTTGTGCAAAGAATGGTCAAGGTTCATGCTTGCCCGTCCCCCAAGATCGGCAAAAGCAAGCGCCAGTCGCCAGCCTTCGAGGTTGTGAAGCGGGCGGATAGAGGAGAGTCTAGTTATTGGTTGTCGGCCCGTTGCTTCCTAAAGCGGAATGCTCGGCGACGGTTTAAGCTATTCTTTGCGCTTGCTATGGTCGTCCCGCCGGTCCGATCGTGGTTGACCGAGAAGGAAGAGATTGAAAGGCCTCTGAAGAGGAGGAGGAGATTGGTCAAGCTCGCCGACCAAGCTCCTCGTTAAATCTGTGGCGGAAGGATCTGCTCGTCCCTTGGTTGGTGCTTGTCCCTCGGTGGTGTCGTCCTCGGCAATTGCTAGTCCTTCTATGGTGAACAACCTTCCGTCCCTTCCGCCAATCCAAAGGGAAGGGAAGCGGGTGACAGCCGGGCGATGGAGTCTCTAATCAAGCGCCCAAAGACTCTCATTGCCGACCTCGATGTGTCTCGTCACATCATGGAGAGATTACTCTCCCATGAATGAGGGTGAATTTGACCAAAGAGTAATTCAAATGGCGGCTCTCGCTTTGCGTGGTTTCTGCAAGGCGCAGATAATGTCGTTCGGCGGCGCGGTAACAGAGGTTCTCGGACCAGAGGTTGAAGGCCTTGAGGCGGTGGAAACTCAAGGACAAGCCGTCGGAGGTGGAGGAGGAGAGGACGTTCTCGAGGCTCAAAATTCCTCTGGAGGAGGAGAAGAAGATTCGGAGGAAGCGGCCAATGTTTTGAAGGCCCAAGTTGATCTGGGGAGGAGGAGATCTGCCTGAAAGCTCGGCTTACGTGGAGGAGCTCGAAGGGTAAAGGCTATGGCGGAGAGGAGCGAGCTATCCGGGAGTATCGACTTTGAGAGGCGATGGGAGTCGGAGAGAGTGCTTAAGAGAAATCCTCCGGATCACGCCCAGGCCGAGAGATGCTAAGGAAGGAGCGGGCGGATCACGCCCAAACCGAGGAGGCGCCGAGGAGGCGCGGCCTCGACTAAGGAGCAAAGGATCGAGGCAATCGAGCGATGGCAGAGGCGATTCTTGCGGGAGGAGTGTTTGGAGTACTCCTGCGACCTGGCCATTATGATCTTAAAGAACTGTTATGACGTCTGCGTTCCTGAGGGCTCGGACGGTCCCTCGTTTGATGAGTTTGCCGGGCCGCTGATTCCTAACGCTATTGGCCTTTCTCTAGAGGAAGTGAAAGAGAGAGCCGAGGAGGACCGGGGGACTGTCCCTAGGGAGGAGTTGGACCTCAGTTCGGAAGAGGAAGACGAGCTTCCTCATGACGACACTTCATGGCCGCTCTTGAACTCGCCTCGCCTTGGCTTTTCCATCGCTTGGGGCCTCCCTACGTATTCTCCGGATATTCTCCTTCTCAAATCATTGCTTGTAGCTCCCCTCTCCCCTTTTGTAGAGCTCACAGGTGGGCTTGTGACCAAGATCAACTCATAGAAATAAAACTCTTTTCTTTGAATCGACTCTCCATGTTTTCGGCTCTTCTTTTTAGCTCATAGTAGTCTAGCTTCTAGTTTGGTAAAGTCGCTTGTAGAAGAGCTTACAGGTCGGTCTTGTGGCGGGATAAACTTGATATGAATGTACCTTTGTTTTGTATTTCATCTTCTCGAAGCTATTTTTTCAAAGTCGATTTTCGTGCTTGTCCTTTGCTTGGATCGTATTAGGATTAAGTGTTACAGGCGATCGATCGGTGTTGAGGTCGGGTCGTAGTCGGGTCCTAGGCGAGGTCCCGAGAGTCTTGTCTTAGCGGCCGGTCGACCTAGTGGGGTCCCAGAGATCCCGCCTGGCGACCCAACCGATCAAGTCGATCTACTTGAGATACTGAAGCGAGGTCCTGTGGATCTTGTCTGGCGGCCGCCGGCCGTAGTCGATCTATGGAGTTCTGGCGAGGTCGAGGATCTTGTCTGGCGATCGACCAATCGAAATCGATCTAAGGAGATCCGAGCGAGGTCCTGGATCTTGTCTGGCGGCCGATCCGCCAAAGTCGATCTATGGAGTTACCGAGCGAGGTCGAGGGATCTTGTCTGGCGACCAATCGAATCAATCGATCTATGGAGTTACCGAGTGAGGTCGAGGATCTTGTCTGGCGGCCGATAGGCCAATCAAGTCGATCTATGGAGATTTGCCGAGTGATGGTTGATTGGACTTTCCATTCTTTGCCAAACGTAATGTAACTTGTTATGCCAAAAATCTGGAACCCTTTATTGATGATAACGAGGATGCGGGCGTTAAAAACACGCTGGCGAGGGGACGGAAAAAAAGGTACCCATGTATACAAAATGATAACAAGGAAAATTAACTAACATAAACGCTTATCTATTGGTAGAAAGCTTTGGGTTTTGTGAGTTCCATGGCCTTGGTAGAATCTTCCCTTTCTCATCGCTAAGGATGTAGGAACCATGCCCGGCTTGCTTAATCACTCGATAGGTCCTTCCCACGCTGTCCGAGCTTTAGGGGTGCTTTCGGCCGCCTCGGCCTTTAAAGACGTATCCTCCGACCTTTACATCGCTTCGGCTTAACCCATACATTGTAGAACTTGGTAGCCTTTTGCACGATGGCTTCCGAGCGAAGCCGCCTTTCTCTGTCCTCACTATGAGAACGAGCTCCGCTCTGCGAACTTCATCATTTGCTCTTCCTCGTATCCCAACACCTCCGATTAGGCAATGCCGCCAATCTAGAACAGGGCTTACGCTTCAAGGTCATCCAAAGCGTGTTTCACTGTGGCCCCGCTTCGGTGTGGTTCTATATGCCCACATACTTCATCTACTTCCTCGACCCAGTTCTTTCTCCCGTCCCAGCGCTTCTTGAGGCGTTCATTATCTTTTGTTGGTGTTTTCTGAGACCGTTACTTTGGGGATGGGCGAAAGTTAACAAGTAGCTCGATTTTTAGTGACCGCGAAATCTCTAAATTTGTCGTTATCGAGCTATGGCCGTTATCATGATCAACACCATAGGCATCCGGCGGCATAGTATGTTTTTATGAAGCTTTCCATTTTCCCTCGGTTATTGTAGTGATGACTCGCTTCTACCCACTTAGTGAAATACTCTCTCGCCACTATCGAAATTTCTTTTGTCGGGACCGAGGGGAAAGGCCCCATATATCCATTCCCCATTGAGCGAAAGGGATAGGATGGCTTACGATCTGCATTCGCTCGGTCGGTTTGGTGAGACAGTTCTTTGTTTCTCTGCAAGCCTCGCACCGGTCGACCTTTTCTCCGCAATCTCTTCTCATCGTCGGCGATGGTACCCATCTCGATCAGCGGTGAGCCAACATTCTGCCCCTATGATTTCCGCACATCCCTTCATGGACTTGACCATTGCTCGCTTCGGCTTCTTCCTCATTCGAGCATCGAGCGGTGGCTAGTCGTGGGACCGCTTATATAGAGCCTCGTTACGACCTTGTATTGGTAGCCTTCCTCCTTAGCTTCTTGGCCTCGATGGGTCTTCGGTTGCTTTCCTTCTAAAAGGTATTGCATGATCGGTTCTGTCCGGGCCGGTCGGTCGGTATTTACATTGAGAACTTCCCGGCCTTGAATGCTAGGCGGTTTAGTCGTTCGACGAATATTGTTCTGACATCACGATCGGAAGCCATTTTAGAGAGCGCGTCCGTCTTAGCATTCTGAGCTCGCTCTATTCTGCTGATTGAATACTGTCCTATTTGCTCAATTCCTGCTTTACCAGCTCGAGATACTTGATCATGTTATTTCCCTTGGCCTCATACTCCCGGTGACTTGGCCGACCACCACTGGTGTCGCTATATATCTTCAAATGTTTCACCTCCATCTCCGGGCTAGTTGGAGGCCGACTATCGAGGCCTCGTACTCGCCTCATTATTGGAGGCCTTGAATTCTAGCCGAAGGCGTATTCCACTTTTTCTTCCGTATGCGGGCTGATTAGCACTACCCGCTCCGCGTCCTTGACGTTGGATGACGATCAACGAACAAGTTCGAGCGAGGGAACCGTCCCTCGAGTTCGGTTGGCTCATCTCTGCAATGAAATCCGCCAACACTTGTGCTTTAATGGTCGTGGGGCTTGTATTGAATATCGAACTCTCGGTTCTACGCCACTTTACCACCCGACCCGAGGTTTCGGCTTTTGAGAGCCTTTGCTGAGGGTTGATCGGTCCATACCTCAACGGTGTGACTTTGGAAGTAAGGTCTCGATTTTACGCCATTATCAAAGAGAGTGCTAGCTTCTCTATAGGCGCGTGTCGCGTTTACGGCGGCCAACACTTTCGGCGACGTAGTAGGCGGGTGTTGTTCGCCTTCTTCCGAACGGATAAGTACCGCGCTGATCGACCCTTCCGTGACCGCCAAATATAAGATCAGGGTTTCCTCCTCTGCCGGGCTTTGCAGAACAGGTGGTCTGGACAAATATTGTTTCAAGTGTTGGAAGGCTTTTTCGCACTCATCTGGCCATTGAAACTGGGTTACATTCGCTTTCCTCAAGACCTTAAAAAATGGAAGGCACTTGTCTCCCAATCTAGAAATGAATCTGCTCAGCGAAACTATCCGCCCGGTCAAGATCTGAACGTCTTTCAAGCATTGTGGCGAAGGCATCTGTATGATGGCCTCAATCTTCTCGGGATTAGCTTGATTACATGGCGCCCCTCACCGTAGAGTATACACGGATCGCCGTGGAGTCGTACTGATGCACATGCCTGACCTCTTTAGGGTGCACTACTAAACTATCATTTCTATAAACCTCATGGCATCAATACAATAAAGCAGTAATATCGAATTCACTAAATTTTTAAAACCAAAATATTCCTTCCCATTCATTTCATAAACCATCAGTACATCATCAGATCATATATATACAGTTGTACAACCCAAAAGGACTAACATAGCTTCTACATAAGTCATCCACAAAATACCCCAAAAGATCTCCAGCTGACAGACCTGTGGGCCATGCTCCTCTCGCCGGCACACACAGCAGGATAAGTCTCACTGATCGGAGCTAGAAGTTAAACTATCTCTGTCCTGAAAAATAATCGCAATTTGGGTGAGTTTGCGAAACTCAATGAGTAACCATCATCGATGGTTCACTCAACTCATGCATTTCCAGACAATCACATAATATCGTATACTATCACATTCAAGAAATTACATGCAGTCAATTTCACATTTATAAGACGGTATGCCTTTCACACAATTCGCATGTAATCATTCATATATGCAATGTGCATGTGACTCTTTCATTTTCTTTCGTTGTTGTGACCGTGCTTTGAGCTCATATCGTTGAGCCATAGGCTCAGTGAACATCGGGCTCAAAAGCCCTAATCCGATTGAGCGTAAAGCTCGCAAATCGTTAGACACGAAGCCACGTGCGTTGAGCTTAAAGCTCTCATATCACGATGGCCGCACCGGTCACAACCGCCTTTTTATCTGATCATACTGTTATGCATGTATGCACATGTTCACTTTACAATACATGCATCATATTAGAATCCCATATACCTAATTCTTATCATTTGAAATCAATTATGAACAATTTATGCACAACCAACACTTCTATTTCATCAAACAATTAATATCCCTAAAATTCCAACCCTAAAACACCCAAAACCATTTTCGGAAACCCTAATCCATAAATCCTCAAATACACATTAAATCATCAATCCAACTTTATAAATCAACAAATCAAACTATAAGAGACAAGATAGAAGTAACTTACTTGATTTATAACCTCAAATCTTCAAGGATTTCTCAACTCCAAGATCATCGACACCCACGGCTATCACCAAATAAAATTCCATCAACTTCTTCTCTATTCTTCTCCAAGCCAAAGGAATGATCAATGACAAAGGAAGAAAGCAATTGGCACAAAGAAATCGAGTAGCAATCCAAAGAAAGAAGATCACGAAGAAGAAGGAGAAAGTTTCGTGGAAGAGAAGGATTTCAAAGGGTAAGGGTTTAAATATCAAAAGAACAAGGGCTTGTTTGGCTAATAGAATTTCCACCAGTCCACATCCAAACAGCCTCAAACTAATTTCGAATTCTGATTTCTCCCGAATTCTCATGACTAAGCCCTAATTCCTCAAATTCTAATTTCTAGCCTGACCGTGCCATTGGATAATCAATTTCGGAACCGAAAATCCAATTAATCAATCCTCGATCAATTTTTTCGGTCCGGGCCTATTTCTCCGAAAATTTCAGAAAAATTCCTATAAATCCTCAAAAATAGAAAACTAATTATCATATACTCCAATTTCATAATTCAACTTCCTAACATCATTTCTAATTCAAATTCAATCATAGAGCCTATTTTGACCAAATTCTCACACATGACCTAATCATATCCAAATTCAAATTATCCAAATCAAATCGGAAATATATCATACGTGTATGTACGTACAAATGCCAATTATACTATAAATAAATCATGCATGAACATGCGGTATCCATCTTTTGATTAATTTTGGGATCGATGACTTATTTGATCGATTGCGAGGAGCTCGGTGTTCACTGAAGTTAGATCTGCGATCTGGTTATTATCGATTGAAGATTACAGAGGCCGATGTGCTAAGAGCGCCTTTAGGGAGCGGTATGGGCATTCGAGTTTCTAGTGATGCCGTTTGGGTTGACTAATGCCCGGCGACCTTCGTAGCCTTGATGAATAAGGTATTTCATTACACAGGATCGGTTTGTTATCGTTTTTATTGATGACATTTTAGTATATTCGAGGACGACAGGAGCATAGTGAGCACTTGAGAATTGTATTACAGACGATGAGGAGAGATAGCGATTATATGCCAAATTGATGAAGTGTGAATTTTGGTTTGGATCGGTGATATTTTGGGGCATATAGTATTTGGAGAGGGTATTGGTGGATCTAGTAAGGTTGAGGCAGTGCTGAAGTGGGAGGCTCCTAGGAATGTGTCTGAGATTCGGAGCTTCCTCGGATTAGCAGGTTATTACCGGAGGTTTGTCGAGGGGTTCTCATTGATCTCAGCCCCTCTGACAAAACTTCTGAGGAAGAATGTACCTTTTAGATGGAGTGAGGAGTGCCAGAGGAGCTTTGAGGAGCTGAAACATCGGTTAACTACTGCACCGGTGTTAGCTATTCCATCTGGCACGGGAGGATTTGAGGTGTACAGTGATGCATCACATCAGGGATTAGGATGTGTTCTGATGCAGCACGGGAGAGTTATTGCTTATGCCTCGAGACAGTTGAGGTCTCATGAGGTAAATTATCCTGTTCATGATTTGGAGTTAGCTGCAGTGGTTTTTGCTTTGAAGATTTGGAGGCATTACCTGTATGGTGAGACCTTTCAGATCTTCACAGACCATAAGAGTTTGAGGTACCTGTTGAGCCAGAGAGAGTTGAATTTGAGACAGAGGAGGTGGCTTGAGTTGTTGAAGGATTATGATTGTACTATCGAGTATCACCCGGGGAAAGCCAATGTAGTGGCTGATGCTCTGAGTAGGAAGTCACATTCTAATGCACTTCAGTTGAGCAATGAGGTTGCCTAATTTGATTGATTGAGGGCTTTGAATGTGCGATTGAATCTGGATCGGGATGGAGTGTTATTGGCTACTTTGAGGCCGAGACCGATGCTCTTGGATAGGATCGGGAGAGTTCGGACAAGGATCTGTTATGGTGAGGTGATGGAAGTAAAGTCGATTGAGTTCTGTTTTGATTTGAGAGATGAGACTTTATGGTTAGGACGAGGCTCTGTGTGCGATGTGGATGATCCGAGGCGAGAGATATTGGAGGAGGCTCATATGGCCACTTATGCTATGCATCCCGGTACTACCAGATGTATAACACTCTGAAGCAACATTTCGGTGGCTGGCATGAAGAAGCGGTAGCTGATTTTGTATCTAGATGTTTGACGTGCCCGGCGGTTAAGGCCGAGCACCGAGCTCGATAGGGAAGCTTCATTCGTTGCCCATTCCGGAGTGGAAATGGGAACGAATTACTATGGATTTCATTATGGGGTTGCCGGACGCCGAGAGCAGTGATGCTATACGGGTCGTAGTGGACCGATTGACTAAATCGGCTTACTTCTTGCCAGTGAGGGAGAGCAATACCCTCGATCAGTTGGCCCAGAAGTATGTAGCAGAGATAGTTCGACTGCATGGGGTCCCAGTATCGATAGTGTCAGATAGGGATCCCAGATTCACTTCGAGATTACGGAGGAGCTGCGATCGACTATGGGTACCAGATTGAACTTCAACCTGACGTTTCATCCTCGAACGGATGGGCGAGTGAGAGGACTATTCATCTTGTTGAGGACATGTTGAGAGCACTGTGTGTTGGAGTTAGAGTGCATGGGATCGATGTTGCCTCGGTGGAGTTTGCTTATAATAATCGATGCAGGCGGCATTGGGATGGCACCATATGAGGCACTTTATGGGAGACCGTGTAAATCCCTCTTTCTTGGGATGAAGAGGGTATGAGGATGTTAGAGGTCCGGTGATCCGGACACGATTGATAAGGTATGCAGTTGATTGAATCGCATCAAGGCGGCTCAAGATAAGCGAAGAGTTATGTGGATCAGCATCGGAGAGAGATGGAGTATGCTGTAGGAGATAGAGTGTTCCTCAGAGTGTCTCCGTGGAGAGGAGTTCTCAGATTTGGCCGTAAGGGTAAGTTGAGTCTTCGGTATATCGGTCCGTATGAGGTTACCGAGAGGATAGGACCGTTGGCGTATAGATTGGCGTTGCCGAGTGAGATGTCTCAGTTGCATGACGTCTTTCATGTGAGCATGCTTCGGAGATATCGATCTGACCCGACTCATGTGATTCCGGCTCAGGAGGTAGAGATTGCCAGCGATTTGAGTTATGTTGAGGAGCCGGTGCGAATTATTGGATCGCGGGTCAAGTAGTTGAGATCTAGGGTTATTCTATTGGTGAAAGTCCTTTGGAAGAACCACTCATCAGAGGAGGCGACTTGGGAGACTGAGGAGCACATGAGGAGGCTGTACCCTCATCTGTTTGATCAGTCAGGTAAGAAAATTTCGGGACGAAATTTTTATTAGGAGGAGAATTGTAACATCCGTTCTGATGGGATGTGTACATTCATTGCATTAAATGTCTGGCATGTTCATGCATGATTTATTTATAGTATAATTGGCATTTATGCGTACATACGTATGATATATTTCCGATTTGATTTGGATAATTTGAATTTGGATATGATTAGGTCATGTGTGAGAATTTGGTCAAAATAGGCTCTATGATTGAATTTGAATTAGAAATGATGTTAGGAAGTTGAATTATGAAATTGGAGTATATGATAATTAGTTTTCTATTTTTGAGGATTTATAGGAATTTTTCTGTAATTGCAAATTATTTTTCAGGACCGAGACAGTTGACTCATAGCTCCGGATAGACTTTTCCTGCCGTGTAGATTGAGTTGGCAAGAGAAGTCATGGCACCTGGTCGGTCATTGGCACTTTTGGAGGGATGACCTAGTTAGCTTTCTGTTTGATTTTCTTTTGGAGACATGTACAGACACTTTCAGTTGTATAAATTACTGCTTTGAGGATATGAAATGAGAAAATTATGTTTTGAAAAATTAGTGAATTCCATACTACTGCTTTATAATACATTGATGCCATGTGGAGTTGGTAGTTTGTTCGTAGCGCACCCTTATCGTAGGGTGTGTATCGGAATGACCTACGGGCGTCCCGGTACATCTCCTATGGTAAGGGGGTGCTACAGATTCCCCGCTGAGTGATCATAAACCCCAGGAATTTTCCGGATGCCACCCCAAACACGCATTTTTCCGGGTTTAGCTTCATCTGGAATTTATTCAAGGTCTGGAAGACTTCTATGAGATCTTGCACATGCTCCGCGGCCGTCTTACTTTTTACCACCATATCATCCACATAAGCTTCCACCGTCCGGCCTATCTGTTGTTTAAAGACTTACGTGACGGCCGTTGATAGGTCGTCCGGCGTTTTCGGTAGAAAGGCATTACTTAGTAGCAAAAGTGCCTTGGTCGGTTATGAAGGCGGTCTTTTCTTCGTCTTCCGTGCTCATTTGGATCGATGATAACTTGAAGGCATCCGGAAGTCGAGCAACTCATGGCCTGAAGTGGAGTCCACTAATTGATCGATCTTAGGCAGCGGAAAGTTGTCCTTTGGACACGCTTTGTTTAGGTCAGTGAAGTCTATACACATTCTCCATTTCCCGTTCTTCTTTTTTACCAACACCACGTTGGCGAGCCACTCAGGGTACTTGACTTCTCGGATGAAGCCGGCCTCCAGCAGCTTCGCCACTTCCTTCTCGATCACCCCCTGTCGTTCTTTGCTGTGGCATCGCTTCTTTTGTCTGATCGGCTTATAGTCATGTCGAATGCCGAGGGAATGAGATGTGACCGATCGAGAGATTCCGGGCATGTCGCTCGGTACCCAAGCGAAGACCGATTTGTTTTCCACCAGACAGTTGGTGATTTCTTTAACCAGGTCCCCATGCAGCTCGGAGCCTAGGTTTGTAAACTTAGAGAGGTCGGCTTTGTCCAGCACGACTCTTTGCGTTTCTTCCACCGGGTTTATTCTTTCCACCTCTTCGTCAGCTCTCACATCTAGAGAGCTCGTCGATCTCTGCCCCATCTAATGTCTTCGTCTCTGCGAAGTAGCATTCCCTAGCAATTTTCTCATTGACCCGACAACTCCAACTCGTGGGGTGTCGGAAACTTAATAACACGGTAGTAAGTGGAGACGACCGTCGGAGGGCATTTTGTGTCGCCTACCGATTATCGCGTTATCGCCCGTGGAATTTAACAACTAGGAACTCAACGTCCCTTTCTACTTGACAGGCTTACGCGAACTTCACTTTCAAATTTACGGCGAGCGGGTAGTGACGCCTCATCACTCCTCGATGGGGCCGTCAGTAGGTAATAAGCGCTCTTGGTACCTTCATTTGCTTGAAGGCTTCATAGTACGCAATGATCGACCAGAGCTCCCGTGTCAATCATTACCCGCTTCACCTCGTATCCGTCCATATTCAGGTTTACCACGAGGGCATCGTCATGAGGACAACTTATTCCTTTGAGGTCAGATTCATCGAATGATATCATTTCGTCGCTCTCCCTCGACTTTTTGGTGGATGGGTCCCGGTCTACCTGTTTGGCATACCTTTTTCTCCCCTTACTGGTGGAGCCCCCGGCTGCATTTCCACCGAATATCATATTAATGACCCCAGTCGGTCGTTCGTCTTGCTGCCCGGTGTTACCATCATTTCTTTCCCTCGATTGCCCCCTTTCTTCTCGTTGATTATCGGTATTAGTGTGCTGCCTCCCCCCGTCATTCCCGTCATTTCGCCTCCACGGCGGTCGTCTATTGTTTGGCCGACCTGTTCTACGCTGATTGTCCCGGTCATTTTGCCCCTGCTTCACAAATCGGCCTAATCTTCCCTTTTGTATGAGGAGTTCAATCTCTTTCTTCAATTGACAGCAATCTTCCGTGTCTTGGCCGACCTCTTTATGGAAACGGCAATACACACTAGTGTTTCTGTCCTTGTAGAGGGTTTTCATTTTTTCAGGCTCTCGGATAGTTTCCCCGTTTGCTATGATAGCCGTCAAGACTTCCGCGTATCGTTTATTAAGCGGGGTGAAGTCTTGTTGATCGTTAGGATTAGAAGACTCCGTGCGGGAGACGTGTAGTGCGGTAGCGAGAATCGTTTGTAGCTAATGCAAACCGATACGTTGCATCGCCAGAGCCGCAACAGCAGCTATATCGGGGTTCATCGCTGCCGCCTGACTTATCTGTGTGGTTCTAGACGTGGTGCCCGGAAGTCGGGAGCCAATTGGTTCTATGGGATTACATTTGAGCGATTATTACCATTCGATCCATGATCCCTATGCTCGTTGAAGTAGTTCCAACGTAAAATCACCTGCAAAACAAGGAAGGCTTGTCGGGGGTTGTGTCCCGATTAGCCCCTCCGACGCTCAAGTAAGTCTTTTGGTGAAGGTGAGGTAAAATCTGATTAGAGAAAAACAACTAGGTTATATTTTCGTACCTTGATTATGAGAAAAGCTACCTTATATACGATTAAATAGCTAGTTTAGGTTTTACGTGTTTGCATGGGATATTACCTTCCTAATAAATTTATGAATATATAAATTTGAAACTTGGGTGTAAGACTGATCGATTGACCCATGAGACTAGATTTGGACCCAATGTTACCGACCCATCCAGAGATAAAAGACAGTAAAACCTATACCAAATTGATCAAAAGATCTAAGTGTCCCCATCAACTTTCGCCCATCTCGCAAAAGCACAAGTAGCTTCTCTGAAACATAGAGCAGAGCCAACAAACTAAGAAAATAATTGCGATGAGAAACAGAGGCTGCATGTTACCAACAACAGCACCTCTCCTTCACCACCTCCACTAATTACACCTCAACGAACGTACACAAACATACACCGTCATTCAAACAATCGAATTATACCGAATTCCAATAAATAATGACACACACAATATCCCAGGCAACGGTACAGCTAATGCTAACAATTCAATGTTATTGACATAAACGTGTGAGAGACAGCGACAAACAAAAAGGAGCTTACTATCAAGATAACTAGCAAGGGACGTAGAGAGGTAGATATCTTCTGGCATTGGCTCCTGAAAATTCCTCATTTACCATCTCAGCAACTTACTCCTTTCAATCCCAAAAATCCAACCAATAACAAGCAAACCCCAACGATGGAAATATAAGAACAGAGCAAATGATATCACAACTTCGCAAATAACCCAACGGAAACAACAAAAGCCATATTTACTTGTATCGACAATTTCCTCAAGAGACTTTAAAACCATAAAGTTTGCACAGTCAACTAAAGGTAATATGAAAAGATGAACTAAAAGCGCTAAAATTTACTAGCTTGAACAAAACCCAAAAGCCCTAGAGCCTCGAACTTTAAGTTTACTCTCCCGGCTTGAAAGGACCAAGTGGATAGCATTAAAAGAAGACACTCAGATCCAATGTCACCGGAAGAGATCAAGTGTGAAGACAAAGGAGTATAAGGTAAAGTTCAAAAAGAACGAATCTTTGATATAAATTGAAGGAGATTCTTAATAATAAGTATTAAAAAAAATTTTGGTTAGAACATACGGTAAGGTTTAAGCTCGGTTTTGCGGATCCCGATCCTGTGTGTTTTAGTAAATTATACATTAAAATTTATATACATAATTAATCTTCTAATTATAAAAAGTAACCACTTTCTCTTTAAAATTTATTTGATTGAATTTAGAATACACAAAAGAAAGAAAATTAAAGTGTTAGAGATTGGATCAATATTATTTATTTAAGTTAAAATTTTCATTTAATTTAATTTATTAAAGGATTTAAATAATTTACTCAATTTTTTCTAAATTATAAATACTTATAATTTATTTAACACATGCTTAAAAGATAATAATTTTATTGTCAAAGAAAAATTCTATCTTTAATTACCTCAAATTTTTGTAACCAATATTCTAAATTAAAAATTTTAAAGAAAAACACTTAAGGATTTAATTGTTCAATTTCAGTTAAAGGAAATAATTAGGCAACATAAAGATCTAATGGACAATCTTCTCTCATTAATTTAATATAATTCTTCCCAGATGACTGCCAAATTTTTAGAAATGTTAAGAAGTTTTCCGATTCATAACATATGCATATCTATGAATTACTCTTTTTTGGTAATTAATTGGAGAGGATTGAGATAAGGCATATCACCATGTGAAATGAATATTATTCACTCCAAATGTTATATAATACAAAGATCAAACATAGATATGGAGAACAAAAAGTGTACATGTTGACACAATTCCAGTTTAGAAAGTTGACAAAAAATAAATACAGGAGAAGAGGGGTATGGTAAAAAAGGAAATAAAGCTTTTGTCAGCACAGTCTACAGAAATCCTTGGAGTACTAAGTAACATGTGTTGCAATGGATGTAGTAAGTAACATGTGTTGCAATGGATGCAACCATGAAAAAAGGGGGCATGTACTGTGACAAATGTTGATGATATCATCTATAGATGTAAGGAGCCACACCAGCTTCTTGTATGATTCCAGCTTTTTTGATGATTGATCATGATCCCAATTGTGTTTCCAGACTTCTTGGAAATGAGTGACTGGACATACCTTGGACTAACTGACATAGTTGAAGGTCAATCTAAATTTCTAGAACAATGTCTGCAACAGGAGAAAAAGGAACAAGATTCCATGTTAGTGTGCATGGCAATGATATCCAATACAAGGACTAAGGAGCTACGGTAAGAAACATGAAAAGAAGAAGAAACTTACATTCAGAATGTGTCTTCAACCATTTATATCCATCACTATTTGTATGTCGGCTTTGATCTTCTTCTTCTTCATCATCCTTTGAACTGCGTCTGCTCTTCAGATATTTCTTCACAGAAGTTGACCTAGGAGTATTTTGAGGGTTGATCTTCTTGTGAAGCAATGTTCTCAGAAGCTGCATAAAGCCATTATTACCAGAAGTAGGAGTTTGTAAGAACAAATAAAGCAGAAAGATTCCTACGTAAATTGTAACCGTTGTATCAGCATATATACCTTCTCCATTCTTGATTCCTGAAGTGTATCTCTCAAACGTGACTGCGGTGAAAATCCACTTCTGCACACGAACATCTTCTTAAGAAGGAAAGAGATGGATTTCTTGCCAATTTCTTTCTTTTAATTTTCACGAATGTCTTTGCATCTACCAAGTATGACACTGATGGTTCGCTCAATGTCATCTTCCTTTTCATCTATTGCACTGGTACGAGGGTTACTAATCCTACGACTTACCTCCAAAGTCGATGGACAGTTAAGAAACCTATCAATTGGGAGGTGAGCAATTTCCTTCTCCTTCTCCTTCTCCTTCTCCCTTTCAGAGGTTGGTTTCTTGGATAAAAGCTTTGTCAGTTCTTTCTGAAGCTTGCCAATTTCTTCAGGCGTGAAGTCTTCTAAACCATCATCTGTGGTCGATGGAGACTGGTGCTCTGGATGGACTTGCTCTTCTTCCTGGATTACAATGTTCTGTTTAAGTTCAGCGTTGCCAAATGTTCCAATAGTTAGCAATTCGTTAGCCCAATCACTAAACTCTTCTCGAGAATCTTGTGTCATATGGCCTGTACAGAATAGGAAAATCATTACTGTTAAAACTTTTTCTTTTTTTTGCCAATACCAATATCTCTGGGCAATAGATCCATGTAACTTCTATATATGATTGCTTGATTGACCCTTTTTACTTCTTTTGCTTTCTTTTTCATTACTTCAAACTGGATTATGAAAGCAAATCAAAATCCAAATTTCTGATTTCTGTATTGACACTGGAATATAATCATGATTAGATAAATTTTCCATTTCAAGTTTTGGTCCATTAGAAGAATCATTTCCATATCATGATAGTGTTAAGATTACCTACCCCAAAAACAATACAAGTAATGCAAAATCAACATCCCTCACTGTCTTAACTATCTCTAGCATAAGTTTCAGCAAAGACAGCTTTTCTTTTGATCGGTTATTAGTTTATCTGAAGAAAAAGAATAGATTTCAGAATCATCACTAGGTTCATGGAGTTGCATAAAGAACAATAAAGATAAGATGGAAGCTTACGAGCAGTTGGAGCAGCATTCTGTTTTTTATCCCCTTGCTTCCCGTTAAGCTTACTTTGCATCCAAGATCCAACCAAAGAACCGTAAACAGGAAATTTATCAAGCCTGTCAGGACCCCATTTACTTCTACTTGTCCAGCCATCAACCTTCATGAACTTTAACTGAGAAGCAAAAATCTCTTTTTTACAGAGAAACTTACCTTCATGGTGAGATACACCAGTGACAACCTGGAGATTTTGATGAGCAAATGTAAAGGTGGTGGCGGTAGTAACCAAAAAGTGGGCATCAGAAACCTGAAGTTCTGCAAAAACTAAATCTTAGGAAACCAATGAGAAACTGACCAACATGGGATAAAGTATGAAACAGAAGGACGAGGCTTTGATGAAGTTCATGACCGAACCTTGAACAGCTGCAAATTCTACTGGTTCAAGTTCCCACACACGTAAAGCCCTCTAACCAATCTTATACAATCTACATTCCTCTCAGTCTCAACCCTCTTTCTTACTACAATTGGATTTTTCTCTGTTCGATGACCAAGTCTGTTATACTATACCATCACTCTCAACGCAAAAAAACACATTCTTTTGTATATATTTTAATCTTCCTTGGTCACTTTTCTTTATTATTTTGGGTTGCATGGTTGAGGAAGAATCAATGAACATTCTTTGAGATTTGCGGTCGTGTCAAGATTTTGACCATGTGATATCCGAGGACAAGTTCCAAAAGTATAAACACTTTGACTCAATCCCTATACATCCGCAATCCAATATGAAGATACAAGAGGTTTAGCAATGAAGATACAGTAAACTAATAATGAATATATTCTCCTCACCCCTATATTCTTATTGCCTTTACAATAAGAGCATCACATTGTTTACGAGCAGATTCGTATAAAAAGTCTAGAATTAAATGTTATTAACAGGAGATTATTCAGTAAATTCTTTAAATTGCAGAAGTAATACATCTTTAATGATTTATTCAGGACAGTCCATAAAAGTTAGACTAACTAAACTACTTTAAATCATATAAAAAGCTTCCAGTTAAGAGGTACTTTATGCGTGGGGATGGGGACTATTAGCCTTCATGTGATAGTGTTACTATATCTGCATCCTGTAGCCTACAATAACTCTTTCACAGGCACCATCAAGGACAGCATTGGCTGTGTGAAAGATAGTCAGTATAGTACAGGAATATGAAACAAATAAGACTCTAAAACCATTTGAGATCAAAGACAGTAAAACCTATACCAAATTGATCAAAAGATCTAAGTGTCCCCATCAACTTTCGCCCATCTCGCGAAAGCACAAGTAGCTTCTCTGTAAATTTAAAAGCGAGGCGTATCCTACTGGTAAATTTATATATATATATATATATATATATTTGGGCTGAATTTTTATAGCCCAAATTGACGGTGAATATTAAGCTTTTAAAATCAGAAGATTAAACTTTTAAAATCAAAAGAGTATTCGTAAATTCTCATTTAGGTTCTTTTCTTCAGTCAATTACGATCAAAGTTGCCGGATGAACCAGCCAGAGATGGAGGCTGTTGCCGGTCATACGAACCAGAAGGACACGGCAACTATGGAAGAGGACGGAGACCGTAACGAAGACCATTATTTGGAGGAGAATCAGGAAACCGATGTCACATTGCAATCGTCGTTCAAGAAACCTCCGCTGAAGAAGGTGAAGATTGACGAAAGCTATGTTGAATCTGCGAGCGATAAGTTTAATAAACCATCGGAGACGGAGGAGGACGACACGGTGATGGAAGTGTTCGAGGATAGCGAAGAGGAATATGAGAAAAGGGGTTTCACCAAAAGTGGGCGGTATGAAAAGTGGTTAAGCTATGAGAAACAAATCGAGGAAAGCGGTGTAAGTATTTAAGAACATTGATTTGCTAGCCTCTGTTGTAATTTTATTAGTAATTAACTGTTATTTGTTTTAGGGTTATGACGTGGAAGCATTTGACCCCTACCCCCTTGTATTGGTGGTGGCATAATTCCTCTGGATATGGCTAACTTAAATGGTTTAGACGGAGTATTGGTCCCAGGATGCACTCACTATGCTATTTCGGAAGAAAACTGAGAAAAGGTCGGATGATGATGAATTATTTATTTTTAATTTACAAATCTTTCGTCATTGTAAGTTTATTTTAATTTGATTTGGTTCTGCAGGGGACAAATTTGAAACTTGACCGCATTATCAAAGCAAATTCCCGCCGTGGTGATCGTGCTATAGGATATTATGTAACATTTGATGCTATAGATTCTTGTGGAATTGCAAAAACTTATCAAACCATTGTTTATTATGATGCCTACTTCATCCCTTACGAGGTTGAGATTGTTGAATTTAGAAAAAAGTCACTCAAGTGAGTCTCTGTTTACTAAATCAGTTTAATATGCTTATAGTTGTTTATTATCTCAACGTTCTTAAATTGTTTACCAGCTATTTTGCATGTCCAGTTTAATGCTTGATTTATTATAAGTCATTTTACTTTCCTTTTGTATATTGCATGATTCTCATTAAATGTTTTTAATTTTTGTCATTATATTGTCATCTTTTGTTACAACACAATCAAGGGAAATTGACTATTCTCTACCAATGGTTTCAAAATGCAGCAAATTTGATGGATTAAAAGACTTGTCCACAGGCATAATTGGTGAACCGCTGTCTAATAAGTTCACGGTTTCTGATGACAAGAACCTACATGAAACAAAGGACAAGGTCTATCAAGCAATGTTATTCGATGATAGTGGGGAAGATAATGAGGCTGGGAAAGATGGTGAGAGAGATTTTAGCAGTAATCAACAATATCAGGACTGGTGTCATGCCAAACAGGTCAATGAAAGTGACAAAACTTATTTGTATATTTATTTAATTAATAATTTCTAATAGTAAAATTATGTTCTTAGTGATTACAATGGTAGATGTTTAATGTTTTTTTATTTTGTTTTTAGGGATCTGTGGATGAGTTTTGTGAACATGCACCTTTTATTGGTGGTATAGGTTATCTAGATGTTGATAACTTAACAGGCTGCGACAAAGTATTGGTGCCAGGATGTACTCATTATGCTATTGGTTTAGAAAATGCAGAAAAGGTTTGATGATAATTATTCAGGTCATTTTGCAAAAGTTAATTGTTTCCTTACCTATTGTTATACCTCCATTTCAATTCTGTTTTGCAGGGTATAAACTTGAAACTTGAACGCATCGTCAAAGCATATTCTGCATACTCTTGTGGCGTTATGTATTATGTAACATTTAAGGCCATAGATTCTTGTGGAGTTGTGAAAACGTATAAAAGCCAAGTTTTTTATAATCCCTTTGATGATGATTGCTCTTACGCCAAGGTCTATTTCTTCAAGGAAAAGCCACTCAGGTAAGTTGCTTTATAATATTGTTTATATTTTTAAAGCTTTCTCAAACTGCATTTTATCATAAATTGAACTAGAAACCGAGTGTTGCACCTCCTTTGTTTTTGGGCTGAACTTCTAAATTGAAGTCTCTCTGGTACACCCCTAATTTTGCTTCAGTGTATAACTGAAAAAGGAAGTCCTTACAATATGTTCATTTTTTTTCTGAAATGATTGATTATAGTAGAAAACAAAACCAACGTTTCTATTTATTAATGTAGATGTGGTATAATTGTCTTAATATTTTTTGGTTCTTTTGCAGACACCTCAATTGATTAAGCTCTCCCTTGCGAGATCTGGAAATGTAGGAAAAGTGATGCAGATGGAGTTTTGATGGAAATGTCTGAGATTGTAACGCAATCTTCCATCTTCAAAGTTCAAACATTAACATTTGCTTGGATGTTATCATTTGGAGACTTCTTAGGATGATAAATGGTTATTTTTGAACTCAACTATTCTAATGAGTAAGTTCTTGTGATCATTTCTGGTTAAGGAAGAATTCACCAAGTCTCAATGATATCTATTGATGTTTCATATTTGTATCATGATAAGCCAGAGAGTCCGCATGAACTTTTGTTTAATTAGACAAAAATAATTTGGAAAATTTAGATTGGAAATTTGTTTTGGCCTTTTATCTAAAGAATGAGATTTAATCTCAAATAGATAGAGCAGATTTTTGATGTAAATTCTCAATTTCGCTTTGATCTTTTGCAATACTATCGTAAGGAAAACAAGAAGTTTTGTTGAAATGCTACAAATTGAAATGGGGAAAGAATGTGAATGAAAAGAACTGATATCATATGTTGTTTGGTTTCTTTTATAGGTTGGATAAGCTAAAAAAAGACGTTATTTTATACTTCTAAGTATGTAGAAGAATATATATAATGCATTTTACAAACAAGAAGAATGTTTGATTCAATAATCTTCGTATTTTAATATTTACGACACTAAAAAGAAACGAAATGTATTTGATGATGTTATGTTATATTGCTGTGACATATAAAATAATAATTTTATATAAATAAAATAGTGGTATTATTATCTTAAAATTTTAAGTAATTCAAACAAACTAATTTGACTGATTAATTTAAATTAATTTTATATCTAATGTAATTATTTTTAGAAATACTTTAAATTCATTAAAATAAAATATTTTAATTATTATTCACTTTTCAAGGCTACAACTTGGCAATTTACCAAATAAAATCAAGAACAAGAGAGTATTAAGAAAGAGACATGTTACAACTTTGTCTATTTCCCAGCTACTCATGTTGTACTACTTCTCGTTACTCTTTCGAAGTTAATTGAAGTTTGCTTTCCATACTCTTCTATTTTCATTTGTCTTCTCCACTATAAATGAGTTTATTAATTAAAATATAACAATAATTCTAAAACAATAACAATATATATACACGTAAATTAATATAAGAATATATTCACAAAATAATATAGTAAACTAAAACGAAAATATCATATTGATAAGCCATATGTGTGAGTAGGATGTTATTTAGCATTTTTTAAATCATTGATTAATTAATAATTAATATATTGTTAATTAGTATTAATTAACGATGATATATTTAACACCAATCAAAGTAGGATGTTATTTAATTGTATAATTAAAAGTTAATTAGAATAAGGAAAAAAAAAGGCATGAAGTAGGTGTCACATGAAGAAGAGTCAACTTGTCTTTAAATATAGACCCAGAGGACTGTCGCAATAAAGGTCACCTGCAATAACTTCGCAAATAACCCAACGCAAACAACAAAGGCCCTATTTACTTCCTTCGCACTTGTGTATTAGGCCGAATCGGCACTAACTTTGTCTGAAGGTGAGTGACGCGGCGAGTAAGAAGGAAGCAGGGCCCCTTTTTAACGGACATATCTGCAGAATGTTTGAAAATCCGTAACGGCGTCAACAGCAAATGACGGTAGGGTAGGGTGGTTCGAAGGAGAATCATAACCTTGGGATTCGACCGTACGAGTGAGGCTTCAGGGAGCCATCTGCATGATTTTCCGCAGCACACATCTAGGACGGGCCTACGCGGCTTCCTTCGTCTTGTAGTTAGTACACAACGGATTTTCTTGATCCTGGAGGCAGGCAGGGATAGGAATATCATCTTCACCGCCAGTATCGTACCGTCCATTTGTCGTTTTATCTCCTTCTTTTACATGCTTTTTTTACTGGCAGTGGCACTTCAGTATCGTACCGTCCTTTTGTCGTTTTATCTCCTTCTTTTACATGCTTTTTTTACTTCAATTAGTTGCTTTATTTCCCGCGAGGGCGGTGCAAATTGGAACCCCTCTTTTCATATTGAGCGCCTATTTTAACTTAAAGACAACTCTCGTAAATCATCACCCCATTTCTTCTCTTCCTCCATTTGCAAAGACCAAAAAGTAACCTCATGAAGAATCAATCTCAACACACATAAGCCTTCAAAAACTCCAATTATCAAGCACTCACACCCATACAAACACACGTATAAACACCAGAACAAAAGCAAAAATGTTAGAGGAGAGACAGTACAGAGGTCCACCACATGGAATCCTACTTGCAGTAGTTGTGTTCATAGTTGTGTTGGCTCCTTCACTTATCGGCGACCAAGAAGCCATAACCCAGGCCATCTCCGAGCTTTTGAGCCCACTTGGTCTCCTCCTGCTGCCCATTACCCTCCTCTTGACAATACAGTTCCTCTCCTCCAACCACGGCTCGTTTGTCTCCGCCATCTTCTCTACCGGTGAGCCTGACACCATTCACAGAGTAAGTGGCTCCCCTGTCGGCGTCGCTCTGTTTCTTGTTTTGATCTTGCTTTTGCTCTATAATCGCATGTCCATCTTTGGTGGCGATGACGATTCTAGTGATTAACAGGTGCTTCCATGGATCTGGGGCCTGTGGTTTGTTTATTTATGAGTTATATCTTTACTCAGTGTTGGGCCAGTGTTTAGTGTGAGATGTTTATATTCAATAAATTCATGTGTTATTCTCTTATCTGCAGGCTCTGACGATTATAGCATTCAACCATGGGCGTATTAATTTGGATGTCTTCAAAATAGTACTCAGTGTTGGGCCAGTGTTTGCTATCATGAATTTCATAAAGAGTAAGCTTGATTTCTGAATGAGTTTTATATAAACATGCAATTTTATTATTCAGAAATTTTTATTTCTCTTGGTAACTGTCCTGCTGCTTACAGGTTGTTTAGATATTATGCTTATGTTTGGGGCTTACAGCACTGCACGAGGTATGGCTATCTCAAGAGTCGTTATTCAGTTTTTCTGGACTGGCTTTGCTTCAGCAGGAGTATCATATCTTTACTTGTGAGTAGCTAGAGCTATTTTGCTATCATTGTTTAACATTGCCTTTGTGCCATTACATTTCTTTCCCTCTATTGGTCTTCATTTTTAGTTTTGAAATGCTGCAGGCGGGTTCTAGATGAAAAGAATAAACGGAGTGCAGATCCATTCTTTTTCAGGATTTATATACTTGTGTTAGGTGTTTATGCAGCTGTGCGCTTGGTCTTTGCTCTGTTACTCAAACTTCCAGTTTGTCATTCTTTGTCTAACGTATCAGATCAACCATTCTTTCAATTTTTTAAGTTTGATGAATTGAAGTTAAAAGGGCTGCGTGTGTTTGTTGTATTGTGTGTTGACTCATGTGTTTGTGAAAATCTTATGATGCATTTAATTCTTAATCTTTACGGATATCGCAGTTTGCATTTAATAGTTGCAAGCATTGATATGGGTGAATATGTATTATGTGGAGGTGTGTATGCTTTTGTATTGCTTCAGTTAGACTGATATAAATAGTTCTTCCTCTTTTACACCCCACATTACGCCCCAACCTTTTTATTTATTAAAATTTTCCTCTAACTGCTGCAGGTATGTCCTGTTTTGGTTTCTGATCTTTGCGTGCAAATTCACATTTGCATACTTTCTCCAGGCAAGTATGGCACCTTAATCTTCGCATTGATTGAAGAGGACACGAGATCATCTTTGAATTTTTGCTGGAAAAAATGTTTTACATAATCTTTAACTTGCGTGCAGATTAAACCCCTTGTCAAACCCACAAATATTATAAGGGATCTTCCCTCTGTGCAATACTCGTGGCATGATCTTATTATCAAAGAGTAAGTTTGTTGATTGTGTTTGAGTTTCCTGTGTTGTGGGAAATTTTTAGATTGGTTTAGCAAGTGGCTTAAAGGATATGTTTGTTAGGTGTTGTTTATCTTGTGAAGCTGCATATAATGTTATGCATTACTACAATTTGGCTCACTGCAATGTTTTTCATTCATTGGTGCTGTTCTGAGTCTATCGACAACTAAATATCTGCTGGAAATAGGATATTACACGTTGCATATGCTAACAATTATCTTGAACATTGTTAGTTAATGGGCTGGAGTAAAAGCACGGGACAGCTCAATGGAAGTGAACTCTCTTTAATTTCCAAAACGCACATATAGCAAGTAAACTCAACTTATTAAACTGTTTATGTGCCTTATCATTTCTTCATATCCAGCTCAATATATTTACTTATGTTATTTTCTTTTTATCATTCAACATTTGTCTTGATAAAATGTAGTAGATGTTTTGGTTTTCTCCATCTTAAGGTTTATGTGCCTTATCCTCTTGCACTGTCACTGTAGGATTCGTTTTATCATTCCCTGAGTGGTGAGAAACTGGAAAAAGTTAATGAATACAACTCTGATCATCCTGGTAAGCTTTTTCTCAATTCCAGCTAAGTTCATTATATTTTACTGGCATCAATAACATTGTTGTTAGTTCTTTACTAGATTTATGGGCTTAGACTATATTAGGACTCCCTCTTTTAGAACCCAATGAATTTTACTATAATATTGCAATATATCGGTAGAGTGTTTATCACTACCGAATAGTAGTATACTACTTCTCCCTAATCAGAGCAGATTTGCTCCTAACCAGAGCTGAATAAGCTCCTCAGAAGGTGAATCCTTCTGTCATTATCTTCCCTCAAATATTCGACCTAAGCCCTCCCTTCTTCTATTCCCCCCTTTATAACCTCCCTAGGTACATACGATTATAACTAACTCCTTCTAGAATAATCCTCTTTCTCTCTCCTGAAGATCCTAACATTGTCGCCTCCTTGAAGAGCAGCCTTGTCCTCAAGGCTGACGTGAGGAACCAGGGTCCGACAGTCCATAGTTATATCCCCCTCCTCCGTTTTCTGCTTCTAATGCGATAGTTTCTCCGTCTGTCGTCAATGTTTCATTGTCGTCCAGAATTAACAGCCTCAACTGCTTCTCCGGACACTGATGAAGGGGATGGAACCGCTCCCCACATCGGAAGCAAAGCCCTTTTTGTTTCCTGTCCATGAGTTCCTGGTACGACAAATGTCGCATCCCTCGGTTTCTCTCCGTCGGTCCCCGTCTGTCACCCTCTGTGCGTTGGGTGGAAGTCGCCAAGGGTGGAGCATCCGTCCTCCGCTGCGCTAGGAACTCTAGTGGAGTCCCAAGGATGTCGCGATCTCTCCCTGAATCGGCGCTCCCCTCAAATCGCTCTCGACCCATCGGGTCGGGCGGCTCCGGATCAGGCTGAATCGGGATGACCCGGAAATTACCCCTAAAAGGGCTCCTTCGGTACGAAGACCACAGACGCCTATGAGAGCCACTGCCTTCGACCCCCCCGACCTCGCCGTTCATCTCATCCTCCACTGCCCTAGCCATTTTCATCAACTGGTGTCTGTTGACCGGTCCGAAAGTTCTCACCCTCCTCCGAATATCCGGCCGTAGCCCACTCATAAAATACCCCATAAACTGCTCCTCCGGTAGCCGCCCAACCTGTGAAGAGATAAACTCAAGCGTCTCGATGTACTCTTCCACGAATCAAATGCCTTGGATCAAGCGGCTCCTCAAAGAGTTTTCGAACCTTCGCCCTCCATAGCAATCTATGAAAGCTCGTTTGAACTTCTCCCAGTCCAAGTTCACCTCTGTTTCCCGGAGAAGATTAAACCAGTGTTTGGTGGAACCCTCCATACTCAATAACGCCAGCTTCATTTTGACTTGATCCGACGTGTTATACACTTCAAAATACATCTCAGCCCGTGTGATCCACCCTACGGGATCAAAACCACCAAACATAGGTAAATCCACTTTGCGGACAGACATTCGATATTCATCCATGGAGTCGTCGGAGTGTGCCATCGGGTTGAACTGTCCGTGATGTGCATTCCGCTCTTCTGTAGCATGAGGCCCCCGTCCGGAGGCATTGCCACTACTTGCCCTTCCTCCGTTAAACACCCAACACTTTGCTCATTTCAATGACAAGTTTTCTTTGCATCTCCATCATGGCCATTCGCATGGATGACTGCATCTCTTCTATCCCCGCTTCAAGACTGGCCATACGCGATTCCAAAAGCTCAACTCTGTCTGACATCTTCGGTGGCATCAAGGTATGTTACTCTGAATTTGTTTTTTTTTTGTGTTTGTGAAAAATCCTCCTAAAAACTGGTCCTCCTCTTCCTTCGAATCCGGCAGGTCGGACAACTATTAGGACTCCCTCTTTTAGAACCCTATGGATTTTACTATAATATTGCAATATATCGGTAGAGTGTTTATCACTACCGAATAGTAGTATACTACTTCTTCCTAACCATAGCAGATTTGCTCCTAACCAGAGCTGAATAAGCTCCTCAGAAGGTGAATCCTTCTGTCACTATCTTCCCTCAAATATTCGACCTAAGCCCTCCCTTCTTCTATTCCCCCCTTTATAACCTCCCTAGGTACATACGGTTATAACTAACTCCTTCCAGAATAATCCTCTTTCTCTCTCCTGAAGATCCTAACAGACTTTGTTGTAACATGCAAACCGGTTATGTCCGCTTATCTTGTTTTCTTTTTCTTCTTCTTCTTCTTCTACAGACTCTTTCAACACGGACCTTCTACTTTCATGCATGGAAGAACTGAAAAATGGACGGGCAGTTAGTATACCGAATTATGATTTCAAGACTCATAAACGTACAGATCATGGATGTCAGGTATAGAATCAGCTTCAGAAAATGCAGAAGATGATCCCTATGTCCTAACATCTTTCTTTAAACTATATGACATTTTTTTCTTGAAAGTAGTGGTCTGGTTTTAATGGTGCATGTTTTTGGTCAAGTGTAGGTTAATCCTTCAGATGTCATTATAGTAGAGTGAATATTAGTGCTTCACGATGCTCGGGTCCGTGATCTCATGAACATGAGGGTCTTCGTTGATACAGGTTCTTTTCCTATTATCTCATGGGTAGTAGCATTCTTATATGTAAACAATAATCACGCAATCATTTCACCAGCACAGTAAAGTTCATCTTTTTGCACCTCTTGGAACACAGAAGTTCATCTACTAAGCTCCACTATGTAGCTACTACTTTAGGCATTTTGACTTCTTGGGCTTTTCCAATTCCTCAGACTACGTATTTACTTGCAATTTGTGGAGTATGCTAGATTTGTGAAGCCCGGCTTCCAAGAATTCATACTGCCTTCAAAAACGTTTGCAGATATAATAATTCCTCGAGTTGCGGACAATGATTGCAATTGAATTGATAGTACAACATATTCGTACAAAGCTTGGCCAACATGATTTGTGTAAAATATATCCCAATGTTTTTGTAATATCCTCGACATTTCAGGTAACCTAGCTTGATATGCCGTAGATTATTTTGGAACATAAGCTGAGATACCTGATATATAGTTTCCTGATTCTTGATAGAAAGTTTCTTATGTTTCTGAGTATTCAGATTCGTGGGATGCACACACTTCTACGTGATGTCAACACAACAAAGCACGACTTTGTATTTCTGTGACGCAGGATGATTACGCTGGTAAGGGATAATATAAAGACCAAGTTCTTGGCTTTTTATGGGAAGTGATCATTTCTAGGAATGTTTCAGGTTGTTGAGCATGGTCTTGGTCACCTCTCTTTCCACGAAGGCAGATCACAACTCAACGGTAAAACTCTGTTGCCATCATTTCCTTCCAACAGATCAAGCATTCCACCATCATCATCATCTCCTAATTTATCGCCTTGTCTATTATAAACTTGAGATCAATGAACACGATACATTAATGTCGTTATGCTCATGGAAAATTTGTTGAATAGAGAAGCTTGATTTAGGGGATAGAAAAAGATTTAGGGGATCAGTCAATCATATCCCGTAATTACTTCCTTTCCTTGTATAGCTTGCAATTAAGATCATACTCTGTCTATATATCATTGTATACAGAATAGAAATAAGATTAGAAGTAAAAAAATCAAACCCAAATCATGTCTATCTTTTTCATCTTTCTCAAGATGGTATCAAAGCCATTTTTTGCCTGCTTCATCATTTGCCATTCGACCTAAACCAACCAAAACAGCCAAAGAGCAAGTGTAGTTCATTACTGTTCTGTTAATAAAAAATGACAGAAATCGAAGCCACAAAATCAGACCTTTCAACCGATGAATTAACCCTTCAAATAGCCTCAATTTTGAAAGGAGGTTTAAATCAGACTCAAACAGGCACCATGAACAACAGTTTGTCGATTGCAACAAAATTAAACGGATCAAACTACCTGCTGTGGGCACGATTGATGACCGTTGCTTTAGGTGGCGAGGGCGCCTCAAGCATCATCAGGCATCCCTCTACTGGCCACTCTGGAGATCCCGTGTTTGGGAAATGGCGTGAGAGGACTTAATCCTTGGGTGGATCTAGAAAATATTGAACCGACTTTAGCAACAAGTGTAGCACTATCCGAGAGCAAGGATCTATAGGAAGCTTGAGAATCACATACAGCAGAGCGGGGGCGCACTCGAGCGTATGAACTTCACACAGGCTAGTCGCTGACCCGAAGAAGGAACCTGGAATCCTCTTGGTTAATTTCTGAGGATTTGGGAGAAATTGATCAAGCCCAACCAAATCAAATGGAGACACGAAGATATTGATACCTTAAACAAAATGAGGAGCAGTGCGATTGTTTCAATTCTTGGCGGTCTTGACCCCAATTTGAAAGCATCGGTGGAAATACTTGGAGATCTACTTCCACAGTGGAGAGTGCCTACATGCCGTCCGTCCGGGAAGGAAGCGCCTTGAATCAATTCACCGGAGGGCAGACCTCCAGTGGTGGCGGAGATATCGGAATTGGTTTGGTGTCAAAGGGTTTCAAGTCCTCTTCCCGGTCAGATGCTCCCAAGAGAAGCAATCCATCATCCCGGGTTCAAATCGACAAAAGCAAATTAAAATGCACCCACTGTGGCCGGAATCGACATTCAAAGGAGGATTGTTTCCTCTTGGTGGGTTACCCAGATTGGTGGGAGAATAATCCGAATGCTAGTCGGAATAAAGGGAAGGTGGCTACCGCCGTGGGCATCCCGGAGGACGCCATCAACAGCGTGACAATGACGGCGAGGAGTAGCCATGGCCGCTATGGGACAAGAAGGCATAAACGGGGACAGAGGTAAAGTGTTAGGGTTTAAAAACCTTAACACTTGTGATGCGTTTATAAGTTCCAATATTTGCAAATTAAACCCTCCTGATATTTGTCCATTAGATATGCATGAGTATAGAAGTGGTCCAAATTTGTCAATTTGTTCTAATTTGAATCCTGGTGGAATGTCCCATGCCTTTATTGTTAAGAATTGTGAAAAAGATGAAAGTGAGCGTTGGTTGGTTGATTGTGGAGCCACCGACACTATGACTCGTGACTTAAATGATATTATTGTTCATGCTTCACCCCGTAAAAGTTGTATTCAAGCTGCAAATGGGGGATTAATACCGGTGAAAGGGGGAGGGTCTGTGGAAATTACTCCGACTTTGAGATTGAAGCATTGTTTATATGTCCCATCTTTGACTCGAAATTGTTGTCGATTAGTCAAGTGGCGGAGGAGTTGGAGTGTCGGTATTAATGAATTCCGATTTTGTTTATTACAGGACATTGGACGAGGCGATCATTGGACGTGGCCTTGAGCAAAGCAGGTTGTACTACGTGGACGAAATCACTCAATCAGGTTCTGCGATGTTGGCTCATGGGTCCCCAGAAAAAGAAGCTTGGTTGTGGCATCGTCGCTTAGGTCACCCCTCCCTGAGTTATTTTAAAATTTTATTTCCTTCATTATCCAAAAACTGTTCAGATTTGTGTGAAACATGCATTTTGGCCAAAAGCCATAGACGATCTTTTAAACCTAGCAATCTGAGTTAATAATATCTTTCAAATTGTTCATTCGATGTATGGGGACTGCACTTTGTGAGCAGGGAACATGGGTTAAGATATTTTTGTTATTTGTGGATGATTGTACCGTTTGACATGGGTGTATTTTACGAAAGCATAAATCTGAAGTTTTCCAAAATTCATTCAATTTCATAAAATGATTGCCACACAATTTCAAAAACCTATTCAAATACTTCGCTCTGATAACGGGGGGGAGTTTGTGAATCAAACCCTACAAACCTATCTTTCTGACCATGGCATCATTCATCAAACCTCTTGTCCTCACACTCCGAACAAAATGGGGTTCTTTGAGCGGAAAAACCGCATCCTACTTGAAATGACCCGTGCTTTAATGCTCGAATCCCAAGTTCCATGAAAGTTTTTGCTGAAGGCATTGCTATACGCCTACCTTTTGAACCGTCTTCAACCAAAATTTTAGACCTCAAACTCCAATTCAAGTCCTATCTGAAATCACCTCGGTTCCTCCATCTCTTACTCTACAACCCGCATATTTGGATGTCGGTGTATGTCCATATTCCAAAAATTAACCGAACCAAATTCGACCCATGTGCAGTCAAGTGTGTCTTTCTGGGTTATGGGGTAAACCAAAAAGGGTACCGGTGTTATGATCCAAAAACCCGAAAAATGTACATCACGATGAATTGTGATTTTCAAGAAATGGCCTATTATTACACCCACCTCGTGATCGGGGAGAAGGTCATAGATTCACTCGGTTGGGTTCAAATCAAGCTTGATTCCAAGTTCGGTTTCAAGCCCACCTACTCGGACCTAGTTCCAAATCAAACCAATCAAACCCTAGAAATTACCCATTCGAGCCAGCGATCTGGTGAGACCTCTTCCACAGACGATATACGAACCGCGATCGAGCGCATGACGATCTCTCCGGATGAAAGTCGAGTAAGCACTCTTACCCACTATTGAAGATGAATATGTGACTAATGTACCTAGTGGCGGGAAGAAGTTACTACGAAGATATGTCTTACCTCCTCGGGAGAATAGAGGATACCGACAAAAGATATTCATGGGAGATCAAGTCCAAAAAGCGAGATATCCGTGGCGAATATGGCGAAGTCTTCGAAAAATCAACTCTTTCTCGGAGAATCATGGAGAAGAACTTCCTACAAGTGTGGAGGAAGCAAAGAAGTCGAAACAATGGAGAAAGGCAATGGAGGTGAAATGAAGCCCTTGAAAAAATCATACTTGGCATAAATGTCGGTTACCTATCGGAAAGAGGCCGATGGGATGTAAGTGGGTGTTTACTGATAAAGTATAAACCGGATGGAGCGATTGAAAGGCCTGGCTTCAATTTGGTGGCGAAAAGGTACACTCAGGACCTCTGAATTGACTACTCGAAACTTTCTCCCTGTGGCCAAGCTTGATCTGATCGAATTTTATTCTCCATTGCAGCAAATCTTGGTGGCCCTTCACCGATTTGATGTCAAGAATGCATTTCTCCATGGGAAGTTGAAAGAGGAAGTGTATATGATACCACCCGGGATATGAAAAGACTTTAAAAGGGAGAAGTGTGTAATTTGGATAGATCACTTTATGGGCTCAAGCAATCACCTCGAGCATGGTTGGGAGGTTCACAATGGTGATGAAACGGTTGGGGTATCGACGAGCAACTCGACCATACTTTATTCTGAAGCGACGGGTGGTGATAACTGTCTTATCATTTATGTGGATGACATGATTATTTGAGAAATGATGGAAAGGAGATAGCGATTTTCGGGAAGAATTTATTTGAAATTTGAAATGAAGGATCTTGGTCCATGAAGTATTTTTAGGCATTGAAGTATTAAGATCCGGAAAGGTATTTATATCTCTCAAATGAAGTACATTCTAGATTTTCACGGCGAGCGGGATCTTTGGAATGTAAACCGCGAAGACTTCCGATGCAAGCAAATCATGGTCTCGAAGTAATAGAAGGAGCTCAACCGACGAGACGGGGTAGATATCAAAGAATGGTGGGGAAGTTGATTTATTTGGCCCATCTGAGACGGACATTGCCTATCTTAGTAGGAGTTGTAAGTCAATTCATGCACAAGCCTCAGGTTCATCACATGGAAGCTGTGTACAGAATAGTTCGGTATCTGAAAGGAACTCCGAACTGGGGAATTCTTTTTGGCAGGAATAATCACTTGGAGATAATGGGATACTGCGATCTTGTTGGGCGAAACCACATGGATAGAAGATCAACATCGGGTTATTTTACCTTTGTAGGAGGCAATCTTGTAACTTGGAGAAGCAAGAAGCAGAAGGTAGTTGCTCTGTCAAGTGCTGAAGCTGAATTCAGAGGGATAGCACGAGGGTTAGCAGAACTATTGTGGATCAGAAAATTAATGACAGAGCTGGGTTTTTCATAAAAAGGGCCATCTAAACTGCATTGTGATAACAAAGCTGCAGTAAGCATCTCGGAGAATCCTGTGCAACACGACAGGACGAAGCACATTGAGGTTGATCGTCATTTCATCAAAGAAAAGTTGGAAGGCGGAATCATTGAATTACCATATGTACGAAGTGAAGACCAGCTAGCCGACATACTCACTAAAGCAGTGAATGGGAGGATGTTCAAAGAGTGCCTTAGCAAGTTGAATGTTGGAGACCCCACGACTCAACTTGAGGGGGAGTGTTGAATAGAGAAGCTTGATTTAGGGGATAGAAAAAGATTTAGGGGATCAGTCAATCATATCCCGTAATTACTTCCTTTCCTTGTATAGCTTGCAATTAAGATCATACTCTGTCCATATATCATTGTATACAGAATAGAAATAAGATTAGAAGTAAAAAAATCAAACCCAAATCATGTCTATCTTTTTCATCTTTCTCAAGAAAATTTGATGGGTTGGCACGTGATTTGATGATCTACAGGATCTGTGTACCCTGGCGTTGTTTTCTGTAAAAGATTATGCGGGGTGTCAACCATTAGGAGGTACGAGTTGTTTCTACTGTCCATATAGCTATTGGAATGTATATCATCATTGGCACGTTGGGAAAAGATCTTTTAACTAGCGATGTTCACTAGTTCATTTTCCTGATGACAACGGGGAGAGCATGGAAAATGCATTGAGAGCATGCTGCAAGAGAATCAAAATCGGTAAAATCCTCATCCATGGCGAGGGTAATAATGGACGACAGGTTTGTAAAGGATACTGACCCACATGCCTCATTCTTGTAAGAAGAAATAGAAACAGGAAATTTACATGGCTCCAATGTTTCTGCAGTTGATCTATGAGAAGCTACCTGCAGATATATCAAGCCGGCAAGTCTTGTTGCTTGACCCAGTTCTCGCTTCAGGTTTGTAAAGCCAGCTGTTGAATAGGGAATCCTGCAGTGATATATTGTTATTTCTTTTGATGCCGTTGTTTCACATCTCCAGATGAACAGGGAATTCTGCAGTGAAACCTATATCATTGCTTCTCAGCAAGGGCGTTCCATGATGTAACATCATCTTCTTGAACTTTATAGCAGTAAGTCTCAGTGATTTTTCTTTCTGAAGCTGCTACATTAGTTATACATACGTCACACCTGAACATTTTAATGCAGGCACCTCAAGGAATCCATGTTGTTTGCAAGAAATTCCCAAAACTCAAGATTGTTACATCAGAGATTGATGAGATGTTGGACAAAGATGCCCGAGTGATCTCAGGTATGGGGAAAATGCAGTATACTAGTATAAACTACATTTTAGTTCCTTATTTATCAAATTATTTTTTATTTTGTGTTTGAATTATTTTACTTAATATTTTATCATTAAAACATGATAATAATTCTAATTCTAATTATATTATATTATAAATTATTTTATAAAAAATTGTTGAGAATATAGTATCGTGAATGCAAAAAAAGTCGTATATAATATGGACTAAAAAATTATATGAGAAAAAAGAGCTTCTACACAGTAACAAGTCATATAAGACTAATAAAAAACAAAAGACATTACAAATTAAATACTGAAACAATAATTATGTGGCTCAAAGGCAGTAACTGTTGACTTGCTACATTAGCAGCTCTCGGAGAAGACTGTTGAACATACAACTAATATTATATATCAATATATTAATATTTTAAATAAGTTACTTTTAATTTTAAATCCAAATTTATTTAAAATATCTTAACACGGGATAAGAGATGCTCTTAAATAAGGGTGAATGATATGACTTTCGGAAGATTTTTCCGTAGCCATTTTCTCCCCATTCTTTTCCATAAGAGTTCTTGATCTTCCAATACGGGGTACCTTGGTCAGATCTAAATCTTACTATTAATACTGCATGCAATCTAATAATAGGATCTTTCTGATTCACACGACCCTTGTAAATGCCCTGTCACAAAATTTTTGTTATAATAAGATCCTAAATAATTTTATAATGAATAATAAATAATTAAAACTTACCTCTTTCCAATCTAAAAAACTTGTATATACTTCCATACTTTCTACAACCGGCTGCTTCAAGATAACTTTTAAGAGTTCGAAATCATCAGCTAGTTCCTTCACTTCAAAATTTGATATATATACAACTTGCTTGTCCTACAATAATAATTTAAATAGTAAAACATAAGAGATTAAAAAATTATATGTAAATTAATTATAAAATTTAATTATTAAAATTTTTACATTTTTTCTTTTTTTTGTAATCATATTTCCCATCTCGTTGTCCTTGGTATGGGCAATCTGTTTCTTTTGCATCCATTGTCTCGAATCCACTTATAAGCCTTTTTTAGGTTAGAGATGGAAGTCCTATTCTCTGCTGTTGGCAACACACAGTTTACCAATTCTTGGATAGAAAGTTTTTTTTCTCATAAAATTTTTTAGGTGATTGGCCCTCTTCATCTATATTGTTTAAGGCTTCTACAGCATTTGCTATAGCATGCGTTCAACAAGTATCTTCACAAAATAATATACAATAAAATATAATTAAAATTATTAATAAATATAATAATTAAATACTAGTTAAATAAGAAATTAAATATGAGTATACCTGAATGTTGCCTTCTTACATCAGCTAATATGACATTTCTTGTTGTCCAATCAAATGATTCCTAATTTTAAACAAGATAATGTTAGGAGAGAAATTAATTCAAATAAAAATAAAAACCTATTTATGACTATTCTACTGTCTTTTACCATGGAGTTCTTTTACATATTTGTACCTCTAATGAACTAATGTACGTATTTTCAGCACGTTTGTAGGCAAGTTAAATGCTACTTAAATTTCGCTGCTTGAAGTCTTAAGTTTTTTCTTTTTCTAAAAAAATTATGACGGAAAATGAGATTTTGGTCATAATTTTTTTAAAAGAAAAACTTAAGGCTTCAAGCGAAATTTAAGTAGCATTTAAACGTGCTAATCAAGCGTGAAATGAATAATAATTTACTAAATTTATTTAAATGAATTATAATAATTGATGTTTGAAAATGAAATGTTAATTTGTTGATTTAATTATAATTAAAAAATGAGAACAATAAATTAGTTATAATTATTATGAATGTAAAAATTTGAATGAAATATCTGAAAAAATGAAATTAAATGTAAATGATTAAAGTTTATTTTAATTAATAAAAAGAAATTAAATGAACATGTTATGAAAAATTATATAAATATTTAATTAAATACACTGAATTGAACTCAATTTTATTTAAATTATCTAATATAAAATTATTTAGAATGTTATTATGATAAAAAATTCAGAAATTAATCAATGGAAAAGATCTTATAGATTGTAATAAAGATTTTTAAAATAAAATGAAAAAAATAATGATTTAATCATGTGATTCTTGAAATGCGAAGAATTAGAATTATTTGAATAATAATAAACTCTTTATTTATTATTATATATAATATATTTTCAACAAGTTTTTATAAAATAATATATAATATAATATAATTAGAATTATTATTATGTTTTAATAATGAAAGATTAAGTTAAATAATTCAAACATAAAATTAAAAATAATTTGATAAATAAGGAACTAAAATGCAATTTATACCAACATACTACATTTCACGATGCTTAAGATCACATTTATTGTCTAGTCAAACGATTCCTAAATTTAAATAAAATAATGTTAAAAAGAATCAACTCAAATAAAAATTAATTCACCATAGATAATTATAAACTATGATATGGAGATGAATGTTAATTTTAAATAAAATAATGTAAAGAAGAATTGGGACAAAATATCCGATAATTGTAATTATAAAATGAGTATATACCAATTAAAAAAGATTCTTACAACATTATTTTGAAGTGATTCCAAATGTAAATGTATAAACTTCTCTCTATGTGTAGATAAATTCTGACATGAGGGCTTTTTGTCTTTCAATAACGGTGCTTGAATTGTCTAATTAGTTGGCTAAGTTGTTATTATAGATAAGTAGGTTTGTTTTGTAGATGGAAATGGAAATTTATGTCAAATACTTGGGTTAATTGTTTAATTAACAATCATTTTCGGGTTACAATTATTTGGCTTTTGCTTCTGCGAGGGCCCAAATTGGAACCACCTGACATCTGAAACTCATTGGGTTAATCATGAGAATAACCAATCTACCATACGGTTTGATGATGTGAAAGTACATATGGTTATAGATTGAACGAGAATCATAAAACCAATCTGCTCCTTTTTTCCCTTATAATTATTGTTTTGTGATTTAATTTAATTTTTCGTATATGGTTTTAACTCTTTAAAAAAAGGAAAAAAACATAGCGAATCGTCTTCTACGTTGGTATTTGTTTATTTGTTTTGTAAAGCTCTTAATGACTTTCAAGAACAACGAAACAAAAGCACTTTTTACAGTTTTTAACCTTCGTATAAAGACATAAGCCCTTCATCTTTATTCAACGTCTGTTTCTTCATAAGAGTCATGCCTTTTTGTTTTGATAAAGCCTTAACCTTTGGATAAAGAGAAGAATTACTTTTATTTGGTTTTACAATTTAACAATTGTATAAAGACGATCTTGAATTTATTTGGCGTTATTGTTTAATATCTATAAAACAAAAACATGTTTTCAAGCTTTACATACGTTGCGTGCTTTTGGATTTAGATAAAAAAATTCTAGTTTCTAAAATTTTTGGAAGAGGTAGATAAATAGATATTATTACCTATTCTGAATAATTAAAATCGAATGTATACAATAATGTTGTGATTAACTAGGAATATATCCTTGTTCATATGCATATAATATTATTGCTCATTCTGTGAGCACTCATATTTGTTAACGTAACAGCTACCTTTAATTTCAACGTAGAACATTATGGCATATACCCCTATCATAAGTAGACGACGCAAATTAATTTGAAATGCTCAGATTATGACAACATTGGTTAATGTATTCAATCTAGTTTTTGTTACTTGGTATCAAATGTTGTTGATGCATTTGCACATTACGAGACCCCCATTGAAAACCAAAGAAGAAATTAAACATGAGAATGAAATGGATGTTTAGGCTCACAAAACAATCTGATACTATTTGTATTAGTGAGCTCCGAATGGATAGACATACATTTGGTATATTGTGTGAGATGGTAAGAGATATTTGAGGGTTAAAGGACACTAAGAACTCTTCATTAGAGGAAATAGTTACTTTGTTTTTATATATGTTGGCTCACCACAAAAAGAATATGACAATTGGCTTACTATTTCATCGAAGCTGGAAAACTATCAGCCGGCACTTTAATAGTTGCCTTTTAACATTCTTGAAATTACATGAAATATTGCTTAAAAGACCTTAACCTATTACGGAAGATTGTGAGGACAACCGTTAGAAGTCTTTCAAGGTACCTTCTTGTTAATTTTTTTCTATAGGTTTGCATTTTTTTTCAAC
The DNA here is from genome assembly GCA_029891385.1 of Erythroxylum novogranatense. Lineage (NCBI taxonomy): Eukaryota > Viridiplantae > Streptophyta > Magnoliopsida > Malpighiales > Erythroxylaceae > Erythroxylum > Erythroxylum novogranatense. The sequence goes on along the minus strand of CM057232.1, from coordinate 8,955,184 downwards.
CATTTAGAGTCTTACTTTTTATTTTCAAATGACAGGGTTGTTTAGGTGCTTTAGATGAGACATTAATTAAAGTGACACCTCCATATGATCAAAAACCATGGTATCACACTAGAAAAGCAAATATCGCAACAAAGGAGGGTAAAAATAGTATTATATGATCTTTTATTCTCGTTAATGCAACAAACCAAACAACATTATTGGTATTAATACAGAAACTTAAGTTACAAACTAAACATTATTTTTTTATTTTTCATACCCATCCCTATCCCCTTTTACTATTATGTCCGTATCCATAGTCAATCCCATGCTCAAATCAAACGCTTATAGTTAGTCTCTTTCTATGTTAAAGAAATGATACATGCCTAAAGAATTATTCCGGCAAATATAAACTGCATACTATTTACAAAAATCATATGTGAAGTATAACTTTTTATTATAATACGCATAGATATGTTACACATTCACAATTTTTGATGTAGATGATTCAAGTATATTAAAATTTAACAAAAACAATGTTTTAAAAATTAAATTGATAGTTAAGACGACAATACAAAAGGTTTTGAAAGCATTTAATTAGCATTAGATTATCATAAAATCGATTAAAGATTGAATAAAATTGAAGAATTTGAAATATGATTGAAGGAGATTGTATTTATCTATTAAAAAATTAAATTTTAATTAAAAATAAGACTCTTAAATAAAAATAATTAATTAATTTTAGTTTATAAAAACACATTAATTAATGAAGACTAATTTATTAATAAAGATTTTTAACAATAAGAGTTATTAAAGGAAATCAAACTAAAATAAATCAAAATAAAATGTTCTATATGAAGGTAATCAAATAAATTAATTCAAATCAATTATATATCTAATCAAATTAATTATTTATTAGAATTAATGTTCTATTGTCAAAATTTTAAATTAATTAAAATTTAAATTTATTAATGCTTTCAAATTTTAATAAAATTATTTTTCACTCTTTTTAAAATTACTTTTATCTTAAAATACCGAGTCAAACTTTTTTTCCAATCTCTAAAAGTTATAATATTTTTTATGAGCTACAATTTTAACGACAGTATCAAGTCTAGAGAATCGCTTTCCGCCGCTGAGCCTCTTCCCCTTCTTCTTGTTCGAAAGGAAGCATAGGTCGGTGTCCAAGCCAGAGAGTGAGTCCGAAGCTTGGGCATTCCAAATTGTTATAAATTTCAGCTAAGACCATGACATTATTTGGGTCATACTCTACCATTTGCCCTAAACGACACTGTAACAAGTCTAGAGACCGGCTCGAGCCGATGTTATATAGGCCCAATTGATGGTGAATATTAGGCTTTTAAAAGGAAACGCGTGTAGGGTTCTTGTCTTCAACAACTAGTCGAATACGATCAAAGTTGCCGTATGAATCAGCCAGAGATGGGGGCTGTTACCGGCCATACGAACCTGAAGGACTCGGTAACTATGGAGGAGGTCGAAGACTGTAGCAAAGACGATTATTTGGAGGAGAATCAGGAAATCGATGTCACATTGCAATCATCGTTCAAGAAACATCCGCTGAAGAAGGTGAAGATTGACCAAAGCTACGTTGAATCTACGTGCGATAAGTTTAATATACCATCGGAGACGGAGGAGGACGACACGGTGATGGAAGAGTTCAAGGATAGCGAAGAGGAATATGAGAAAAGGGGTTTCACCAAAAATGGGCGGTATGAAAAGTGGTTAAGCTATACGAAACAAATTGATGAAAGCGGTGTAAGTATATCTTGTTTAAGAACATTGATTAGGTAGTCTCTGTTGTAATTTTATTATTAATTAACTGTTATTTGTTTTAGGGTTATGACGTGGAAGCATTTGACCCCTGCCTCCCTTGAATTATTTGCTTTATTTACCTGCAATCCAAACCAGCGCCGTCATTGAGCAGCAGGCTGTTGCAAAAATCCCTGACATCCGAAACAGGCTGTCGCAAAAATCCTCTCTATGCTAGGGATTTTTATTAGTTTTATTTATGTGTATTACGTCGCCGTTTTATGTTGCTTTGACAATGCATCCGAATTTATACCCTTCAAGACAGAATTCAAATGGAGGTATAACAATAGGTAAGGAAACAATTCGATAATAAAAATATGTTCACCTTCAATTCCATTATGAAAACACCTAATTAATTAACTTTACAAAATGGAATATGTGAAATTATCTTATAAATTTAAAAGATATAATCTTTCAACCTTTTTTTGCATAGATATATTCTTAAATCAAACATTTTATTTTCATTACATTTAAAGTATAATAAAATTCTAACTTTTACTTATTTTCTTAATTTGAAACTGTGTATAGCTCAAACACTTATTCACAATTCCATTTAGGTAAGGAAACAATTTGGTAATAAATATATGTTCACCTTCAATTCCATTATGAAAACACATAATTAATTAACTTTACAAACTAGAAAATGTGAAATTATCTTATAAATTTAAAAGATATAATCTTTCAACCAAATTATTTTTACATAGATATACTCTTAAATCAAACATTTGATTTTCATCACATTTAAAGTATGATAAAATTCTAACTTTTAAGCAATGAGTTGAACCATAACATAACATTTATCTATCCAAACATAAATAACTTTTCAAACATTGTAATTTGTTTGAATTGCTTAAAATCTTTAAGATGATAATACCACTATTTTTATTTATATAAAACTATTACTTTATATGTTATGATAATATAACATAACATCATCAAATATATTTCATTTCATTTTTAGTGTCGTAAATATTAAAATATTATTCTTGTTTTTAAAATGCATTGTCTAGGTATATATATTCTTATACATAAATATAGAAATAACGTCTTTTCTTTTATCTTATCTAATTCTATTCAATTTTGTCTTCAAGTAGTTGCTGCATATGCGAGTACCTTTATACATTCATGCATTAAACGTTTACGAAGTAACCTTTCCTGTTTCAAACCAAGAACCTCAGTTCTGCTAGTTATGAACTCTATTTGCAATACCAGGCAAAACCAAACTTATTTTAGTCAGACGGCGAGCTTGCCATCAATGGGGTGATGATAGAACCTCTCTGTGAGACCAAAATTAGTGAACTTGCACCAAACAATACCAGTTTTTGCTGATGAGATAACCAAACTCATCGGGGTGTTAAGAATGATAATATTAGGACGAGTTGGACAAGCAAAAGATACTTGGGATTCCACAAAGCTGCTAAGGATGTCTCTCTATCAACTTAGCCAACTGGTTTGACAATTCAAGTACAGTAATCAAAGACAAAAATCTGAAAATGTAGGCCCTCATGTAGTAGTCTCATATTCAGGGGTGAACATCAACACAACAGAAAAAGCATTCAAGTTCTTCATGCAAGGATGAACATCAATACAACATAAAAGAGGTTGTTACAATGAAGACGAAAGGCCAACCAACCAGAAATTTTAGTGTATGACAAAAAGATGCATAACATTTTCTACTCTGACAATAATAATTTAACAAATTGATGACCTGATTAACAAAACAAAGACAAATAGATTGAAGAGTGGAATTAGCTAAAGACATACTACAATTCCAAAGTGAAGTTTCCATTTATCTGCCTCCTAGAAAATGCTTAATGCAAGTTGGTTGATCAACAAAAAGGATTTATACGAATAACACCAAGCTTGCAGATCAACCGCATCTCCAGCATCCATTTTAGGATTTACCTTACTCTGTCTTGTCTTCTTCCATATCTCCATTAGATGATACATTGCTTACTTGCACAGGTTTTGCTTCTGGTGCACTTCGAATGTCTTTTGTGGGTAGTGGAGAGGGTTTAATCAGTGTCAAAGAAGAATCATCCTTATCAAACTCGTCATTCAAGTCAGCCGAGTAAGCATAGCTGCCATGAAACAAAGAATTAATTGACAAAAGGAGACCAACCACTGTAAAATGAACTTTACATAATAATCGTGTTCAAGGGCCAAAACTGCTTTATGATTGGGTGCAGGCATTTATTTAAGATGTTAAGGCATCAAGATTTTAAGAGGTCAAGGTAGCAATTTCACTACAAAATAAATAGGGCCATAACAAAATCGTAGAACAGGATCTGATATTATACCGCATAGCACTTTGTGAGGGTGCCCAAACAGCACAGATGATGCATAGGAGAGAAAAGGAAAGAACTTGCCAAAAAGCAGGGATGACCCATGCATTCTCCCATTGCTCATTGTAAACGTCATGGGCCTTGAAATACAGCTACAAATGAAGTCGCAGTAGGTGAGACGATTATGAATGCATAAAATTTCATGTTTAACAACTTCTGTTCCGCAACTATTGTTTAATGACAGATTCCAGAAATATATCACTTCTTTTTACATAATATGCTTGCTAAACAATATCAGTGGGAAGATAAACTTGACCAACAAATTGAAACAGTCAGTGATGAGTATTGAATATTATACTACCTCGTAGCATATCCAGCCTACAGACACAATAAAATACCTATTTTAATATAATATACGATATGTACTTTAACTCAATTGCTTTTATATTCTTTTGAAATTGTTATATTAAGATTACTAAAGTTACTAATTCATTTTAAAATTTATCTAAATACATATATGCATAATGTATGTATTGTGTAAATATGATATTAATTTCTTTTAATATAATAATATGTGTCATAAAAATATCAAATTTTAAAATGATTATTTAATAATAGATATAATATGAAAAGAAAATATTACTACATTTTACTCTTTTACATGCGAATATAAAAAAATTATATTTTCTTTAGTTGTGGAATACAATAATAATTATAGAAGTAAAAAATAAAATAAATAAATAAAATTTAACTGTATAATTATTATTAAAGTTTATAATTTACAAAACAACATCAATTAAGAGTTCTGTGTATAAGTTAAAAAATAAAATTTGAAAATATTATATTATAAACTTAATATACATATTTTAAAAATTATATTAAAATAATTATAATTATATTTTAAACATTTAAAATATAATATTTGAAATAAATTGTGCTTTCATGTTAACTTTTTACATTTACATTGTAATTAATTGTTATAATAAAATTACAAAATTGAAATTAAGTTAACTTGTTTGTAGGAATAATTATAAAAGTATTATCATAGCTACACACTCTTAATAAATATAATAAATTTTAATAAATATAAAATATTTAATATGATTAATTTTATATAAATACTTTTGCATAATTTATAAGTAATTCCATCCTATACTTTATTATAAATGGTTATGCTATAATTTATGATTTAGGAGTTCAAAAAAATGTAACTACAATTTTAAAATGTTCTTAAAATAAAATGTCCTTTTTTGTTGGTCAACCAACTTGAATTGAACATTTTATAGGAGGCAGATAAATGCAGTACGTCTTTAGAGTTTTCAGTGTACGTTTGGTTCGTCAGGTCATCAATTTGTTAACTTATAATTACGAAGTAGACAAAGTGACGCAGCCTTTCATCTTTTTGTCTTGCACACAGTTTTTGGTTGACCTTCGTCTATACTTTAACAAGCCTCTTCGATGAAAGGATAGGTAAATTGCGAAACAAGATTCCAACCTATAAAAGAAACCAAACAACAAATGGTATCAGTTCTTTTCATTCACATTCTTTCCCCATTTCAATTTGTTGCATTTCAACAAAATTTCTTGTTTTCATTACAATAGTACTGTGACAGATCAAAGCGAAATTGAGCTGCTAAATCAAAAATTTGTAAAAAGGCCAAAACAAATTTCCAATATAAAAAGTTCATGCGAACTCTGGCTTATCATGATAGCAATATGAAACATCAATAGATATCATTGAGACTTGGTGAATTCTTTTCCCTTAACCAGAAATCATCACAAGAACTAACTCATTAGAATAGTTGAGTTCAAAAATAACTAATTATCATCCTAAGAAGTCTCCAAATGATAACATCCAAGCAAATGTCAATGTTAGAACTTTGAAGATGGAAGATTGTGTTAAACACGATGGAGCACATTGGCAGACATTTCCATCTAAACTCCATCTGCATCACTTTTCCTGCATTTCCAGATCTCGCAAGGGAGAGCTTAATCAATTGAGGTGTCTGCAAAACAATAAAAAAAATATCAAGACAATTATACCATATCTACATTAATAAAAAGAAACGTTGGTTTTGTTTTCTTCTGTAATCAATCATTTCAGAAAAAAATGAACATATTGTAAGGACTTCCTTTTTTAGTTATACACTGAAGCAAAATTAGGGGTGTACTAGATAGACTTTAATTTAGAAGTTCAGCCCAAAAAAAAAAGGGAGTTGCAACTCTCGGTTTCTAATTCAATTTATGATAAAAATGCAGTTTGAGAAAGCTTCAAAAATATAAACAATATTATAAAGCAACTCACCTGAGTGGCTTTTCCTTTAAGAAATAAACCTTGGCATAAGAGTGATCATCATCAAAGGGATTATAATAAACTTGGGTTTTGTATGTTTTCACAACTCCACAAGAATCTATGGCCTTAAATGTCACATAATACTTAACGCCACAGGAATATGCAGAATATGCTTTGACAATGCGTTCAAGTTTCAAGTTTATACCCTGCAAAACAGAATTGAAATGGAGGTATAACAATAGTTAAGGAAACAATTCGATTTTGGAAAACGACTTGAATAATTATCATCAAACCTTTTCTGCATTTTCTAAACCAATAGCATAATGAGTACATCCTGGCACCAATACTCTGTCGCAGCCTGTTAAGTTATCAACATCTAGATAACCTATACCACCAATAAAAGATGCGCGTCCACAAAACTCATCCACAAATCCCTAAAAACAAAATAAACAAACATTAAACATCTACAACTGTAATCAACCAAGAACATAATTTTACTATTAGAAATTATTAATTAAATAAATATACAAATAGGTTTTGTCACTTTCATTGACCTGTTTGGCAAGACACCAATCCTAAAATTGTTCATTATTGCTAAAATCTCTCTCACCATCTTCGCCACCTCATTATCTTCCCTACTATCATCGAATACCATTGCTTGATGGACCTTGTCCTTTGTTTCATGTAGGTTCTTGTCATCGAAACTGTGAACTTATTGGATAGCGGTTCACTAATTATGCACTGTGGACAAGTCTTTTGATCCATCAAATTTGCTGCATTTTGAAACCATTGGTAGAAACGATCAATTTCCTTGATTGTATTGTAACAAAAGATGATAATATAATGACTAAAATTAAAAACATTTTAAGAGAATCATGCAATATACAAAAGGAAAGTAAGATGACTTCTAATAAATCAAGCATTAAACTGGACATGCAAAATAGCTGGTAAACAATTTAAGAACGTTGAGATAATAAACAACTATAAGCACATGAAACTGATTTAGTAAACAGAGACTCACTGGAGTGGCTTTTTCCTAAATTCAGTAACCTCAACCTTGTTAGGGATGAAGTAGGGATCATAATAAACATTGGTTTGATAAGTTTTTACAATTCTACAAGAATCTATAGCATCAAATGTTACATAATATCGTTTAGTATGACAGCCACCAAGGATATTTGCTTTGATAATGCGGTCAAGTTTCAAATTTGTCCCCTGCAGAACCAAATCAAATTAAAATAAACTTACAAACAACAGTACTTCGTAAATTAAAAATAAATAATTCATCATCATCGACCTTTTCTCTGCTTTCACCGAAATAGCATAGTGAGTGCATCACAGGAGCAATACTCCGTCTAAATCATTTAAGTTAGCCATATCCAGAGGCGTTATGCCACTACCCATACAAGGGGGGTAGGGGTACAATGCTTCCACGTCATAACCCTAACACAAATAACAGTTAATTAATAATAAAATTACAACAGAGGCTAGCAAATCAATGTTCTTAAAAGAAGACATACTTACACCGCTTTCAACAATTTGTTTCTATAAGCTTAACCACTTTTCATACAGCCCACTTTTGGTGAAACCCTTTCTCATATTCCTCTTCGCTATCCTCGAACTCTTCCATCACTGTCGTCCTCCTCCATCTCCGATGGTTTATTAAAATTATCGCACGCAGATTCAACGTAGCTTTCGTCAATCTTCACCTTCTTCAATGGAGGTTTCTTGAACGACGATTGCAATGTGACATCGATTTCTGATTCTCCTCCAAATAATCGTCTTCGCTACGATACCGTCGACCTCCTCTATAGTTACCGTGTCCTTCAGAACGTATGGCGTGACGACCCACATCTCTGGCTGATTCATATGGCAACTTTGATCGATTCGACTAATTGTTGAAGACAAGAACCTTAAACGCGTTTCCTTTTAAAAGCCTAATATTCACCATCAATTGGGCCTATAAAACATCGGCCCGAGCCGATCTCTGGTAGGGCAAATGGGAGAGCATGACCCAAATAATGTCATGGTCTTAGCTGAAATTTATAACAATTTGGAATGCCCAAGCTTCGGACTTACTCTCTGGCTTGGACAGCCACCGACGCTTCCTTGCGAACAAGAGGAAGGGAAGAGGCTCAACAAGCGAAAGCGATTCTCTAGACTTGATAGTGTCGTTAAAATTGTGGCTCACAATATAATTGAAGTAAAATAATTTTCCAATTTCTTACCTAATAGCTCATAAAAATATTATAATTTTTAGAGATCGGAAAAAATGTAAAAATAAGAGTAAAATAAATAATTTTATTAAAATTTGAAAACATTAATAAATTTTAATTTTAATTAATTTAAAATTTTGACAATAGAACATTATTTCTAACAAATAATTTGATTAGATATATAATTGATATGAATTAATTTACCAAATTAATTCATTTTAATAACTTCATATATAACATTTTCCTTTTGATTTATTTTAGTTTGATTTACTTTAATAATTTTTATTGTTAAAAATCTTTATTAATGGATTAGTTTTAGTTAATTAACATGTTTTTATAAACTATAATTAATAAATTTATTTTTACTTAAGAGTCTTCTTTTTAATTAAAATTCAAATTTTCAATAAATAAGTGCAATCTCCTTCAATCATATTTCAAAATCTTCAATTTAATTTAGTCTTTAATCAATTTTATGATCATCTAATGCTAATTAAATTTTTCAAAACCTTTTGTATTGTCGTCTTAACTATCAATTTAATTTTTAAAACAATATTTTGTTAAATTTTAATATCTTGAATCATCTACGTCAAAAATTACAAATGTGTAACTTCTCCATGCGTACTACAATAAAAAGTTATACTTCACATATGATTTTGTAAATAGTATGCAGTTTATATTTGCTGGAATAATTCTTTACGTTAGATTATTTTTAAGTCCCATGTCACTTATAGATTTAAGTCCAATCAAAGTACCCAAAATAATGGTTATTGGGTATTATAGAATGGATCTCAAATGGGTTAAAGACTCTTTTCCTCTCTCTTCTAATTACCAAATGACATGTTCGTTGATGTTGCTATATAAGTTGCAAAAACTTATAGAATCATTATCATTCTGAACCATTGAAGAATTCTCTAACGGAAGAAGACGAGAGGAAATAAATATGATCAATCAAATCAACATCACGACAAACAATTATGAATATGGGTACGCAAACAATAATTCGATTCCATAAATGATTTACAATTAGTATAAGAGCCATGGGTATTGCATTATTGTTGTCTGTCATACACCATGTTTACTTGTGTTATTTGTGTTGATAATTGGTTGGGTCGGCTATATCGGACCCGAGCTCAATCCAATAGGCCGATCGGTCTGTCTCACATCCATCAATTAACACAGGCCTAACCCACGCATCCACAGCCCATTAGCATGAAAAAAAACCTTCCATGCACGTACGTGAGAAACGCGAAGACCTAAAACCTAACAGGAAATCGTATATAAGGTATTATTTTCTCTTAACAGAGGTACGAAACCCATAACCTAGTTTTCTCTCTGATTTTGCTTACACTCACCTTCACCAAAAGACTTACTTGATCGTCGGAGGGGCTAATCGGGACCTCACCCCCGACGTGCCTTCCTTTGTTTTGCAGGAGTTTTCTACGTGAAGTTCATCACCGAAGGTTGCCAATCGATGGATCCAAACGGCAACGTACCGTTCGGCCAGAATCCGGCTGAACCAAATGGCGCCCACCGTGGGGTCCGACTTTCGGGAACCACGTCCAGAACCACGCAGATCAGTCAGGCGGCGGCAACTAATCCTGATGTAGCCGCAGTCGCAGCTATGGCATTACAACGCCTGGTTTCGCAGCTACCTGCGACACGACCGCCTGCACCACACATCTCACGCACTGAATCCTCACATCCGAATGATCAACAGCAGCCTCAAACCTTGGAGCAAGAGGAACAGAGTGCTGCTTCGGAGGAAAACGCTGCGTTCAATACGCATCCAAATCCCCAGCACCGATCAGAAGCGGGTCCTCCTCCGGCTGCGCACACTACCTTGACTCAAAAGCAGATCGAAGAAGCCGCTGACCTGTTGATCCGCCAAATCTTGCAATCTCAACCACCGCAGCAGCCACCGCCAACACGGCCTGCCGCCCGACAAATCAGCGTGATAAACGATCATCGCCCGTCTGAAGCGCTAGAAAAAGTCGCGGATGATCGGACTCACGCGGCTATGAGTCACCAACCGGATCGAACGATGACGCAGTACAATTCTCCCTTCACTTCGGAAATATTGGGTAGTCTCCCGGCACCCGGCACGAAAATACCAACCCCCGAGAAATACAACTGGAAGACCGATCCCCTGGACTATCTCCAGCACTTTCAGTCCGTGATGAGCCTACATTGCGTTCCGGACGCTATCCAATGCAAGGCTTTCTGCACGGCCTTTCAGGAGGGAGCTCGGCGATGGTTCAACAGCCTACCCCGAGTCAGATCACGTGCTTGAAGATTTCAGTGTGCTCTTCTGAACCGGTTACATTAGTAAACGGCCACAAAAGACCGCTTTGGAAGTAATGCAACTTACCCAAGGAAGGAACGAGAGCTTGCGGAAATTTATTACTCGGTTCAATAACGAAGCAGTCGAAGTGCCCGACCTCACCTGCTCATCCATGCTGGCCGCACTCATGAATAATACGAGGGACGAGGAGTTTAAGAAGTCGTTAGCCCTTGATCAGCATCGCTCAGTTCAGGAAATAAGAGACCGGGCGGATAGGTATATTCAGCTTGAAGAAGTGCTGAAAAACACGAGACGTCGGATGGAAGATCGCTCGCCCAACGATAGGGCGGGCAACCCGCACAAGTGGCAAAAGAGCCAGCCGAACTGGAGGTCCACTGACCGACAGGGATATCGCCAAGAATTCACCCCGCTAAACAGGCCATATGCTGAAGTTCTGGCGGCCGCTAGAGCCGACGGGGAAACTATCCGAGATCCCGAAAGAATGAAGACTCCTTACAAGGACAGGAACCCCAACTTGTATTGCCGCTTCCACAGAGAGGTCGGTCATGATACGGAAAATTGCTGGCGGCTGAAAAAGGAAATCGAGCTCCTCATTCAAAAGGGGAGGTTAGGCCGATTCGTGAAGCATGAAAGAAACACCGATCGCAGGACAGGCCGGTCGGACAACAGCCGGTCACCCCCGAGGCAGAACGACAGGAATGATGGGGGCAGGCAGAGCATGAACACAGATAACCGTCGAGAAAACAGAGGGCGGTCAAGAGAAAGAAATGATGGAAATGCCGAACAACAAGATGACCGACCAGCCGGGGTCATTAACACAATATTCGGTGGAAACGCAGCAGGGGGATCCACCGCAAAAGGCAGGAAAAGATACGCCAAACAGGTCGGCGAAGACACGCCCATCAAAAAGCCAAAGGAGAGCGACGGAATAATCTCTTTCGATGAGTCGGACCTGAACGGAGTTAATTGCCCTCACGATGACGCCCTCGTCGTAAATCTCAATATGGACGGTTACGAGGTGAAGCGGGTGATGATTGACACGGGTAGCTCAGTCGACCTGCTGTATTATGAGGCCTTCCAGCAGATGAAGGTACCTGAAGAGCGACTACTACCTACAGACGGCCCCATCAAAGGAGTAACCGGGGCGTCAACATACCCTTTTGCCCGGGTCTATCTGAAAGTGAAGTTTGGGCAGAAGCCATGCCAGGCAGAAAGGGACGTGGAGTTCCTAGTTGTAAAGTTCCAGGGGGCGTACAATGCAATAATTGGGCGAGCTACTCAAAATGCTCTCAGGTCGGTCGTCTCCACATACTACCAAGTTATGAAGTTCCCGACGCCCCATGGAGTTGGTGTCATCAGGGGCCAACAGAAAATCGCCAGGGAGTGTTACTTGGCGGAAACCAAAACCCTAGAAGGGGCGGTAGTGCTGACGAGCTCTCTTGACGTAAGAGCCGACGGAGAGGCGGACAGGATGAATCCAGTGGAAGAGACACAACGGGTCGTATTGGATGAAGCCGACCCCTCCAAGTTCACAAACCTAGGTTCCGAGCTACAGAAGAACCTAGCTAAAGAAATCACCGACTGCTTGGTGGAAAACAGGTCGGTCTTTGCCTGGGTACCGAGCGATATGCCCGGCATTTCTCGGACAGTTACATGCCACTCCCTCGGCATTCGGCACGGCTGCAAGCCGATCAGGCAAAAGAAGCGATGGCACAGTAAAGAGCGCCAGGGGCTGATCGAGAAAGAAGTACAGAAGTTGCTTGAAGCGGGGTTTATACGAGAGGTCAAATATCCCGAATGGCTCGCTAACGTGGTCTTAGTAAAAAAGAAGAACGGGAAATGGAGGATGTGTATAGATTTCACCGATCTGAACAAAGCATGTCCAAAAGACAGCTTCCCACTGCCGAAGATCGACCAGTTAGTAGATTCTACCTCAGGGCATGAGCTGCTCAGCTTCCTGGATGCCTTCTCGGGCTATCATTAGATCCAGATGAGTCTAGAAGACGAAGAAAAGACCGCCTTCATAACCGATCAAGGCACATACTGCTACCAAGTAATGCCCTTCGGCTTGAAGAACGCGGGAGCGACCTACCAACGGCTGGTCATGGAGGTCTTCAAAAAACAAATCGGCCGGTCGGTCGAAGCATACGTAGATGATATGGTGGTCAAAAGTAAGACAAACATGAGCATGTGAAGATCTCAAGAAGTCTTCGGACCACGAACAAATTTCAGATGAAGCTAAACCCGGAAAAATGTGTGTTCGGGGTGGCATCCGGAAAATTCCTGGGGTTTATGATCACTCAGCGGGGAATCGAAGCTAATCCAGAGAAGATTGAGGCCCTCATACAGATGCCTTCACCGCAATGCCTGAAAGATGTTCAGATATTGACCGGACGAATAGTTTCGCTGAGTAGGTTCATCTCCAGACTAGGAGACAAGTGCCTCCCATTCTTCAAAGTCCTGAGGAAAGCGAACGTGACCCAGTTCCAATGGTCGGACGAGTGCGAGAAAGCTTTCCAACACTTAAAGCAATATTTGTCCAGCCCGCCTATTCTCCAAAGCCCGGTAGAAGGGGAGAATCTAATCTTATACTTGGTGGTTACGGAAGGATCGATCAGCACGGTACTTATCAGAACAGAAGGAAGCGAGCAACACCCCGTCTACTACGTCAGCAAAGTGTTGACCGGGCCAGAAACGCGATATACGCCCATAGAGAAGCTCGCCCTCTCCTTGATAATGGCAGCTCGGAAGCTAAGGCCTTACTTCCAAAGTCATATCATTGAGGTATGGACCGACCAACCTCTTAGACAGTGTCTTCAAAAACCCGAAACCTCGGGACGGCTGATAAAGTGGGCGGTAGAACTGGGAGAGTTCGACATACAATACAAGCCCCGCACGACCATTAAAGCGCAGGTGTTGGCAGACTTCCTCGCAGAGATGAGCCAACCGAGCTCGAAGGACGAACAGTTCCCCGCTTGGAGTTTGTTTATTGATGGATCATCCAATACCGAGGGATGCGGAGCGGGAGTAGTTTTGGTCAGCCCGCATTTGGAAGAAAGGGTGGAGTACGCCCTTCGGCTAGAATTCAAAGCCTCTAATAACGAGGCAGAGTACGAGGCTTTGATAGCCAGCCTCCAACTCGCCAGGGAGATGGGGGTGAAGCAGCTGAAGATACATAGTGATAGCCAAGTGGTAGTCGGTCAAGTCACTGGGCAGTATGAGGCCAAGGGGGACAACATGATCTAATACCTAGAGCTAGTAAAGCAAGAGTTGAGCAATTTCGAGCAGTACTCAATCAGCAGAATAGAACGAACTCAGAATACTAAGGCGGATGCGCTCTCCAAAATGGCTTCCGATCGTAATGCCATAAACAATGTTCTGGTCGAACGACTTGATCGACCAAGCATTCAGAAAACCGAGGAAGTCCTCAACGTGAGTACCGGTCGGTCAAGCTGGACTGAACCAATCGCTCAGTATCTTTTAGAGGGTAAGCAGCCGGAAGACGCGTCAGAGGCCAAGAAGTTGAGAATAAAAGCAGCCGAGTACACGATCGTTAACGGTACTCTTTATAAGCGGTCTTACGATTGGCCACTGCTTCGATGCCTGAATGAAGAAGAGGCCGAGCAAGCAATGGCGGAAGTCCATGAAGGGATGTGCGGAAATCACATAGGGGGCAGAATGTTGGCTCACCGATTGATCAGACAAGGGTACTACTGGCCGACAATGAGAAAAGATTGTCAGAAAAAGGTCGACCAGTGTGAGGCATGCCAGAAAAATAGCAACCTGTCTCACCAGCCGACCGAGCGAATGCAAATCGTGAGCCATCCTATCCCTTTCTCTCAATGGGGTATGGATATACTGGGGCCTTTCCCTCTCGATCCCGGACAGAAGAAATTCCTGATAGTGGCAGTGGAATATTTCACTAAGTGGGTCGAAGCGGAGTCTGTCGCTACAATCACTGAGGGGAAGATGGAGAGCTTCATAAAAAAGAATATACTGTGCCGCTTCGGAATGCCTATGGTGTTGGTTACAGATAATGGTCGCCAGTTTGACAGCGACAAGTTCAGAGACTTCTGCGACCGACTAAAAATCAAGCTGCAGTTGACATCAGTGGCGCATCCCCAAAGTAACGGTCTTGCGGAGAACATCAACAAAAAGATAATGAGTGCTCTCAAGAAGCGCCTAGATGGCCGAAAGACCTGGGTGGAAGAAGTAGACGAAGTATTATGGGCATACAGAACCACACCGAACGGGGCCACAGGGGAAACACCGTTCAGGATGACATTTGGGGCAGAAGCCCTAGTTCCAGTAGAGGCGGCATTGCACAATCATAGGGTGTCGAGCTATGAGGAAGAACGGAATGACGAAGCCCGCAGAGCAGAGCTCGTCCTCCTCAATGAGGATAGAGAAATGGCAGCCGCTCGTTCAGAAGCAATCAGCAAAAAGCAACTAAATTCTATAACAGAAGGGTAAGACCGAGCAATGTAAAGGTGGGAAGTTACGTCCTACGAAAAGCCGAGGCGGCTGGGAAGCATCCTGGAAAGCTCAGACAGGCATGGGAAGGGCCTTATCAAGTTGTTAAGCAAGTGGGGCACGGCTCTTACATCCTTAGAGATGAGAAAGGGAAGGTTCTACCAAGGCCTTGGAACTCGCAGAATTTGAAGGCGTTCTACCAGTAGCTAAGTTTTATTTTCAGTTAACTTTTTCTTATTATCATTTTTGTGTACATTCGGGTACCTTTTTCCTGTCCTTGCCAGACAGGTTTTTTAACGGCCCACTCCCTCGTTATCATCAATAAAGGGGATTTCAGATTCCTTGGCAATAAAGAACTCAAATCGTGAATGGCAAAGAGTAGAAAATCCGAGTACCCATCGCTCCGCATTCTCCATAAGATCGACCGCTGTCGATCGGGTCGCCAGGACAAGATCCCTGGGACCTTCGCCATCGCCATCCCTTGGCATTCTCCATAAGATCGACCGCTGTCGATCGGGTCGTCAGGACAAGATCCCTGGGACCTTCGCCATCGCCATCCCTCGGCGTTCTCCATAAGATCGACCGTTGTCGATCGGGTCGCCAGGACAAGATCCCTGGGACCTTCGTCATCGCCATCCATCGGCGTTCTCCATAAGATCGACCGCTGTCGATCGGATCGCCAGGACAAGATCCCTGGGACCTTTGCCATCGCCATCACCCGGCATTCTCCATAGGCCGACTACGATCGGCCGGGTCGCCAGGACGAGATCCCTGGGTCCCTCACTATCGCCATTGCCCGGCATTCTCCATAGGCCGACTACGATCGGCCGGGTCGCCAGGACAAGATCCCTGGGTCCCTTGCCATCTCCATCGCCCGGAATTCTCCACAGACCGACTACAGTCGGTCGGATCGCCAAGACGAGATCCTTGGGACCCCGAATCAAACTCTACTACCCGCCAACTTTGAAATCGGTCGACTACGAACAACTCCACGAAAAAACTCAACGTACATCGAAAAGCGAAAAGCATAGATACGGAAAAGGACATCAGAAAAACAGAAATATGGCGAAGATAAATTTTCTATTTCCAACAAGTTTGCCCTGGTCACAAGCTCGACCAGATGAGCCTTCCTATTCTAGAAATACTATCTTTCCTATCTGCCTTACGGCAAGAAGTATTAGTGAACCTCTCCATGGCAAAGTCAAACAATCTGTCCATTATAGGCTCTGATATATTTGTGCTGACAAGTCCTGTGACAGCCAAATTCTTTACAAGCCCACAATTTTCACTACAACGAGTCCTCATGACAGCAACAGTTGGGCAGGTGAGATTCAGAATTCAGCAGAGGGGGAAGCATCGGAAGTCTGCGGACGAGCAGGAGAAGCTTCGAAAACAGGCGGTAAAATTGAAAAAGGAACAGGGTCCAGGGGATCATCCGGGGTAGTATCCTCCGAAAGAAGCTCGTCCTCTTCAGCCGAGCTAAGGTCCAGCTCCTCATCCGGGACTGGCCCTCGACCCTCCATGGCCTTCTCCGTCACCTCCCCCAGAGAAAGGCCAAGGGTGGTAGGAATAAGCGGCTCGGCAAACTCCTCGAACGAAGGACCGTCCGACCCCTTAGGAACACAGGCGTTGTGGCAATTCTTCAGGATCATGAGGGCTAGGTCGAACGAATGCTCCAAGCACTCCTCCTGCAAGAACCTCCTCTTCCACCGCTTGATCGCCTCGATCCTCTGCTCTTTCACGGAGGCTCGCTCCCTCCTCAGCCCATCCTCGGCCCTCGACTGGCCGCTCACCGCTGCATGGCAATCTTCGAGGAATTTCGCCTTCAGTTCCCTCTCCGACTCCAACTCCCTCTGCAACCCCGTGCATTCCTCAAACAGCTTATTTCTCACTGCCATCGCCTTGACCCTCTCGACCTCCTCCGCAGTGAGTCGGGCCTTCAAGGCGCTCTTTTCAACCTCTTCCGGCAAGTGAGCTTTGAAATCCGCTCCTCCCAGCCGCTTTCTTCTCTTCCTCCAATGATGAGAGTTGAGCCCGGGAGAAGTCTCCCCCCTCTCTAACCTCTGAGAGCTCGGTCTTTAAGTGGTCCACTTGCTCCAGGAGGGAACTAACCTCCCGATTCAGCTGCTCCATCCGCTGATGAGTGGACAAAGTGAGAGCCACCCCCCTCATAGCATTGCGGATGGCACGGTCCATCAAAGCCTCGACGCTCAGCACGCTATTTCGCTCCTCGTCCGAAGGGGGGACAACACTCTCGGCAAGATAACGAGCCACCTCGCCATCAGCAATCGTGGCCGTCCTCTCGAGGCTGATAACCGGCTCCCACTTGTCAGTGTTCCCCTCCGGCCTCTTCCCTCGGCCCTGAGCAGACGAGCCAGCACGATCTCCCACCCGCTCTTTCCCTTTGCTTTGGTCTACGGGAAGAGGAAAAGGGGGTTGAGCTACCACTCCAGAAGGCCGGTCGACCACGGGAAAAGCTTGGTCAATAGCTCCGGCACCCCGTCTCCTCTTCAGAGGTCGTTCGACCTCCTCCCCCTCTTCCTCGATCACGACTAGGCACGCGGGAGGGACGACCCCAGCGGGCACCACGGGCGGCTCCGAGACAGTAGGAGGAACGCGCCGCCGCACTGGAGCAGTAGTCCGCACGACAGTTGAACTGGCCTCTCCCCTATCTCCTTGGTTTCTACCTCCCGAAGGCCCTGCAGCCAGACGTCTACCCCTGGCGGACTTGAAAGGACCGGAAAAAGTATTAACCTTGGCCATTGCTGCACGAACAAAGAAAACAGATTAGAAATCGGACCCAAATCTACAACGACCTCTCGCTAGCAGAGTCGCTCGAAGAAACCCCACTCCGAGAACCAGTAGATGGCATACTTGCTAAGGAAGGAAAGGAGCGTACCTAGTTAACGGTCTAGATTCGAGAAAATTGAGCAACGTCGAAGACTTCTGGAAATGAGAGCAAGAACGAGCAAAGGAAAGTAGAAAAACAGCAAGAAATGAGCGTAAAGAAGAAGCAAACACCCTGTCGACTGAGTATTTATAGGGAAAACGTTCGAATTACGATCCAAACAAAGCTCGACGCGTGGAGAAAATCGGAGCAACTCCTGGACACGCGGCACAATCAAAATAAAGGTGCACTAGGATTAATCGAAATTCGGAAGGGCGCGAACAGTCGAAAGGGCGCACGGGACAGCTGGGTAACGGTTACAAAGACGAAACGTCTCAGATTTTAAAAGCTGTCAGGCAGCACGTGTCGTCTATAGTAAATGCCCTACACGCTCTCCCACGCTAGCCAGCCGATCTGTTTCCGTGCAAGCTGTCGAACAATGAGTACCATGATCGATCAGTTGGGGTCATCAGTCGGACGATCCCAATACGAGCAATTACACTCAACACCTCGGCAGCCGGGGAACAACACGCAATAGCTCGGCAGTCGGCATCCGGGGAACGACACTCCATTGGTTGGCGCCCGACCAATTACACCCAACCGAACGGCAACCAGACAGCTACGTATAACAATTCGACTTTCAAATAGTCACTTGCCGACCGATCGATTACGTGACGAGCTGTTTTGCTTACGAACTATGAGAAGTCGACGGATAACAAAGTCTTGACGTACTCCCTCGACCCTTCTCTTCGCTCAGACTCGAGGAGTAAGGGGGGCTTATGGTTGGGTCGGCTATATCGGACCCGAGCCCAATCCAATAGGCCGATCGGTTTGTCTCACATCCATCAATTAACACAGGCCTAACCCACGCATCCACAGCCCATTAGCATGAAAAAAACCTTCCATGCACGTACATGAGAAACGCGAAGACCTAAAACCTAACAGGAAATCGTATATAAGGTATTATTTTCTCTTAACAGAGGTACGAAACCCATAACCTAGTTTTCTCTCTGATTTTGCTTACACTCACCTTCACCAAAAGACTTACTTGATCGTCGGAGGGGCTAATCGGGACCTCACCCCCGACGTGCCTTCCTTTGTTTTGCAGGAGTTTTCTACGTGAAGTTCATCACCGAAGGTTGCCAATCGATGGATCCAAACGGCAACGTACCGTTCGGCCAGAATCTGGCTGAACCAATAATGATGCATAATTTATCGTATGAGCGGAGTTTTGCATGATGATATATTTTCCTGGAATTGTCGTACATGGATACAGACATGCAACGATTACTTTCGGTGATGATATGCATGGTTTGGTTTGCCTTATTGATTTTTGCCATACACCATGGTTGTGTTGTCTGTTCTGTATTTGTGTACTAGTGATGATAATGTTGTATCCCGTAAATTGCTTTCTTTATTTTGATGATCATCTGTAATTTGTATGGGTTAGAGTAAGTAAAGTACACTGTAGAAAGAACCCCAAATTACACAACCGAAAGGTAAGGCTAGGTATCGTTTTCAATCGGGAACAGAAATTGAACAACCATTTGATTTTGGTCTTCACTTCTAGTCTCGATTATTTTGGCCTGAAATATTTATGTTTTCTATTTCACGGCTTGTAAAAGACATATTTATATGTAAGAGTTAGAGTGAGACTTAGACATAGTAGAGAGAGAATCGACCCTAACAAAGAAATAAAAACCCAGATGTCGATCCTCTATGTCTTACTCTCATGTTGGTAAGAGATGGCTTTGGGTAAGAAACAAATGGTTTTTGGTATAGTTTTTTTAAAAAAAGAAGAAATGAACCAGAAACAAAGAAGCGCCGAGGAAGACGTTGCGTCGTTTTGCACCGTCTGGCGCGATGCAGCGTCTATGTCACCAGACGCTGGCGTGTGTGCACGCGCCAGACTGGGCTTCCAAGCCCAAAACTCAGCTTCTGGAGTGATTTTGGGCCTTTGGGCCATTAAGGGATAACATTTTTGGTTGGTTAATAATTATGGACTTTAACCCTACAGAAAAATAATTTTAGGATGGAACATAAATGATTATTTAATTCATAATTGATTTATACATAATATAGTTTTAAAATTAGTGCCATATTATATATTTGCTCGGAACTTTGAATATTTATAAAGATAAGTTGACACTTCTTTACACCCGTGGCACTTCTTCACGGCACAATGTTACAAATATCGTACCGAATTTGATATCGGATTGAATTCTGGTATGGTACAATACCGATATCGGTTAATACCAGGTATCATTTTGAGTAATTTTTTAAATTTATAAAATAATCCCTGAATTTTTTTAAAATTACAAAATAGTTCATTGTCATATTGTACAATTGTACAATTTTAGTTTTTATATATTTTTATTATATTCTAATTGTATATATAATAATTATCAATATATAATATATATCTATATATATAAATTATCTAAATATAATAATTTATTGAAAAATAATGAAATTTTCTATTTAATTAAAATTTTGAATTATTTTTTAGAGTTGTTGTTTTTCACATTCCATTTTATTTTACATTTAATTAGACATAATCACAATTTTAATTTAATATATAAAATTAATTTAATAATTATTAATAAACATAATTAAATTTAAAATATATTTTAAAATATATAAATTTCAAATAAATTTTGATTTAACAATTATAAATATATAAAATAAATATTAGTTTATAAATAATAAATTTTAATTATTTCTTTTAAAATAAAATATTTTCATTAATACTTTATTAATAAATATTATATAAAATATTAAATAAAAATAAATAAAATAATTTATAAGTAATAAAATACAAATAATTTATTTTAAAATTTATTAATTTATAATTATTAATAGTAATACAAATATTTTATTGTTTTAAAACTTGAAAAAAAGAGAGGTAGGAGAGGAGAGAGGTAAATTTTGAAAATTTTACAAAAAAGTTTCCTAATTTTTTAAAATTTTTTGTACCAGCCGATATTTAACCAGTATTTTGAATATCGATAGTACCGACCTGTATTCAAACTCGATACTACCGATCACAGTATCATACCAGTACGGTACAGTATTCATTACTATGTTCATGGGTGTGACATGCTAAGTCATGCCTGTGACACCTACTTCATGTCTTTTTTTTCTAATTAACTTTTAACTATACAATTAAAATAAATGTACAAAGAATAAATCAATATTTTATAAATTTAGTAATTAAACTTTTTAATTAATTAAATAATATTTATGTAATTTTTAATTAAATTTTAATTTAATTAATCATTCTATCAAGTTAAGTTTAATTGATGAACATTATTATTATCAACACTTAAACCAAATTTAGCTAACTGGTTAATTAACTAATTATATTTTAAATAAGTAATAATATTTTAAATGTGTTCAATATATTGTAATTAATTAAGATTAATTAATCATATTTTAATTAACTAATCAACGAATCAAATAAGGAAATGTGAAAAAATATTTACTATGAGGAATGTCAATATTAACTTGTGACTACTTACCTATTTATATATATATGCTCAATATTACTATACAATAATTGATACTAATTAGCAATTAATGATGCAGCAAGATATATACTAAATAATAATATTTACTACTTACTCGATTAAATATATTTTGATACCTTAATTAATTAATTAATTAATTAAATTATTATTAATAATAACTAAATATATTTATTATATTCTTAAAACTTTATTATATTAAAATTAATTAGTTAACTGTGAATTAAGTATATTTAAATTATGGAATGAAAAAAGTCACTCAGACTTATCTAACTTAATAAAGCATGTTAAATAAATTTTAATAATTTGTTGAAAATATAAATATTAAGTTAAAATCTTTTAATGAGTTATATATATATATAATAACAGAAATTATAGTTACACTCTACACTTATTTAACTAATCAAATAATTAATTATAATTTAATTAGTAAATTAATTATATTTGCCATTTTATATTAATTTTATCTAATTCACCTTTAATTTTGCTTTGGCATATAACTGAAAAGGAAGTCGTCGCAATATGTTCATTTTTTTGTGAAATGATTGATTATATTAAAAAATGAAACCAACGTTTTTATTTATTAACGTAGGTGAAACCCCTTTTCTCATATTCCTCTTTGCTATCCTCAAACTCTTCCATCACCGTGTCGTCCTCCTCAATATAATTATGATGGAGACAAGCCACGGAGGCTACGAACAATTGGATTAATTGTGCTGAGCATTTAAGGGGTGAAGCTGTTAAACTTTGAACACAAAGCAGGCGTCGATATGCAAACTGAACTTCGTTTTCTTGCTTTTTATCTCTCCTGATGCCAACTGATTCTGGTGGGGAAGCTAGAGGAAGAACAAGATGAAAGGATATGTACAACGCAAAACTGAACTTCGGCTTCCCCTTCCACTAGATTAAGAACTCTGTCCGACCGTTCTTCTTATATTGTCCGATTGCTCGACGATCCAAGATCTTCTCTACTTAATTCTTGAACTGTTTTCTCGTAATTGATGGAGCTCTCTTCACTTGACTCCCATTTGTATTTGATATATTCTTATGTTAAAGTTTGAAAAAACTAACATGAAAAATAAGGTATACCTTCAACCTCTCGGACAACTTCAACCTGAATGCGACATTCTCCACTTTACTCAACACTTCAAACGGTCCATCATATTTTGATATCAATCCATGATGCACTTGATTGCTCAAGATCGTCTCCGAAAACGTTGAGGTAAGTTTCAATTTATAGATAATTTCATCCTACACTTTATTATAATTTAAAAATTTACTATAAAAGGATTATATTCCATTGTAATAATAATTTTAAAATATGAAAAGATAGAACTTCAATTCAGCTTCATCTTTTGTAAATTGATGGTTGATTTGTTACTTTTATGTGTATTTTAATTATTACAATAAAATTAATAACTTACAAAATTAAAAATCAAATTCACTTTTTAATAATATAAAATAAATATAGTAAAATATAATAAATATAATAATTTAAGAAACATATCGAAAATATTTATAAAATGTATTTAATTTTAATAAAATAATAACTATTTTAAATATAATATACGATATGTATATGTTTTATAACTCAATTACTTTTATATTCTTTTTGAAATTGTTATATTAGAATTACTAAAGTCACTAATTCATTTTAAAATTTATCTAAATACATATATGCATAATGTATGTATTGTGTAAATATGATATTAATTTCTTTTAATATAATTTTAAGTCAACCAACTTGAATTGAACATTTTATAGAATTCAGATAAATGGAAACTTCACTGTAGAATTGCAGCAGGTCTTTAGCTATTTCCAGTTTTCAATATATGGCTTTTTGTTTAGTTCATCAGGTCATCAATTTGTTAAATTATAATTGCAAAGCAGACAAAGTGACGCAGCTTTTCTTCTTTTTGTCTTGCAATAGTTTTTGGTTGACCTTCGTCTATACTTTAACAAACCTCTTCTCTGGTGGGGCACCTAGAGGAAGAAGAAGATGAAAGGATATGTAAAACGTAAAACAAGATTCCAACCTATAAAAGAAACCGAACAGCAAATGGTATCAGTTCTTTTCATTCACATTCTTTCTCCATTTCAATTTGTTGCATTTCAACAAAACTTCTTGTTTTCATTACAATAATATTGCGAAAGATCACAGCGAAATTGAGATGCTACATCAAAAATCTGCTCCATCTATTTGAGATTAAATCTCATTCTTAAGATAAAGGCCAAAACAAATTTCCAATCTAAATTTTCCAAATTATTTTGTCTAATTAAACAAAAGTTCATGCGGACTCTCTGGCTTATCATGATACAAATATGAAACATCAATAGATATCATTGAGACTTGGTGAATTCTTCCCTTAACCAGAAATCATCACAAGAACTTACTCATTAGAATAGTTGAGTTCAAAAATAACCATTTATCATCCTAAGAAGTCTCCAAATGATAACATCCAAGCAAATGTTAATGTTTGAACTTTGAAGATGGAAGATTGTGTTACAATCTCAGACATTTCCATCAAAACTCCATCTGCATCACTTTTCCTACATTTCCAGATCTCGCAAGGGAGAGCTTAATCAATTGAGGTGTCTGCAAAACAACCAAAAAATATTAAGACAATTATACCACATCTACATTAATAAATAGAAACGTTGGTTTTGTTTTCTACTATAATCAATCATTTCAAAAAAAAAATGAACATATTGTAAGGACTTCCTTTTTCAGTTATACACTGAAGCAAAATTAGGGGTGTACCAGATAGACTTCAATTTAGAAGTTCAGCCCAAAAACAAAGGAGGTGCAACACTCGGTTTCTAGTTCAATTTATGATAAAAATGCAGTTTGAGAAAGCTTTAAAAATATAAACAATATTATAAAGCAACTTACCTGAGTGGCTTTTCCTTGAAGAAATAGACCTTGGCGTAAGAGCAATCATCATCAAAGGGATTATAAAAAACTTGGCTTTCATACGTTTTCACAACTCCACAAGAATCTATGGCCTTAAATGTTACATAATACTTAACACCACGGGAGGAGTATGCAGAATATGCTTTGACAATGCATTCAAGTTTCAAGTTTATACCCTGCAAAACAGAATTGAAATGGAGGTATAACAATAGGTAAGGAAACAATTCAATTTTGCAAAATGACTTGAATAATTATCATCAAACCTTTTCTGCATTTTCTAAACCAATAGCATAATGAGTACATCCTTGCACCAATACTCTGTCGCAGCCTGTTAAGTTATCAACATCTAGATAACCTATACCACCAATAAAAGGTGCATGTTCACAAAACTCATCCACAGATCCCTAAAAACAAAATAAACAAACATTAAACATCTACCATTGTAATCACTAAGAACATAATTTTACTATTTGAAATTATTAATTAAATAAATATACAAATAAGTTTTGTCACTTTCATTGACCTGTTTGGCATGACACCAGTCCTGAAATTGTTGATTACTGCTAAAATCTCTCTCACCGTCTTCCCCAGCCTCATTATCTTCCCCACTATCATCGAATACCATTGCTTGATAGACCTTGTCCTTTGTTTCATGTAGGTTCTTGTCATCAGAAACCGTGAACTTATTAGACAGCGGTTCACCAATTATGCCTGTGGACAAGTCTTTTGATCCATCAAATTTGCTGCATTTTGAAACCATTGGTAGAGAATAGTCAATTCCCCTTGATTGTGTTGTAACAAAAGATGATAATATAATGACTAAAATTAAAAACATTTTAAGAGAATCATGCAATATACAAAAGGAAAGTAAGATGACTTCTAATAAATCAAGCATTAAACTGGACATGCAAAATATCTGGTAAACAATTTAAGAACGTTGAGATAATAAACAACTATAAGCATATGAAACTGATTTAGTAAACAGAGACTCACTTGAGTGGCTTTTTCCTAAATTCAACAACCTCAACCTCGTACGGGATGAAGTAGGCATCATAATAAACAATGGTTTGATAAGTTTTTGCAATTCCACAAGAATCTATAGCATCAAATGTTACATAATATCGTATAGCACAATCACCACAACAGTAATTTGCTTTGATAATGCGGTCAAGTTTCAAATTTGTCCCCTGCAGAACCAAATCAAATTAAAATAAACTTACAAGCAACAATACTTTGTAAATTAAAAATAAATAATTCATCATCATCCGACCTTTTCTCTGTTTTCTTCCGAAATAGCATAGTAAGTGCATCCTGGGAGCAATACTCCGTCTAAACCATTTAAGTTAGCCATATCCAGAGGAATTATGCCACCACCAATACAAGGGGGGCAGGGGTCAAATGCTTCCACGTCATAACCCTAAAACAAATAACAGTTAATTACTAATAAAATTACAACAGAGGCTAGCAAATCAATGTTCTTAAATACTTACACCGCTTTCATCAATTTGTTTCGTATAGCTTAACCACTTTTCATACCGCCCACTTTTGGTGAAACCCCTTTTCTCATATTCCTCTTCGCTATCCTCGAACTCTTCCATCAACGTGTCGTCCTCCTCCGTCTCCGATGGTTTATTAAACTTATCGCTCCCAGATTCAATGTAGCTTTCGTCAATCTTCACCTTCTTCAGCGGAGGTTTCTTGAACGACGATTGCAATGTGACATCGGTTTCCTGATTCTCCTCCAAATAATCGTCTTCGCTACAGTCTTCGACCTCCTCCACAGTTACCGTGTCCATCAGGTTCGTATGGCCGGCAACAGCCCACATCTCTAGCTGATTCATACGGCAACGTTGATCGTATTCGACTAGTTGTTGAAGACAACAACCCTAAACGCGTTTCCTTTTAAAAGCCTATTATTCACCATCAATTGGGCCTATATAACATGGGCCCGAGCCGGTCTCTAGTAGGGCAAATGGTAGAACATGACCCAAATAATGCCATGGTCTTTATCTGAAATTTATAACAATTTGGAATGCCCAAGCTTCGGACTTACTCTCTGGCTTAGACGCCCGCTGACGCTTCCTTAAATTTATAACAAATTGGAGCTCACAACGTGATTGAAAAAATAAGAGTAATTTAAATTAAAATTGTAGCTCACAACTTAATTTGACTCAGTGTTCTAAATTAAAGTAATTTAAAAAATAAGAATAAAACAAATAATTTTATTAAAATTTGAAAACATTACTTAATTTAAAAATTTTGACAATACATTATGTCTAATAAATAATTTGATTAGATGTATAATTAATTTGAATTAATTTATCAAATTAATTCATTTGAACACATTCATATATAACGTTTTCATTTTAATTTATTTTAGATTGATTTATTTTAATAACTTTTATTGTTAAAAATTTTATTAATAGATTAGCATTCATAGGTTTTTATAAACTAAAATTAATTAACTATTTTTCATTTAAGAGTATTTTTCAATTAAAATTAAAAATTTTCAATATTTCTTTTGTATTGCCGACTTAACTTTCAATTTAATTTTAAAACATTATTTTGTTAAATTTTAATATACCGAATCATCTACATCAAAATTACAAATATGTAACATATCTATTCGTATTATAATAAAAGTTGTACTTCACATATGATTTTTGTAAATAGTACATAGTTTATATTTGCTAGAATGATTTTTAGGCATGGATCAATTCTTCAACATAGAAAGAGACTAAGACTTTTTTTACTCGATCATCACCACTATCTTTTTGTTATCTATAATCTAGGAATATCTCAACTTATTTCAGTTTGTAATTTCTATATATATCTTGCTCTTTTGTAAATCAATGATCAATTCAATAAAAATTTATTATTACTTCTTTAATCTTATACTCTTTTCATGATATCAAAGCACCTTTTGCCATAAGAGCATCGCCTCTTAAACACTTTTTTTCCCTCTCTCTTCTCTTTCTATTCCTCATGGCATCAGAATCCTCCACAGTTGACACTCCAATCATGATCTCCTCCACCAGTAACAATCAACTCATAACATTCCACTAATCTCCATCAACACAGCCACTCAAATTTTGTCCAATCTATCTCATGGTGGCAACTATGCTTCATGAAGGCCTGAATTCTCCAATCTTCTATTTGGTTATGATTTAATCGGCTACATATATGGTTCTCTTCCTTGTCCTATTGAAATTGATTAACAGGAGGAGATACAACTTCAGCAACTAATCAACCCAAAAAAATAAAGTTGTGCCAAAATCATCTTATACTCCAAGCCATTCAAGCATCGTTAGCTGGAAACATTGCTTCACTTATCTCATCCTCAAAGACTTCATCTGAAGTATGACAGAAACTTGAGGTCATATTTGCAAATTGCTCAAACACCACAATGCTCACCCTATTGTCAACCTTAATGCAAACCTCTCAAGAAGGTGTCTCCATTTTAGATTATATGCAATCAATTAAGTCTATCATCAATGACTTGGCATTGATTGGTCATCTATTAAGTGATGCAGAAATTGTTGCACGCACATTGAATGGTTTGAGCAATGATTACAAAGAACTCACTGCAGCTATACGAGCAAGAGAAACACCAATGACATTTGAAGTCCATAGTTGTCGTGTCCTTCTGGTTCGCATGACCGGCAACAGCCTCCATCTCTGGCTGGTTTATTCGACAACTTTGATCGTAATTGACTGAAGAAAAGAACCTAAATGAGAATTTACGAATACTCTTTTGATTTTAAAAGTTTAATCTTCTGATTTTAAAAGCTTAATATTCACCGTCAATTTGGGCTATAAAATTTCAGCCCATATATATATATATATATCGATAGGATACACCTCGCTTTTAAATGGCTATCAGCCAGCTTATAGAACTTCGGCCTGAGCTTTCTTTTTAATCATTGATTAATTAATAATTAATATATTGTTAATTAGTATTAATTAATGATGATATATTTAACACCAATCAAAAATTAGTTTTTATTTTAAAATATAATTAATTAATTAGGCATTTTCAGTTTAATTGTTAAATTTTAAATTTTAATTAATTAATTAATTTACATTCATTCTTAGTCAATAGGATGTTATTCCACTTTTGTTTAATCATTGGTTAATTAATAATTAATATATTAGTAATCAATATTAATTAATTATGATATATTTAATATAAAACAAAATTAACAGCAATGGAAAAATTATACTTTAAAATATAATTAATTAATTAACTAAATAGTTAATTTCGGTTTGCTATGTAGAAAATAGAATAAAATATATTTATTTATTAAGTCATTATTATTTTAAAATGATTATTTATGGTTATAATTGATATAATTAATAGATTAATTAAAATGTACTAACCTGCATTCTTCTTCTTCTTATTCTTATTATTGTTATTATTATCATTAATAATAATAATAATAATTATTATTATTATATTTTCTTCATCGTTGTTACAAGAAGAATAATCTGTCCGTGATAATGGCTAGTAGTGGCTAGCAGCGAACAATCTGTAAAGAATGCTAACGTTTTTAACAACTCAGGAAAACTCTCTGCCTCGAGGTATTTACATTAGAATGATATGAATGTGAGAAAAGATGGCAATGGAAATTCATGTAGTGAACATATGAGAGTAAAATAGTCGTTGCTCACTACAACTCATATATGGACCAACCAAGTTGTGTCATGACCCCGAACAACACCCTCACGGGCAATGTTGGTCACTCGAGCACTGACTTGCGCTTAAAGGACAAAGTTTTGATCGATGAAGTGTTCCCAACTACTCAATTCTCGATTATCAGACATTGGTAGTGTGAGCTCATGTGACTTCTCATATATAGTCTGAAGTTTTAGAAGAAGGGTCCGTGCCCACAATGGGAAACCATGAAGAAAAATCAGTACAGTATAACCAATTATCAAGCATAAAAGAAATATAGGAGCACAAAAGGTACAAGTAACAACAATAATGTACCAATGGATCCAATGACCCAATTATACAGTCACCATATGCATCAAATAGATCAAGAGAGGTCATAATTGCGGTTTTGCATACTGCACTTCTTGGATTTTCAAGGACTTCACAATTATTGTTTGTCAATTAGTTCAAAGCAATACGAAGGACTAATGAAGGAAAAACCACTATATGATAATTGATACAAGAAAATCATTGGAAATGGAACAAAAAGATAGAGAATGTTTGGATCTATGTAGAGCCTACCATATCCACGAAGTAATACCGAGGATACTTACCACGTTAAAACAATCATTACTACATCTAATTAGGAACGATATGGGAATCTACAAAGGAGAAGACAACCAAAGGCATAACTTGTTATGAATTGCAAAATGAACCCAAATTTTGATAAGACCGAATATAGAAAGAAGAAAAGAAAGAAAATTGAAGAGATTAACACAACAATCTAAGAATATGAGTATAGAAAACACAAGCACACGTGAAAACGAAGAAAAGAGAAAAGCGACAACATACCAACAATAGAAAGGCTAGAGAGTGTAGTCGAGCGACAATTGGTGGAATCAATTTCTTCTTGGATTAAATGAACAAGTGAGTTGCGATGCGAACCAAGATAATGAAGACAAACTATAACATGCCAACATTAAGATTGAGATTTCAAGCTTCAAAGACAGTGGTAATCGGAAGGCAAGATACTAATAACGATTAATTATGTCGAATTGGCCTAACGACACATCACAAGATTCTCATCACGCATTGACTTCTATAATTCTGCAATAAAAATAGACGAACATGCATCCAACAAAATCAAAAGAAACAAATATCAAGATGTTTTTAGTAAGTAGGTGGATACACGGTAAAACTTATGAACTTCCATGGACCAAAGACAAAAGCTTGAAATAAATGAAACCAAAAACAAGAGAAAGAAAATGGAACTAAAGAGGATAGAGTAAGAATGTTCACTCAGAGAAACTTTCAAAGATGCTAAGCATTTACCTCAACAGTTGGAAGTTGGAGCCATACGAGAAATGCAAACTTCGTGATAATACATGGGAACCTGTACAAAACAAAATAATATCGAGGAACAACCTATAAAATAATCAACAGATATAGAAAACATATAAACTTATCAACGTGAACACCCATCCCGTTTGGAGCCTATGCAGTATCTCTGTAATTCTATGTTACAAACATCAAAATTTTGTCCTTTGCAACTAAATGGGTTAGTATGAAGCTTAGAGATTTAAAGAGCAACACTTTAGAACCGTACCAAGAAAGCAGTTGTCCGTGAAGACTTCTACAAGGCTAAAGGATCCATATGCTGCAAATACGGAGAAAAGAATTGTGAATAATAATTCCAAGTATCAAATGAGCACATTCTCAGACCAAAGAAGAAGAATAGGGAGGGATGGAGGCATCGAGAATGGAGATTTGAAAGGTTACACGTAAAGTTCATGATATTAAACTCTGGAACACGAAATACTAACCAGCCCAATACATCAGCCACTTTTGTTTATCATTTTCACCTTCTCTCAATTGCCTTGAACGTAGAGTACACAGGTAAAACAATCCCAACAGAGCAGCTGCATTAACAAACAGAGACCCAATTCGGTTTCCAATCACATAGCATTAATAGTGACAGAACATCAAGTTAGACACCAGTAGTGCATAAGAAAACCAAAATGGTAACAGAGAGCTCTTCAGAAACATCAACAAGACGGCTCTTCAGAAACATCAACAAGATGCTAAACCACGTTCGGAGCCATAACAGATTCAACACAAGTTTAAACAAACATAGCAAATCGTACTCGAAACTTAAGCACAGAGATTGTAGATAAAAGAACAGTCTTACTCACCAAGCAGTGCAAAGAACAATGTTAGAACCAACTCGGCAAAGAAGAAACCACAACCCGACCTGCATTCCCCATAAACCATTTTAAGAAACACCATTTTTCTCTGAAAGTTTAATAAGAATCATAAAAACATAAACTTTTAATTCACAAACGGCTTCCAGTAACATAATTGGAAGCAAAAATTTTATCTATTTTATAACCAAATACAAGTTTAAGGAATAGAATAAGAATATGCTAAAAATAGAATAGCTATTTTGTTGAATCAAACAGGCCGTTACTGGTTCAGCTATACATTTTTTATATGCCAAAAACATATAGAAAATGTATATGTTTTGTTTTTGTTAAATGTAAATTCAGGCGGTTACTTTTGTTTTTGTTTTGTTTTGCCACGTGGGTATTAAGAGGCTATACAAATAAAACTCAACAAATTGTACAGTCAAGGTCTTTACGTCAATCTAACATTATTTGTTTTAACTGGGTTTTTCGTCAATATAGCCTCTGAATTGATGAGAAGAAAATACTAAATCCTTAAATTTGTTTTTTGGTATCAATTAAAGTGTTTGATGAACATCGACAATGTTTGAGAAGAAACAAGAGGCTATGACATAGGAGAAAAGCTTTGTCACCCAACAGAACATGATTATCAATTTGGGCAGAACTTCCAGAAGATATTTCGTAAATAAAAGAAAGGATTTATAGCTGCTTAATACACACAGAAATGGCAGCAATAGAATCAGTGTATAAATTAATTAGAGGTTGAATCACCTGTACTCTGATCCATCAGACAAATAAGCTCCATAGCTGCCAACAGAAGCTACAACTAATCCGTATCACCTTGCCTATCTGTGAAATTGCAGAAGATTCCAGCCTGATTCTCCTTCAGAATCCCATCTTGAGGTTCAAGTTTTTTGGATTCCAGACCATTTTCATTGCATTCAGCAGGCTTGCACTCAGGCTTATGGCCTATAGTTCCGTGGGAAAATATCTGTTCAGAATCTGACCATTCAGCAGTGATGAAAACTCAAATGAGATTTAATACTAGAGATTGGCTGTAATTCAAATGTCCCTGCTACATAAAATCAGAATAAATTTAAAAACCTGAAACCATAAAAGAAGAAAGTATGTTCCGAAAATGATTCATCAAACAACGCAAAATGAATGAAAACCATTAGTTGTAAGGTTTGACTTAGTCGATTCTCCTGTCACCTTAAATAATTTCTCAACGGGTATCTTTTCTAGCTAAAGAGAACAACAAGAACAAGTTCTCCATTGAATCACAACAAGAAACAGTGTAAAACTTCTTGCCAGGTAAAATCTCAGTAACTATTTTCCTGTCCAAGAGCTTCTGCTGTCGTTCCAAAGATTCACGGGCTGCCTTTTCCTGCTTAGGTGTATAATAGTATATTCCAGATCTATACTGTGTTCCTACATCATTTCCCTGTCACGAGTCAATAAAAGCAGTGATAATCATAATAAGAAGGAAGATCCTAATATAACTGCACAAACTTGTGTTACCATAACCACACTTTGGAAGTCCTATCAAATTCTAAATCTGGTATGCCAAGCCTGCTGCTTCATATGTGAATGAAAAATTCAACTGTGTTGTGAATTAAAATGAAAGATTTGAAAAGAGAACTATGTAATTAATCGCCAAGATGTGTGCATGAATTCAACAAACACTTCAAAATCCTACATGCTATCGGCCTTTATATGGGACCATTTTATTCAATAAAGAATCACAACTGGCAAAACAAATGTATTATAATGACAGCAATTGCCAGTTGCAAAAAAACAAAAAATTGCAACATTGAACGGTCTCATCCTAATGCACAGTAATTGCAGAGGAAGTATTCATTTATTGACTAAATTTCAGACTCCAAATGCAAATGAATTTCCCCAACAATTAATTGGAATTGTCGAGTAATAACAACTCCATTCATAAAAATATTACAGTAGAAATGTTATATTAGAAGAGAATTGCTGATCTTAAGCCCATTTCCTCATAAAAAACTTGCAACTAAGACCAATCACCATTTTGAGCGAGCACTCTCCCTGGATAACTGATACTGAAGAAAGAAGCAACATATAGAAACTCTAAAATTAAAAGAAAATGGGGAAGTTAATAAATCATTCTATCATAACTATATCCAACGAGAACTGGGATGTCCTGATCGATAATCTAACAAAAGCAAATACAGTAACAAAGCCCCATTGAAGTAGAAATGTAAGACAAGTTTAAAGGCAATCAAAATTAGGAAGAAAGGAAAAGACAACAAAAGATGCATAAAGAGATTAAGCAAGTGCATTAACCTCAGGACTCTGTAGCACAGACTGATCAACACGTCCACAGGAGTGAAATCCAAAGCAGAATCTTACAAAATGGCTGCAAAACCATACCCGGAAAATTTATACTTCCTAGTCTTAAAATTCATAGATCGAAGATTATTTCTAGAATTTTTTTGCCATGAGCTCCAAGAGCGCCCTTTTAATAGTTACTTATAAGACGACAAAAGAAGTAGAAGACGAATCTAGAGAAGTTTTAGAACTTGGAGAAAAGCACAGATTGTTTTGCTGAGCACAAAAATCTCATGCCCAGAAGCAGAAACTAAAATCAAGTTTTTCATGAAAAGGTGAAACCACAAAATTCTTATAACAAAGTAAGTTGAAACAATTTTTGCAGCCAACCCACTTGAACACATCTACCACATTTGCAAGAAGTTTCTACTAAGAGCTAGCAGAACACTTATAAATTAGACTCCCCACTCCCCAGTGTAGAAGAATTAAGCCGGGTCTGACTTATACATAGCCTACTATAATTCATCTGAGCGCAAGCTAAAATCTTACACTAATCATGTCGAAGCAATCATGATCACGTTTCATTGGGACTAGCAGCGTTAGAATTATATAAATACAAAACAAAGAAGAAGAATATGGCACCCTGGTTCGG
Organism: Erythroxylum novogranatense; assembly: GCA_029891385.1. Classification (NCBI taxonomy): domain Eukaryota; kingdom Viridiplantae; phylum Streptophyta; class Magnoliopsida; order Malpighiales; family Erythroxylaceae; genus Erythroxylum; species Erythroxylum novogranatense. The sequence continues at coordinate 8,920,694 of CM057232.1, read as the reverse complement.
ACAAAACAGATAATTAATCGACTAAAAAAATCGATAGTCATATACCAAGCATTTATCAAGAAGAAACAAAAATCGATCGCCAAAGTTTACAATCCCTCAAAATTAAGTCTCACAACAATAATCATATAAACCTCGAACAAAATTATCCAAAACCCAGAAAGAAAAAGTCCAACACACTCCAATCAGAACAAAATTCGTAGAGACCAAGCCAGTTTCAAGAAACCCACCTGTCGATTCAAGTTAGTAGGATCATGTCTAGCCCAGAAAACATCAAGCAGAGTCTCGAAGCTGCACTCTCTAGGATCATACTGTAGTCTAACCACCTCGCTGTGTTAAGAAGAATAGGCGCAAGATGGAAGAAGTGAAGGGGAAGCAAAATCAAAAGAACCAGGCGCAAAATCAAAAGGACGAAAGAAAACTATTGACATAAATTTTTTTTATCTATTATATTCCTTGAATTAAATAAAGTAATATTTATTCTGTTTTATTACTTATCTTCTCTGTTCCTAAAAATAACTATTCTAATCTTTATCGTTTCTATTCTTGAATCAAACAGGCTGTAAAAATAGTAGCTAAGGTATTATAATTAGATACAGACCGAGATCTTTTCCTTAGTATTGTTTTTTACGTCTTATTATAATACCAAAATTGTCTAAACGTGTTAAGATTCTATATTGAATATTTAATTCTTAAACTAATTAAATTTTGTAAATAAAATTTAAAACAAAATTTTGTAACAAGCATAAATAGATATACATGATTTATTAGAAATAACACATAAAAAATCATTAAAATTAAGTTATCAAGTTAGAATAATAGTAAGCATAATGTGCATAGTACAGAAGCGGTCAATATTTGGCTCAGGAAGAATTTGATAGGAAGTTTTAGTTTTATAGTATAAATTATAAACTATTAATATTAATTTTATATTTTTAATTAAATATCAAAACTTTAGTTTTTATAAACTAAATATCAAAATTTGCAAAATTATTATAATTCTGAAAATGATGAGTATTTGCCTAATTTATCAAATATTTATAAAACTTAAAGTCTTACCATATATTGGTTAAATTATAGTTATCGGCTTTGTTAAAGTATATCTTATCACCTTTTGTCTTTCAATAGTGATCCTTGAATTGTCTATAATTAGTTGGCTAAGTTGTTACTTTAGATAAGTAGATGGAAATGGACAATTATGTCAAATACTTGGGTTAATTATTTAATTTATAATCATTGTAATTTAAAATAACGTAAACTTAGACGCTGCCTTATAATTGACCCAATAATGCTAAGTTGTTGGGTTGGGCTGACCTTTTAATGGACCCAAATGATGGTTTTTTTTTTAATACAAAGAAAAGTTGAAAAGATAAACAAAAAAGCTATCTAACGCAGGATTCTGACGGCTAAGAAAATCCCTGATTGTCAACGGTGTGGCACTGGTGCTTGTAAAACAATAAACATAATTTTGAATTGAGAAAAAAATGATTACTATTAAATTTGTAAAAAGTAAGTAAGCCTTGTTCTTGATACTCTCTTCGTAGAGGTTATTTCCAGTATTTTATAAACTACAAATTTGTAAAATAGAAAGTATATGACAATTGACTGTTATCAATGTCTTCACCTTTTCGCACAACAGGATCTTGATTTGATACGGCAAGAACATTCATGATCTTGGCTTGCACAATTACAATGGCCAGTCTTTTATTTTAACATTAAATCACATCAGCTAACTGGTGTGCGTGAACCTACACTCCGACATCTACGTTCTCTGGCCTGCTGCAGTGCTGCTTGCTTTTTTTTTTTTCTCTTCAGGGAAATGCTTCTCATCTCAGGTGAGTTGCTTTATAATATTGTTTATATTTTTTAAAGCTTTCTTAAACTGCACAAGTTGAATTAGAAACCAAAAGCTACCCCTTTTTTTTCAAGTTGAACAGCATATCAAATCCGGTGACATTTCGACACCTGATGCCAACTCAACTTTCTCTCCTGATACCAACTCAACATCAGATTATTTAAGGGACCTTAAACACAACGGTTACTAAAAAGTAATTGCGTTTCAACAAAACTTCTTTTTTCATTACAACAGTATTGCGAAAGATCAAAGTGAAATTCAGATGCTACATCAAAAATCAGCTCCATCTATTTGAGATTAAATCTCATTCCTAAGATAAAGGCCAAAACAAATTTCCAATCTAAATTTTCCAAATTATTTTTGTCTAATTAAACAAAAGTTCATGCGGACTCTCTGGCTTATCATGATACAAATATGAAACATCAATAGATATCATTGAGACTTGGTGAATTCTTCCCTTAACCAGAAATCATCACAAGAACTTACTCATTAGAATAGTTGAGTTCAAAAATAACCATTTATCATCCTAAGAAGTCTCCAAATGATAACATCCAAGCAAATGTTAATGTTTGAACTTTGAAGATGGAAGATTGCGTTACAATCTCAGACATTTCCATCAAAACTCCATCTGCATCACTTTTCCTACATTTCCAGATCTCGCAAGGGAGAGCTTAATCAATTGAGGTGTCTGCAAAAGAACCAAAAAATATTAAGACAATTATACCACATCTACATTAATAAATAGAAACGTTGGTTTTGTTTTCTACTATAATCAATCATTTCAGAAAAAAAATGAACATATTGTAAGGACTTCCTTTTTCAGTTATACACTGAAGCAAAATTAGGGGTGTACCAGAGAGACTTCAATTTAGAAGTTCAGCCCAAAAACAAAGGAGGTGCAACACTCGGTTTCTAGTTCAATTTATGATAAAAATGCAGTTTGAGAAAGCTTTAAAAATATAAACAATATTATAAAGCAACTTACCTGAGTGGCTTTTCCTTGAAGAAATAGACCTTGGCGTAAGAGCAATCATCATCAAAGGGATTATAAAAAACTTGGCTTTTATACGTTTTCACAACTCCACAAGAATCTATGGCCTTAAATGTTACATAATACATAGCATACAAGAGTATGCAGAATATGCTTTGACGATGCGTTCAAGTTTCAAGTTTATACCCTGCAAAACAGAATTGAAATGGAGGTATAACAATAGGTAAGGAAACAATTAACTTTTGCAAAATGACCTGAGTAATTATCATCAAACCTTTTCTGCATTTTCTAAACCAATAGCATAATGAGTACATCCTGGCACCAATACTCTGTCGCAGCCTGTTAAGTTATCAACATCTAGATAACCTATACCACCAATAAAAGGTGCATGTTCACAAAACTCATCCTCAGATCCCTAAAAACAAAATAAACAAAAATTAAACATCTACAACTGTAATCAACCAAGAACATAATTTTACTATTAGAAATTATTAATTAAATAAATATACAAATAGGTTTTGTCACTTTCATTGACCTGTTTGGCAAGACACCAATCCTGATATTGTTCATTATTGCTAAAATCTCTCTCACCATCTTCCCCAGCCTCATTATCTTCCCTACTATCATCGAATACCATTGCTTGATGGACCTTGTCCTTTGTTTCATGTAGGTTCTTGTCATCAGAAACCGTGAACTTATTAGACAGCGGTTCACCAATTATGCCTGTGGACAAGTCTTTTGATCCATCGAATTTTCTGCATTTTGAAACCATTGGTAGAGAATAGTCAATTCCCCTTGATTGTGTTGTAACAAAAGATGACAATATAATGACAAAAATTAAAAACATTTAATGAGAATCATGCAATATACAAAAGGAAAGTAAAATGACTTCTAATAAATCAAGCATTAAACTGGACATGCAAAATAGCTGGTAAACAATTTAAGAACGTTGAGATAATAAACAACTATAAGCATATGAAACTGATTTAGTAAACAGAGACTCACTTGAGTGGCTTTTTCCTAAATTCAACAACCTCAACCTCGTACGGGATGAAGTAGGCATCATAATAAACAATGGTTTGATAAGTTTTTGCAATTCCACAAGAATCTATAGCATCAAATGTTACATAATATCGTATAGCACAATCACCACGACAGGAATTTGCTTTGATAATGCGGTCAAGTTTCAAATTTGTCCCCTGCAGAACCAAATCAAATTAAAATAAACTTACAAGCAACAGTACTTTGTAAATTAAAAATAAATAATTCATCATCATCCGACCTTTTCTCTGTTTTCTTCCGAAATAGCATAGTAAGTGCATCCTGGGAGCAATACTCCGTCTAAACCATCTAAGTTAGCCATATCCAGAGGAATTATGCCACCACCAAAACAAGGGGGGTAGGGGTCAAATGCTTCCACGTCATAACCCTAAAACAAATAACAGTTAATTACTAATAAAATTACAACAGAGGCTAGCAAATCAATGTTCTTAAATACTTACACCGCTTTCATCAATTTGTTTCTTATAGCTTAACCACTTTTCATACTGCCCACTTTTGGTGAAACCCCTTTTCTCATATTCCTCTTCGCTATCCTCGAACTCTTCCATCAACGTGTCGTCCTCCTCCGTCTCCGATGGTTTATTAAACTTATCGCTCCCAGATTCAATGTAGCTTTCGTCAATCTTCACCTTCATCAGCGGAGGTTTCTTGAACGACAATTGCAATGTGACATCGGTTTCCTGATTCTCCTCCAAATAATCGTCTTCGCTACAGTCTTCGACCTCCTCCATAGTTACCGTGTCCTTCAGGTTCGTATGGCCGGCAACAGCGCCCATCTCTGGCTGATTCATACGGCAACTTTGATCGTATTCGACTAGTTGTTGAAGACAAGAACCCTACGCGCGTTTCCTTTTAAAAGCCTAATATTCACCAACAATTGGGGCTATATAACATCGGCCCGAGCATTTCTTTTTGTGCCGGTCTCTAGACTTGGTACAGTGTCGTTTAGGGCAAATGGTAGAGCATGACCCAAATAATGCCATGGTCATTGGTCTCAGCTGAAATTTATAACAATTTGGAATGCCCAAGCTTCGGACTCACTCTCTGGCTTGGACATCGACCGATGCTTCCCTGCGAACAAGAGGAAGGGGAAGGGCTCAGCGGCGGAAAGCGATTCTGTCTACTTGATAGTGTCGTTAAAATTGTAGCTCATAAAAAATATTATAATTTTTAGAGACTCCAAAAAAAGTTTGACTCAATATTTTAGTTACAGTAATTTAAAAAATAAGAGTAAAACAAATATTTTTTATAAAATTTGAAAGCATTAATAAATTTAAATTTTAATTAATTTAAAATTTTGACAATAAAACATTATTTCTAATAAATAATTTGATTAGATATATAATTGATTAGATTAATTCATTTGAATACTTTCATATAGAACATTTTATTTTGATTTATTTTAGCTTGATTTACTTTAATAACTCCTATTATTAAAATTTTTATTAATAAATTAGTCTTCATTAATTAACAGGTTTTATAAACTAAAATTAATTGTTTATTTTATTTACTGAGTCTTCTTTTTAATTAAAACTTAAATTTTCAATAGATAAATACAATCTCTTTTAATCACATTTTAAATTCTTTAATTTTATTCAATCTTTAATCGATTTTATGATAATCTAATACTAATTAAATTTTTCAAAATCTTTTGTATTGTCGTCTTAACTATCAATTTAATTTTTAAAATATTGTTTTGTTAAATTTTAATATCTTGAATCATCTATATCAAAATTGCAAATCGTAACATATATATGCGTATTATAATAAAAGTTATATTTCACCTATGATTTTTGTAAATAATATGTAGCTTACATTTGCTGGAATAATTCTTTAGGCACGTATCACTTGTTTAGCATAAAAGAGACTTAAGTCTTCTTTTACTCAATCATCACCATTATCTATTTTGTTATCTATAATCCAAGAATATCTCAAATTATTATTTTTGGTAGAAATATCTCAAATTATATTAGTTTGTAAAATTCTACATATATCCTGCTCATTTTATAGATCAGTCATCAATTCAATAAAAAATTATTATTACTTCTTTAGTCTTATACTCTTTTCATTGTATCAAAGCACCTCTTGCCATAAGAGCATTACCCCTTAAACACTTTTTTCCCTCTCTCTTCTCTTTTTATTCCTCTTGACATCAAAATCCTCTACACCTGACAATCCAGCCGTGATCTCCTCAACCAATAACAATCATTCTCATAACATTCCACTAATCTCTATCAACACAACCACTCAAATTCCATTCAATATATCTCGTAGTGACAACTATGCTTCATGGAGGCCTCAATTCTCCAATCTTCTATTTGGTTATGATTTAATCGGCTACATAGATGGCTATCTTCCTTGTCCTCTTGAAAGTGATTCACAGGAAGGAGATACAACTTCAGCAACTAATCAACAAAAAAAAAAAAGTTGTGCCAAGATCATCTTATATTCCAAGCCATTCAAGCATCCTTAGCTGGAAACATTGCTTTACTTATCTCACCCTCAAAGACTTCATTTGAGAATGGTCACCCTATTGTCACCCTTAATGCAAACCTCTCGAGAAGGTGTCTCCATTTCAGATTTATATGTAACTGATCGGGTCGGCCGTGCAGGGCCCGGACTCAGTCAAGACGACCCATAGGCCGGACGATCCACTCTTCAAAGACTAATCTCCTACCTAATTGCTACGCCAGGCCCAAGCCCGATCCACGCCTTCCACAGCCCGTTAGTATAAGAAAACCTACCATGCAGAGATAGAAGTCTACGTAAAGACCTAAACCTAACTGCAAAACTATATATAAGGTATAATTCTCCCATAATAGAGGTACGAAATCATAACCTAGTTACTTCTCTCTTCGTTAATCAATCTCATCTTCACCAAAAAACCTTACTTGAGCGTCGGAAGGGCTAATCGGGATACAACCCCCGACGAGCCTTCCTTGTTTTGCAGGTAATTTTACGTTGGATTCATCACAGGAAGCAACAGACTCATGGATCCAAACGGCAACGTTCAGTTCAGCCAGAATCTGGCATAACCAAATGGCGCCCACCGTGGGGCCCGGAAGTGGGCTCCACGTCCAAAAACACTCAGATCAGTTAGGCGGCGATGAATCCTGATATAGCCGCTGTCGCGGCTCTAGCGATGCAACGTCTAGGTTTGCGACTACAGGACTCTGCCACCGCCGCGTGTTTCCGCGGAATCTCTCGATCCTCACGATCAGCAAAGAACCCTGACCTTGGAATAGGAAGAACAGAGCGTAGCTTTAGAGGATAACGTTGCACCCAATACACACCAAAATCTCCAACACCGATCGGGTGCAGAACCTATTCCGGCTATGCACACCACCCTGACCCGAAAATAGATCGAGGAAGCAGCTGATCTGTTGATTCGCCAGATCTTGCAGTCTCAACCAACACAACAGCAGCCGTCTACACGGCAAGCCGCCCGACAACCTAGCATGACGACTGATCATCGCCCAACCAAAGCCCTAGAGAAAATTGTAGATGATCGGATTAACGCAACTATGAGCTTCCGTCCCGATCGCCCGATGGCGCAGTACAGCTCTCCCTTCACTCCGGACATTTTGGATAGCCTCCCGGCTCCCGGCACAAAAATACCGACTCCAGAGAAGTACACTGGAAAGACCGACCCCCTGGACTACCTGCAATACTTCCAGTCCATGATGAATCTACATTGCGTCCCGGACGCTATCCAATGCAAGGCTTTCTGTACGGCCTTCCAAGAAGGAGCTCGGCGATGGTTCAACAGCTTGCCCCCGAGCCGTATCACATGCTTCGAAGATTTCATAATGTTATTCTGAACGGTTAAGCCACTAGTAAGCGACCGCAAGAAGATACTTTAGAGGTGATGCAACTTACCAAGGAAGGAACGAGAGTTTGCGGGAGTTCATCACCCGGTTCAACAACGAAGCGGTCGAGGTTCCCGATCTCACTTGCTCGTCCATGGTGGCCGCACTCATGAACAACACGAGGGATGAGGAGTTCAAGAAGTCACTAGCCCTCGATCAGCCCCGATCTGTTCAGGAAATAAGAAACAGGGCGGATAGGTATATTCAGCTTGAAGAAGTACTGAAAAATACGAGGCGTCGGACGGATGATCGCTCGCCAAACGATAGGACAAGCAACTTCGCTGGCGGCAAAAAGGTCGGTCGAATGGAGAAGGCCGACCGATCGACGTGGAAATCAACAGAGTTCACCCGCTCAGCGAGCGATCTGTGAAGTTCGGCGGCCATGAAAGCGGATGAGGAAACTATCCGAGAACCTAACAAAATGAAGACCCCTTACAAGGATAGGAACCCCAATTTATACTGCCGTTTCCACAAAGAGGTCGGCCATGATACGGAAGATTGCTGGCAGTTGAAAAGAGAAATCGAATTTCTCATACAAAGGGGGAGGTTAGGCCGATTCGTGGGGCACGAACAAAATGCCAATCAGGATAATCAGCGCAGGCCAGGCCGGCAAGACAATAGGAGAACGCCCTCAAGGCGAAATGACAGAAATGATGGAGGGAGGCAGAATACGACCACATATAATCGAAGAGAAGAGAGAGGCGATCGAGGAAAGAAATAGCGAAACAAGACAACAAAACGACCAAATGATTGGGGTCATTATTATGATATTCGGTGGAAATGCAGCAGGAGGATCCACCAATAAAGGCAGAAAAAGATATGCGAAACAGGTCGGCAGAGACTCATCCACCAAAAATTCGAGGGAGAACGACGGGACGATATCATTCGATGAGTCCGACCTCGACGGAGTAAGTTGCCCTCATGATGATGCCCTCGTGGTAAATCTGAATATGGACGGTTACGATGTGAAGCGGGTAATGATTGATACGGGAAGTTCGGTCGATTTGTTGTATTACGAGGCCTTCAAGCAGATGAAGGTACCCGAAGATCGACTACTACCCACAGACGGCCCCATTAAAGGAGTAACTGGAGTGTCAGCTTACCCGTTCGCCCGGGTAAATTTGAAAGTGAAGTTCGGGCAGAGGCCCTGTCAGATAGAAAGGGATGTTGAGTTCCTAGTCGTCAAGTTTCAAGGGGCATACAACGCAATAATCGGGCGGGCTACTCAAAATGCCCTCAGATCGGTCGTCTCCACCTACTACCAAGTTATGAAGTTTCCGACACCCCACGGAGTTGGCGTTGTCAGGGGTCAGTAGAAAATTGTCAGAGAATGTTACTTAGCCGAAACGAAAACATTAGATGGGGCGGTAATACTGACGAGCTCTCTTGATGTGAGGGCCGACGAGGATATGGATAGGATGAACCCAGTAGAAGAAACACAGCGGGTCGGACTGGACGAAGCCGACCCTTCCAAGTTCACAAACCTAGGCTCCGAGCTACAGAGTGACCTGGTTAAAGAAATCACATCCTGTCTGGTGCAAAATAGATCGGTCTTCGCTTGGGAGCCGAGCGACATGCCTGGAATTTCCCGATCCGTTGCGTCGCACTCTCTCGGTATACGGCATAACTACAAGCCTATCAGACAGAAGAAGCGATGGCACAGCAAGGAGCGACAGGGGGTGATCGAGAAAGAAGTAGAAAAATTACTCGAGTAGGGTTCATCAGAAAGTCAAGTACCGAATGGCTCGCCAATGTGGTTTTAGTGAAAAAGAAGAACGGGAAGTGGAGAATGTGCATAGATTTCACCGATTTGAACAAAGCATGTCCAAAGGACAGTTTTCCCTTGCCCAAGATCGACCAGCTAGTAGACTCCACCTCAGGACATGAACTTCTCAGTTTCCTGGATGCCTTCTCGGGTTACCATCAAATCTAGATGAGCCTTGAAGACGAGGAAAAGACCGCCTTCATCACTGACCAGGGCACGTATTGTTACCAAGTGATGCCGTTCGGTTTAAAGAATGCTGGGGCCACTTATCAACGGCTCGTCATGGAGGTCTTCAAAACACAGATAGGTCGATCTGTCGAGGCTTACGTAGATGATATGGTGGTTAAAAGTAAGACGGCCGCGGAACATGTGGGAGATTTGAAAGAAGTCTTCCAGACACTTGATAAATTTCAGATGAAGCTGAATCCTGAAAAATGCATCTTTGGCGTGGCATCCGGAAAATTCCTTGGGTTCATGATTACTCAACGTGGGATTGAGGCTAATCTAGAGAAGATTGAAGCCATCCTCCGAATGCCTTCACCAAGGTCCTTGAAAGAAGTACAAATACTGACTGGTCGAATAGTCTCCCTGAGTAGATTTGTGTCCAGATTGGGAGACAAGTGCCTCCCATTTTTCAAGATCCTGAGGAAAGCGAACGTGACTCAGTTCCAATGGCCGGACGAGTGTGAGAAAGCTTTTCAGCACTTAAAGCAATACCTGTCTAGTCCGCCTATCCTGCAAAGCCCGGTAGAAGGAGAAAACCTGATTATATACTTGGCGGTTACGGAGGGGTCGATCAGCGCGGTACTTATTCGATCAGAGGGAAACGAACAACACCTAATCTATTACGTCAGCAAAGTATTGACCGGACCGGAAACGCGATACACGCCAATAGAGAAACTAGCCCTCTCCCTGATAATGGCGGCTCAGAAGCTAAGGCCTTACTTCCAAAGTCATACAATTGAGGTATGGACCGACCAACCCTTAAGGCAGTGCCTTCAAAAGTCCGAAACTTCGGGTCGATTAATAAAGTGGGCGGTAGAGCTGGGAGAGTTCGACATACAATACAAACCCCGCACGACCATTAAAGCGCAGGTGTTGGCGGACTTCATTGCAGAGATGAGCCAACCAAGCTCGAAGGACGAGCAGTTCCTGGCCTGGAGTTTGTTTGTTGATGGGTCGTCCAATGCTGAGGGATGCGAAGCGGGAGTAGTGCTAATCAGCCCGCATATGGAAGAAAAAGTGGAATACGCCCTTCGGCTAGAATTCAAGGCCTCCAATAACGAGGCGGAATACGAGGCTCTGATAGCCGGCCTCCAACTAGCCAAGGAAATGGAAGTGAAGCACCTGAAGATATATAGCGATAGTCAGGTGGTGGTCGGCTAAGTCACCGGGTAGTATGAGGCCAAGGGGAGCAACATGATCAAGTACTTAGAGCTGGTAAAGCAGGAGTTGAGCAATTTTAAACAGTACTCGATCAACAAAATAGAACGAGCTCAAAACGCTAAGGCGGATGCGCTCTCCAAAATGGCTTCTGACTATGATGCCATGAATAATGTCCTGATCGAACGACTAGACCGGCCTAGCATTCAAAAAGCCAAGGAAGTTCTCAACGTAAGTACCAGTCGATCGAGTTGGATAGAACCAATCGTGCAGTACCTTTTAGAAGGAAAACAACCGAAAGATGCGTCAGAGGCCAAGAAACTAAGAATAAAGGCAGCCGAGTACACAGTCGTCAATGGTACTCTATATAAGCGGTCTTACGACTGGCCGCTGCTTCGATGCTTGAATGAAGAAGAAGCCGAGCGGGCAATGGCCGAAGTCCACAAAGGGATGTGCGGAAATCATATAGGGGGAAGAATGCTGGCTCACCGATTGATCGGGCGAAGTCTACTTGGTCGACAATGAAAAAAACCGCCGAGGAAAAGTCGGCCGATCACGAGGCACGCCAGAGAAAGCAATGACTGTCTCACCAACCGACCGAAAGGATGAAAATTGTGAGCCATCCTATCCCGTTCGCTCAATGGGGAATGGATATACTGGGGCCTTTCCCTCTCGGTCCCGGGCAGAAGAAGTTCTTGATAGTGGCGGTGGAATACTTTACCAAATGGGCAGAAGCGGAAGCGGTCGCTACAATTTCTGAACAGAAGATAGAGAACTTTGTGACGAAGAACATTCTTACCCGCTTCGGGATGCCCATGGTACTGGTTACAGATAACGGTCGGCAGTTCGACAACGACAAGTTCAGAGATTTTTGTGACCGACTAAAGATCATGCTACAGCTGACTTCGGTAGCTCATCCCCAAAGCAACGGACTCGCGGAGAACACCAATAAAAAGATAATGAACGCTCTCAAGAAGCGCTGGATGGCGAAAGACACAGGTGGAAGAACTAGACGAAGTGTTGTGGGCATACAGAACCACACCGAATGGAGCCACAGGGGAAACCGTTTAGAATGACCTTCGGGGCAGAAGCTTTAGTTCCAGTAGAGGCGGCATTGCACAATCAAAGGGTGTTGGGCTATGAAGAAGAGCGAAATGATGAAGCCCGCAGAGCAGAACTCGTTCTTCTCAGTGAGGATAGAGAAAGGGCAGCCGCACGTTCAGAGGCCATCAGGCAAAAGGCGACCAAATTCTACAACAGAAGGGTTAAGCCGAGCAATGTAAAGATAGGTGGTTACGTCCTAAGAAAAGCCGAGGCGGCTGGGAAACATCCTGGAAAGCTCGGACAGACGTGGGAAGGACCTTATCAAGTGATTAAGCAAGTCGGGCATGGTTCTTACATCTTCAGCAATGCGAAAGGGAAGGTTCTACCAAGGCCTTGGAACTCGCAGAACTTGAAGGCGTTCTACCAATAGATAAGTTTTATTCTGGTTAATCTTTCCTTATTATCGTTTTTGTATACACGTGGGTACCTTTTTCCTGTCCCTGCCAGGCAGATTTTTTAACGGCCCACGCCCTCGTTATCATTAATAAAGGAGTTTCAGATTTCTTGGCAATAAAGAGTTACGTTACATTTGGCAAAGAGTATAAAATCCAATCAGCCATCGCCCGCATTCTCCATAGATCGACTACGGTCGGTCGGGTTGCCAAGACGAGATCCTTGGGACCCTCGTCATCGCCATTGTTCGACATTCTCCATAGATCGACTACGGTCGGTCGGGTCGCCAAGACGAGATCCTTAGGACCCTCGTCATCGCCATCATTCGACATTCTTCATAGATCGACTACGGTCGGTCGGGTAGCCAAGACAAGATCCTTGGGACCCTCGCCATCGCCATCGTTCGGCATTCTCCATAGATCGACTACGGTCGGTCGGGTCGTCAAGACGAGATCCTTGGGACCCTCGCCATCACCATCGTTCGGCATTCTCCATAGGTCGACCACGATCGGCCGGGTCTCCAAGACAAGATCCTTGGGACCCTCGCTCGCCATCGCTCGGCATCACCGTAAACCAACTATAGTCGGTCTGGTCGCCAAGACGAGATCCTTGGGACCGCTCGACCTCGACTATTGATCGAATAGGTCACCGAAACGGGATACTCAGGACCACTGATCGCCCTCGCCAATTGCTCGGTCAGGTCGCCAAAACAAGACTCGCTCGGCATCGACACAAATCGACTGCGATCGATCGATCGCCAAGATGAGATCCTTGGGACCTCGGTTTGGACTCTACTATAAGTCGACCGACTATAAGCAACTTCATCAAAGCTCAGCATACTTCGAAAGTAAAAAGCGTAAATACAAAAAAGACATCAGAAGAAATGAAGCAAAAGTAAAGTTTCATTAATATGAATTAGCCCTGGCCACAAGCCCGGCCAGGTGAGCTTCAAAAATTGACAGAGGGGGAGGTTTGAACGACCGGGGGAGCAGGAGAAGCCTCACGGAGAGGCGGATGCGCAGGAGAAGTTCTTCTTCAGAGCTGAGATCCAGCTCTTCGTCTGGAATGACGCTTGTCGGCCCCTCGACCTTCTCCCTAATCTCCTCCAAAGAAAGCCCGAGAGTTGGAGGGAGAAGCGCCTCGGCATATTCCTCGAATGAAGGGCACATCGACCCCTCAGGAGTGTGTAGCTCATGACCCCTCCTTAAAATCGAGAGGGCTACGTCACAGGCGAGTTCCAGACTCTCCTCGTACAGAAACCGCCTCTTCCATCGCTTGATTGCCTCAATCCGCTGCTCCCTCATAGAGCACCGTACCTCCCGCACGGTGTTCTCAGCTCTATTTCTACCTTCCACTGCGGAATGACAATCTTGGCGGTATTTTTTGTTCAGCTCCCGCTCCGCCCTCACCGCCTTCTTCAGCTCGTCCCTCTCTTCCTCCCCTTTGGCCAGTCGAGCCATCAAAGCGCCCATCTCCCCCTCCTGGGCCTTCTTCTCCTCTTCAAGGGACTCGTTTTTAGCCTGGAGGAGGTCTCTCCCCTCCTTCACCTCTGACAGCTCGCCCCTCAAACCCTTCACTTGATCATGGAGATCCTGGACTTCCTGGTCCAGAGTCTCCAAACATTGCAACACTGCGAAGGCCGTCGTCGCACTCCGCACACCGAGACGAACAAGCTGAGACCCTAAGTCCAGGTTGCTCCTCTTGTCCATCATCTGCTCGTCTGCAGGAGGAGTAATCCTCTCAGCAATATAACGGGACACCTCGAGGTCCCCGATCGTGGCATCCTTCGCCAACTTGAGGGCAGACTCCCACTGCCTAGGGTTAGCGGCTGTCACCTTCCCCTTGCCCTTCTCTTTCCCTGTCACGGACCGATTTGCCGGGCAGGATGACAGATCACCCAGGCGAACCAATCTCTTTCTCTTAAGAGGAGGCCCCGCATCCTCCTCCTCTACCCGAATCACCAGGCCCGTGGTGACGGGCACAATCGACAATGATGCCAAATCAGCAGGACGATCCCCGACAGGTGGAACACCCGTCGACATTGCGGGAGAGCCCAACCCTACAGACAAAGCGGCGCCCTCACCAGCCTGCGCCTTTTTCCTCTCCTCCGGAGCGACCCGCTTCTTGGACTTGGAAGCTTTGGCAGGAGTGTTTCCCATCCTCACCATGGCTGCACAACAACAAAACAAATTAGAAAGAGGAACCAAAAATCAAGAATATAGTAAGAAACTCGACACTGAGGGCTCAACTAGACGGGACGTCTTCCTCTCCCAGCCCGATAACTCGTGGAGGGGGGTCGATAAGAAAAGAGTTAACCGAGACACCCCCAGAATAGGCTCGTATCAGCCTCACAAAATCGTAATGACCGAGCTCCTTAATGCGATCGATCACCATCCGCTCCTCCCTACTAAGACAGACATTTGATGTGTCATTCCACTGCTCGGCTAAGGGATATCTCCACGGGTGAGACTCGCTGGAAGACCCCGGGGCTTTCACGAAGAAGAACTTCGTTCGCCAAGAAGAAACTTTCGAGGCTGTATCGGCCGGGTGATACCGGGCCTCCTTATATTGTAAAAAGGGGACCCTGGCCCCAGAACTCGGACTCTGACCCATCCTCAAAAAATGACGCAAGATGCTAACTGTGGGCATATGACCGAACTGATGGCATAACAATGCCAAACCATTAACAAACCTCCAGCTATTCGACGAAATTTGGCTCGGCATCAGCTGGTAGACCATACACACCTTATCGACGATTGGAGCATACGGAAGCCTCATGCCACCAACGGAGAAGAAGCTTTCGAAAACAGCAAAGTACCCACTTAAGTTGCTGTAGATTCGCTCATTTCCCAGAGCAAGCCGAGGACCCCAGGACAAGGGGATACCATATCTGAGTATCAACCTGTTCAATTCCCCCACGGTCATCGTCGACGGATTTCTTGGCGGCGCCTCCACAACCAACCCATCTTTCCTTTCCCTCGTTGATACTTCCTCAACACCCCCTACCATACTTCTCGAACTACCCATCGACATGATTACAAAGGAAAAAGGAATGAAAAAGGAAGGAAGGAATGAAGGAAAAGGACGTACCTATTTAGAAATTAGAAATGAGGAAATCAGACGGCGGAGTAAAAGAAATTTCCGGAAACCGCGAACGACAAAGAGCAAATAAAGGCAAAGTGTAAGATGGAGAATGAAAGCAAAAGGTAAAAAACACTGTAGCTCATCGACTCTGAATACTTATAGGAGAACGAAAAAGGGACATTCAATCAAAGCCCGACACGCGGAGAAGATCCAAGCAGGCTCGGACACACGGAAGAATCCGAACTAAGGAAGATTAGGGTTATTCAAAATCGGAGCGGCGCGAACAGTTGAAAGGACGCGTAATAGCTGTACGACGGTTATGAGGACGATACGTTTCAGATTCTGAAAGTTGTCAGACAACACGTGCCGTCTACAATAAATGCTCCGCACGCTCGCCAATGATAACCATCCGACATGTTCACGTTCGAGCTGTCGCGCAATAAGTGCCGAGGCAGATCAGTTGGGGCGCTCAGTCAATCGGCCGACATCCGGGCAGTTACGTACAATCGATCGGCATCTGAGCAGTCACGTAAAATCGATCGGCATCCGGTCGATCGGGGCTACCCGAGCTGCCTCATACCTGACTTACAACGTCAATGTCCGACTAATTGACCACCTTACGAGCCATTTCACAGACAAGCTACAAAACTTCTACATACTCCTACGACCCTTCTCTTCGCTCAGACTCGAGGAGTAGGGGGGCTTATGGTCGGGTCGGCCGTGCAGGGCCCGGACTCAGTCAAGACGACCCATGGGTCGGACGGTCCACTCTTCAAAGACTAATCTCCTACCTAATCGCTACGCCAGGCCCAAGCCCGATCCACGCCTTCCACAGCCCGTTAGTATGAGAAAACCTACCATGCAGAGATAGAAGTCTACGTAAAGACCTAAACCTAACTGCAAAACCATATATAAGGTATAATTCTCCCATAATAGAGGTACGAAATCATAACCTAGTTACTTCTCTCTTTGTTGATCAATCTCATCTTCACCAAAAAACCTTACTTGAGCGTCGGAGGGGCTAATCGGGATACAACTCCCGACGAGCCTTCCTTGATTTGCAGGTAATTTTACGTTGGATTCATCACAGGAAGCAGCAGACTCATGGATCCAAATGGCAACGTTCAGTTCAGTCAGAATCCGGCAGAACCAGTAACCAATTAAGTCGATCATCGATCACTTGGCATTGATTAGTCATCTGTCAAATGATGTGAAAATTGTTGCACATATATTGAATGGTCTAAGCAATGATTACAAAGAAATCAATGCAGGCATACGTGCAAGAGAAACACCAATAACATTTGAAGAGCTTCACAACAAACTTCTTAATCATGAAACCTTTCTCAAATGAGAAGAAGGAAAGAAAATCACATCACCCATCACCGGCCAATTAATTTCAACTAAATAATACTCTATGCTTACCACACATTTCACAAAAATTATTATCAGTTTCTAAATTTTGTAAGACTAACACACCTCCATTGAATTTTTCCTCCTTTTTCTTATGAAGGATCTGCATATGGGAGCATCCTTGGTCCGCGACCAGGGTCCAATCCTGTCTCTCTCTTTTGATAATTTTAGATATTATGTTATTTTTGTTGATTATTATACTAAATATTCATATATGTATCCACTGAAAATCAAGTCCCAAGTGTTTATCAAAATACAAAATTCTAGAGGAACATTTTTTCCGTATGCCAATCAAAACTGTTTACTCTGATGGTAGTGGTGAGTACAAAGGCCTATGGTGGTGAGTACAAAGGCCTAACTCATACACATTCCTAATTTGGAATTCAACATATGCATTCCTCACCCTACACTCCTTACCATATTGGTACAACAGAGCGAAAGCATCGCCTATTGTCGAATAGGACTTGCTCTTCTTCTCCATGCTTCTTTGCCCATCAAATATTGGACAAGTGCCTTCTAAACAACAATATACTTGATCAACTGTATGCCCACTTGTTCTTTAATTTAAATCCCCCTATGGCTTTCAATTGGGTGAGGGGTTTTGATGATGGAGTTTTGTTTGTGTTTTGTTTCGATTGGGTGAGTGATTAGGTTTTGTTGGTGGGTTTTGTTGATATTTTTAAGTTCAATCTTAAGTAAAGAGAAAAAAATGAAAGAAAAAGTTGAAAAATTGGGAATGTTATGCTAATGTTTCATATCTACTTGTCTTGGCATTTGGTAGGATTTTTCATTGATGTTTGTCTCGTGCATTTTCTGCAAGTTGGTTTTGAACATTTTGTATGACAATGAGGGTAGATCCAGGGCCAAGGTCAAATACACCCACGAATTTTACTAATTCACAATATTAAGCACCATAAGAAGTGTCAATCTAATAACTTGGTGTTACTATTTTTATTAGCATTCTGTCAGCCTTGTTAAAACAGTAAAATGATGATAAATTAAATTGGTTGTTGTTTACCTTTAACAATAACGTTATTAATTGTGATTTAATAATAAATTTTTAATTTTTGACGAACTTATTTTTAAGGACTCGACTCGAGTGTTGCTTCCTTTTTTTTTTAATGCCAAACGGCCCCATAGAATATTATTTTTTAAGAAATAAGAATTAACTGAATAAATATATTTATAAACTTGAAAGTTGAAATTCAACTTATTAGTATCTTTGACCTTTCTAAATAACTAAATTTACAACAGTAAATCTGTCATTAAACGTCATGGGCCTTGAAATACAGCTACAAATGCAAGTAGCAGTAGGTGAGACGATTATGAATGCATAAAATTTCATGTTTAACAACTTCTGCTCCGCAACTATTGTTTAATGATCAATGTTATGAATCTTGTCTGCGAGCTCGGTGATCGAATTGGGCTCGAACAGGCTGTACGGTATCGATCGGCTCTGCAGGTACCATTTTGGGATGTTTTTTAAATTTATAAAATAGTCCCTAAATTTTTTAAAAATTGCAAAATAGTTCATATTGATTATACAATTGTACTGTATACTTTACTAGTTTACTGTTTACATCAACCATACTTTCAAAAATCTTAATAATAAATAATAATGACAATTAATTTGAAATAACAATAATTTTTAAATATTTTATATATAAATAATAACCACAATTAATATAAACAAAGACAATCATCATCATATAATTATAAAACTAAGAATAATACAAAGCATTTAAAATATTACAATCATTAAATTTCATTTCTATTTCCAATTCCAAGAATCACAAAACATTCATTATTGTATTTCATTCATACCAAATAATGTCAATTTCCAATCCCAATAATCACAAAACATCCATAAATCATAATTCGATTTCTATTTCTAACATTTCCAAACACTTTTATTTTCAATTCCAACAGTTATCAACAATTAAAAAGTGAAAAAGGTGATCAAATAATTTCCTTAATTATGTTACAAACTATGTATTTGTAAATAGAATTGGATGTAATATAATCATGTAAATGATTAATTTACTAAAATAAAAAATCAACAAAATTTAATTATCGAAATAAAATCAACAAAATTTAATACTTAAATTTTGTGATTGAATTATATATATTTTATATAATAAAGAGTTCAAACATATATTTCTAAACTTTTATTAAAATTGTTAATTTTACTTAATATGCATTATTGCATTATGTTTTATTAATTAATAATTATACCAATTGATTTTATATATTTTAATTTTGTATATACCAATTGCATTTAACTTTTAAAGTTCTAACTCCTTACAAGATAACTATTTATAATTATATCATAAAATTTTGAATTGATGAAAATTGGCCAAAATCTAATTTCAATACTAAAGTACCAAACACAACTTACAATTTACAAAACAACATATCTATATTACTACCAGATTACCAAATACCAACCAATCTACCCAATTTCAAATTCCAATTTTCAAATTACAATTACAGAAATGACAAATGTAATTTCAACATTAATTCTTCAACATTGCTGAACTGAATTGTTAAATGTTCATACACCATCCGCATAGCATAACAACTTCAACTCTTCATCAATCACAACATAACAGACAAAATGAGCAGCTTCTTTAACTTCAACGAGGCTTCAACAGTTCAACTTCAATTTTCATTCAGGTCAGCACAGCCGCAAGTATACGCCTCCAATTTCAACTTCAATTTTCAACTAACACCGGCAGAAAATATAAACATAATCGAAACAAGGCTTCAAGCCTTCAACTTCAACCACGGATACAAATCAACTCAACACCAGAAATAAACCAATCCATCATCCAACACAATAAATTGTTAAATCAAGTAGAAACAAGTGTAAAACACGATGAATAACAGAAATCATAAAACACAAACCCAAAAAATGCCTTCGGTGGTGCGTTTGGTGGATCGGTGGCAAGCCGAATGGACCAGATCTGATGAAGACGCGATGAAGACGAACGAACAAACCCAGATGTGCGATGAAGACGAACGTGATGGAGAGTTGAAGATGCGAGGCAAGCCGAAGAGGAGGAGAAGAGATGCAATTCCACGATAGAGGCGCGACCTGATGAAGAGTTGAAGACGCGAGACGTCGTGGAGAAGAGGAGGAGACCACCAGACCAGAGAGGGACAGCGCCGACGAGAGGAAAACGACGGCAAGAGAGAAGAATCGAAGGTAGAAGAGAGAGATAGAAGAGAGTGAGTGAGGCGGCAGAGAGAAGCAACCAGGGAGGGGGGTTCGATTTTTAGTTTTAGGGTTTTTTTTTTGCAAAATGGTCCCTGAGTTTTATAAGATTTACCGGAATGGACCGGTATTTTACTGATACCAGATTTAAAATGGCGATGCATCAACGAAATTTAATCTCGAACGAATTAAACCGTCTGCATGCTGGCTTTGGCGATCAGATGCAGAATAATTTTTTTGTTAATGATGATTCGAAATATATCACTTCTTTTTACATAATATGCTTGCTAAACAATATCGGGGAAGATAAACTTGACCAACAAATTGAAACGATCGGTGATGAGTATTGAATATTATACTATCTCGTAGCATATCCACCTCTGACACAATAAAATACCTATTTTTAATATAATATACGATATGTACTTTAACTCAATTGCTTTTATATTCTTTTGAAATTGTTATATTAAGATTACTAAAGTGACTAATTCATTTTAACATTTATCTAAATACATATATGCATAATGTATGTATTGTGTAAATATGATATTAATTTCTTTTAATATAATAACACGTGTCATAAAAATATCAAATTTTAAAATGATTATTTAATAATAGATATAATATGAAAAGAAAATATTACTACATTTTACTCTTTTACATGCGAATAAAAAAATATATTTTCTTTAGTTGTGGAATACAATAATAATTATAGAAGTAAAAATAAATAAATAAATAAATAAATAAAAGTTAATCTGTATAATTATTATTAAAGTTCATAATTTACAAAAACAACATCAATTAAGAGTTACGTGTATAAGTAAAAAAATTAAAATTTGAAAAATATTATATTATAAACTTAATATGCATATTTTAAAAATGATATTAAAATAATTATAATTATATTTTAAACATTTAAAAATAATATTTGAAATAAATTGTGCTTACATGTTAACTTTTTACATTTACATTGTAATTAATTGTTATAATAAAATTACAAAATTGAAATTAAGTTAACTTGTTTGTAGGAATAATTATAAAACTATTATCATAGCTACATACTCTTAATAAATATAATAATTTTTAATAAATATAAAATATTTAATATGATTAATTTTATATAAATACTTTTGCATAATTTATAAGTAATTCCATCCTATACTTTATTATAAATGGTTATGCTATAATTTATGATTTAGGAGTTCAAAAATGTAACTACAATTTTAAAATGTTCTTAAAATAAAATGTCCTTTTTGTTGGTCAACCAACTTGAATTGAACATTTATAGGAGGCGATAAATGCGATGCGTCTTTAGAGTTTTCGGTGTATGTTTGGTTAAATCGGTCATCAATTTGTTAACTTATAATTACAAAGTAGACAAAGTGGCGCAGCCTTTCATCTTTTGTCTTGCATACGCTTTTGGTTGACCTTCGCCTATACTTGAACAAGCCTCTTCGATGAAAGGATAGGTAAATTCGAAACAAGATTCCAACCTATAAAAGAAACCAAACAGCAAATGGTATCAGTTCTTTTCATTCACATTCTTTGCCCATTTCAATTTGTTGCATTTCAACAAAATTTCTTGTTTTCATTACAATAATCTTGTGAAAGATCAAAGCGAAATTGAATTGCTACATCAAAATTTGTTCCATCTATTCAAGATTAAATCTCATTCTTAAGAAAAGGCCAAAACAAATTTCCAATATAAAAGTTCATGCGAACTCGGCTTATCATGATAGCAATATGAAACATCAATAGATATCATTGAGACTTGGTGAATTCTTTTCCTTAACGAAATCATCACAAGAACTAACTCATTAGAATAGTTGAGTTCAAAAATAACTAATTATCATCCTAAGAAGTCTCCAAATGAGAACATCCAAGCAAATGTTAATGTTAGAATTTTGAAGATGGAAGATGGAAGATGTGTTACATTCTCAGACATTTCCATCAAAACTCCATCTGCATCACTTTTCCTACATTTCCAGATCTCGCAAGGGAGAGCTTAATCAATTGAGGTGTCTGCAAAACAATAAAAAAAATATCAAGACAATTATACCATATCTACATTAATAAAAACAAACGTTAGGTTTTGTTTTCTGCTATAATCAATCATTTCAGAAAAAAATGAACATATTGTAAGGACTTCCTTTTTTAGTTATACACTGAAGCAAAATTAGGGGTGTACTAGATAGACTTTAATTTAGAAGTTCGCCCAAAAAAAAAGGGAGTTGCAACTCTCGGTTTCTAATTCAATTTATGTAAAAAATAAGAGTAAAATAAATATTTTTATTAAAATTTGAAAACATTAATAAATTTTAATTTTAATTAATTTAAAAATTTTGACAATAGAACATTATTTCTAACAAATAATTTGATTAGATATATAATTGATATGAATTAATTTATCAAATTAATTCATTTTAATACTATCATATATAACATTTTCCTTTTGATTTATTTTAGTTTGATTTACTTTAATAATTTTTATTGTTAAAAATCTTTATTAATAGATTAGTTTTCGTTAATTAACAGTTTTATAAACTATAATTTATTTATTTATTTTTATTTAAGAGTCTTCTTTTTAATTAAAATTCAATTTTTCAATAAATAAGTGCAATCTCCTTGATCATATTTCAAAATCTTCAATTTTATTTAATCTTTAATCAATTTTATGATCATCTAATGCCAATTAAATTTTTCAAAACCTTTTGTATTGTCGTCTTAACTATCAATTTAATTTTTAAAACAATATTTTGTTAAATTTTAATATACTGAATCATGTACGCCAAAATTACAAATGTGTAACATCTCCATGGGTACTACAATAAAAAGTTATACTTCACATATGATTTTTGTAAATAGTATGCAGTTTATATTTGCTGGAATAATTCTTTACGTTAGATTATTTTTATGTACCATGTCACTTATAGATTTGAGTCCAATCAAAGCACCCAAAATAATGGTTATTGGGTATTATAGAATGGATCTCAAATGGGTTAAAGACCCTTTTCCTCTCTCTTCCAATTACCAAAGTGTTGGACCCCGCTGCCGGAGCCCAATATCGGACATGAGAGCGTGGCGGAAAAACGTGCTAATAATACATTTAGAAAAGACCCGCGGAAGATTTATGGGCCTACTGGAAAACAAACTTGAAACCTGCTTTCATGTAATTAAATAAACAAGGCGAAACATGTAAATGTAACGATGTAGAAAGGAACCCATTGGAAGTTCAATGGACCCATAGTGAAACTTTCATGCTTTAAAACAAACATATCTATACTTCATGCTCCAAAAGATGAGTTTCATAAAGTTTTACGAAGATCTCAAACAAATTACAACTTTGAATTCAAGAGCCAAAAATATAAAACACTCTTGAACCAATGATACTTGACATGTAACTAAAGTCTTGACTTCCAAAAATATAACATTGAAAATAAACAAACATAACAAAATGAAAATGGGAGTGCTGCCGAAACTCGTGACTCACTCGATCTCTTGCTCGTCACCTGTATGGGGGAGATTAGAGGGGGTGAGCTATAAAGCTCGTGGGAACATATTTATAATATCGTAATAAGCAAAATATTCAAAAATAACTCATTGCCGTGATACTTGTTGAAATCATAGTCATTAATCATGTATATGTCTTTGTCTTGAAAAATGCTTGATTCTTGAACAATTCATGATGCATGACACATAACAAATCATAACACATAACATATCATAATAGTTTGGGTTGTCCCTGGTTCGTGACGTACTACACATGCCATCGAAATGTTGATGTGTAGACGTAGTTTCGTGAGGGAATCTATGTGAGAAACCCTGTGCCACAGTCGGGCAGGCGGGAGAAGTCTTTTCGTGAGTCAATGTGCACTTGACTATCGTGAGGGACACCACAAACCCACATAAGGATGCATAATTCATGTTCTTATAAACTTTTTTGCCAAACTGACACTTGCTTGTAAACTTGCTTGTAATCTTGCTTGTCTTGTATTTCGTAAAACTTGAATTCATGTACTTGTATTCGTGAAAGGAGAACACTCCTTTGTGAAAATCTTGATAATAATCATGAATGCAAATTACAATGCAGAATATAATCATTCATGGTAGTATGCAATGCGATCGTGGATGATGTAATGTAAATGCATGAGATCTTGCTTGATTTGAACTAAACAATGAGTACTTAATTACTCTATTATAAACATGAACCCACCTGAATTCCTTGCTTGTCTTGCCTAGGAATGAGTTTCCTCTCGAGCCTCTTGATCCTCTTGCCTCTCTTGCTCTCCTAAAATAAGACCCAAAATCTTATTCAAAAACTCATGCTGAAACAATAATTCCATTCTAAACTTCCATCCAAAATTTCATATTCTTAAACACTGATTCAGAACTTCATTTCTTCATGAAACTTGTAGCCCTATGTCTCTAGTTACAACGCAAAAAGAATCACCTCATTTGGACATCTACATCAAAAGTTATGCCTAAAATACCAAAACATGTCATGACGGAAAAATGGCCGTTAAATCATGACGAAACTTCATGACAGCGCGTCGCGACGTCATGCACAACGTAAACCTCCCGAAGCTTAAATTTTCCACTCTTCTCAACCATAATCCTCCCATATTTCAATTATAAACACATCTAAATATTAAAACACCTCTAATACTTCATTTCTAACCTCAAAATCATTCATAACAACAACATGATCATCAACCCTAAAAGATTTAACCATAGTTTCCAAAAACCCTAAACTTTCGATTCTAGCTCATGCAACTCTAATCTTAGGGTTTAATCTACTCAAACAAGATGGAAAGAGCTTGAACTTACCAAAGATTTCTTCAATCCGCTCGAAAATCCTCAAACCTAGCTTTTCCCTTTTCTTCTTCTCCTTCCTCACTTTCACGATGCTCTCTTCTCTTCTTTCTCCCTTTCCTTCTTTCTTTTCTTTTCTTCTTCTAAACTTTTATCACTTAAGTTAAATGGCATGAACAAAGACCATCTTGCCCCTTCATGTTAGGTCTTAAACTTCCCCAACCTAAGTGTTCTTCCAAAATTGTCCTCACACAATTTATCCTTTTATAAACATTTATTCCATAAGTAACTCAAATAATTCTTAATTTTTCTCTAATACCTTCAATGAAATCAAGCTATACAACAATTAACACAATCAAATTAATTCATACTTAACAACATCAAGAAAAACAAAATCGGGGCCCAACATTTCTCCCCCTCTTAAAAGAAATTTCGTTCTCGAAATTTACCTGAATCGCCGAAAAGACCTGGATACTTCTCTTTCATAGCGTCCAATGGATCCCACGTGGCTTCTTCCACTGAATGGTTCCTCCTCAGAACCTTAACTAGCTGAACTGTCTTATTCCTGAGGACTTTTTCCTTGGTGTCCAAGATCTCTACTGGAATCTCCTCATAACTTAAGTCATCTCTCAACTGAATGTCTGAAACCTGAATGACATGAGAAGGATATGATCTGTACCTCCTCAGCATAGAAACATGAAAGACATCATGGATCTGAGACAACTCTGGCGGCAACGCCAACCTGTAAGCTAGAGGTCCGATCCTCTCAAGAATCTCATAGGGACCTACATATCTTGGACTCAACTTGCCTTTCTTGCCAAACCTCAATACTCCCTTCCAAGGAGACGTCTTAAGAAACACTTTCTCACCGACTTCATACTCCATCTCCTTCCAATGAGCATCAGTGTAACTCTTCATCCTATCCTGAGCTGCCTTAAGCCGCTGCTTAACCAGATTGACTTTATCCACTGTCATCTGAATCAACTCTGGTCCTACCAGTTTCCTCTCCCCCTCTTCGTCCCAACATATCAGAGTCCTACACCTCCTTCCATACAACGCCTTATATGGAGCCATTTGAATGCTCGAATGGTACGAATTGATTCGACCAATGGCAAATGCTCATCCAAAGCTCCCTTGAAATCCAACACACATGCCCTGAGCATTCCCTCAAGTGTTCGAATGGTCCTCTCAGATTGACCATCTGTCTGAGGGTGAAATGCCGTACTAAAATGCAGCTTAGTACCTAAAGCTTCCTGCAAGCTTCTCCAAAATCTCGATGTGAACCGAGGATCCTTGTCAGACACTATAGAATCTGGAACTCCATGCAATCTCACTACCTCATCAATGTATTTCCTGGCTAGCACATGTAATGAATCAGTCTGCTTGATTGCCAGAAAATGGGCTGACTTCGTCAACCGATCCACTATAACCCATATGACATCATGCTTCCTACTAGTTTTGGGCAAACCCATCAGAAAATCCATGGTTACTCTTTGCCACTTCCACTCAGGAATGGACAATGGCCTTAACTTGCCTGAAGGCGCTTGGTGTTCAGCCTTGACTTGCTGACACACGAGACACTTACTGACATACTCTGCTATATCCCTCTTTATGCCCTTCCACCAGAAATGCTCTCTCAAATCTCTGTACATCCTGGTGCTACCTGGGTGCATGACATAAGGCGCATTGTGTGCCTCATCCAATATCTCATCCTTAACTTTCCTGCTGTCTGGAATACAAAGTCTGTTACCCACTGTCATGAGTCCATCATCTCTCACTACTACCTCAGAAACCTTACCATTCTGAATCTCCACTCGAAGCTTGCTCAACTCTGCATCCTGTGCCTGCAACTCCTTAACCTTCTCCCTGAGTATAGGCCTCACTCTGAAATTAGCTAGGAGGCAATTTGGTTCCTCCTGCTTCAAGCTTATCTTAAGCTTGGCCATCTCTTCCAATAAAGGAAGATAAACTGTCTGAACATGAGCAATAGAAGACTTCCTACTCAAAGCATCCGCCACTACATTTGCTTTGCCTGGATGGTACTCAATCAAAAAATCATAATCCTTGAGTAACTCAATCCACCTTCTCTGTCTCAAATTCAGTTCCTTCTGGCTCAGTAAGTACTTGAGACTCTTGTGATCAGTAAAGATCCTGGTCTGAACTCCATAAAGATAATGCCTCCAAATCTTTAAGGCAAAGATCACTGCTACCAACTCCAAGTCATGAGTCGGGTAATTCAACTCATACTGCTTCAGTTGCCTTGAAGCATATGCTATCACTCTGTCTCCTTGCATCAACACACAACCTAAACCCTTCCTCGAGGCATCACTGTACACTGTATAGCCCTCATCACCAGAAGGAAAAATCAGCACTGGAGCGCTTGTCAACCTGTGCTTGAGCTCCTCAAAGCTCTCCTGGCACTCATCAGTCCATATGAACTTCTGATTCTTCCTCAATAGCTTGGTCATCGGAGCAACTATCATGGAGAATCCTTCTACAAACCTCCTGTAGTAACCTACCAGACTCAGAAAACTCCTTACCTCCGTCACTGTCTTGGGTGCATGCCAATTCACTACTGCTTCAACTTTCCTCGGATCAACATGTACACCATCCTGCGAAATCACATGTCCAAGGAAAGTCACCTCATGAAGCCAAAACTCACACTTGCTGAACTTAGCATAAAGCTCTCTCTCCCTAAGAGTCTGCAAAATAATCCTGAGATGCTCCTCATGCTCTTCTTCACTCTTAGAATACACCAGAATGTCATCTATAAACACTATGACAAACTGATCCAGAAACTCCTTGAAGACCCTATTCATAAGATCCATAAAGCAATGGAGCATTGGTCGTCGAATGGCATAACCAAAAACTCATAATGCCCATAACGGTCTGAATCTTTGTCTTGCTTACATCAGACTCCTTGATCCTGAGCTGATGATAGCCTGACCTGAGATCGATCTTGGAGAAAACCCTAGCTCCCTGCAGCTGGTCAAACAAATCATCAATCTGTGGCAGAGGGTACTTGTTCTTAATTGTCACCTTGTTAAGTCTCCGATAGTCAATGCACATACGCCATGATCCATCCTTCTTCTTAACAAACAGAACTGGTGCTCCCCAAGGAGACGAACTCGGCCTGACATACCCCTTCTCTAACAGTTCCTCCAACTGTTCCTTAAGCTCTCTCAACTCAGCTGGAGCCATCCTGTAAGGCGGGATAGAAATTGGCACGGTTCCGGGAATCAAGTCAATGGCAAACTCGATCTCCCTCACCGGCGGCAAACCTGGTAACTCATCTGGGAAAACATCTGGGAATTCCCTCACTATCGGGAAATCCTCTAACTTCCCTTCATGCACATCGACATCTACAACATGTGCCAAGAAAGCTTCACATCCCTGGTCCATCATCCTTTCAGCCAGCATAGCTGAAATCAATCTTGGCGACGGTGTCTTCCTATCTCCTCTGAAGATCACCATCTCACCATTACCCAAATCAAACTCTACCTCTTTCCGACCATAATCCAGCTTAGCCAGATACTTCTCTATGGTATCCATCCCCAGAATAACATCTAACCCTCTAAGGTCTAGCGGTAGTAAGTCCACTACCAATCTAGCACCATCAATAAAAAGCTCACACTGCTCATACACCTGACTAATCACCACATTCCTCCCTAGAGGAGTACTAACAATCAAAGGCCTATCCAAAGGCACATAACTCACACCATGCAATGCTATGCTAGCAGAAACAAAAGAGTGCGTGGAACCATAATCAATCAACACAAATACTGCTGAATCAAATAACTGAGCCATACCCGTGACAACCTCAAGTGCGGCTGCAGCTTCCTCCCTGGTCATGGCAAACACTCTTGCCAGCGCCTGACCCCTTGGCCTTCCTGGAGGAACAGTCTTCCTTGCAGTTCAGGCGCCTACCTCGATGGTGGCTGGTTTCCACTTGTCTCTGCGCCTAAGAGCTCAAATGCGACCCTCGGTCTCGGTGCCTGTGGATAATACTTGGCTATATGTCCCTTCTCTCCGCATCTGAAACAAACTCCAAGTGATCTGAGGCACTCTCCCTGATGATGCTTCCCACACTGGTCACATAAGGGATAAGTGAACCCACTCTTTCCAGCTCTATCGGCGCCTCCCACATTAGAGGCTTGCCCTAAAACAGCCCTGACCTGCTTGTTCTTGGTAGCCCCACTGCTACCCACTTCACTCTGACTGTGAGTACTCCTTGTGCTCCTCTCAGGCAATGGAGCACTGGTACCCTTCCTGAAACTCTGCTCCCTGCTCTTCCTCTTCTTGTTTGCCTCATTCCTGATATTCTCCAGCTTCTCAGCCTGGAGAGCAGCTTCTATTAACTGCTGGTAGTCACAGAAATTATGAATAAGGACTTTCTCCCTGATCCCCAAGTGAAGACCTCCCTCAAACTTGCGGCACTTGTCTTCCTCTGTTGCCACAATGTTTGCTGCATATCGTGAAAGCTGTGTGAACTTCAGCTCATACTCGCTCACACTCATGTCCCTCCGCATAAGATTCAGAAACTCTCTAGCCTTCTCCTGAACATAAACCCTGGAGAGATACTTCTTTCTGAACACCTACACAAAGTCCCTCCATGTCAGCACCGAAGGAACAACCTGACTGTGGGGCACTGACTCCCACCAATGCAGCGCGTCACCTTGCAACAAACTGACTGCATAATCCAGCTTATCCTCATCTGAGCATCTCATCTATACTAGAACCCTCTCGGTCCTCTTGACCAAGCTTGACCTCTTACGGATTTGTAGTCCCATGAAATCCACACTCCAAACTTGGAGCTTATCATCTGTCGCTCACTCTCTTGGAGCTGCGACGACATCTGAGATCTCGACCCATGGCATCGTGAAAGCTGAGAGCAAAGGCTTGAAAGAAACTCGGATCTATGGGAGTTCCCTGAGGCATAGGAGGAGGCGGAGGAGGCACTTCTTGTTGCAAATTAGGTGCCTCTGAAATCGGAATGGTGTGTCCCAAAGATCATCGAGGAATATGGGATTCATCCGTACTCCCCTGACGAGAATGAGATCGAGTCGTAGCTCCCCGAGTTCTCCTTCAAGGTGGCATGTTCACTCCTTGAATAGAAAACCATTGAAAATTTCAGTTTACGTAAGACAAGTTTCAAAGTATGCAAAAACAGTGCCAATCGTGTAAAACAATGCAAGTAGTTCTTGAAAGCAATGTCATGTAGCCCTAGATCAAAAACCTAGGCACTCTGATACCACAACATGTTGGACCCCGCTGCCGGAGCCCAACATCAGACATGAGAGCGTGGTAGGAAAACGTGCTAATAATACATTTAGAAAAGACCCGCGGAAGATTTATGGGCCTACTGGAAAACAAACTTGAAACCTGCTTTCATGTAATTAAATAAACAAGGCAAAACATGTAAATGTAACGATGTAGAAAGGAACCCATTGGAAGTTCAATGGACCCATCGTGAAACTTTCATGCTTTAAAACAAACATATCTATACTTCATGCTCCAAAAGATGAGTTTCATAAAGTTTTACGAAGATCTCAAACAAATTACAATTTTGAATTCAAGAGCCAAAAATATAAAACACTCTTGAACCAATGATACTTGACATGTAACTAAAGTCTTGACTTCCAAAAATATAACATTGAAAATAAACAAACATAACAAAATGAAAACAGGAGTGCTGCCGAAACTCGTGACTCACTCGATCTCTTGCTCGTCACCTGTATGGGGGAGATTAGAGGGGGTGAGCTATAAAGCTCGTGGGAACATATTTATAATGTCGTAATAAGCAAAATATTCAAAAATAACTCATTACCGTGATACTTGTTGAAATCATAGTCATTAATCATGTATATGTCTTTGTCTTGAAAAATGCTTGATTCTTGAACAATTTATGATGCATGGCACATAACAAATCATAACACATAACATATCATAATGGTTTGGGTTATCCTTGGTTCGTGACGTACTACACATGCCATCGAAATGTTGATGTGTAGACGTAGTTTCATGAGAGAATCCTTGTGAGAAATCCTGTGCCACAGTCGGGCAGGCGGGAGAAGTCTTTTCGTGAGTCAATGTGCACTTGACTACCGTGAGGGACACCACAAACCCACATAAGGATGCATAATTCATGTTCTTATAAACTTGTTTGCCAAACTGGTACTTGCTTGTAAACTTGCTTGTAATCTTGCTTGTCTTGTATTTCGTAAAACTTGAATTCATGTACTTGTATTCATGAAAGGAGAACACTCCTTTGTGAAAATCTTGATAATAATCATGAATGCAAATTACAATGCAGAATATAATCATTCATGGTAGTATGCAATGCGATCGTGGATGATGTAATGTAAATGCATGAGATCTTGCTTGATTTGAACTAAACAATGAGTACTTAATTACTCTATTATAAACATGAACCCACCTGAATTCCTTGCTTGTCTTGCCTAGGAATGAGTTTCCTCTCGAGCCTCTTGATCCTCTTTCCTCTCTTGCTCTCCTAAAATAAGACCCAAAATCTTATTCAAAAACTCATGCTGAAATAATAATTCCATTATAAACTTCCATCCAAAATTTCGTATTCTTAAACACTGATTCAGAACTTCATTTCTTCATGAAACTTGTAGCCCTATGTCTTTAGTTTATAACGCAAAAAGAATCACCTCATTTGGACATCTACATCAAACGTTATGCCTAAAATACCGAAACATGTGGCAACAAGAAAATGGCCGTTCGCCTCGACGAGAAACTGGAGCGCGTCGCGACGTGCTCATCCGTAGGTCGCGACGTGCGATGGCATAAACCTCCCGAAACTTAAATTTTCCACTCTTCTCAACCATAATCCTCCCATATTTCAATTATAAACACATCTAAACATTAAAACACCTCTAATACTTCATTTCTAACCTCAAAATCATTCATAACAACAACATGATCATCAACCCTAAAAGATTTAACCATAGTTTCCGAAAACCCTAAACTTTCGATTCTAGCTCATGCAACTCTAATCTTAGGGTTTAATCTACTCAAACAAGATGGAAAGAGCTTGAACTTACCAAAGATTTCTTCAATCCGCTCGAAAATCCTCAAACCTAGCTTTTCCCTTTTCTTCTTCTCCTTCCTCACTTTGACGATGCTCTCTTCTCTTCTTTCTCCCTTTCCTTCTTTCTTTTCTTTTCTTCTTCTAAACTTTTATCACTTAAGTTAAATGGCATGAACAAAGACCATCTTGCCCCTTCATGTTAGGTCTTAAACTTCCCCAACCTAAGTATTCTTCCAAAATTGCCCTCACACAATTTATCCTTTCATAAACATTTATTCCATAAGTAACTCAAATAATTCTTAATTTTTCTCTAATACCTTCAATGAAATCAAGCTATACAACAATTAACACAATCAAATTAATTCATACTTAACAACATCAAGAAAAACAAAATCGGGGCCCAACACAAAGGACATGTTCGTTGATGTTGCTATATAAGTTGCAAAAACTTATAGAATCATTATCATTCTGAACCATTGAAGAATTCTCTAACGGAAGAAGACGAGAGGAAATAAGTATGATTAATCAAATCAACATCACGACAAACAATTATGAATATGGGTACGCAAACAATAGTTCGATTCGATAAATGATTTACAATTGGTATCAAAGCCATGGGTATTGCATTATTGTTGTCTGTCATACACCATGTTTACTTGTGTTATTTGTGTCGATAATGATGCATAATTTATTGTATGAGCGGAGTTTTGCATGATGATATATTTTCCTGGATTTGTCGTACATGGATACAGACATGCAGCGATTACTTTCGGTGATGATATGCATGGTTTGGTTTGCCTTATTGATTTTTGCCATACACCATGGTTGTGTTGTCTGTTCTGTATTTGTGTACTAGTGATGATAATGTTATATCCCGTAAATTGCTTTCTTTATTTTGATGATCATCTGTAATTTGTATGGGTTAGAGTAAGTAAAGTACACTGTAGAGAGAACCCCAAATTACACAACCGAAAGGTAAGGCTAGGTATCATTTTCAATTGGGAACAGAAATTGAACAACCATTTGATTTTGGTCTTCACTTCTAGTCTCGATGATTTTGGCCTGAAATATTTACGTTTTCTATTTCACGGCTTGTAAAAGACATATTTATATGTAAGAGTTAGAGTGAGACTTAGACATAGTAGAGAGAGAATCGACCCTAACAAAGAAATAAAAACCCCAGATGTCGATCCTCTGTGTCTTACTCTCATGTTGATAAGAGATGGCTTTGGGTAAGAAACAAACGGTTTTTGGTATAGTTTTTAAAAAAAGAAGAAATGAACCAGAAACAAAGAAGCGCTGAGGAAGACGTTGCATCGTTTTGCAACGTTTGGCGCGATGTAGCGTCTGTGTCACCAGACGCTGGTGTGTGTGCACGCGCCAGACTGGGCTTCCAAGCCCAAAACTCAGCTTCTGGACTGATTTTGGGCCTTTGGGCCATTAAGGGATAACATTTTTGGTTGGTTAATAATTATGGGCTTTAACCCTAAAGAAAAATAATTTTAAGATGGAACATAAAGGATTGTTTAATTCATAATTTATTTATATATAATATAGTTTTGAAATTAGTGCCATATTATATATTTGTTTGGAACTTTGAATATTTTATATTATGTAATAGTTGGAATTAAATTTTTCTCGCATATGTTGAATGTAATACATGACATTATGGACATTTATAATAGTTTGTTTGTCACCAAAGTGACCAAATTAGTTAAATTAAATTTTGTCATGTATGATAAGTGTCTAATTAAATGTTTATTGCAAGGAAAGCTTGTTAGTCACCAAAGTGACCTAGCTTGAAACATTTTTAATCATTTAATTGTGATTTGTTTCAATTGTTTAATATAATTTGATGCTAAATGACATAAAGGTTTATTTGAACAATTGAGATTATTAATGATAAAGCTAGGAGGTCACCTAAAGGTGGACCATTGCTTATAATTAATAACATTAAAGAGACTTGATCAACATATTAAGTTAATATGATTGTATATCCAAAGATAGCATGCATATTGATTGTAATATGCTTGATTGTCCATTATAGTATTATATATGCATCATAATAGGTTACTTCTGTGTATTTAAATTTTACCCAAAGGAGAATTTAAATGCATAATTAATGTTTATTAGTTAGTTTGAATCCATTTAGGTTTACTCAAAGCATTAATGTGGACTATATGTTGTATGTGCAGCATCTACTAATTTGTTTGCCTTAGGCAATGACTTGATCAAGTTTAATGGTTTGAACTATGGGGATTGGTCTGAACAAATCCAGTTCCAATTGGGTGTAATGGATTTGGATTTAGCCATAGTTTCAGATGTAAGGCCTACAGCCATAATTGAGACTAGTTCTGAAACTGACAAGTCTTATTATGAGACTTGAGAACGATCAAACAGGCTAAGCTTGAATTTGATGCGAATGACGATCGCAGAAAATGTGAAGCCATCAATGCCTAAGATGGATAATGCAAAGGAGTTCATGTTAAAGCTTAAGGAATACTCCCAATCAAATATAGCTGACAAGTCCATAGTAAGGACTTTAATGAGTGAGCTAACAACCAAGAAGTTTGAATGGTCACATCCCATTCATAATCATATAACTCCTATGTCAAACCTAGCTGCAAAATTGAAATCTATGGGAATGGATCGGTGTTATGTATACCTAAAATTACATAATAATACTCTTATGACATGTTTGGTTCAAAGGATTAATAATTATATTCTTAGTCTAGTCCTAAAACTTTTCTATTCCTTTGTTTGGTTAGACAAAAATGTCATAATAACTAATCCTAAAATTAGGTATTCCTCAATTTTAGGAATAGCTAAAGATCATCAAAAGGTGTCTTTAGCTATTCCAAGAATAGAGTTATTTGTTGAAGGCTTTTTATCCTTATTATTATTATTATTATTATTATTATTATTATTATTAATAAATTAATAACAATAATAAGATAATAATAATAATAATAATAATAATAATAAGGAATTAATTAATTAATTAATTAATTAAAATAATAAAATTAATAATAATAAGAATAATAGTAAGTAAAAATAATAATAACAATAATTAATAAGAATAGGAATAATAAAATTAATAATAACAAAGAATTTAATAGTTAATAATAATAAATATTATTAATAAAATTAATATTAATAAGAATAATAGTAGAAAATTAATAGTAATAACAATTAATAATAATAAGAATAATAAAATTAATAATAATAAGAAAAAATTAATAGTAAGAAGGAATTTAATAATAAATAATAATAATAATAATAATAATAATAATAATAATAATAATAATAATAATAATAATAATAATAATTAATAATAATAAGGAATTTAACAATAATAATAATAATTTTTAATAGTTAGTAGAAAATAAATAATAATAATAATAATAATAATAACAACAACAACAACAACAACAACAACAACAACAACAACAACAACAACAACAACAACAATAATAATAATAATAATAATAATTTAATCTTTTGTTACTTATTCTTTTTCATTCTAATTTTATATTTTCAAACCAAACACCGACATAGAAATTCTTTAGCGATAAACTAAACAAAGTAATACCTATTCTATTCTATTCCTCATCTTTTCTATTCTTAAAATAAATATTCTATTCCTTATCTATTCCAATTTGCTCAACCAAACAATTAGTTAATGATTAGTTATTCTTTATTTGTTTCTAAACAAAAATATGTTTAAGGAATGGAATAGAAATATCAGGTCATTATAAGTTCAGCTATACATTTTCTATATGCCACATATAGAAAATGTATATGTTTTGTTTTCGTTAAAAGTAAATTCAGGCAATTACTTTTATTTTTGTTTTGTTTTGTTTTATCATGTGGGTATTAAGAGGCTATATAAATAAAACTCAACAAATTGTACAGTATAGGTCTTTATGTCAATCTAGCATTATTTGTTTCAACTGAGTTTTTCATCAATATAGTCTCTAAATTGTTGAGAAGAAAATACTAAGACCTTAAATTTGTTTTTTGGTATCAATTAAAGCGTTTGATGAACGTCGACAATGTTTGAGAAGGAAACAAGAGGCCATGACATAGGAGTAAAGCTTTGTCACCCAGCAGAACATGATTATCAATTTGGGCAGAACTTCCAGAAGATATTTCGTAAATAAAAGAAAAGGATTTATTTCGTAAATACACACAACAGAATCAGTGTAAAGCATTTCATTTCATCTCAAAATGATCATTTTACACAAATGAGTAAAGCAGATTCTTATTGTAAACTGCTCACGTCTTTGGCTATCTGTTGCTCGTGTATGCAGTATACTTGCATTAATTTGGATTTTGATGTTTGTATATGTTGACCTACACAAACTCGTTATTCTTGTTATCTTTTGACAGAATAGAACATGCATCATTTAATAATAAAATCTGCTTATTATAAAATAAAAACTGGAAACCAAACTATACTCGGTAGGTGTAACAACAATTTTAATATAATTGGAAATAAATGATAAAAGTTATATTAATTTGGTACAAATGTAACAAAGATTATAAATAAACAATTCAAAATTTAAGTTCTATGTAAAATATATTAACTTAGTAATTAGATCAATTATATAGAAAATATCATTCTAAAACTAAAATCAAATCATATGAAAATATTATACATGAACATTTTCAAATGAATTATTTTAATAAATTATTTCAAATTAATTGTACTTCTAACCAAATTATTTATTAAAAATATTATTCTATTGTTAAAATTTTAAATTAATTAAAATTTTAAATTTTAAATAAAATATTTTATTTTACTCATATTTTTAAATTACTTTAATTTAAAGCATTGAGTCAAACATTTTTCTACAATTCTTGTGGAATTGTAGAAACTTATCAAGCCATTGTTTATTATGATGCCTTGTACTTTCCGGACAAGGTTGATGTTCTTGAATTTAGGAAAAAACCACTCAAGCGAGTCTTTGTTTACTAAATCAGTTTCATAAGCTTATAATGCTTATTCTCTCAGCGTTCTTAAATTGTTTACTAGCTATTTTGTATGTGTAGTTAAATACTTTATTTATTAGAACCCATCTTATTTTCCTTTTGTATATTGCACGATTCTCTTGAAATGTTAGTAGTTTTTGTTATTATAATGTCATCTTTTGTTACAGTGCAATTAATCTGTTTTTTGGTAGAGTAACTTACTATTCTCTAACAATGGTTTCATAATGTAACAAAATTGATGGATCAAAAGATTTGTCCATAGGCATAATTGGTGAATTATTGTCCAATAAGTTCGCAGTTTCTGCATACAAGAACCTACACGAAACAAAGGACAAGGTCCATCAAGCAATGGTATTCGATGATGGTAGCGAAGATGGTGATAGAGGTTTTAGCAATAATGATGGCGTCTTGCCAAACACGTCAATGAAAGTGATACAACCTATTCATTTATTAATAATTTCTAATAGTAATATTATGTTTTTAGTTGATTACAATGGTAGATGTTTATTTTGTTTTCAGAGATCTGTGGGTGAGTTTTGTGGACGCCCACCTTTTATTGGTGGCATAGGCCATCTAGATATTAATAACTTAACAGGCTTTGTGAGTGAGTTCTGTGAAATGATTGATTACATTAGAAAATGAAACCATCGATTCTATTTATTAATGTAGATATGTTTGTCCTAATATTTCTTGGTTTTTTTTGCAATTGATTAAGCTCTCCCTTACTATATCTAAAAATGTAGGAAAAGTGAGGAGTTTTGATGGAAATGTTTGAGAATGTGCTCCATCATGTTTAACACAATCTTCCTTCTTCTAACATTAACATTTGCTTGGTTGTTATCATTTGGAGATTTGTTAGGATGATAGTTTGGTTGTCCCAATCATCCCTATCTACTTAACAATTATCTTGAACATTGTTAGTTAATGGGCTGGAGTAAAAGCACGGGACAGCTCAATGGAAGTTTAACTTCCAAAACACACATATAACGAGTAGACTCAACTTATTAAACTGTTTATGTGCCTTATCGTTTCTTCATATCCAGCTCAATATATTTACTT
Organism: Erythroxylum novogranatense; assembly: GCA_029891385.1. NCBI lineage: Eukaryota > Viridiplantae > Streptophyta > Magnoliopsida > Malpighiales > Erythroxylaceae > Erythroxylum > Erythroxylum novogranatense. The sequence goes on along the minus strand of CM057232.1, from coordinate 8,882,644 downwards.
ATGTTATTTTCTTTTTATCATTCAACATTTGTCTTGATAAAATGTAGTAGATGTTTTGGTTTTCTCCATCTTAAGGTTTATGTGCCTTATCTTCTTGCCTTTATCACGAGAGGATTTATTTTATCATTCCACAGTGGTAAGAAACGGAAAAAGTTCATGAATACAACTTTGATCATCCCGTAAGCTTTTTCTCGATTCCAGTTAAGTTCATTATATTTTACTGATATCCATAACATTGTTGTTAGTTCTTTCCTAGATTTATGGGCTTAGACTATGTTGTAACATGCAAACCGGTTATGTGTTATGATCAGTGCAGAGCCCAATCATGAGGATATGTCAGTAGTGAATCAGCCCATAAGAAGGAGCTCGAGAAGAAGGTTTGCTTCTAGACGAATGAACGGTTATGAATGGGATGACACGCTGTCATGAGATATATCAGAGCATAACAGAATAACAACATGAAGTCAGGATCCTTTCTATTTAGCTATGAATTACAGTTAATGTGATATATGAAAAATATTGTTGTGCCATTTCTGGTTCTTTTTTTTTTCTCATCTCAAATTCTCCCTAGATTCTCATCTTTTTCTTGTAATTCTGCTTATAGAATTGTCATTTCCCGAAAAATATCAATAACAATTCCTCCATTTTCCCTTTCACAACTTGCTTCATTTATTAACATGTTACATTGGTGCTTTCATTGACCCTCTGTAGAGATGACAGGGGAGCAGCATAATACCAGAATGAAGGCGCTGGACGATAGGATCACGGCCGTCGTCGACACTCAGGCGGCGTTCCAACGGGATTTAGATGCACTGATTTCTGCATTTGAAAGTCAGTCCCAGCTGCTAAATGAGGTATTAGCTAGATCGGGATCTCATCAATAGGGCTCAGATATGGGGGGCAGGAAGGGTGGTTCGTCATCGAAAAATCCACTTGGCGGCCATAAATCGGCTCCAGTATAGATGGCTCGTTTCTCCGGTGACAATCCTGACCGATGGGTTATGCAGGCGGATCGATACTTTGAATTTTATAACATCCAAATGGATGATCGAGTGACCATTTCGTCGTTCTATTTCGATGGAATTGCGGCGGATTGGTATGATTGGATGCTTAAGAATCGGAAATTGGCTGGGTGGGTTGCGTTTGTTTAGTCCGTTTTACAGCGATTTCGAACAAAAGAACTGGAGGAGCCCGAGGGTCAATTGGCCAAACTTCAGCAGATCACCACTGTCTTGGAATATCGTTCGCGGTTCGAAGCCATTACGAATCGCACAGTCTATTTGTCGCCTTACTTTCTCATTCATTGTTTTATTTCGGGGTTGCATCAGGATATTAAGCATTCTGTGCTCATTCACCGACCAACGTCCCTTGATGAAGCTATGTCACTGGCCTAACTTCATGAGCAACGGGTCCAGTTTGAGCGGGGTTTGGGCCGACCCTCCTTGGGGAATTCCAAGCCTTTACTTCCTAGCCCCAAATCGGTGAATCCCATTCAATCCCTTTCTCCTTCTAACACAACTACCATAGCCACATTACCTGGAGGATCGAAGGTATCGTTTCGAAAACTGACACCGGCTGAAGCCGCCCAACAACGAGCTCAGGGACTGTGTTTTCATTGTGACAAAAAGTACTCATGGGACCATAAGTGTCGGGCCAAATCGCAGCTGTTATTATTAACGGAGGAGGCTGACCCTCCTGATCCGGGTTATTCGGAGGGAGTTACTCCGACAATGCCTGACGGTGAGGATATGGTTGACCCATCGCAACCTCTTTTGACCATTTCTTATAATGCTTTGGCTGGGGGCTGTTCTGTGTCCACTCTCTGTTTCCAAGGGACGGTGAAGGGGAAATCGGTCCAAATTTTGTTGGATGGTGGAAGCACCCATAACTTTGTGCAGACTAGGGTTGCTAAATTTTTGAATCTGACGGTCACTACTATCCCGAGCTTTTTTGTGTTGGTGGGGAACAGTGAACGATTGTTATGTACCGGCATGGTCAAACAGGTACCATTGGTGATTCAAGGTAGTGAAATTTTTGTTGATTTCTTTATGCTTCCGATTCAAGGTTGGGATATGGTTTTGGGTGTGGCTTGGTTGGCTACACTCGGACCAGTGATGACTGATTATGGTTCTGCAATGTTTGAATTTACTAGTAGTGGCAGGAAGGTTGATGGACTGGGAGCACGACTCCCACAGCTCGAACGGTTCAGTTTAATGGGTTGCACCGGTTGCATCAAATCGAAGTTCTTGCTGAGTATTATCGTTTGGAGTTGGTTGATGATCGAGATGTCGCATCTGAGTACGTTGCTACAGATATTGAGTCTTTGTTGCAACAATTTCCTGCTGTTTTCCAGCTTTCGAAGGGTTTGCCACCATCCAGACCATGTGATTATACGATTCACTTAATTCCGAATAGCAAGCCAGTGAATGTTAAACCGTACCGATACCCTCATTTTCATAAGCACAAGATAGAGGAATTGGTGGCAGAAATGTTACGAGATGGCATTATTCAGCCAAGCAAGAGTTCATCTCTTCTCCAGTTTTGTTGGTGCGAAAGAAGGATGGCTCATGGCATTTTTGTGTCGATTATCAGGCACTTAATACTACCACAGTGCACGGCCGTTTCCCAATCCCAACAATTGATGAATTGTTTGATGAATTGCACGGAGCTTGCTATTTTTCCAAATTAGATCTACGAGCTGGGTACCATCAGGTTCGGATTCAGGTGGGTGATGAGGGTAAGACGACCTTTCGCATGCATGATGGTCACTACGAATTTCTCGTAATGCCCTTCGGCCTTACTAATGCTCCCTCGACATTTCAAGCTTTGATGAACGAAGTGTTTCGCTCTTATTTGCGTCGTTTTGTGCTCGTATTTTTCGATGATATACTGATTTATAGTCCGACGTGGGCATTACATTTGGATCATCATCGGATAGTGTTGGACACTCTGTAGCAAAATCAGTTAGTGGCGAATCGATCGAAGTGTGTTTTTGGTCAGGAATCAGTTGGTTATCTGGGACACGTTATATCCAACATGGGGTGGCAGTGAATCCTGAGAAAATAGTGGCAATTCAATAGTGGCCCTTACCGACATCAGTGAAAGAAGTACGGGGATTTTTGGGATTGGCAGGGTACTATCGTCGCGTTATCCGCCACTTTGCTACTATTGCTCACCCTTTAACCAATTTGTTGCGTAAAGATATTTTTTTTAGAATTAAAAGGCGTCCATTGCCTTTTCTAATCTGAAGGATGCTCTTAGTAAAGCATCGGTGCTCGAGTTGCCCAATTTTGCTCAACCGTTTACTGTCGAAATAGATGCATCAGGGAGGGGAATAGGGGTTGTGTTATCACAAAATGGCCATCCAATTGCCTACTTCAGCCAGCAGCTGAGTGATTGCATGCAACAGGGGTCGACATATCAACGGGAGTGTTTGCTATTACGCAAGTGGTGGCCAAGTGGCGTCAGTATTTTCTTGGCCATAAATTCGTCATTATTACCGATCAGTAGTCACTCAAAAATCTCACTCAGCAAGTTATTCAGACTCCTGATCAACAAAAGTGGTTGAGCAAGTTGATTGATTATGAGTTTGACATTGTGTATTGACCTGGTAAGCTGAACAATGCGGCTGACTCTTTGTCTCGTATGCCCAACTCATAGTTATTGGCGTTATCACATGTTGAATTTGATCTACTTCGGGATATTCAAGTTGCTAATTAGAGCAATTCGGAGTTACTATCCATTCAGCAACAGTTAGCTCAGGACCCGTTATCTCTCCCAGGGTATGTATTCAAAGAAGGCATTCTTTTATTCAATGGCCGGTTAGTTTTGCCCTCTGATTCTCCCTTACGCACTTCGCTCCTGAAGGAATTTCATAGTTCACCATTGGGTGGTCATGCTGGGGTTACAAGAACTATGCATCGTTTAGCCGCCATTTTTTTTGGCCTAATATACGTAAGGATGTTCAGGCTTTTGTGAAAGAATGTCAAGTCTGTCAGCAAATGAAAACTCGAACTTTGAGTCCGAGTGGATTATTACAACCATTATCGATTCCTAATCTTGTATTTGAAGGAATATCCATGGATTTTATTGTGGGGTTACCACTATCCAAGGGAAAATCGGTTATCATGGTTGTGGTGGACTGCCTCTCCAAATATGGGCATTTTGTTGCTTTGCCAGCCAACTTTACGACAGTTACCGTGGTTGCTGCGTTTGTTCAAGAGGTGATTCGTTTGCATGGGATTTCGGTTGACATTGTTTCGGATAGGAACCCTCGATTCTTGAGTGATTTTTGGAGGGAAGCGCACCGTTTGCAAGGTACTACTCTTAGTATGAGCACCTCTTATCACCCTCAATCGGATGGCCAAACCGAGGCATTGAACAAATGTTTGGAGCTGTACTTACGATGTTATGTGGCTGATCATCCGGCAGCTTGGATACATATGTTGCCATGGGCTGAATTTTGGTACAATACGGCCTTCCAATCATCTGCTCAAATGACCCCTTTCGAAGTTCTTTATGGTCGAAAACCTCCTACAATCCCTTGATGGTGTGTCAAACCAACAAAAATAAATTCCTACTCTAGAACACTTAAGCGAGTAAAGTGGTGAATAGGGTCGAACCACAGAGACCAATGAAGTAATTATTTATTTGTGCGAAATCAAAAATAAAATATAAAATAAAAATATAAAGAGAGTTGATTTGGGGATGATTAATTTTAAAACACGAAATCACGCAGGAAGAAATTAAAAATAAGATTGAAAATAATATGAATAAAAGCCTAGCCAAGGTACTCTCCCGTTTGATACCGTAATTCAATCATAGACTCAAAAATATAAATTTCGTTCATTCCTATGGACAAAGTTATAGCAGATCGTGAACAGGACAAATCTGCCAATCTATTCGTAATTATTCGATAACCCCGAGTAAAGCTCATGATTATTACCCTAACCAATTAGACTATTCGAGTAAAGCTCATGAAATATAATCTATGGCAGTGATAGGCTCTAATGGACCCTTGTCTTAGCCAACAGAATCGGAACAGCCGCAATCTATTTAGACCAAATTATTTAATCTCATTAATTTCTTAATTAAAATTAATTCGTCACTCGATAGACAACAATCACGGATTAACTAATCTATTCGGCAATTTATCATCAAGTCGATCAATTAACATGCCTCATTAATTAACAAACTCAACAATAATAAATCGATTAAGCGCAGAGATTAAATAAACATAAGAAATAAACGAAAACAATTAAACCATAGGAGTCTCACAAACTACATGCATCAAACGTAAAGTACCTTGTCTAGATTAAAAATTAGCTACACATAGTACTAGTCTCTATCTATTAAAAAATGAAATTGACAAATAAAAATGGAGTTCACTTCACTGTTACCAAACAAGCCTCAACACCTGAGATGCTGTCCACTGTCGTGCCTTTAATGGTAGTGAAAAATGTCAAATTCTTTCCAGTCTCAAAGCCACTGCCGTCGTCACTTCTTTATTGCTGATTGTGTTTCTTCTTAGCTGTCGAAAACTCCCCAGTTGCTGCCGTCGTCCCCTCTTCTTTTAATATCAAAAATAGTCTCTAAAAGCTCTCCCAGACTCCACTGTTGCAATCTCTAACTTTTTGATATATTTTCTAGCTTCCTCTCTGTTGCTATCACTGTTCTTCAAAGTTGCCGTAAAAAAACCCTTTGTATCTTTTGAACAAAAATATATATCTATTCCTAGGAGTTGCCGTCAACACCTTGTCCCCCTCTTAGGTTTTTGTTCCCTTCATTAAATGATGTGGGCCTCCTTCATAATGTTTCCTCTTTAATGAATAAAATGGGGCCCATGTAATCTATATGTCAAAATAAAGCTTCATGCCATAACTTGACTTAGTCAACAAAGAGGGCTGTTATTGAGGCCCAAATCTCAAGGTAAATTCGTAGGTGGTAATCTGCCAGCACAGCACTGTGTTACTTTCAACATGGTCATGTTGAAATGCTCTTCAGTTCCATATTAGCCATTTCCACTCCAAATTGCATCACTTTGGTATTTCATCACCTAGAACACACAAAGACACGAATTACCATAGAAACACAAGCAAAACGTCACAAAATCCTACCAAAAGAACATAAGACACAAAGACTTAACATGACAAAATGCAAGTTATAAAAATCCCCCACACTTAGCTCTTGCTCGTCCTCGAGGAAGGTTAAAAACATAAAATCTGAAAGCCTAAGAAAACGGAGAGTGCAAAAACTAAGTATGGATGCAAAAACAAAAAGAAATAAATATGCAAATGCAGGGAACATTTTTCTTAAGTGTCAAAGTTTTTTTTCCAACCTCCCAACAGTATCAAAGACATACAAGGATTATAAATAAGAAGGAACCCGTGATATTTATCCATAAAAGTAATGAACTCGCTTTAAATGTAAGAGCCAAGCAAGATAGCACAATAGACTTAGAGGAAATCTAAACCATGTCAAAATAATAGGTCCTCTCATTGTCATACACTCCAACACTCAAGTGTTTATGGCTCAAATGTGTTTTAACTCTCATAAATTCAAATAATGCAATGCTCTACCATAGGCTTGCTCTTCGATCTTGAATACACTACTAAGTATTACATGCACAACATAAATCAAAAGGTCTTAAATAAGGATGTAACTTGGTTGGGTTAGGGGTAAGGTAAAAGAAAGGTAAGAAAAGGCTAAGTATCAAAGTGAGTAGAACATAATAGATAATCAATAACACATATGTGCGCATCCTGCATATCATTAAACAATTAAGCATATCTCTCTTTGTTTTTTTTTTGAACTTTCATTCACCAAATATTTATCAATCAAGCGCATAGGGAATCCTTTTCTTTCTTTTCTCTTCTTGGCCTCAAACTCATTTTGCTTTTTTTTTTCTTTTGTTTCTTTTGTTTCTTTTTTTGTTTTTTTCGATTCCTTCCCCATTGACAACAAGTACAATACAAGTCATATACCACTGATATTTTTTTCTAACCATGATAAGGGTTAGAAAGATAAATCAATTAAGAAAAGGTTAAGTTAAACATGGTAAAGCAAAGAACGGATAATAAGTTCAAATGGGCTCACTAGTGGATAACATGCTTTGGGTTGACTTTTTGGTCAAGTGGTTAAAATCCTAAGTGCCTTTATCATCTTCATGCATGCATGTAAAAGTGTAGTCTCAACAAGATATCAAGCAAGTTCTAGAGATACAAAGCATTGAATGAACACACATCAAAGAATTGCGTTGAAGGTTCAAAAGCTCACATGGGACAATCATCTATTAAGTTAACACAATGTAGTTTCAAAATCAATCCAAAAGCTATCAAGCTTAAAATTCACATAAAAACTCATTCATCAAGTTCATGATTCAAATATCACAGATTAACTCTCACCTATAATACTCATATTCTTATCAATCATTGGGAGATCAAAAGACAAAACTAAACACTTAAGGTGCAAAAGCATGCAAAAACGAAAAGATCTTTTTGTGTTTTTCAAAAGTTTTTTTTATGGATTTTTGAACTAAAACATGTAAGTGCAAGTGAAAATCTTCAAGTTCAAGCAAGAGCAAAGGTGTGACACTTTGAAGCACAAAAACCAAGAAAAATTTGAACCATTCACCCACTAAAACCTGAAAATTTCATGCAAGATTTAACCTAAATCCTTCCCCCACACTTTAGACCAAACATTGTCCTCAATGTTAGCAAATGAAAGACAAGAACAGTAAAATAAAAGGAAAGAGTGAGAGGAAGCTTCTCTAAGGTGATGTGCCAAGGTAATGGTGGAGCTGCGAGGTGATGCGCCCATACTATCCTGCAAAACAATAAAAACCTTGCGACCAAGTGACATCCAACAACATCACAAAATATTGGAAGAAAATTAAAAAATAGAAAATGTCAAAAAACAGGTGCCTGACAGAATTGTGAACAACTAAAAATTAAAAGGTGAAAAATAAAATGAAATCAAACCTTGGGTTGCCTCCCAAGAAACGCGTTTGTTTAACGTCGTTAGCTCGACACGGGCCCCATTCAATTGTATGAAGGTTCATTCAAAGAGTTAACTTCGACAGAATGGGGTTGAAACCCTTCATAAAATGGCTTCAAACGATGGTCATTCACCTTGAAAATTTTTCCTGTTTCCATGCTTTGAATATCCACAGTACCGTAAGGATAAACCTTTGTGACCACAAAAGGCCCAGTCCATTTGGATCGCAATTTCCCTGCAAAAAGTTTCAAAGTTGAATTAAATAAAAATACCTTTTATCCGACTTTAAACTTCTTGTCAGAAAGCTGCTTGTCGTGAAAAGCTTTAGTTTTGGCCTTGTATGTAACAGCGTTGTCAAAAGCATGGTTCCGTAATTCTTCCAATTCTTGAATTTGTAACTTTCTTTGTTGCCCCGCAGCATCAAAATTCATGTTGCACTGCTTCACAGCCTAAAATGCTCGATGCTCGACTTTAACTGGTAGATGACAGGCCTTGCCATAAACAAGTATGTAAGGAGACATATTTAATGGCGTTTTGTAGGCAGTACGGTATGCCCACAGAGCATCGTCCAAGTGCCCGCTCCAATCTTTCCTGTTGAAGTTCACAGTCTTCTCCAAAATACTCTTTACCTCTCGATTGGACAATTCCGCCAATCCATTGGTTTGTGGATGATAGGTCGTGGAGGTCCTGTGCACAACTCCATATTTCTTCAATAATGCAGCAAACACTCTGTTGCAGAAATGAGTCCCACGATCACTAATGATTGCTTTCGGGGTGCTGAACCTGACAAAGATATTAGTTTTCACAAAGTCGACAACAATCTTAGAATCATTAGTACGAGTAGCTTTTGCCTCTACCCATTTCGAAACATAATCGACAGCGAATAAAATGTACTGGAAACCAAATGATGATGGAAAAGGGCCTATGAAATCAATACCCCACACATCAAATATTTCACAAACAATGGCCAGAGGTGCAGGCATTTCATTTCTTGACTTATGTTGCGGTCATTTGGCTTTGTCACATGCTTTACAAAATGCATAAGAATCTCGAAAATGTCGGGCTAGTAAAACCAGATTCAAGCACTTTCCTAGTCTGTCTATTAGGGCGAAATAGCCACCACAAGCGATGCATGACAAAATTGCAATATGGAAGAAATTTGATTAGAACGCACCTTCGCACAATTTGATCGAGCACATTTTCCATAAATATGGATCATCCCAAATATAATACGGCATCATTCTTGATTTATGGTATTTGGCGGATGTGATGCCACCGGTATCCGATACGGGTGATAAAATTAACCAAATCTGAGTACCATGGGTTTCGACATGGCCATGTTGAGTCACTGCGAATAACTGTTCATCGGGAAACTCCTCAGTAACGACCAAATCATCTCCAGAAGTGTTCTGCAGCCTACTCAGGTGATCTGCGACTAGGTTTTCCGCTCCTCTTTTATCTCGGACCTCAATGTCAAATTCTTGTAGCAGAAGAACCCATCGGATAAGTCTTGGCTTCACATCTTTTTTGCTCATTAGGTATCGAAGGGCAGCATGGTCTGAATACACTATCACCTTCGTACCAAGCAAGTATGATCGGAATTTCTCTAATGCGAAAACCACAGCAAACATCTCCTTCTTCGTGGTTGAATAGTTTTGTTGAGCACTATCCAACTTCTTTGATGCATAATAGATCACATGAAGGTCACGGCGTACCCTCTGCCCAAGAACTGCTCCTACAGCGTAGTTACTGGCATCGCACATGAGCTCGAAAGGAAGGTTCTAATCCGGTGGTTTAATGATAGGTGCGGTAACCAGCCTTTCCTTCAAAATGTCAAACACCTTTTTGCAATCTTCATTGAATTCAAACGACACATCTTTCTGTAGGAGGTTGCTCATTGGATGAGCTATCTTCGAAAAATCCTTGATGAACCGCCTGTAAAAACCCACATGACCAAGAAAGGAGCGTACTTCCCGCACATTTGCGGGGTAAGGCAGCGAGCTAATCACATCAATTTTTGACTTATCCACTTCAATGCCCTTAGCCGAAACTATATGACCTAATATGATGCCTTGGTGATAGAGCCGCGATTATACTATGAATTGGCTGCATTTTTATAGCTGCTTGTGCATGTGTTGACTCCTAATTGATGATTTTGTGCTTAAATTGGTTCCTTATACCGAGTTCTTTCAATTCTTAATTTGTCAGTCAATTGTCATGATTTAATGCTTATTCCTCTACAATTTTTATTGGGACAATTGATGCTGCAAATTGTTATTTTCTTATAGGAACAAAGGAGTCAACATCAGGAAGTCAACAGTCAAAGGTCCATCCGCACGTCGCGACGCACGACGATGCATACGACGCGATGAGCAGGCGATTGCACACTTCGCGGTGAATTTAATTTATTTCTTTTATTAAATCATGACGTCTGGCGGATATCCGGACTCAAATAGAGATTTCTCTCCTTTGTCTGATCAACCCTACCCGTGACCCGTGCTTTAAATCTTGCGAATTAGGTCGAGAAGAGGGATCGGTGGGAATCGGCGAATACCATCTGGAGAGGAGATCGATGAGCGGTAGAGAAGGGAGGCAGTGAAGGAGAAGAAAGAAGAGAGGGGAGAGATTCACGGCCTCACCATCCAGGGTTCCCTTCGGGGTTCCCTGGGTGAAATCTTTGTACAGGTTTTATTTCCATTTTCACTGCCTAATCATTCATGGATATCTTGGAGGCGTTGCGAGTTGTGAGGCTTCCGGTTACTATACGTGGTTTGGCATTTCTTCTCTCCTGAAGATGCAGTGATGGCTGGAGTTCACCGAAGGGGAGTAGCTTAATCTGTAGTTTAGCTATGATTTATAAATGCCTAGGTTTAGGGGTTTGTAATTTGTAGTGAAGCTACTTGATTATAGCTAAATGTTTGACATTTAATGTGTTGTTTGGATTGGTAGTTTACATTGTCACATTTAACTACATTCTTATGAACAACCGAGTTGGGGTTTATTGCTGTGTAGTTAGATTAGCTTAATTATAGTTTAATTAAGCGTTGAACAATGTAATGTGTTGTGGGTTTGTTTATGTAGAATTTTGTGCTTAAATATATGAAGTCTCATATATGTCAACTTGTGATCTTGTTGATTCTCTTTTATCTGCCTAGTTGTGTTTGATATTGAGTTGATGCTAGATTTCATTTGACCCATTGCATAGGCAAATCCACCGCACACACTAAGATGCTTTTAACAAGGTTTTAAGCAATGGAGTTCATTGATTAAAGCCTTGGACTTAAAGAATCCTTTAAGGTTCTGAGGCTCAAGAGCATTCAATGGGGTCTTGAGAAATGGAGTTGAGAGTGACAACAGTCCATCAATTAAGACCCTGGACTTAAAGATAGTTCTTTAAGGTTTACCATTCAAACTTAGTGATTTCTAATCCCACCACACACACTAAGATGAGCTTAACGGGATCTTGAGCAATGGAGTTTATTGATCAAGATCCGGACTTAAATCCTTTAACGTTCAGGGCTCAAGAGCACTAATGGGGACTTGAGAAATGGAATCGAGAGTGACAGGAGTCCATCAATCAAGACCCTGGACTTAAAGATAGTTCTTTAAGGTTTACCATATAAACTTAGTGATTTCTAATCCCACCGCACACACTAAGTTGAGCTTAACGAGATCTTGAGCAATGGAGTTCATTGATCAAGAACCCGGACTTAAAGAATCCTTTAACGTTCTAGGGCTCAAGAGCACCTAATGGGGACTTGAGAAATGGAATCGAGAGTGACAGGAGTCCATCAATCAAGACCCTGGACTTAAAGTGAGTTCTTTAAGGTTTACCATTCACACTTAGTTTTGAACTGTGATAGCCAAAGCTCGTTTTCAAGAGGATTTTATCACTTGTTTTAGTATTTTCATTTTCTATTTTCAAAATCCAAAATACTTTTTACATGCTTTTAGTGTAGTTAATGTTTTCAAACAAAACCCCTTTTCCTTCTTGATTTCACTTGCATTTTATGACATATAGGGTAGCTTAGGTCCATTTCATTAGGTTAGATTAAGTGAGGCGACCCGAGGTTGCATCTATCTGCGATCTTGGAATTTATTATTTTGACCGGTTTCAAGGATCGATCGTAAGGTTGAATCGACAGAGCCATGATCAAAATGGCGCTGCGTTCTTAGGGAACCGCAAGTGGTTCTCTAAGTTAACTTTGTCATTTTGTTCTTTGAGTGAAGTTAGGAGTCTTTTCTTTTAGGTTGCATTTTCATTTATAGCTTTCTTTTGTTTTAATAGTTAGCATTTTCTGATTACACTTTACGTGACGTTCATTGAGCCTAACTCTTACTATTTTTGCGACACACATTTCAGGTGAATCTGGCTTAGTGGAGGCCGACACGGACATGGACATGGATGAAGTTGTTTCACCACAACATGGCCATCTGTCGAAGGATTATCGGAAGTATCAAGAACCTCCATAACTCCCAGGTTGTCTCTTTCTTTCACTTGTTTACTTACTTATGCCTTGTGATTACTTGTGATACATATTTGTGCATCAGTTTGTTAAGTAAGTGTCAGGGAGAAACAACCCTTGTAGGAACATAGTTTAGCTTTTAGTTTAGTAAGTAGCCTTTCAATTCAATAATTTCCCCCTTTTGAGTTCTATCTCTTGCCCTCCTGTTGTTGTGTGGAATTGCCCTTTTTGCTTCCTTCTCTTATGCTTATCCTTTGCTTGTTCAACATTGAGGACAATGTATTGCTTAAGTGTGGGGGAGTTGTTTCCCATTTATTTTTCACATTGCATGACTGTTGATATTTTGTTTCATTGAGGACCATATGAGATGTTGACCAATTGGTTCATTCTGCTGCTAAACTTGGTGAATTTTTCCATCTTTCTGTCATTCTGCATTTCTTCGCCACGACGAGTGATCACACGTCACGGCGAAGCGTTCTTTGGATTGAGCAAACGTCGCGACGTTACCCTTGTTACGTCGCGACGTTACCCTTGTGCATGAATGATTCCGTGCTTAATTCTTCCACTCATTTCAAATTTGTCTTGCACTGGACTTTTGTGGCTTTTGTTTTCAACGCTTTTACTAGTTTCAAAACGATGCATGAGTTATTTAAAACACCTTCCATCCTTTTAATGATAATTGGACTTGACAAAATCTTGCTTTCAACGTTTTCAATACAAGTAATGGAAGCATGCTAACAAAGTGGCATTGTGAGTTTTTGAGACTTGAGATTGTTCATGGAGATTATACCCTTGTGAAAGGATATTTGAGCCATAACTTTTCTTCTATCTTTGTGTGCATCTACTTATTTCATTCTTTTCTAGAACTTGTTTCAATTCTTACTTGAAGCTTGATGGACTGAATTTTTGTTGATATGAGAGAGGCGTTCCTTTCTCAACTCACTTTCCTAAACACTGTCCACTACATATTTATCCCTTGCTAACCCTTTGAGCCTTCCTGTTATGAGCATTTGCATTCATATCCTTGTGGTGTCATTAGTTATTTTGCCTATGTCAAAATCATAGGTCTTAAAAAAAAAGAAGAAAAGAAAAATTGTGTGTCCAGAAAGAGACAATGTCTCTAAAATGTTCAAAAATAAAGAAAAAAAAGAAAAAAAAGTGTTGCATTCTGTTTATGCAATTGTTTAGTTTGAATTCCACTGTTGACATCAGTTCGCGTTTAGTGCATATGCTCATATTTCTTTCTTTCCGTTCATCCATTTCATTTAGCCTTCCATACATTACAACCCTCAAAGTCCTCTTGATTTTCAAAATGATAGTTCTTGTGGTGGAGAAATAGAATTGACACAAGCCTATGGTAGGAGGTGGATTAAGTAGATTGAGAGAAAAATATCCCTAGACACAAGTGAGCTGAGCGAAAACACTATATCTTGAGTGCTTCTCTTCTGTTCAATCTCTTGTACTTGACTTCTTTCAGTGTTTGTTCTGTTAGCATTCTTTTTATTTGCTGTGGTTGAGTTCTGAGGAAGTGACTTGCGTCAATTTCATTTTATTGCTTTGAGCATGGCTGATATTTTCTTTTCCTCTTGTATTCTTTTTGACTCTTGTAAACTTTGTCCAGGAGTACAAAGGTCTAAGTGTGGGGGAATTTGATAGAGCCATGATTATACTATGAATTGGCTGCATTTTTATAGCTGCTTGTGCATGTGTTGACTCCTAATTGATGATTTTTATGCTTAAATTGGTTCCTCATACCGAGTTCTTTCAATTCTTAATTTGTCAGTCAATTGTCATGATTTAATGCTTATTCCTCTACAATTTTTATTGGGATAATTGATGCTGCAAATTGTTATTTTCTTATAGGAACAAAGGAGTCAACATCGAAGTCAATAATCGAGGTCCATCCATGACGTCATGACGCACGGCGATGCATCTGACGACGCGACGAAAGCGACGATTACTGCGTCGCGAAGAATTTAATTTATTTCTTTTATTCGTCGCGATGTACAAGCGGATATCCGGACTCCAAATAGAGATTTTTCTCACTGTACCGACCCGGCCCGTGACCCATGCTTTAAATCTTGCCGAATTAGGTCAGAAGAGGGATCAGCTGGGAATCGACGAATACCATCTGGAGAGGGAGATCGATAGACGGCCAAGAGAAGGGAGACGAGTGAAGGGAGAAGAAAGAAGAGAGGGGAGAGATTCACGGCCTCACCATCCAGGGTTCCCTGGGTGAAATCTTTGTACAGGTTTTATTTCCATTTCACTACCGAATCATTCATGGATATCTTGGAGGCGTTGCGAGTTGTGAGGCTTCCGGTTACTATACGTGGTTTGGCATTTCTTCTCTCCTGAAGATGCAGTGATGGCTGGAGTTCACCAAGGGGTAAGCAATCTGTAGTTTAGCTATGATTTATAAATGCCTAGGTTTAGGGGTTTGTAATTTGTAGTGAAGCTACTTGATTATAGCTAAATGTTTGACATTTAATGTGTTGTTTGGATTGGTAGTTTACATGGTCACATTTAACTACATTGTTATGAACAACTGAGTTGGGGTTTATGTAGGAAAATCCCGGTGTGAGCATCACATGCCCACGGTGCGGAAAACAAAATTTTTTGTTCCGGGACCTTCCCGAAAGCCAGGATCCATGTGTATATATATAACAAACGCAAACCGAACGACCAAAGGAGACCGTCTCTAACGGTATCCACGCAGAGATCGGAAAACCTAACCGGGACAAACCCTTTAACCCGGGAATAGCTAGAACAAATTAAAGACTGCTAGATCTTACCTTTGTTCTATGGAGAGCTTGGATTAAAGATGGAGAAGCTTGAATAAAAGCTTGAAGATGAAGCCTTTGGAGAAGATGATCGATGATGGCTTGAGAGAGAAACTCTTTCTCTTGACTCCTTTGGTTTTCTTTAAAACCCACGAAGATCATCTCTTAAAAGAAAGAAACTCTTTTCTTCTCCTTTTTTAAACCAAGTCCAACGATCATCCTCCATCATCTTTCAAGTTTTTGTCTTTATTCATTTAATGAAAGTGATGACTAAGCAAAATGATGGAAGGTTCTTCCATCTTCCTCCTCCATCCACGTGCATAACATATATATATATATATTAATTATTTAATTAATTAATCATATATATATATGTATATATATTGCTGAAGTGGTCCAATCACATCGGGTCGGTCTCTAGAGTCCCTTGAGGGAAAAATCACCGGAGACTGTCTCAAAGAATATCGATGTCGCGATCTCATCGGGACATATCTCGATCTCATCAGGGATCCATTTAATCCTATTGCTCTCCATATATTGGAACTCTGTCCAAAACTATTTTAAAAATTCTCCGAGACACTCTTATCGTGTGACCCATTAGGTTCCGGTTATGTTGGCCACTTAGATTAACGCTTAATCTAAGCAAGTCATGAGCGGTATCTAGCAACACATCATGACCCCAATTGACCGGAAAGTAATTGGTTTGACGAATGAATATTTATTCATCATGGACCATATCACGAACCTTTCCATAGACAATTCTGTGCAATTCGTCCTTTCACCATCCTATACCCCACTTGGTTATGAGTATGGGCAATGTGTCAACTCTCACTAGGTCGACTACGTCAAATCTAGTCCAAGTGATTTCTGTTCTTGTCACGGACTCATTACTTTATATGTCATTTGAAGACACTCTTCACGACATACATACTCCGCCGAGATTTCTAAGTAATGTCCCTGACAAGAGGCTATGGGTATCATCTTCTGCTATCACAGAAGTGGTGAATCCTCTATTGGCTACTCAATTACCTTCGAATACCTCAAGCTGTACCCAAGCACCACCCTATGAGCGACCTCTGTGAGGCAACAAGGAATGGAGTCAAAGCACGTAATCGAGATTCAAGATATCCTTGAGCACCTCAAGTCTAAGGATACTTGCACCATTGCTATGATGAGATTATCACTGACATTAGAATAGGACATCCATGTGATGATCTCATGGTAGGTCATCCAATGTACTTACTAACCTCTAGTAAGCATCCACATCTCAACCCTAAATATCTCATATTTACAGTTTCTGAGATCCACTGCTTGATCAAATCAAGGAGCTTGAGATGTGCTAGTCTTTCCGGATTCTGATGTCGCCTCGGTAATCCTATGACTAGGATAATTTGAATCTTGACATAATTGAACATGATAGGAATCTCGATAGTATGATCACATCATAATTTCCTTCATGCTATGTCATATATCATGGACTTCATTAATTTGATTACAGATCTATATCAGTTCATAAATAATGAACAACAAATTAATAAAATATGCCTTTCTTTATTTATTTATAAAGAATGTACACAAATTTGTACAAAATGAGCTAAAGGCGATTGCCTTTAGGCCTTACTCTAACAATCTCCCACTTGACCTAAAGCCAATTGCCTTGATATCTAATACCATAAAGAGTACATGAGAATCAAAACTCTTTTGTGACAATGGCTTCGTCAACGGATCAACAATATTATGCTCGGTGGGAACTCTCTCGATCTGGACATCACCTCGTCCAATGATCTCCCTGATCAAATGATATCTGCGGAGTACGTGTTTGGATCGTTGATGAGACCTTGGTTCCTTCGCCTGCAACGCAATAGCCCCATTGTTGTCACAATACAACTGTATGGGTCCATCACTGCTAGGAACCACACCAAGTTCAGTAATGAACTTCTTGATCCAAACCTTCCTTTTTATTACGAGCGGCAATGTACTCTGCCTCGGTTGTTGAATCGGCAATGCGTCTCTTGTTTGGAACTCTTCCAACCGACCCTCATTGTTCGATGTGAATATGTAACCTGATTGGGATTTGGAATCATCCTTATCAGATTGAAAACTGGCATCTGTATACCCGCTCACCTGGAGATCTCCATCCCCATATATCAAGAAAACATCCTTAGTCCTTCACAAGTACTTAAGGATATTCTTGACAGCCACCCAGTGACCCTCACTAGGATCCGATTGGTATCTGCTCGTAACACTTAGAGCATATGATACATCGGGTCTCGTACATAGCATAGCATACATGATAGATCCTACCGCAGATGCATACGGAATCATATCCATGCGCATCCTCTCATCTTGTGTCTTAGGACACATAGATTTCGAGTGTGTTATCCCATGAGTCACGGGAAGGTACCCTCTCTTGGATTGCTCCATGCTAAACCTCTTTAGCATCTTGTCTATGTACGTTGATTGTGAAAGACCCAACAACCTTTTTGATCTATCTCTATAGATCCTTATCCCAAGGATATAAGTTGCTTCACCAAGGTCTTTCATGGCAAATTGTTTGGACAACCAAATCTTGACTGATTGCAGCATAGAGACATCGTTTCCTAGCAATAATATGTCATCTACATACAGCACAAGGAATACGATTGCAGTCCCATTAACCTTCTTATACACGCAGTACTCATCCGGATTTTGTGAGAAACCAAACTCTTTGATTACCTCATCAAACGGATATTCCAACTCTGGATGCTTGTTTCAATCCATAGATGGATTTCTGAAGCTTGCATACCTTTTTGCCATCATAGAAGGTGAAGCCCTCAGGTTGTGTCATATACACATCCTCAGCTAGATTTCCATTTAGGAAAGCTATCTTCACATCCATTTGCCATATTTCATAATCATAATGAGTGGCAATGGCTAGGAGTATTCTAATGGATTTAAGCATTGCTCTTCAAATTTGAAGGTCTCGTCGTAGTCAACTCCTTGTCTTTGACGAAAGCCTTTAGCCACAAGCCTTACTTTATAGGTAATCACATTACCATCCATGTCGGTTTTCTTCTTGAAAACCCATTTACACCCTATGGGTTTTATTCCTTCGGGTGCCTCAACCAAAGTCCATACTTGGTTTTCATACATGGAATCCATTTCAACCTGCATGGTATGAAGCCATTTCTCAGACTCTGAACTCTTCAGAACCTCTTCATAGGTGGTAGGCTCATCATCTTCTATGAGCAATACGTCATTCTGTCCATTCACGAGAAATCCATATCTCTCAGGAGCAGATCGTATCTTACGTGACCTCTGAACTTGTGTTGTAGAAGGTTGAACTGTTACTTCATCTGTATGAGTTCTGCTTTGAGTTCAGCGGTTGATCTGCGTCTCGTTCACAAGATCTTGAACTTCTTCAAGTTCAATTTTGCTCCCACCGCCTTCTTGTAAAAGAAACTCTTTCTTTAAAAGACAAGATGCTTTGAAACAAACACCTTTTGTTCCTCGTGAGTAGAACGATATCCCTTGTTTCTTTAGGATATCCTACGAACAAACACTTGTCGACTTTGCATCAAGCTTATCCGACCGCGTTCCGCTTCACATAAGGTGACAACCCCAAACTTTCAAATGAGCAAGATAGGGTTTTTGTTAGTCCACATCTCATATGGAGTAACATCAACTGTCTTAGATGGAACTCTGTTTAACAAGTAAACAGCTGTCTCGATTGCATACCCCCAAAAGGATTTAGGTAACTTTGCAAAGCCCATCATTGATCGTACCATGTCTAACAAGGTTCGATTTCTCCTTTTTGCCACACCATTATGCTGTGGTGTGTAAGGAGGAGTCCATTGAGATAAAATCCCATTATCTCCGAGATAATCCAAAAAATTCTTAGTCTAAGTATTCCCCACCACGATCAGATCGTAATGTCTTGATACTTTTCCCAAGTTGGTTTTCTACTTCATTTCTGAATTGTTTGAACTTTTCAAATGCTTGATTTGTATCTCATCGATCAAGTACCCATATCGAGAATAATCATCGATAAAGGTAATGAAGTAAAGAGAACCACTTCAGCATGGATGGACATCGGATCACATACATCCAATGTATTAGGTCTAATACTCCAGTCGCTTGCTCACCCTTTCCTTAAAGGGTAACTTAGTCATCTTGCCTAATAAACAAGATTCGCATGTGTCATATGATTCATAATCAAATGACCCTAAACCGCCACTCTTATGGAGCTTAGCTATCGTCTCTCATATATATGGCCAAGCGACAATGCCATAAGTAAGTTGATTTTAAATTATCTCGCTTATGTCTTTTCGTCTCATTGACATTCATAATTGGATGTGACATATCTAATATGTAAATTCTATTGCATAAAGTACCAGACCATAAAGCATTCCATTGAAACTAATAGAACAACCATTGTTACTAAAAGTCAAATGGAAACCACTCTATTTAAACAAGAAATGATAATATTTTTTGTTAATACAGTACAAAATAACAATCATCCAATTTAATTACAAGCCCAGTGGGGAGTGACAAAAAGTAAATGCCTACGGCTAATGCAGCAACTCTTGCTCCATTTCCCACATGCAGGTCCACCTCTCCCTTCATGAGCTGTCTACTGTCCCTGAGGCCCTGCATATCATTGCATATGTGTGAGCCACAACCGGTATCTAATACCCATATGTTATGATCAGAAACAGTATTAACCTCAATGACAAACATACCTGAAGAAGTCGAGGCATCTGATGCCTTCTTCGCTTCGGTTCCTCCAGATAGACTTTCTAGCCCGCTTCAAAGAGAATGCCTTGCCATAATGGAAGCAAGTTCCTTTTGGTGCAGTCTCTTTGGTTTTCTTCTTGGCTATACTTCCTTTTGGTTTCTTAGATCTTTTCTTCTTCTGTTTCTTTTTCTTTGAACCAGAAGAAGAGTCCACCATCAACACTTGCTTGCTATCCTTCTTGATAACTTGTTTCATTGCTCTTGGCAGATTGATCAACTTCGAGGATTGTTGTGGATACTTGGTTCATCCGATAGTTTAACACAAAATGTGAATAACTATCAGACAATCCAACCAGAATTAAGTCAATACTTAATTCATAATCCATAACAAAACCTAAGACAGCCAATCTCTCAATATACCCATTCATCTTCAGCGCATACTACACTGCAGATGAACCTGGAATCATCTTAGTAGTGAAGAGTAGCCTCGAGGTCTCGAACCTTTCAGACCGAGCTTGCTCATCAAACAACTCCCTAAGATGAAACACTATGGTATGAGCATCCATAGACTCATGCTGCTTCTGCAGCTCAGGTGACATCGAGGCAAGCATAATGCAGGTAGCCATATCACTGTCTTTAAGATGCTTTCGATATGTTTTCTGATCCTCATCAGAAGCATCAGCAGCAGGTGGATCAGGAAGTGGAACATCTAGGATATATCCCAGTTCCTCAGACCTGAGAACAATTCTCAGATTTCTCAGCCAATCGAGAAAATTTGGTCCAGTTAATTTGTTTGAGTCCATAAGTGAGCGAAGATTCACACTAGAAGACATCTTCAATAACCTATAGGGAAAAGAGAGAAAGAATGTTAGAATAGGAATAGATGCATAATCATAAGGACTTGCATGATATGCATATGGCTCCCACTAGTTTCAAAGAATCCATTACCCTCATAACGAATCCAAGAAAAATTATGACATAATGTCCTAATGGGTCGATATCCGATATTCCTAAAAATGACCTTAGGTTTGCCCAACAAGCCACCTTAGTTCAATCGGTAGGTATCGGTCATACCAATTGCATCATAGATAGATATCCGATATTCCTAAAATGACCTTAGGTTTGCCCAACAAGCCACCTTAGTTCAATCGGCAGGTATCAATCATACAATTTCCATCTTAGGTGCAACTATCGACTAGTGCTATCAACTTTTGATGTATGCACACATTGGGTTATCAACTCTTGATGCGTGTACATCGATGTACACTACCCAATTTCGCCTCATCCACGCTGACCTTGAGTTTGCTCAACAAATCAACGCTTCTAGTGAAAACTCGACCCATTAATCCGAAAATCTCATTTTCCATGGTTCAACATATCCAGATAGAGTGAGCTTGGGTTTGCCCAACAACCCAACTCTATAAGAACTCTGTTCTCCCATATTAATGGAAGCGTTAGTTTTCATATTATTCGAGGGTTTCGTGTCTCATCTTCTTCTTCTCCAAGCTGTAGGATTATAGTCACCATGACTATATGGAATGATTTAGGGCATTTCATCAATCACATTGAGTCTATACCTAAAATCATCCATCATCCCACCTTTGCATGTTGTTGTAGTCGACTGGTGCATGTTCTAGTCGACTGGTGCATGTGCCAGTCGACTGGAACTTGTGCTAGTCGACTATAGGATATTGTGCATGTTCCAATCGACTGGAATTGATTACTGTGCACTTTCCAGTCGACTGGAACATATTATAGTCAACTGGAATCCATTTTCCAGTCGACTGGAACATATTATAGTCGACTGGAATTCACTTTCCAGTCGACTGGAACATATTATAGTCGACTGGAATTTGGCCTGCTCTCTAATCGGCTAATTTCTCAATCCGTGTAGATCCAATTCACAATACCAAGTGTAATATCCTTTATTATGATGTACCAATGAAACACTTTCATTGTACGATGCTTACCATATATAGTCGAACTATACATGAAACTTGCAATCGATGAATACACTCTTATTCATTTAGATTTCCAAATAATTCGAGAATATCAAATTATCACCCTAAGTATCTCTAGGTAGTCTACACTTTATCAAGACTACTTCGGCACTTGTCACAAAATTTGTGACGGCCAAAACAATCAAGATAAGGGAATATACTAACGAGACGCTAATGAGACACATTTGACATCCTAAATTGTTTGGAAACCCGATTTCAAGAAAATCATTTAGGCAAGCATACAAAATCAATATAACACATTTTTAATCACATTAAAAATGATTCAAGGCATTGGAACTGAAAAATACACAATTTCTTAGTTCAAACAAAACAGCTCCAGCAATTTTCTCAAAACTGCCAAGCTCTGTGTTTTGCTTGAAAAATCCATTGAAACAATTTCAATAATTCTGAGAAAATTACTAAGGTTATTACATGTTCCCAACATGCTCCATGAATGTTTGTAGGATTTATTTCCATCAAAACTCATCCAACCTCAGCAACAAGTCCAATGTAGAATCTGTGTTCCTCAACACAGTTATTCCCAGCAGCACACAATAAATTCTCAAATAAATAGTAAATCACCATGAAAACATTTTTCCATTCTCATAGACATTAATAAACATCTTAGAGACATGTTGGTGAAAGAAAATCTGAAAAACCATTTTTCTACAATTTATTCTCAAATTTATAAGCATGCCTGTTCAGTGAATGTGCACAAAGACAGCAATCAGAACATTAGGGAATAAATTAGCAAAACCATATCAAATCACATTGATAAATTCCGGGCTTCCACAGACATATGCAACAACATCTTGTGAACATATCTGAGCAAGAAAATTTCGAAAACTATATCTCATACTGAATTTGAAATTCAACACATACAACATGCATCATCATCATAAGCTATAGCAACTCCGACCTAGTCATGGTTTCGTTGTTATATACGACACAAGTGGCTCTGATACCACTGTAAGAAAATTCCGGTGTGAGCATCACATGCCCATGGTGCGGAAAACAAAAATTTTTATTCCAGGACCTTCCCGAAAGCCAGGATCCATGTGTATATATATAACAAACGCAAACCGAACGACCAAAGGAGACCGTCTCTAACGGTATCCACGCAGAGATCGGAAAACCTAACCGGGACAAACCCTTTAACCCGGGAATAGCTAGAACAAATTAAAGACTGCTAGATCTTACCTTTGTTCTATGGAGAGCTTGGATTAAAGATGGAGAAGCTTGAATAAAAGCTTGAAGATGAAGCCTTTGGAGAAGATGATCGATGATGGCTTGAGAGAGAGAAACTCTTTCTCTTCAACTCCTTTGGTTTTCTTTAAAACCCACGAAGATCATCTCTTAAAAAGAAAGAAACTCTTTTCTTCTCCTTTTTTAAACCAAGTCCAACGATCATCCTCCATCATCTTTCAAGTTTTTGTCTTTATTCATTTAATGAAAGTGATGACTAAGCAAAATGATGGAAGGTTCTTCCATCTTCCTCCTCCATCCATGTGCATAACATATATATATATATATATATATATATATATATATATATATTAATTAATTAATTAATCATATATATATATGTATATATATTGCTGAAGTGGTCCAGTCACACTGGGGTCGGTCCTACCGAGTCCCGGTAGGGAAAAATCACCGGAGACCTGTCTCAGCAATATCGATGTCGCGATCTCATCGGGACATATCTCGATCTCATCAGGATCCATTTAATCCTATTGCTCTCCATATATTGGAACTCTGTCCAAAACTATTTTAAAAATTCTCCGAGACACTCTTATGCGTGTGACCCATTAGGTTCCCGGTTATGTTGGCCACTTAGATTAACGCTTAATCTAAGCAAGTCATGAGCGGTATCTAGCAATACATCATGACCCCCAATTGACCAGAAAGTAATTGGTTTGACGAATGAATATATATCCATCATGGACCATATCACGAACCTTTCCATAGACAATTACCGTGCAATTCGTCCTTTCACCATCCTATACCCCACTTGGTTATGAGTATGGGCAATGTGTCAACTCACTAGATCGACTACGCCAAATCTAGTCCAGTGATTTCTGTTCTTGTCACGACTCATTACTTTATATGTCATCAAGACACTCTTCACGACATACATACTCCGGCCAGAGATTTCTAAGTAATGTCCCTGACAAGAGGCCATGGGTATCATCTTCTGCTATCACAGAAGTGGTGAATCCTCTATTGGCTACTCAATTACCTTGAATACCTCAAGTTCGCACTCCAAGCACCACCCTATGAGCGACCTCTCGCGGCAACAAGGAATGGAGTCAAAGCACGTAATCAAGATCCAAGATATCCTCGAGCACCTCAAGTCTAAGGATACTTGCACCATTGCTATGATGAGATTATCACTGACATTAGAATAGGACATCCATGTGATGATCTCATGGTAGGTCATCCAATGTACTTACTAACCTCTAGTAAGCATCCACATCTCAACCCTAAATATCTCATATTTACAGTTTCTGAGATCCACCGCTTGATCAAATCAAGGAGCTTGAGATGTGTTAGTCTTCCGGATTACCGATGTCCAGCCTCGAGAATCCTATGACTAGGATAATTTAGATATTGACATAATTGCACATGATAGGAATCTCGATGGTATGATCACATCATAATTTCCTTCATGCTATGTCATATATCATGGACTTCATTAATTTGATTACGATCTATATCGCTCATAAATAATGAACAACAAATTAATGAAATATGCCTTTCTTTATTTATTTATAAAGAATGTACACAAATTTGTACAAAATGCGCTAAAGGCGATTGCCTTTAGGGCACTACTCTAACACAGTCGAGTTGGGGTTTATTGTTGTGTAGTTAGATTAGCTTAATTATAGTTTTATTAAGCGTTGAATAATGTAATGTGTTGTGGGTTTGTTTATGTAGAATTTTGTGCTTAAATATATGAAGTCTCATATATGTCAACTTGTGATCTTGTTGATTCTCTTTTATCTGCCTAGTTGTGTTTGATATTGAGTTGATGCTAGATTTCATTTGACCCATTGCATAGGCAAATCCACCGCACACACTAAGATGCTTTTAACAAGGTTTTAAGCAATGGAATTCATTGATTAAAGCCTTGGACTTAAAGAATCCTTTAAGGTTCTGAGGCTCAAGAGCATTCAATGGGGTCTTGAGAAATGGAGTTGAGAGAGACAGTAGTCCATCAATTAAGACCCTGGACTTAAAGATAGTTCTTTAAGGTTTACCATTCAAACTTAGTGATTTCTAATCCCACCGCACACACTAAGATGAGCTTAACGGGATCTTGAGCAATGGAGTTCATTAATCAAGATCCCGGACTTAAAGAATCCTTTAACGTTCTAGGGCTCAAGAGCACCTAATGGGGACTTGAGAAATGGAATCGAGAGTGACAGGAGTCCATCAATCAAGACCCTGGACTTAAAGATAGTTCTTTAAGGTTTACCATATAAACTTAGTGATTTCTAATCCCACCGCACACACTAAGATGAGCTTAACGAGATCTTGAGCAATGGAGTTCATTGATCAAGATTCCGGACTTAAAGAATCCTTTAACGTTCTAGGGCTTAAGAGAACCTAATGGGGACTTGAGAAATGGAATCGAGAGTGACAGGAGTCCATCAATCAAGACCCCGACTAATGGCCAATTGACTAATTTGCTCCCTCAGTTCTTGAAAATTTTTATTCGTCTGAGCCTGAAATTGTGCTGAATCAGTTTGAAATTGAACCAAACTCTGCAGTTGTGTATTGGTGGTCAATTGAGCAGTAGTCAACTGTGACATGAGATCCTCTAAGGTGAAAATTCGGTCGCCATAATTAGGCCTCGGATATTGCTGCTGCTGCTGCGGTTGAGGCTGACGTTGCTGACTACTCTGACCTTGCTGCCCATTCCCATATCTCAGATTGGGATGATCCCTCCATCCTGGATTGTAAGTATTCGAATAGGGATCATATTTCCTTTGAGGCTGATAATTATCATTGAGCGCCTTAACTTCAGCTTCTATAGTATCATCTTGCAGAGTCGGACAAGCATCTGTAAAATGATCCTGAAATCCACAAATGTGACAAATAGGGACTTGTGGTCCCTTGGTTACAACATTTGCATTGACATTATTGGCATGGGAAGAATTAATAACTTGCCTCTCCAACAATTCAGCAATTTTTTCAAGTCTACTTTCAAGTTTAGAACTACTTACCTCATGGACACCTCGAATGTGTGTGTCCGAACGATACCCGAACTGCTAAAGATTTGCAGCCATTGCTGCAATTAAGTTTCTGGCCTCCTGAGGTGTCTTGTTCACTATGGCTCCCCCACTAGCAGCATTAAGAATCTTCCTATCATTTAGTAACATCTCATCATAGAAGTACTGAATAAGGAGCTGCTCTGTAATTCCATGCTGAGGAAAACTTGCGCAAAGCCTCTTGAATCTCTCATAATATTTATACATGTTTTACAGATCTCTTTGTCTCGATGCCACAAATCTCTCTGAAAACTAGCACTCTCGGACGCCGGAAGTATTTTTCTAAATATAACCTCGCCATATCAGGCCATGTATCCACTGTCCCAGGGGGGAGATAGTACAACCAGTCTCTAGCTGCGCCCTATAAGGAAAAAGGGAAAGCACGCAACTTCAGCTGATCCTCAGTTATGCCTCTCGATTTAAATCCAGAATATACCACATGAAAATCCTTGAGATGTCTGTTCGGGTCGTCAGAAGGTAACCCATGAAATTTCGACAATGCCTGAATCAACCCAGCCTTCAACTCGAACCCATCATCTACAAATTCTTCAGATACATAGAGGTTGATCCTCTACTGGTGGTGCAAGCATATCCCTCAAAGTTGCAGGAGCTCGATTTCTGGCTAATTGTGCAGGTGGAATAGGTCGCTGATCTGCCATCGCTGCTTCTTCAAAATCTTCCAATAACTCGGTCTCAAAGGTAGGCAAATTCTCGGTTTGGTCAGGCAAGACTTGCACGGATGTAGAAGCTTGTCTCTTACGCACTTTGTGGCTTTCCGAGTTGTTTTGCGCCTTCTATCTTCTTCGGATCGAACAATAAATCACCCGCGAAACACAATGCCGCATGCAAACACTAAAAAGAAGAAAAGAAAAAAAAATGATTAGCAACACAAATAAACAAAAACTTGAACACCAATCCCCGGCAACGACGCCAAAATTTGATGGTGTGTCAAACCAACAAAAATAAATTCCTACTCTAGAACACTTAAGCGAGTAAAGTAATGAATAGGGTCGAACCACAGAGACCAATGAAGTAATTATTTATTTGTGCGAAATCAAAAATAAAATATAAAATAAAAATATAAAGAGAGTTGATTTGGGGATGATTAATTTTAAAACACGAAATCACGCCGGAAGAAATTAAAAATAAGATTGAAAATAATATGAATAAAAGCCTAGCCAAGGTACTCTCCCGTTTGATACCGTAATTCAATCATAGACTTAAAAATATAAATTTCGTTCATTCCTATGGACAAAGTTATAGCAGATCGTGAACAGGACAAATCTACCAATCTATTCGTAATTATTCGATAACCCCGAGTAAAGCTCCGCAGATTATTACCCTAACCAATTAGACTATTCCCGAGTAAAGCTCCGCAGAATATAATCTATGGCAGTGATAGACTCTAATGGACCATTGTCTTAGCCAATGTAATCGAATAAATTGAATCTATTTAGACCAAATTATTTAATCTCATTAATTTCTTAATTAAAATTAATTCGTCACTCGATAGACAACAATCACGGATTAACTAATCTATTCGGCAATTTATCATCAAGTCGATCAATTAACAGGCCTCATTAATTAACAAACTCAACAATAATAAATCGATTAAGCGCAGAGATTAAATAAACATAAGAAATAAACGAAAACAATTAAACCATAGGAGTCTCACGAACTACATGCATCAAACGTAAAGTACCTTGTCTAGATTAAAAATTAGCTACACATAGTACTAGTCTCTATCTATTAAGAAATGAAATTGACAAATAAAAATGGAGTTCACTTCACTGTTACCAAACAAGCCTCAACACCTGAGATGCTGTCCACTGTCGTGCCTTTAATGGTAGTGAAAAATGTCAAATTCTTTCCAGTCCCAAAGCCAATGCCGTCGTCACTTCTTTATTGCTGACTGTGTTTCTTCTTAGCTGTCGAAAACTCCCCAGTTGCTGTCGTCGTCCCCTCTTCTTTTAATATCAAAAATGGTCTCTAAAAGCTCTCCCAGACTCCACTGTTGCAATCTCTAACTTTTTGATATATTTTCTAGCTTCCTCTCTGTTGCTGTCACTGTTCTTCAAAGTTGTCGTAAAAAAACCCTTTGTATCTTTTGAACAAAAATATATATCTATTCCTAGGAGTTGTCGTCAACACCTTGTCCCCCTCTTAGGTTTTTGTTCCCTTCATTAAATGATGTGGGCCTCCTTCATAATGTTTCCTCTTTAATGAATAAAATGGGGCCCATGTAATCTATATGTCAAAATAAAGCTTCATGCCATAACTTGACTTAGTCAACAAAGAGGGCTGTTATTGAGGCCCAAATCTCAAGGTAAATTTGTAGGTGGTAATCTGCCAGTACAGCACTGTGTTACTTTCAACATGATCATGTTGAAATGCTCTTCAGTTCCAGATTAGCCATTTCCACTCCAAATTGCATCACTTTGGTATTTCATCACCTAGAACACACAAAGACACGAATTATCATAGAAACACAAGCAAAACGTCACAAAATCCTACCAAAAGAAGATAAGACACAAAGACTTAATATGACAAAATGCAAGTTATCATCCCTCGTTATATTCGGGACGTTAGTGGCAATGCAATGGTTGATAGTCAATTTTGGAAAGGGACCAAGTGTTGGCTACACTCAAGGATAATTTGCAACGTCCTCAAACTCGTATGAAGTTGTATGCAGACCAAAATCAACGCGAGGTTGTCCTGAATGTAAGTGATTGGGTCTATGTGAAGTTACGTCCCTTCCGTCAGAATTCGATCCGGCTGCAGCGACATTTGAAGCTTGGCAGGAAGTATTTCGGACCTTATCAAGTGTTGGCTAGTGTAGGAGAGGTTGCATACAAGTTAGATTTGCCGGCTTCAGCACACATCCATTTGGTTTTCCATGTGTCTCTGTTGAAGAAGTGTATTGGCAATCCTTCTCAACAGGTTACTCCCCTTCATTTGGTGGATTCCTCTGCTGCTATGCTTTTGCAGCCTGTGGCAATTTTGGATTCTCGATTAGTGCAGAGAGGCTCTTCTTTGGTGGTTCAGTGGCTTATACAGTGGGAGGGCTTATAGGTGTCCGAGGCAACTTGGGGGGATAAGCAACATATGCTCCAACTTTTTCCTACATTGAACCTTCCACTTCAAGGGGATGGCAATGTTATGATCAGTGCAGAGCCCAATCATGAGGACAGGTCAGTGGTGAATTAGACCATAAGAAGGAGCTCGAGAAGAAGGTTTGCTTCTAGACGAATGAACGGTTATGAATGGGATTACACGCTGGCATGAGATACATCAGAGCATAACAGAATAACAGCATGAAGTCAGGATCCTTTCTATTTAGCTATGAATTGCAGGGAATGTGATATATGAAAAATATTGTTCTGCCATTTCTGGTTCTTTTTTTTTTCTCATCTCAAATTCTCCCTAGATTCTCATCTCTTTCTTGTAATTCTGCTTATAGAATTGTCATTTCCCGAAAAATATCAATAACAATTCCTCCATTTTCCCTTTCACAACTTGCTTCATTTATTAACACGTTACATTATGTCTGCTTATCTTGTTTTCTTCTTCTTCTTCTTCTTCTTCTACAGACTCTTTTAACACGGACCTTCTACTTTCATGCATGGAAGAACTGAAAAATGGACGGGCAGTTAGTATACCGAATTATGACTTCAAGACTCATAAACGCACAGATCATAGACGTCAGCTATAGAATCAACTTCAGAAAATGCAGAAGATGATCCCTATGTCCTAACATCTTTCTTTAAACTATATGGCATTTGTTTCTTGAAAGCAGTGCTCTGGTTTTAATGCTCCATGTTTTTGGTCAAGTGTAGGTTAATCCTTCAGATGTCATTATAGCAGAGGGAATATTAGTTCTTCACGATGCTCGGGTCCGTGATCTCATGAACATGAGGGTCTTCGTTGATACAGGTTCTTTTCCCATTATCTCATGGGTAGTAGCATTCTTATATGTAAACAATAATCACGCAATCATTTCACCAACACATTTTGACCTTAGGTTTCACGAAGAATTCAACGTGATACGTCGAAGAGGAAGAAATATTCGAACGTGCTTGATCAAGTCGAGAAAGTTCATCTTTTGCACCTTTTGGAACATAGAAATTCATCTACTAAGCTCCACTATGTAGGTACTACTTTATGCATTTTGACTTCTTGGGCTTTTTCGATTCCTCGACTACGATTTACTTGCAATTTGGCAAGATGCTAGATTTGTGAAGCCCACTTGAAAAATTCATACCGCCTTCAAAAGTTTGCAGATATAATAATCCTCGAGCTGCGGACAATGATGTTGCAATTGACTTGATAGTACAACATACTCGCATAAAGCTTGGCCAAAGATGATTTGTGTAAAATATATCCCAATGATTTTGTAATATCTCGACATTTCGTAACCTAGCTTGATATGTCGAGATTCTTTGGAACATAAGTGAGGTACCGATATATAGTTTCCGATTCACGATAGAAAGTTTCTCATGTTTCGAGTACTCAGATTCGTGGGATGCACACACTTATACGTGATGTCAACACAACAAAGCACGACTTTGTATTTTACATGCATGGTCGATTGGCCTGGTAAGGGAGAGTATAGAGACCAAGTTCTTGGCTTTTCATGGGAAGTGATCTGCTTTCTAGGAATGTTTCAAGTTGTTGAGCATGGTCTTGGTCACCTCTCTTCACGTAAAGACAGATCACAGCTCCAACAGTAAAAACTCATTGGCATCATTTCCTTCAACATGATCAAGCATTCCACCATCATCATCATCTCCTAATTTACCTCCTTGTCTATTATAAACTTGAGACCAATGAACATGATACATTAATGTCGTTATGCTCATGGAAAATTTGATGGGTCGAGACGTTGTGATTTGATGATCTACAAGATCCGTGTACCCCACGTCGTTTTACGTAAAGATTATGCAGGTGTCAATCATTAAGAGGTACGAGTTGTTTCTACCGCCTATATAGCTATGGGAATGTATATCATCATTGGCACGTTGGGAAAATGAGATCTTTTAACCAGCGATGTTCACCGTTCATTTCCTAATGACAATGAGGAGAGCATGGAAAATGCATTGAGAGCATGCCGCAGGAATCAAAATCGCAAAATCCTCATCCATAGCGAGGGTAATAATGGACTGACAGTGTTTGTAAAGGATACTTGACCCACATGCCTCATTCTTGTAAGAAGAAATAGAAACAGAAATTTACGTGGCTCCAAGTGTTTCTGCAGTTGATTTATGAGAAGTCGTCTGCGCTATATCAAGCGACAAGTCTTGTTGCTTGACCCAGCTTCTCGCTTCAGTTTGTAAAGTCACCATCTTTGAGCAGGGGAATCCTGCGATGATATATTGTTATTTCTTTTGATGTCGTTGTCTCACATCTCCGGATGAACAGGAATTCTGCAGTGAAACCTATATCATTGCTTCTTAGCAAGGGTGTTCGAATGTAGCATCATCTTCCCGAACCTTATTGTAAGTCTCAAGTGATTTTTCTTTACAAGTCGTAACATTAGTTCTACATCGTCACACCCAACATTTTAATCTGAGCACCTCAAGGAATTCATGTTGTTTGCAAGAAATTCCCAAAGCTCAAGATTGTTACATCGAAATTGATGAGATGTTGGACAAAGATACATGAGTGATCCTAGGTATGGGGGAATTTGCAGATCGATACTTCGGCACAAGCAGCAATTAGCATTCACAAAAGTGTTGCAGCAGCCAAGATGCCAACTTCTCATAGAAATTATCAGAAGAGATCACTTTTTTTTCATTTTGTTGCTTCTTGTGCATTCAATTTTGTTCGGCCTAGCAGAGAGCATTCATTTTGGTAGATCATATAGAACATGGTGCCAAAAATAATACTTGTTATATATAAAATAATCACTATTATTAGGTCTGAATCATTTGGGAACTGTATGTGAATTACAATTTGAACTAATTTGATGGAGAAACGGATGTGTCTATGTTAGGAAGTGTCATCTTCCATCCACCAATTTTGATCGGCATTGGTAATGGAGATAAATTTATCAACATTTTGATAATTCTAAAAAATTATAAATGGTTAAAAGTCACAACGCTACAGTTTTGTTTATTAATGATTTTAAGTCCGTAGGTTTCTTTTTGGTCGATCTTGAGTCTCGGACTTAATGCTTGCGCTTTGATATTATATCTTTTGCAATGTTATTTTTATTTGTTGAATTTTAAATTGAAACTCGAAAATGATCGTAAAATCTTTTAGATTTATGTTATTTTAAATTGAAGCTCGAAAATGATTGTAAATTCTTTTAAATTTATGTTATTTTAAATTGTAACCCGAAAATGATTGTAAATTAAACAATTAACTCAAGTATTTGACATAATTTTCCATTTCCATCTACAAAACAAACATACTTATCTATAATAACAACTTAGCCAACTAATTAGACAATTCAAGCACCGTTATTGAAAACAAAATCTAAAAAGTGAACCCTCATGTCAGAATTTATCTACACATATAGAGAAAGAAGTTTATATATTTACATTTGGAATCATTTCAAAATAATGTTGTAAAAATCTTTTTTAATTAGTATATACTCATTTTATAATCACAATTATCGGTTTTTCTCTTTGTCCCAATTCTTCTTCACATTATTTTGTTTAAAATTAAGATTCATCTCCATATCATTTTCGATGATTATTTATTTTTATTTGAGTGCATACTTTTTAACATTATTTTATTCAAATTTAAGAATCATTTTACTAGACAATAAATGTGATCTTTAAGCATTGTGAAATGTAGTATGTTGCTATAATTTATATTTTAGTTTCTTATTTATCAAATTATTTTAAATTTGTATTTAAATTATTTTACTTAATCTTTCATCATTAAAACATAAGAATTATATTATATTATATTATATATATTATTTTATAAAAACTTGTTGAGAATATAGTGTCGTGAATACAAAATAGTCGTATATATATAGACTAAAAAATTATACTGAATAAAAGAGCTTCTATAAAGAAAAAAGTTATACAAGACTAATAAAAACAAAAGACATAACAAATTAAATACTGAAACAACAATTATGTCGCTAAAAAAAAGCAGCAACTGTTGACTTGCTATATTAGCAGCTCTCGGAGAAGACCGGAGAACCTACAACTAATATTATATATCAATATATTAGTATTTTAAATAAGTTACTTTTAATTTTAAATCTAAATTTATTTAAAATAACTTACCACAAGATAAGAGATGCTCTTAAATAAGGATGAATGATCCAACTTTCGGAAGATTTTTCCGTAGCCATTTTCACCCCATTTTTCTCCATAAGAATTTTTTATCTTCCAATACAGGGTACCTTGGTGGGATCCAAATCCTACTATTAGTACTGCATGCAATCCAACATAAGCATCGTTCTGATTCTCACGGCCCCTGTAAATGCCCTGTCACAAAATTTTTGTTATAATAAGATTCTAAATAATTTTATAATGAATAATAAATAATTAAAACTTACCCCTTTCCAATCTAAAAAACTTTTATATACTTCCATACTTCCTACAACCGGCTGCTTCAAGATAACTTTTAAGAGCTCGGAGTCATCAGCCGGTTCCTTCACTTCAAAATTTGATATCTATACAACTTGCTTGTCCTACAATAATAATTTAAAAAGTAAAACATAAGAAATTAAGAAATTAAATGTAAATTAATTATAAAATTTAATTATTAAAATTTCTTACATTTTTTCTTTTTTTGATATCATATTTCTCATCTCGTAGTTTTTGATATGGGCAATCTGCTTCTCTTGCTAATCCATTTTCTTGAATCCACTTATAAGCCTTCTTTAGATTAGTGATGGAAGTCTTGTTCCCGGATGTTGGCAGCACACAGTTTATCAATTCTTGAACCGAAAGTTGTTTTTTCTCGTAAAATTTTTTCGGTGGTTGTCCCTCTTCGTCCATATTGTATAAGGCCTCCACTGCATTTGCTATTGCGTGTGCCCAACAAGTTTCTTCATAAAATAATATAAAATATAATATAATTAGAATTATTAGTAAGTAAAATAATTAAATATGAGTTAACTAAGAAATAAAAATATGAGTATTACCATCTTTCCGAGATTTCACATCGCCTAATAGGACATTTCTTGATGTCCAATCAAATGATTCTAATTTTAATCAAGATAATGTTAGAAAAAATTTAATTTAAATAAGGATAAAATAAAACTCATCTTCCATGTCAATTATCTCGGAGCGATGAGCCCATATTCACCGAAGCGAAAAAGCTAAGAACTATAGAGTGTAATAATATTCAAGTTTGCTCTTGCAATTTCTACTCAGTTATTTCTCAATACCACCAACTCATTCGCTTAGGCCTTGAGGTTAGTCTTTTATGAATCATCATATATAATAATGACTTATATCCGGTGAAAGCTTTTAACGAGGAGCGAGAGGATCGAGGCATAGAATTGACATTTCACTTTCGAGCTACAAGAACGCAAAGGGATATCAGAGAGACAGCATGATGGTGCCCAAAGAAGGTTTGAGAAGCATTTTCTTTGAAGGACAACAGTTGCCATGACGAGTTTGAGATTTCGACATTTTAAGGCCCCTTGGTTGGGTATGCTCGGCATATAACATGCCTCCTAATGCCCAACATGTCACCGTCCATAGGTGGTCATCGGAGAAGATTTCTCTCAAACCCTCCCAGAACGACGTGTCATTGAGGTTTTGGCGTTTTCCATGAGCTTGACACATTGCCTACAAAGTCAATGCTACGTTAGATGTTCCAAAAGAAGAATGTGAAGAAGAAGACGAATGGCGTTTGTTGAGACTTGATGAACAAGAGACGCAGATTGCTACAATTTGGAAGAAAGGGAGATTGTGAAGATGAATGGTGTTTGTCAAGACTTGATTAACAAGATCATGTCCTCAGTCCTAGTTGTCTGCATCTATTTACACTATTCCACTGTCTTTTACCATCGAGTTCTTTTACATATTTGTACCTCTAATAAATGCTAATTTATGGTACTTAAAATTTCGTTGCTTAAAACCTTAAGTTTCGGCTTTTTCTAAAAACAATTATGACCATAGATGTTTGATTTTAAACTATTAATTAGTTAAAATAATTTAAATTAAAAAGAAATAAAAATATAATCGCATCATAAAATAATTCCATTTCGATTAAGAAAATCACTTTTTGACAAAAAAAATTGACATAAACTCCCAATAATCAATTAGTTTTAATGAAGATAATTAGATTTTCTATCTATATATATATATATATATATATATATATATATATATATATATATATGTTTTGGTTCACCGAGCAAAAAAGCTAAGAACTATAGAGTGTAATAATATTCAAGTTTGCTCTTGCAAGTTCTACTCAAGTTATTTCTCAATACCACCAACTCATTCGCTTAGGTTTTGAGGTTAGTCTTTTATGAATCTGTCATATATAATAATGAATTATATCCGGTGAAAGCTTTTAACGAGGAGCAGTAGTGACTGAGGCATAGAATTGATATTTCACTTTCAGAGATACAAGAACGTAAAGGGGATATGCAGAGACAGCATGATGGTGCCCAAAGAAGGTTTGGAGAAGCATTTTCTTTGAAGGACAACGGTTGCCATGACGAGTGAACAACTGAATATGACAAGCTATTTAGGATATTTAACATATAAATAAGCTCAAAAATAAAATTTTCAATATTCAACATATAAAAGACTACTTACAGGTATTTGTTCCTGTTCTTCAACATCTTGCTATGCAATGTCAACTTCTTGTAGTTCTTGTTCTGCAACATCTTGCTCTGTAACGTCAACTTCTTTAGCTTATTAAAGCAAATTTAATAGGCAGTAAATAAGAAGAACCCAGATAAACAATCATATTATAAGCAAGAAAATCGATAGCTCGAGATTGAATCTTGAGAAGAGAAGAAGAAGTTTTAATCACTTAATTTAGTATTCCATCCGTAAAGCAAATTTAATAGGCAGTAAATAAGAAGAACCCAGATAAACAATCATACTATAAGCAAGAAAATCGATAGCTCGAGATTGAATCTGGAGAAGAGAAGAAGAAGTTTCGGTAGGGAGGCTTAAAGAAGTGAAACACGTCGAAGGGTAAAGTTGTCTTGGAGAAGAATATAGGTAGGGATCGGTATTATGTATACCTAAAATTACATAATGATACTCTTAATGATTAGTTATTCTTTATTTGTTCCTAAACAAAAATAGGTTTAAGCAATGGAATAGAAATATGGTAAGAATAGAATAGCTATTCTGTTGAATCAGGCTATACATTTTCTATATGCCACATATAGAAAATGTATATGTTTTGTTTTTGTTAAAAGTAAACTCAGGCAATTACTTTTGTTGTTGTTTTGTTTTTCCATGTGGGTATTAAGAGGCTATATAAATAAAACTCATCAAATTGTACAGTCAAGGTCTTTATGTCAATCTAACATTATTTGTTTCAACCAGGTTTTTCATCAATATAGTCTCTGAATTGATGAGAAGAAAATACTAAAACCTTAAATTTGTTTTTTGGTATCAATTAAAGCGTTTGATGAACATCGATAATGTTTGAGAAGGAAACAAGAGGCTATGACATAGGAGTAAAGCTTTGTCACCCAGCAAAAACAACAATTTTAATATAATTGGAAATAAATGATAAAAAGTTATATTAATTTGGAACAAATTTAATCTATTTTTAATAAATTATATGTGAAACAAAGGACAAAGTCCACCAAACAATGGTATTCTATGATGATAGCGACAGCAAAGATAGCAATAGAGGTTTTAGCAATAGTGACTGTGTCTTGTCAAACAGGTTAATGAAAGTGATATAATCTATTCATTTATTTATTGGTAGTATAGGTCATCTAGATGTTAATAACTTAACAGGCTGCAACAGAATATTGGTGCCAAGATGCACTCATTATGCTATTGCTTTAGAAAATGAAGATAAGGTTTGATGATAATTATTCAATTCATTTTGCTAAATTGAATTGTTTCCTTATCTATTGTTATAAGTCCATTTGAATTCTCTTTTGCAGGGAATGGATTCCAATATGACATTGCTTTCTCGATGCTCCTCTGTGATATCACCCTCCTCCCTCGTTGCCTCGTCTGTCCCTCCATCTCAGCCAATTTCATGTTAGGAAGTGTCATCTTCCCATCCACCAACTTTGATTGGCATTGGTAACGGAGATAAATTTATCAACATTTTTGAAAATTTTAAAAAATTATAAATGGTTAAACATCATTAATATACAACACTACAGTTTTGTATATTAATGACTTTTAAGTCGTGAGGTTTCTTTTTGAGTCAGTCTTGAGTCTCCAGACCTAATGCTTGCAGTTTTGATATTATATCTTTTGAAATGTTATTTTTATTTGTTGAATTTTAAATTTAAACTTGAATTATTTTAAATTTATGTTATTTTAAATTATAACCCGAAAATGATTATAAATTAAACAATTAACCCAAGTATTTTACATAATTTTCCATTTCCATCTACAAAACAAACCTACTTATCTACAATAACAACTTAGCCAACTAATTCGACAATTCAGGCACCGTTATTCAAAGACAAAAATCTAAAAAAGTGAGCTCTCATGTCAGAATTTATCTACACACAGAGAGAGAAGTTTATATATTTACATTTGGAATCACTTCAAAATAATGTTGTAAGAATCTTTTTTTAATTGGTATATACTCATTTTATAATTACAATTTTCGGTTTTTTCTTTGTCCCAATTCTTCTTTACATTATTTTATTTAAAATTAAGATTCATCTCCATATCATAGTTTATAATTATCTATGATTACTTATTTTATTTGAGTTGATTCTTTTTAACATTATTTTATTTAAATTTAGGAATCATTTGACTAGACAATAAATATGATCTTAAGCATCGTGAAATGCGGTATGTTGGTATAAACTACATTTTAGTTCCTTATTTATCAAATTATTTTTAATTTTGTGTTTGAATTATTTTACTTAATCTTTCATCATTAAAACATGATAATAATTCTAATTATATTATATTATATATATTATTTTATTAAAAACTTGTTGAGAATATAGTGTCGTGAATGCAAAAATATCGTATATAATATGGACTAAAAATTATATGAGAAAAAGAGTTTCTATACAGTAACAAGTCATATAAAACTAATAAAAAGCAAAAGACATTACAAATTAAATATTGAAACAATAATTATGGGACTAAAAAAGCAGTAACTATTGACTTGCTACACTAGCACCTCTCGAATAAAGTCAGAGAACCTACAACTAATATTATATATCAATATATTAGTATTTTAAATAAGTTATTTTTAATTTTAAATCTAAATTTATTCAAAATAACTTACCACGGGATAAGAGATGCTATTAAATAAGGATGAATGATCCGACTTTCGAAAGATTTTGCCGTAGCTATTTTCACCCCATGCTCTTCCCTGAGAGTTCTTGATCTTCCAATACGGGGTACCTTGGTCGGATCCAAATTCCACTATTAGTACTGCATGCAGTCCAATATATTTACCCTTCTGACTCACACGGCCCCTGTAAATGCTATGTCTAAAATTTTTGTTATAACAAGATTTTAAATAATTTTATAATGAATAATAAATAATTAAAATTTACCCCTTTCACGTATGAAAAACTTTTGTATACTTCAATACTCCCTACAACCGATTGCTTCAAGATAACTTTTAAGAACTCGGAGTCATCAACCGGTTCCTTCACTTCAAAATTCGATATATACACAACTTGTTGTTCCTACAATAATAATTTAAATAATAAAACATAAGAGATTAAAAAATTAAATGTAAATTAATTATGCAATTTAATTATTAAAATTTCTTACATTTTTTCTTTTTTGTAGTCATATTTCTCATCTCGTTGTCTTCGGTACGGGCAATCTGCTTCTCTTGCTAATCTATTGCCTCGAATCCACTTATAAGCCTTTTTTAGGTTAAGGATGGAAGTCCTATTTTCCGATGATGGCAGTACACAGTTTATCAATTCTTAGATTGATAGTTCTTTTTTCTCGTAAAATTTTTTCGGTGGTTAACTCTGTTCATCCATATTGTTTAAGACTTCTACAGCATTTGCTATAGCATGCTCCCAACAAATTTTTTTGTAAAATAATATAAAATAAAATATAATTAGAATTATTAATAAGTAAAATAATTAAATATGAGTTGAATGAGAAATAAAAATAGGAGCATTATCTTGATATTGGGATTTCACATAAGCTAATATAACATTTCTTGCTGTCCAATCAAATGATTCCTAATTTTAAACAAGATAGTGTTAGGAGAGAAATTAATTTAAATAAGGATAAAATAAAAAATCATGTAGCATATAGCATGCCTCCTGATGCCCAACATGTCACTGTCCTTAGGTGGTCATCAGAGAAGATTTCTCTCAAACCCTCCCAGAGCGACATGTCATTGGGGTTTCGGCGTTTTCCATGAGCTTGACACATTGCCCACAAAGTCAATGCTACGTTAGATGTTCCAAAAGAAGAATGTGAAGAAGAAGACGAATGGCGTTTATTGAGACTTGACGAAAAAGAGATGTAGAGGGAGATTGCTACAATTGGAAGAAATTCGTAATGGACAGGAAGAAGACGAATGGTGTTTGTTAAGATTTTTTTTTGAATACATGGGAGAAGAAAACAAAAACTACTGAGGGAGAGAGTGACTGTACAAGACACTGTGAGAATCACGAGACATAGTAGCAAAGACAAGCGACGGAGCCTCCTGAAGAGAGTGTACCTCGGGGCTGGCATAAGCAGCAAGAGCAGCAAGACTGTCCGCACACTGATTGCCTTCCCGATAGACATGGTGAAACTTCAAGTCCCAAGCTCGAGATAATAGCTCCCGAATACCTGCCACCAAAAATGAATAGTCAGTCGAAGGGACTCTAGATGTGGATAAGATGTTAATTGCCTCCAGGGAATCCATTTCAATGATAACTCGTTGGAAACCCCGAGACCACGCCAATTGAGGTCCCGAGTAGACGCCCCAAATTTCTGCAGCAAGGGGAGAGCTCCGGCCGATGTGGTGAAGAAAACCCCCGCACCATTGGCCACTACAATCCCTTGACAGCCCGCCGGCCGAGGCAATATGGGCCCCACTCTGAACAACTCCATCCGTATTGAGTTTGACTCAGCCTGCCGGGGGCTTGACCCAGCCTACCAACTGGCCCACAGCTAACCCCTGAGACCCATGCACACTCCCCTCAATAATGCGAGCTCGGACTATCCAGTGGACATAATGCAAGACCGCCCGATGTCCGTCAGTAGGCCATGTGAAGCCCTCCTCAAAAATAGATTTATTGCGCCAGTGCCAAATGAACCAGCAGGCCACCCAGAAAATAGTGGACCAAGGAAACTGCTGGAAATGATCGCTCTTACGTAAATTGCTAGTCACCCACTGAGCAACATCCTGACGAAAGAAATCCGAGTCACTAAGTACAGGGGCAAAAGTACACCAGAAAGCGGTGACTTGCCCACAGTCCCGCAAGGCGTGCAATGTCGTCTCCTCAAGACCACAGGAAGGACACTGGCTGTCAGGCGTGAGATGTCGTGCCATCCTTTGTTGGTAGTCAGAAGCTTTTTCTTGAGCAATAGCCAAAGGAAAGCCCGAATTCGCTATGGACCGGCCCATTTCCAGATAGGAGCCCAGGCTCTATCAATCGAACCCAAATTAGTCCCCTCGATTAAGGCGTAAGCAGACGCTGTGGTAAACGTGCCACTGGGAGTAGGGCCCCACTGAAACGTATCCTCTACGGTGCCGGCTGGAGGTAGGGGAAACGTTGCAATGTCCATGAAGGCGGTAGAGGGGAGGTAGGGCTGGAATCGGTGCCAGTGCCAAGAGCCAGTCCCAGTTAGGTAGTCAACCACGGGGGTGTATAGCTCTGTCTCCAGAATAGAAGTGGTGGCCACGGAGACTAAAGGACCCCAGCTCGGCACCCATGAGTCCAACCAAAACAGGATGTGCCGCCCATTGCCTAACGTCCACCGTAGACCCTGGCGGACATACTGCCAAGTAGCGGCCATACCCCACCAGGTGTGGGAAGACCAGGAGCGATGAAACTATAGGGGAATAGTAGTCAGGTCCAGACGGTACTTGGACCGTAAAACTTTGACCCAAAGCCAGGGAGGTTGAGAAATCAATTCCCAGCCAAGATTGGATAAGAGAGCATCATTGGACGTGCGAAGATGTTTGAGCCCGAGACCCCTAGCGAGTTTGGGTTTACAAACGTCCTCCCACCTGACCAAATGCATTTTCTGACGGTCACCTGTTCCTCCCCAAACAAAAGTGCGTGTGAGACGCTCCAACTCATTGCAGAGATGACGGGGAAGGCGGACCGTCTGCATGGTGAAAATAGGGAGAGCAGAGAGAACCGATTGGGCGAGTGTGACTCGCCCGACTAGCGACAAGGTCTGCGCCTTCCAACCTGAAAGCTTCTTGGTAGCTGCATCCACAATATGCTGGTAGGTGTGCTTCGTAGTGCGTTCGTGGATGAGAGGAACTCCAAGATACTTCCCTAAATTGGTCGTACGAGGGACATGCAAAAAGCGACTAAGTTGACGAGCGACGTCAGGAGAAACATTTTTGGAAAAGAGTATCCGTTGTCTTTTACCCATCTTTGAGTTCTTCTACATATTTGTGCCCCTAATGAACTAATGTGTATATTTTCAACACGTTTGTAGGCGAGCTAAATGCTAATTTATGGTACTTAAAATTTGCTGCTTGAAGCCTTAAGTTTTGACCTTTTTAAAAAAAATTATGACGCAATTAGATATTTGATTTTAAATTATTAATTATTCAAAATAAATTATTTAAATTTAAATTAAAAGAAATATAAATATAACATATTAACAATAGAATTATTTCGACTAATAAAATATCACTTTTCTACAAAAAATTGACCCAATAAACAATTATTTTAATGAAGATAATTGAATTTTCTCTACAATATATATATAATATTTAATATATTTTTATTCAACTCTATCTTGACTTTAATTGTACTAAGTAAATAAGCATATCAAATAATGATTAGGAATAAGAAGTAAAATCTTAAGCGTCTTTACGACTTGAAGTTATTTTAAAAATTTACAAATAGAATTGATTTTAATTATGAATCCATTCCAAGATTTTTAGATTTTAAATTAAAAAATTAATCCTATTTGATCATATAAGTAAATAATATATTTATTTTGATAGAGATAAGATTATATTTTTAACCAAAATTGATATAAATATAATAAATAATACAAAATCTTGAGAAGCTGCCCATATGAAACAAAATTTGTAAGGAAGGATGGCAGGTATGTAGCACGAACATGGTAAAATAGAGCTGTGTTCGTGTGTCGGACACCCATCTGGCGTGCGGTGGACATGTGTCCGTATGTGTCAGAATTAAAAAATAATTTTTGTTAGCTCGGACATGGCTAGAGAGTGCTGGATTCAAAATCTCAACCGTTTACCATTCGAGCAAATTATTTTTAATCCTAACCTTTGACTATTTATTTCTTTTCAGAATGTCCAAAAGTTTAGACTTTTGAGAGGGATTTATAAAGTACCAAATATGTATGAACTATCAAGATATTGGAAGTTTTCAAACCATCAATATATATATATATATATATCACATTATGAATTCTGAATTTTTCTTAATTTTAAATTTTATAACATATATGTTGTGTCTGTGTCCACTAAATTTTAAAAGTTGGTGTGACCTCGTGTCCGTGCTTCTTTGGATGGTAGTTACTTGTACATTTGTGAATACTTACCTTTTCATCTTGTAGAAAAAAAAGGAAAGAAAGAGGACAGT
This sequence comes from Erythroxylum novogranatense, assembly GCA_029891385.1. Lineage (NCBI taxonomy): Eukaryota > Viridiplantae > Streptophyta > Magnoliopsida > Malpighiales > Erythroxylaceae > Erythroxylum > Erythroxylum novogranatense. Next base: position 8,839,537 of record CM057232.1, on the reverse strand, counting down.
TAATTTAAATAATTAAATATCTAATATTAATTTAAAATTTTTATAATTTTATTAATAATTAATATATCAAATAATTAAATAATATATATTTAATTGATAATAAAATAGATTATGAAAATAAAAAACAAAAAACAAAAAACAAAAATCATTTTTTGTAGTTTTCGTAAATTTTAAAAATAGAAACCAAAATTTTAAATAAAAAATTTCTTTATTAAATTTGAAAAAAACAGAAAATCTAAAACAAAACCAAAAACAAACAGCCCTAAATAACTACCGTTCTAGATATGTTGTTTTCAACCGTCTGTAGTTGACGTTCTGATGGAGGTTCTGCTGTCAACTCCATACGTCTTCTATGTTTCCACAGCAAAATCGGTAGTGATATTTAGCAGGAGTCCTAAGTAGTAACACATAGAAGAAGAAGAGGACTAGACCAGCTATAGCTATAGATTGGCAAAGGTAAACTTCTGCGGTGTTGAGTTGCTAGTTATGGAGGAAGACATTGTAGGATATATAGCTATAAGAAAATAGTAGTATAGACTCATAGATTCATCCACTTCATTTAGGAATGCTCAACATTCAACATACGAATAAGTTCAAAAATAAAATGCTCAACTTTCAACATATAAATAATTAAGTGCTAAAAAAAATACTTACAGGTATCTGTTCTTGAGCTTCTTCCTCAACAATGTTAACTTCCTCTTCTTGTGGGTTTGGAGGAGGAGAAGGAGGAGGAGCTTGTCTTCTTCGACGTTGCCTACCTTGACCCCTACCGCGATGTTCCATGATAAATGGAATAACAGATCTGTAGAGAAACATGGTGAAATCCATCGGAGAAGAAGGGGCAGTAAAAGAAAAGAGAAATTGCAAGAGAAACCAATAGCTTTCGCTTTTATTGATAATCACGGGTCAATAAAAGCGGTGATAACCATAATAAGAAGGAAGATCCTAATATAACTGAACAAACTTGTGTTATCTATGGTATGATCCTCCACTCATAAATCAATCATATAATTTGAGAAGACAAATGAACAAGGTTTCATTTCACAAAAAATATTGTAACCACACTTTGGAAGTCCTATCAAATTCTAAATTTGGTATGCCAAGCCTACTGCTTTCATATGTGCATGAAAAATTCAACTGTGTTGTGAATTGAAACTGTAAGTTATTATTACACCCATGAAGGGTCTAATAGTACTTAAGACTCTTGAGATAACTACCAAAGGTAGTTATATATAAAGAAAAAAATGAATGCAACGTTTGACACAAGAAAAGAGGACGGTGTGTGGTTGCTTCAGTTTTTCTCTCAAGGTTCTTACGAAGTAAAGAAGAACAACTCGGCAGTAAGTGGAAAGAACAGAAAGTTCTATAAACGGTAGAATCTTAACACTCATTCAAGTACGTAATTTGTGTTTTATCCGCATATGAATGATCCTATTTTACATGATCTAAGTGATTATGTTTTGTTCGATTAATATCTAACATTGGTATCAGAGCCACGTTTTTGCATGAGTTGTTATAGAGATTCTACCGTATACCATGTGTTGTGTTTGTTTTATCTGTATAAATGGCATGCGTTTTCTTTGTTTTAATCTCTCTTCATTTTTTTTCTCTCCTCGTGTTTATTGTGAGGTTTGTGCGATATTTGGTTGAAAGCAACACAGATACATGTTTTTTTCGGTGATAAATGGTTTCATAGTTTTCGTGACTTCCTTTGTGTTGTTGGATGTTTCAAGCAAGCATGGACATACATACGACTCGGTTTTGACTGGGTTTAAACAAAATCAACAAAAATCCTCCATGATGGTTTGATGAGTTTTCGGTTTTCGGTGTCTTTGTTGTTGTGGGTGTTTCTCACGATTATATATATGCTTTTAATAATGATTGAATTGATTTCCGAAAGAAAGAATAGAAAGGAAGGAAGGAAAACAAACATAAGGAGGAAGAAGAACTAGTAACGCACAGAAGAGAGAGAAACAAATAAAACTATAGAAGAAAAATTGGCCAGAGGATGAAGATGAGAGTCAAAGCGTGTCTTTGGGTTACTGCAGAATCTGCCGTCATGCGTGTGCTGCATGCATCGCCTGACGCCGACGCCTCCACACTCCAAGCCCGTTTTCCTTTTGGGCTGACTTCTTTATTTTGGGCTCTTGAGGGGCTCAATGTTAATTATATGGCCCACATTAGAATGGACTTATACATAATATAATGTAATGATTTAGAAATTAGTTTTCTAATTTTCACCAACTAATTTATTTGATTAAATTATTTTCTAAAATATTATACCAAAGGAAATTGATTAGTTCAATCATATTTTTAAATTAGAAATAAGTTTCTAATTATTTAGACATTAAAAAACAAAATAACTAATTTGATTAGTTAAAATAACCTTAGAAATAAACTAATTTCGTTGGTTTATTTTCTAATTAACTCAATACTAATTTGTTTAGTGAAAATGAAATTTCTGAAGGAATAAACTATTTTGTTAGTTTATTTTCTAATAGGACAAATGCTAATTTTGTTTCATTAAAATGATTTTTTCTTTTTCTAATTTATTTATTTAGAAATAAGTTTCGAGTAAACCAAGATAATTGATTAGTTCAATTATAAGGTAAATTAGAAATAAGTGTCTAATTACTTAGAGATTAAAAGTTTTTTGATTCGCTCAATAAATTGTTAATAAACAATATAATACTGAAATAATAAATTTAAAATTATTTCAATATGTGAGCATAAGTTCGCTAAGTGTTAGAAAAAAATAATTTGTTATTTTTTGAATACTCTTCTGATTCCTGAAAATTTGTTTTTCAGGACAATGTCTATTATTAAGCAAACACGTAAGCTTATTCGATGTGAGGCATGTAAGAGAGAGGCAATTTGCGGCATGTATGTGCAGTTAGTCAACATGCGCTTAATGCCTGGAGATGATCTAACACAGCATGTTATTGCAGTTAATAACATGATGCAAAAGCTATATTTTGGAGGTTGTATAGCATACATGGTTGTTGAAGTAAAGTACATGACTTTGCTTGCGACATTGTCTCAACCTCAAGGCGAACTGTTACAAATGCTCTGGAATAATATGCCTAAGAAGACTTATAATTTGTTAGTGATGACATTTATGGAAAGGGTGCGTAGAAGAGAATTAATTAGGACTTTGTATCCTATAGGTCTTCCAATAGAAATAGTTAAATCTATTGTAAATTGAGCTTCGCAAAATGTTTCACGCGAACTCGTGAACTCATTTCCGCGTAGGGTTCGTTACCTATAAATTGTTCATAGGTATCCAATAGGTTGTTTTTTTTATAAGAACTAGGTCTTAATATTTATGTAATATGTTTACATGAATTTTATATAAGAATTCGTCTAGGGTAAAGTAATCAGGATTCAATTGTTGTATGAATGATGATTGAACACATTTGTGAACTTTTGATTTCATAAGCAATTGTAATCGAATTATTTGCTCTATGAACGATTAATGTGACATTAACGTGTATATATTTCTTTCTTATTTTAGAAACTTAGTGTTTCGAAAATGGCTACTGCTTCGAATAATATAGTCGTTGAACTCAATAGGGGTGAGAAACTCAATGGTGACAATTACGAGATTTGGAGTATGAAAATCCAATATGTACTAGAAGAGCAAGAGGCTCTAGAACCATTAAACCTAACCATGAATGTTCCTGAGGAGGGCACAACAGTCCAACATAGACGGGACCGTGATGCGTATGACTTATGTGTAAGTGATCTAGAAGGGGGGTTGAATAGATCTTAAAATTCTTTGAAAATTTCTACAAGAAAATCAGAAGTTAAGCACACAAAAATAATTTAGATAAACTTAATTGAAATAGTGTAGGGAAGAAGATCAAACACTCGTTTTTATAGAGGTTCGGTGCTAAGACCTACGTCCTCTACCTAAGCTCCCACTTAGGATTTTGCCAACCACTTTATTGCACACTTTGTAGTTGAGTGTGAACTTTTTACAACTTCACTTGAATTCCGGCTCAAGTAACCTTTACACACGATTTGTATTACGGCACAAATCCTACCTCACGTGACCTTCCCTCTAGCCACTCAATTGTAACAAAACAATATAAAAATTGAAGAACAAATGCTCAAATCAATTTGTAACAATATATGAGCAATAATGAGTAAAGTGAAGCAATATGAGAGTATTTGAGCTTGTAGAACTTGTATATACTCTTCTTCCATCATCCTCTATTTATAGTTGAAGAAATATAGCTGTTGGAGCTCAACTAGCCGTTGCTTGATTGGATATAGCCGTTCCTTGATCATCTCCATTCCATTTTTATCAAATTGGACCGTTGGAGCTGAATCTGTGCTTCAATAAGTCGACTTGTCGATCCAAATAAGTCGACTTGTTTCAACCATTTATGAAAAACTTCATCTTCGCTCTCCAATAAGTCGACTTGTTCTATATAACTCGACTTGTTTACCTCGATAAGTCGACTTGTTTCCTATAAGTCGACTTGTGTGAATTCATCTTCATATGTAAGTCAACTTGTATTGTGTAAGTCGACTTGTTTAGCCTTCAATGGTAACATTCGATCAAATCCTCTAGAATCTTCATACTTTATGCCTTTTACACTTAGAATGAACCTCCTTTCTTGTTTCTTCAATAATTAAACATTTGCTCACTTGTTTTGCATGATTCTTCCCTTGAGTAACACCTGAAATAATTTCTTAACTAATTCTAGATATTTTATTATTATCAAAACATAAAGGGATTTAATTTGTCAACCACCATTGGTCCAACAATCTCCCCCTTTTTGATAATGACAAAATATTTAGAAATTGACAAGAAATTTGAAAGATATAAAATTTGATCAAGGTTTCCCTTGTCTTGATGGTTAGTTTGTCTCCCCCTTAATTAAAGAATCATTGAACAAAATTGAAATAAGTAAAATTGCAAATCAATGAAATTTTCACTCCCCCTAAATCAAATATCAATTTCAATCTTATTCCCCTTAATTAAAGAATCATTGAATAAAATTGAAATAAGTAAAATTGCAAATCAATGAAATTTTCACTCCCCCTAAATCAAATATCAATTTCAATCTTACTCCCCCTTTTTGTCATGATCAAAAATCCAAATATAAAATTAGCAAAAATGAAGAGTAATGAAGTCGAAATCATAACATCAAATTCAAAAGATGGGAATAGTCAATACAAAAGAAAAGTCAAAACAACATAAACACATAAAAAACACATAAAGCAACAGAAATCAACATGTTGGTCAAGGCGTAATGCAACACACATCATGAAGAGTCATCATGTCTACACCCAAGCTTATCAAATAACTTCTTGATGCTCTTTTCTAAACTGGTAAGAATGCTGCGTTGCTCGTCAATTTTTTGTTCCAGCCTTATGAGTGAGTCTTGGTGACCATCCTGACGCTCATTAATCTCATCCAATTGATCTCGAAGTTCCTGTATATCAACTTGTGAGACCTCAGTGCTTCGAACATTACTTGGTCGTGAGCTGCTCGGACGCTCTGTTGTCCTAGATCGTTTCCTAGAAGATACCTGCTCACCCATCAATGTCAACCCAAGCTTCTCAACATGATAGGAGTATACCCAACCTTTTTCAACTGTCCGAACCAACTTCATACTCCTTAGGTTGTAAGGCGTGAATCGCCAACTCTGAGGATAAGGAAAACTTATGTAAGACTCCAGATTGCATCTCCTAATCTGAGAGATATGAGTAATCAGTGCAGCATACGGCATTCCTGTATGCCGGACAAGTTTCCCCTTTAGCTGTCCTCGTAATAAGCTTGCTTTTCTCTTCATCATCTGAATAATCAAACTTGGAAAATTTATTTTCCGACCCTCCTCCATATGCCACAAAATCTCCTTATCCAAGGCAGTGATCTGATTATTGCTGGCCTTCTTAGGAAACACAACCTTGTTAATAGCATAATGCAATAAACGATAATTCAAAGGTAGATCCATAGCCTCAAATGGAGGGGAATGGTCGGAACATAACCGAACCAACAAGTCAGCACCTTTTTCCTCAGTATAGCCAAAATTTTCCTCGGCTTCCTCGTCAGTGTCACCATCAACATTTCTCATAATCTCAAAACCAGAAAAGAGGCTCTAGGTCTAACTCCTCCTCTAGGCAGATGAAACATATTGCACAAATCTGATTCACTAAGATAGAAAGCTGTCCCGTTAATTTTTGAAGATAAGAGAACTCCCTCTTCAACATTGCTCCTAATCACAAATAGATTCGTAAAAAATTCCTTTACCGCTTCTTCATAGATAACATCATGGAAACCCAAAAAGTCTTTTAACCCAAGGTTCACAATTTCAGAAAATACCTCCGAGAACTCACTGCTATCTAGCTCAATCCAATCGAATCTCATAGAGGGAATTAAAACTTCATCTTTCAGTACCTTGTAATACACATTTTGAGCATCCCTCGAAACGAATCTAGGTTCGAGTACGTCATCCTCCCTTGTCGCATCTCCTCTTGAAGAAGACCCACGAACCCGTGACCTTGGAGGAACGTGAGGATCTTGAGATGGAGCGGTTTCTTTTCCTTTTTGAGAGGCTTTTCTTGGAGCCATGGAAGATTTTAGAGAGAAAGAGGAAAAAATTTCAGATTTGGGTTTAGGGTTTTAAGAGAGGGTTTTCGAAAAGGGAGAAGGATTTGAGAAGGTAATGAGTGGGTAGTGAGTGGGTGAAGGTCGAAAATGGATGGGAAGAGAGATTTGAGGAGTTTGTGCAGAAGAAGTCGAGTTGTGAGAGAAAGGTTTAGGGTTTAGTGAGAGAAGTTTTGCGGAGAAGATGAAGGAGAAGGGTTTTAAAAAAGGTTCCGTCCAGGAATAAGTCGACTTGTTTCCTGAATAAGTCGACTTATCGACCTTGATAAGTCGACTTGTCGATCCAAATAAGTCGACTTATCCTCCAATTTTCTGCTTTCCCAAAATACTAATTTCCTCATAACTCGACTTGCTGAAGGTCCAAACATACACAAGTGTCCAAATTTTCGTATAAATCACTTAATTTCAGCCCAAGTGAGTAACATGATGAATATATCTTCGGATGTGATTGCATAAATGCCTCAAATCTTGACCATTTGATATATGAATAAATTCAACCAAAAGAATTTAAATCACACATGCCTAATCTTAATTTAATATTCACAAACACATCTTCCTTAAGCGGTTTAGTAAAAATGTCAGCCAATTGATCACTAGTAGAAACATGCTTCAAAACAATGTCACCTTTTAGACAATGATCACGAATAAAATGTGTGAGTATGCTGAGTGTTCTCCTTAACTGCGCTGTTACTTTGGTGGTCACGCTCTTAAGTTCTCCCCTAGCTTGCCTCCACTCTAGCCTCTGCGTGGTCTCCTTTAGTTAGTCTCTAGTGTGTCGACCTGGTGGTCTCTTAGAGCTGACCCTTTGGTGCGTGATTTTCGTCTACACTATAGCTTCAATTCGTTTGGATCTGGTCACCACCATAGCTCCTTCCTAGCCCTTGCATTGTTTTCCTTCCTTGGCACCAACTATCTTCTTCTCCTCTTGCCACAACTCCACTAGCTGCTTCAATAATTTGTTGCCAACAGATGCTTCGATTGTTAGTGGAAAGAGTTTGTGTGTAATGAATGTAGCGTGAGTGTTCGAGAGTTGTAAAAATTGGAGAGTATCTTCATTTTCTGTAATGTTTTTGGAGTCTCTATTTTTTTGGAGCTTTTTGCGGGAGTTCCTCTCTTCTCCAACATGATTTTTGTTTTTCTTAAGCCTGGTGCGTGATTTTCTTCTTGTCCTCCAGTCTGGTGCGTCATTGCCTTCTTATCGTTTTTCCATTGATGGTGCACCCTTGATGTCCACACCTCAAGCTCCTCTAGCTGGTCTCTCCTCTCATGCGTGAAGTTCTTCAGATGTAGCGTTGATTTCATTAGGAGCTCCTCTAGCTCACTCATTCATACCTCTTCCCTTCAGTTCTTCTATTTTTTTGTATCTTTTCTCAGCTCACGTTCCCGTTTTAGTTCCCCCAGTCCACGTACTCCCTCAGCTCTAGTTTTCATCCTTTTATTCTACTCCTCTCCTGGGTAGTGCATGTAGAGCTGGTGCGTCCCTTCTGTTGGTGTGGTGGGGTTGCTGTGATTTTCCAACTCTCTTCTTTGCTTTGGCATGGCCCTCCTTCTAGCGCCAGCCTACGTGGGTCTCTTGGTCAGCTCCTTTTTTTTTTCTTTTCTGCTCCCTATGTATTCAATTAAAAGATACTTTCCTTGCTTCTTTTCTTTTCCCTAGTGGAGCATTTGATGGGTTTGCTACTCATTATGTTTCCACGTTAGCCTTCCTATTGTTTGTGTCCAGTCTTCATGTGCGTTGGTGCTTCTCCTTGCTGGATGTCTGCATGTTGGTGGGTCTCTAACTGTAGCAAGATGTGACAAATTAGTTCTCTCTTCTGTGTAGTCTGTGTTTTATGTTCTCTTCCCTTCCAAACACGCAAGTCACGCCTCTTTGCTTCCTTTTACGTCGTTGTTAGGAAACAAGTTAAAACATCTAAAATTAAAACCTCCCATCCATAGTTGGCTTCTGAGTTTTGGACTGCTTCTAGTGTTGCTTCTTTTCTTTTTGTTCAGCCTTTTGCCTTGGACATTCCCTCATTTAATTGTTGTTGTGGTCCTTTAAAACTAAAATCAAGTGCATTTCCTACAAATTAAACATGAACAACTATAATGCAACTTTTGGTAAACTAAATAATTTAGCAGAAAAAAATATGTATAAAGTCCAATAATTAATCCAGAAATTAAGGAAAAATGTCACTCATTCTAATGAAAAAATGCATCCAACAACATCACACACTTACCTTAGAGATAAAGTGTAAACGATCTAGAAGGGGGGGTTGAATAGATCTCTGAACTTTTTTTTTTGTAAAGTTCTACAAAAAAATCAGAAGTTAATACACTCAAAACAATTTTAACAAATTTAAATGCAAAGAGTAGGGAAGAAAGGCAAACTCTGGTTCTATAGAGGTTCGGTGCTAAGACCTACGTCCTCTACCTAAGCTCCCACTTAGGATTTCGCAAAATACTTTACTGAACACTTTTTAATTCAGTGTGAACTTTTACAACACCTCTTGATTTCCGGATCAAGCTACCCTTACAATTGATTTGATTTCCGACACAAATCCTACCTCACAAGTAATTTTCAACCAATCATTCAACTCACAATGATGACAAAGATAAAGATGAAGGAATAATGCTCAGTACAAATTTAGAACAATCTAAGAGCTATTGAGAGCAAATTTGGAACAATAGTAGTATGCTTGTGCCTTTTGGACTTCCTGCTTGATGATATGATTTCCTCTATTTATTTGCAAGCTCTAAGGAGATTATAGTCGTTGGAGAAGTCTAATAGCTGTTGCTGATTTTCTTATAGACGTTGCAAGATTGTCTCCTTTCCATTTGTGATTGATCTGGACAAATTTTGTTCAGCTTCACCTGATAGTCAACTAGTCGAGGTGTTATAGTTGACTAGTACCAATGTTTTCCATTGCAAGTTTCATCTCCGCTCTTCGAATAGTCGACTAGTGCCAGATAGTCAACTAGTTCACCTATCTGGCTGATTTGTAGTCGACTTGTAATATATTACTCGACTTGTTTCATGCCCCATCTGATGAATCTTAATTTATTAGTCGACTTGTGATATGTTGGTCGGCTTGTGCTGACTCCAACTGATAGATTTATCAAAATATTCCCATAATCTTCATGTTTGAATATCTCTAGCATGTTGAAGATTATTTCCTTCTTGATTTCACAATGATTTATATGTTGCCCATTGAAGATTAATGCTGTCTTGATTTATTTCAATCCAAAACACCTGAAATAATTTCTTAACCAATTCTATACATTTTATTATTATCAAAACATAAGTAGGATTTAATTTGTTAACCACCATTGGTCCAACAATCTCCCCCTTTTTGATAATGACAAAACACTTAGAAATTGTTTAAGAAATGAGAAAAAAGAAACATTGATCAAGGTTTTTATGCCTTGTCTTTTTAGTTAGATTGTCTCCCCCTCAATCATATAAATCAATGAATTCAAGAACCTTGCAAAATCAAATTCATAAAATTTGTATAATCTATAATTTTCATTTCAAATCAAGATAGATTGAAAAACATGTTATGATCCATATAAACCAAAACAATTTTACAACATAGTACTCCCCCTTTTTGTCATAATCAAAGTAATTAATACAAACCAAAAAATCGCAATCACATTGATAAAATAACAAACCATCAAAACACACATGTTCATAGTCATAAAATGAAAGTCACAAACAATATGAAGAAAATACTATGAAATGTTGGTCTAAAGCAAATTCAACAACCATCAAGATGAAGAAGAATCATCATGTCTATAGCCCAACTTATCGAAAATTTTCTTAATTCTCTTCTCCAAGTGTGTGAGCATACTTAGTTAATCATCAACACTTTTCTCCAATCGCATGAGCATACTCTATTTATCATCAACACGATCATTCAATTCTTCCATTTGGTCTCTAATCTCCCGAAGTTTGTCTTGAGAAACCTCACTCCGGCGTACATTGCTCGGTCTTGAGCTGCTAGGACGCTCACCAGCCCTCTTAGAACGTTGCCTCCTAGGCATTTGTTCACTTTCCAAGGTTAAGCCTAGTTTCTCCATGTGATAGGAATACACCCATCCTTTCTCGACTGTTTTGACCAACTTCATACTTTGGAGATTGTAAGGAGTAAATCTCCAACTCTGAGGGTATGGATAATGATCAGAAGCATTCAGATTGCATTTTTGCAACTTGGCGATATAAGTAATCAGGGCTCTATAAGGCATTCCCTTGTTCTTTGTTGTTTTGCTCTTAAGCTCACTTCTTAATAGATTCGCCTTTTTCTGCATCATCTGGATGATTAGACTTGGAAAATTTATTTCCCTCCCCTTTTCCAAGTGCCAAAGTATTTCCTTATCCAAAGATGTGATGTGATTATTACTTGCTTTCTTCGGATAAACCACTCAATTTATTGCATAATGCAACAGTCTATAATTTATAGGCAAGTCCATTGCCTCATAAGGTGAGGAGTGGTCTGAACATAACTTTGCAAGTAATTCCTCTCCTTTTGCTTCAGTATACCCAAAATTCTCTTCAGCCTCCTCATCCGTATCTCCATCTTCATGTCTCAATATGTTTAAATCTAGGAAAGAAGCACTTGGCCTAACTCCACCCTTAGGCAACTGAAACCATCTTGACAGATAGTCTTCATAGATAAAAAGTTCTTTTCCTTGAATATGAGATTTCAAATGCACTCTAGTATCCACATTACTTCTAATCACCACAAGATTGGCATAAAACTCTCTTACCATATCCTCATAAATATTATCCGTATACCCCAGAAAATAGCGCAATCCTAGGCTTGTCATTTCAGAGAACAATTCCGTATATTAAATATGGTCCAATTCTACCCAATCAAATCTCATGGAGGGAATAAGGACTTCAGTTTTCAATACCTAATAATAGAGATTTTGGGCTTCTCTTGAAACAAACCATGACTCAATCTCTTCATTCTCTCTTTCAATACCGCCCCTTGAAGATGACCCACGCACTCGTGGACCTCGTGGAGGGGTTGCTACTTGATTGCCTTTGCCTTTGCCTTTGCCTTTCCCACTTGATTTTCGTGGAGCCATTGTGAAAGATTTGAGGATTTCCGAGAGATAGGAACAGATTTCGAAAGTTAGGGTTTGAGGGTATTGAAAGGAGATTTGAAAAGAAGGAGGATGATTTGAAGGATTGATAAGTGGGTTTAGTGTTTTTGGGGGAAGATTGAGAGTGGGTATGGTGGATTTGAAGAAATCAGAGGATAATAGTCGACTAGGAATAAGATTTTTCGAAAGAGAAGATAAAAGCTTTTCAGAGATTTGGAGAAAAATGAGTTTTTAAAGAAACCCAGATGACTTATAGTCGACTGGTACTGCATTAGTCGACTAATAAAAATAAAACTAAGAGTGGGGGTTGTCTGGCATAAACTGGTCGACTGGTCGAAAAGGATTAGTCGATTGATTTGAAAAAATATGTGTATTAGTCAACTAGTCGAAGACTATTTGTCGACTATAAATGTAATATTTCAACAGGCAGAACAGAATAACTCGATTAATTCCTCAACCTCAGTCGACTTAAACTCCAATTAGTCGACTGGAATATTGTTAAACTCCAAAGAAATCACATTTTAGCCTAAGAGTAGATCATGATGATGTATTCTCAGATGGAATTGCATATTTGCCTAATATTTTGACCATTTTATTGTGCTAATGTATTCATAAAATTTCAATCAACCAATAGAATTTAAATCACACATACCAAGTCTCAATTTTATGTTCACAAATAATTCTTCCTTAAGAGGTTTTGTAAAAATATCAGCTAATTCATCATTAGTAGATACATGTTTCAAACAAATGTCACCTTTCAAACAATGATCATGTATGAAATGATGTCTAATTTCTATGTGCTTTGTTCTACTATGCAAAATTGGATTTTTACTCAAGCAAATTACACTGGTATTATCAAAATAAATTGGAATATTTTTAACAACAATACCATAATCAAGCAATTGATGTTTAATCCAAAGAACTTGCGCACATGCACTTCCAGCTGCTACATATTAAGATTCAGCTGTGGAAATGACTACACTAACTTGTTTCTTACTAGCCCATGAAATTAAAGATGATCCTAAGAAATGACATAACCCACTAGTGCTTTTTCTATCTACCCCACAGCCACCATGGTCAGCGTCACTATAAGCATACAAATCAAAAGATTCACAACTGGGATACCATAAACCATGATTAACAGATTTGCTCAGATATCTAAAAATTCTTTTGCAAGCACTCAAATGAGAAATTTTGGGACAAGATTGAAATCTAGCACAAAGACATGTAGCAAACATAATATCTGGTCTAGAAGCATTTAAATATAAAAGAGAGTCGATCATACCTATATAAAGTTTTTGATCAACATCTTCTTCATGTTCAGATTTTTCCAAGACCATATTTGTTGCCATTGGTGTTGCTGCTACTTTGCATCCTTCCATTTTTAACTTCTTTAGAAGCTCTTTGGTATATTTAGATTGGTGAATGAAGATGCCATTTTTGTATTGCTTGATTTGCAACCCAAGAAAGAACTTGAGTTCTCCCATCATGCTCATTTCAAATTCACTTTGCATGAGATCACTAAATTCTTTGCACAAAAATTCATTAGTAGCACCAAAAACAATATCATCAACATATATTTGACAAATTAGCATATCTTGATCAACATGTTTTATAAATAAATTATTATCAATATTGCCACGAATATAACCATTTTGAGTTAGAAAAGTCCTTAACCTTTCATACCATGCCGTAGGTGCTTGCTTTAAGCCATAAAGTGCCTTCTTGAGCTTGTAGACATGATCCGAATGTTCATGATCTTCAAAACCCGGTGGTTGTTTGACATAAACCTCCTCTTGGATGTATGCATTTAGAAACACACTTTTGACATCCATTTGATTTAATTTGATCCTCTTGTGAAATGCAAAGACACATAGTAATCTGATTGCCTCCAATCGAGCTACAAGTGCATATATCTCATTATAATCAAGACCTTATTCTTGATAAAACCCTTGAGCTACTAATCTTGACTTATTCTTGACTGCTTCACTATTCTCGTCATACTTTATCCTATTTACCCACTTGACTCCAATAATGGTTTTGTGCTTTGGTGGAGCTACCAAATCCCGTACATTATTCCTCTTGAATTGATTAAGTTCTTCTTGCATCGCTAGCAGCCAATTCTCATCTTCAAGAGCCTCTTTTATGTTCTTGAGTTCCACTAGTGAGATGAAAGCTGAATTGCTCATGTGCTCATAAACATTCCTCCTAATTCTTAAACCATCATTCAAGCTAGCAATTACTTGCTCCATAGGGTGATTATTTGCTTTTGCCCATGTTTTAATGTCGGGTATATGATCTTCTTCATCTAACTTTCCTTCTTCAATCTTGGATTCAATTTCTTCAACTCCATTTCCTAAATTTCTTACATCATCATCAAAACAAACCTTTCTCGGGGGTGAAATCATATCATCGAATTTAACATGAATACTCTCTTGAACACACTTAGTTCTATTATTGTAGACTCTAAATGCCTTACTAGTTAGTGAATAGCCAAGAAACACACCAACATCAAATTTTGAATCAAATTTCCCTAAGATGTTCTTTCCATTATTATGAACAAAAACTTTGCAACCAAAAGGATGAAAATATGATATGTTGGGTTTCTTATCTTTCCATAACTCGTATGGTGTCTTGTTTTTGTCTCTTCTAAGATGCACTCTATTGATGATATAGCACGCGATGTTGATTGCTTCCTCCCAAAAGGATTTAGGAAGATTGTATTCATTTAACATTGTTCTACTCATTTCTTCAAGTGAGCGATTATTCCTTTCTACTACACTGTTTTGTTGTGGTGTTCTCGGTGTTGAGAAATTGTGCTCCATTCCATATTTTTCATAAAGCCTTTGAAATGGTTCATAATCAAACTCACCTCTATGATCGGTTCTAATTGCAACAATATTCAAATTCTTTTCATTTTGAACCAACCTACACCACTTAGTAAACTCGTTAAAAGCATCAATTTTATTTGCAAGAAATATCAACCAAGTAAATCTAGAAAAATCATCAACAATAACAAGAACATATAATTTACCACTGAGACTAGCATGCCTAGATAGCCCAATTAAATCCATATGAACAAGTTCAAGAATTCTAGATGTACAAATTTCTTTCTTTGGTTTGAAAGATCCTCTAACATGTTTGCCTTTCAAATAAGATTCACACAAGTGATTTTTAACAAATTTTATCTTAGGTAAACCTCTCACAATATCATTTTTTGAAAGCTTAGAAATTAAAGGCAATGGTGCATGTCCTAATTTTCTATGCCATAAAAATGCATTTTCTTCTAATGTCACCAAACACTTTTCATTAAAAGAACTATCATCATGTAAATCAACAATATATGTATTTCCATGTCTCAAACCAATGAAAGCCACATTTTCATCCTTCATAACCATACAATGAGATGATTCAAATGTCACATTAAAATTCATATCACATAATTGGGAAACACTTAGCAAATTATGTTTCAAGCCATCAACAAGCAAAACATTGTTAATGGTAGGCAAAGGTTCCTTACCCACTTTACCAATACCAATGACTTTACCTTTGTTGTTGTCTCCAAATGTAACATATCCTTGATTCTTTGATCTAATTTCTGCAAATAGGTTCTTGTCTCCACTCATATGCCTTGAACATCCACTATCAATGTACCATGTGCTTGGTGGTTTTTCATTCCTTGCTTGTACCTACAATAGCAACATCCTTTCTTCTTATAGGTGCCCAAGCCATTTTGGGTCCATTTTGGTTAGTCATATAAACCACATTAGGAGGTGTTGTACCTTTTACTACCTAGATTTTCTTAACATTAATACTTCTCATAATACTCTTACATGCAATTTCTATATGACCATCTTTCAAACATTTAGCACATTTAGCAACTTTTCCATCTTCAGTAAATTTAGAAATCAAGGAACAATCTCTATCAAAAGGATCATATCCTAAACCATGTTTAGAAATTCAATATCTTTGTAAAGACAACATCTTTTCAAACTTCTCATTTCCACCAGCAAATTTTCCAACCACATAAGAAAACTCCTTTCTGAGTCTATCAAGTTCACAAGTAAGATTTTCTTTTTCAGTAAGGCATGCAGAATGGTCTTCCTTAGTGCAATCTAAATCATCAATAGTTTCAAGCAAGACACTATTTTTAGCAACTAGTTCTCTTATTTTCTTTCTCAATTTCTTGTTGATTTCAATAGCTTCTTCAAAATCAATTTGTAAAGTAGTAAAAGAATCTCTAAGATCTTGATCAATGATTGTTACTTCATCTTCATCATCACTTTTTAAGGAGCTATTTGCCATAAGAGCTAAGTTGTTTTCATCATTTCTTTGATATGCTTCCTCATCATCACTCCAAGTGGCTACAAGACTAGCTTTCTTTTTTCCTTTGTCATACTTGTCATTTTTCTGGAGATTTGAAGTAAATGATAAGCTTTTGCATTCTCTAGCATGATGTCCTCTTTTTCCACATTTCCAACATTCTTCATTGCTCTTCTTTTCTTCATAGCTCTTAGACCTTCTTTCCATGGTGTACTTCTTTCTTTCTTTATTTCTTCCACCACGTAATTCTTTCTTCCTATTCTTGAGTAGTCCTTTGAACTTTCTCAAGTTTCTGGCATATATCACTATTTCTTCATCTTCTTCTTCTTCATCTATTTCTTCGTCACTTTCATCAAGAGAAGAAGCATTAGCTTTTAAAGCAATTGACTTTTGTGACTTACCTCTTTCTCCTCTTGATTTGAGAATGATCTCATAGTTTATGAGTGATCCCACCAAGGCATTGAATTCCAAATGATTGAGATCCTTAGACTCCATAATGGCGGTGACTTGTGAGTCCCATTCTTTCGGTAGTGAACGAATAATCTTTTTCACCTTCTCGCTATCCGTCATGTGCTTTCCAAGGTTGCCTAATCTATTGATAATTTCTACAAAACGATCAAACATAGTGGAAATAGACTCACCTTCCTTCATGACAAACATTTTATAGTCATGGAGAAGCATGTTGATCTTTGTCTCTCGAACTTGATTTCATGAGTGATGCGTAGTCTCCCCCACATTTCTTTAGGACTAGTACACGAGTTCACTCGATTTCTCTCCTCAACAGTGAGAGCACAATATATCAATTTCATAGCTTTTGCGTTGATGTAGGCTTGCTTCCAACCATTGTCATCATACTCTAGCTCCGTCTTTACCTCGCCATTTTCTTTCAATGGAACATGTGGACCGAAGATGATGATCTTCCAATACTCCACTCCCTCACTTATAATATGATATTTCATAGGATTTTTTCAAGAGGAATAGTTAGTACCATTAAACAAAGGAAGGCGATTATTCGTGTTACCTTCTTTCACTAGGTTATTGTGTGCCATCCCTGGATACTTCTGCTCTAATACCAATTGTAAACGATCTAGAAGGGGGGTTGAATAGATCTTTGAACTTTTTTTTTGTAAAGTTCTACAAAAAAATCAAAAGTTAATACACTCAAAACAATTTAAACAAATTTAAATGCAAAGAGTAGGGAAGAAAGGCAAACTCTGGTTTTTATAAAGGTTCGGTGCTTTGACCTACATCCTCTACCTAAGCTCCCACTTAGGATTTGGCAAAACACTTTACTGTACACTTTTTAGTTCAGTGTGAACTTTTACAACACCTCTTGATTTCTAGCTCAGGCTACCCTTACAATTGATTTGTTTTCCGGCACAAATCCTACCTCACAAGTGATTTTCAACCAATCACTCAACTTATAATGATAACAAAGATAAAGATGAAGGAATAATGCTCAGTACAAATTTAGAACAAGCTAAGAGCTATTGAGAGCAAATTTGGAACAATAGTAGTATTCTTGTGCTTTTTGGACTTCCTGCTTGATCATATGATTTTCCTCTATTTATTTGCAAGCTCTAAGGAGATTATAGTTGTTGGAGAAGTCTAATAGCCATTGCTGATTTTCTTATAGACGTTGCAAGATTGTCTCCTTTCCATTTGTGATTGATTTGGACAAATTTTGTTCAACTTCACCTGATAGTCGACTAGTTGAGGTGTTATAGTCAACTAGTACCAACGTTTTTCAATGCAGGTTTCATCTCCGCTCTTCGAATAGTCGACTAGTGCCATGATAGTCGACTGGTTCACCTATCTGATTGATTTGTAGTCGACTTGTTTCATACCCCATATGATGAATCTTAATTTGTTAGTCAACTTGTGATATGTTGGTTGACTTGTGTTGACTCCAACGGATAGATTTATCAAAATCTTCCCATAATCTTCATGTTTGAATATTTCTAGCATGTTGAAGATTATTTCCTTCTTGATTTCACAATAATTTATATCTTGCCCATTGAAGATTAATGATGTCTTGATTTATTTCAATCCAAAACACCTGAAATAATTTCTTAACCAATTCTATACATTTTATTATTATCAAAACATAAGTATGATTTAATTTGTTGACCACCATTGGTTCAACATAAAGCACACATCAAAGACATCCAATGCAATCCTTCAATTAATTAGAGTCCCACTGCAGCGTTGATTTCAATCAACAATAAATGCACTCCACTACACCAAGGACTTACAATAAATACACTCCACTACTCCTTGGTTGCCACACACATACAATCACTACACCATAAATCTTACCCAAGACACATTATTCAGCTTCTTGTTTCATATACACAATAAACTTCTACTATGAATCAAAGATGTGGGCAATATCCACTATAGAGATTCACAGTAGTTGCTTATAATCAACGTTTATGACACAAACTCAATTAATTAGAGAGAGTCCACCTACACCACACAATTTGCAATTTTCAATTTACCAAAACTCAACAGCCAACTCAATACCGCTTTACACCACCCTATTAGCAATTTTCAATTTACCAAAACTCAACAACCAATTCAATACTGCATACACCATATGCATAAATCCTTCACATAATAAGAGTCCAACTTCAACTAAGAGTCCCACTTAAAATAGAATTTTATCACAATTGAACCATTATCCAAATACCTTTTAAATCTAAGTCAATATCCAACTAATAACTTATATGCCTAATTAATAAATAATGTCAAAATATATATCCTAACAATCTCCCTTTTTTTGACATTTTTGTCACAAACATGAAACTCCCCCTAAATAACATAATTGGAAATATAAGTAAATACTCCCCCTTGATCAAACATTAAGTTCCAAAGAACAACAAGTTTATCCAATCATCCAAATTTATCTCCCTTGAGACAAAAATGCCAAAAAGCAAGACAATTAGTCATATATATACCTTAAAATCTCCCCCTAAAAGGAACATTCATCATAAACATCTTGATGTCTCTCCCTTGAGACAAAACAGTATCAAAATACATAATCAATAATCAACCATAGGTACAACGGAAGAGTCATAAGCATGATAAGATGACAATTTACCATCATTCAAAACTCATGCCAACATATCACTACTTTCAACAAACTGTTCAAATTCATAAACCCAATCAATGAATTATAAGTGTTGTCGGTGTAGTGAAAGAGAAAGATACCCGAGAGAGATCCATACCAATGAGAGAGCTAAGGAGTCTTCGGTGGAGCAAAATAGAAATTACAATATAAACTACTAAAAATATGAGATGACTGATGTGGTTATGCAAGTTCACGGGTCTCAAGTAATACAGTATAATATCGTCCTACAGGGAGTAATTGTGTAAGTACTAGGCTTGGATCACTCAATTAATTGGACTAGCGATTGTGTAAAAATGGAGACTTTAAAATAAGAAATTTAACTAGCTAAAATAATAAAAATTAAAGCTAAAGAAAATTGCGAATATTTCTATGGTTTTTTTTAATGGAATGTGGTAGGCTTCAAGGATGGTTCCACTTTTATTTCTATGGACTCTACCTTGGTCAATTTATGAGTCAAATTTTGGTTGATAGAAGGTTGAACCTAGAGTTTCTTATATCCTTTTTTAAGGTATCAAAGGAGTGTTACGCAATAATCCTAATTTACTATCGTAAACTAGCAATCAAGCATAACCCATTAAGTTCATTGCTAACCTGGTTTTCTCTCATAAATTCAGTTTATTTCTAAATCTGAAATTTATAAGTTCTCTGTTTGGAGTTCAGTTATTAATTTTCACCTATCGGTTCTTTAATTAACAACTAATCGTCAAGTAATGGTTGGCCAAACACAATACCAGCAAAATTAATTTCAAAATAGAGAAATCAAAACCAAAAATCCATACAAATAAATCAACCATGATTTAATCCATAAAAATAGCTAAAAGCTTCAGCCCAACCTTGAAGCTTTAGGAAAACTACTCACTCATGATAGGATGAAAACCACAAACATTAAAGTCAACAACCAACATAAGGAGAAATAAAATAATAATAAAGCAGAGAATGAATGAGTTTTCAGGTCTCCCTCTGATGCGTGTATACGTTGTGTGGGTCTGCTCCTCAAACTAACATCTCCAACAGCTGCGTCCCTCCTTCTTTTCCTTGTCACGTTAGAGCTCCTCCTCTTTGTGTAAAGTTGAGGGCTCCATGTAAAAGTGAGCGTTGGATGTAGAGAAACGTTGAAGAGCTGGTGGAGTACGTTGGTGCTTGGTGGGGCTCTTGGTCTCTCCCTCTATGTAACGTTTTTCAGCTGAAAATCAGTGAGTGGAGTAAATATTCCAATGATAATGAGTGAGTCCCTTTAATATGGCGTTGATTTCGTTTGTGGAGTGTCAACTTTGTGGTCTCGTGGGTTAGCTTGTTTTTACCCTTCCTTACGTTTTATCTTTGTTGTCTTCTTACCCCCTTGGTGTATGCGTTGTGGTCAAAAACCTAGCAGCTCCCTTACAACCAAATCAACTTTATCTCCCTCTGTTCACGCCTAGCAAGATGTTGTTTTCTTTTAAACCATCATCTGTCTTCAGCGTCCTCCCAGCAGCGTGATTTTCGTTTTCTCTTGGAGTTGTCCTCCTCTTGCATGCGTGGTGGTCCTTTCGGCGTGGTGCGTGTATTCTCTGATGGAGCTGCTCCTCATTCACGCCTGCTGCTCACGTTATTTTCTTTTGTTGTGCCGTCAACTGCCTTTGGCTTTTATTTCTTCTCTTCAACGTTTTCTGCTCCTCTTATCTGCATGTGTTGTTTTCGTATTCTCCTTAAATCCCCCAGCTGTCTTTGACCTCCCCCTCCTATTGGTTCTTTTTGTCACGTTGAGAGCCTTTCTTCACACCAGCGTGATGTTTGTCTCTCCAATGTGATTTTTTTATTTTCTTCTAGTGGGTCCTTCTTTGGAGCTGTCACGTTGGAGAGTATATTTGTTTTGTTATCTAACGTGAATGCTCCTCCCCTCTTTTGTCTCTACTAGCCGCCCACTAGCAACAGCTTCTGGTGTTATGTAGCTCCTCTCATGCGTGCTTCAAGCCTCCAATTGTAGCGTTATTTTTCTTGGCTGCATGCGTGATTTTCTTGCTGTATTTTTCTCTTGTCTTCATATCCTGATTTGACAATTTATTGCTCCTTTTTCTGCCAGCGATTTGCCTTGGACAATTGTGGTCTTTTATAACTACATTTCTTACGAATTAAACATGAACAATTATAAATGCAAATTCAAGTAAATTAAACAATTTAGCAAGAAAAATATATATATAACCTAATAATTAATCTAGAAATTAAGGGAAAATGCCATTAATTCTAATGATAAAAATGCCTTCAACAATGACAATAGCAACATAAAATAAAATAATTAAAAAAACAAATATTTTATTTTCTTTTTCATTTCTTTTTTCTTTTTTTTTGGTTTTTAACAACAAAAAAATATACTTCAAAAATGTAAAGCACACTGTCCCTGTGCTCCTCGAAGAATCTCAAACCTGGTGTTTTTCTTTGGCTCGAATGAAGATGTGTAACATAAGTAGTTTGCAAGTTCTTAATAATCAACCCTTTTTTTCTCCTATTTTTCTTTTTTCGCTCACGTCTCCAATAACATTTTTTGCTAGATTATTTCTTCGAATTCGAGATGAAGAACCTTGGTTCAAATTAGCTTTCATTGTTTTAGTTGTTTCGTCATCCGAACTAACTGAAAGTTCTTCATTCTGCAGTTACTTCCTTAGCAGTAACTAACTGTAAACTACTTTCTGCAACTGCTCCATCCGTAGTAACTAGCTGTAAGTCACTTTCTGCAGTTACTTCATCTACAGTAACTAACTGCAAATCTGGGCATTTTCTTGTTTTTCTTTCACTATGCTTTTGTGCTTGTACTTGACCCTTTCTAATCCAAGCTTGCTTCGATACCATGAAATGATATTGGAAATTTAATAAAGAGTGTCTAGATTTTTAGTTTTGACTCGTTTGAAACATCATTTATAGTAATTGATAACATCTTGGCCTTATATATCCAATGACTCCACAAAAGTGACATGTGGGTATAAATTTTCGATTCTTTCTCGATATTTCTTCTTCTCGGACATATTTGGATGTCTTCTTATTCACTTTAGAGCACTCACCCTTATAGCCAATGCCTTGAAGATTCCCTTTAACTTTACTAATTTCTAACAACTTTTCTAGCTTTTTGGTACCTCCATTTAACATTCTCAATCCCTTTTCGATACTTACTAATTTCATTCTAGCTTCACCATGCTCATTTGATGTCAACCTTAAATTCTTTTCTAACTCTTAGATGGTATTCTTCATGGTGAGATTCTCTTCCTTCAATCTTTCATTATTTCTACATATATTCACCAATTTTTTGTACATTAATTTATAAGCCTCGTAAATATTCTCCATTTTATCACTTGACCCATTTTCATCATTGTCATAATCTGAGATTGAGTTTTGAGCTGAATCGTTTGCATTTTTCCCAAATTTTCTCGATTTATTCACTTTTTTTGTCTTCAATTACTTCCTTCTCGGTTACTGTTAAACAAGTAACTGGAATTTTGCTATACACAGTAACTAAAGCATCATTCTTCACAACTTCTTTTTCAGTTTCGGATTCGTTATCACTATGAGTGCTTGTATAAGATTTTCCTTTTCTCTTCTTCATAGTATTAGCACACTCCCTTGAACATGTCCGAAGCCTTGACACTCATGGCATTGAATTATCTTTACCTTTCTTTCTCCCTTTTGAGTTTTGGCTTGTTTGAAGTTGTTGTTCGATGAGCTCCTGCCTTTTTGCCTAAACTCGAGTTTGTCCTTTTTCACTCTCTTAAACCAATTACTGAACTCTCTTGTTAATAGCTCCACATCCTCATTCTCGTCGGATTCATCTTCTATATCATTCACAGTTTTTCCTGTTTCCACCTATAGTGCCAATCCTTTGCTTCTTTCTTGCTTATCTATCAAAGGATTTATTTCGAAGTTTGTGAGGATTCCAACAACTTTTTCCAATGACAGATTATCAATGTCGTGAGCTTTCTCTATTGCTGCAATTTTCCGAATAAATCTTGGAGGCAATGATCTCAATGTTTTCTTGACTAATTTCACGTTGAAGTATTTCTTCCCCAGTTTGTGTGCCTGATTCGCTATATCTCGTAGTTATTCATGAAAGTCTCCAATAGTCTCATTCTCATCCATCTTTAGCTCATCAAACCGTACAGTTAACATCTGTAGTTTCGACACTATCAAAGATTTTGACCCTTCATGAATAGTTTGCAAAGCTTCCTACGCTTCTTTAGCTGTTTCACAGGCTTATATCATTGAGAAGTGTCCCTCATCAACAGCACTGAATATCGCATTCATTGCTTGTGAATTTCCAAGTGCACTTTCTTCTTAGGCTCTTGTCTATTCAAATAGATCTTTTTAAACTGTCCCTCCTTTATTGTCAGTAATTGTTGGATGGGTCCACCCATGTACTACCGCATGCCAAGTTTTGTTATCCTGAGCTTGGATGAAGACTCTCATTCGTGATTTCCATGTAGGATTATTAGACCCCGAATTTTTTTTATATGATGATATTAAGCATGAATTGTGATAATTGTGATTTTGCCTTAGTTTGATTAAATTGAGAAAATTGTGATAATTAGGTGGTTTTGCTTTAATTGGAGTTATTTGGGAATATTGAATATTTAAAGGACTAAATGTGGTTTAAATGAGAATTAGAGGATTTAAGTGTGTAAGGGTTGGAGAAGTTACCTTAAGTTATCTTGGGCTTGGGCTTGTTAGGGAGGGCCCATACCCTTAGGGTTTAAAGAAGAGAATAAGAAAAGAAATAGAAGAAAGGAAAGGAAAAGAAGAAAAGAGAGAAGAGAGTGAGCCGTCGGGGAGAGGAAGAGAAGAAGAAGAAGAGGTTCGAATTGGGAGGTTTTCCGACAGTTGTGAAGCGTTTGTCAGGTAGGTTATGCTTCGTTCAACTTGCTTTGGGTAGATTTAAACTTAGGGAATGTGAAATCCGTGAGGAATCGAAGGTTTAGGGTTTTAGGTTGAAAACGATGAGATTTCTTGGATTAATGCGTTTGTGTTTGATTTTTGAGTTGAGAATGAGTTAGAAATGTTGTAGAGAACTTGATCTATATCTTAGATGTGTTGTATTTGAGTTTAGAATGGATTGGATTGGAAAACTCTGCGATTTTAGGGTTCGGGAGTGTTTCCCCGATTCGCAGGTCGCGACACGCTCAAGAGCACGCCATGCATGCATGCGAATTGTTTATAACAGCATGCACGCAGTTGATGCATGCCGCGGTGTGCATTTTGTGGAAGCGACGCCACACGCAAGACGATGCGTCTGGCCATGAGCGTTCGACGCGCTGGCGCAATCGTCATGCATGAACAAGGTTTTTGCCATGCAGAGAAGCTTCCGCCATGCGTCAGCCTTTGTCATGCGTGACCTCTTGTTTTCCGAAAATGAGATTTTTGCATTTTTGAGGATATCTTTTGGTGTAGATGTCCGATTGAGGTGATTTTTGAGCCGTTGTGAACTAGAGATTAAGGACTACGAGTTGTATGAAGAAGGGAAGTTCGGAAATTGTTTTGAAGGGTTCGGAATTTTAGATGGGAGTCGGACGGAGACTTTTTATGCTTTATTTTGGTTTTCCAAGCTTTGATTCTTTTATGTGATTATTGATTGGATGGAAACTTGGTTGTTTTAGGAAACCAAGGTGACCCGATTTCATCGCAAGAGGAAGGACATCAGTGAATCGACTACTCGAGCGATCTTAGGTGGGTAATATACTTATAGTTATTGTGTGATTAGGCAGGTTCTTTGTTGGAACCCCTCCCCGATGAGTCGCGTGCCCGACGTCCTACGTGACATCTGGACGCTCATCTCACGAGGGAGGAATTCCTCACCACGAAAGAAACCTCAAACCGAACTTCTTTTAACATCATCCGAACAAAACTTGATAAGTTCACCCTAATTATCACCCAATAAAATTTATTTGCTTAGGGCCCATAACTAAATCCTAAACCTAAGCTAAAATGAAATTTCATATCTCTCGATCAATTAGAATCAGAAATCGCCTTAATCGGGTCTCTATAGTTCACAAAATCACCCAAAAACAGAATTATATTCAAAACCGTCACGTAATTGACTCTCTTTAATATTATCCGTGAATTCTGACCCAAAACCCGACACTCTCATTTTACTAAAAAGGGGTATAAATTTTTTTTAGAAACCCAATGCTTCGAAAACCGAGTGAATCCGAGGCCAAACGAAAAAGTTACAAGCAAAAGAGTGAGGAGATATTCAGAGATTAGACGAGGGCACGTCTAAGAGGTTTAGAGACTAGACGTGGCCACGTCTAAGGATGAGGTATGGTTTTGCAAGAAAATTTCAGAATTTACAAACATTAAAACTTTTTACCCCGAAATCAAAATTTTGCAAAATTAGTGTCATTAGAAAGATAAAAGGAAATTCTACAAATTCTTAGAAGGAGTCAAAAATTAATTTAGCCATTAAAGAGGTCATAAAATGCTTCAAAAGTTTTTGGCTATTAAAATTTCATTTTCCCTATACAATGACTTGAATTTGAGAATTCACATCTTTTAGCACACAAGTCTGAAAATGACACATTTTACCTCATTGGAAAGATAAAAAGATGCTCTACAAGTTTCATGAAGGGTGAAAAAATTAATTCAATCATTAAGAGAGGTAAAAACACATTCAAAGGTTCAGCCCAAAAATTTAACCAATGTAACAGTAACTTACCTAGATGAACAGTAACTGTCAACATTCCCAACCTCATAACTTTTTATTCCTAACTCCAACCATTGCAAATCATACCTCATTTTAAAGATAGAAGGATAATCTACATTTTTCATGAAGAAATCAAAAACCAGATCAGCCTCTAAGAGGGTGAAAAAGTCTTCCAAAGTTGCTGCAAAATTTCAGTCCCTCCCATGCAGACAAGAGCTGAAACCTTTCCATTCTCATAACTTTTTCATCCTAAGTCCAATTGAGACAAATTTTATGTCGTTGGAAAGATATAATCATGCACTACAATCTTCAAGAAGACATCTCATTGAAAATATCACTCTAAAATCCAAAGAAAGTTGCTGTCCAATTTAACAAAAATTGGACAGCACTTCCCCTAAAAGTGTTCTAACCAAAATCTTCAATTCAATTATTCAACCTGCATAAAAACTCATTCTTCTAACTTCCATAACGCAAATCATACCCAAAATACTTCAAACCAAGGCAGTATACGCACTCTTAAACATCTATTCAATCCCAAGCTATAAAGAAATACAAACTCACCTTTACTTTCATCAACTTTAACCATACATCCATACATTCTTAGAAAACATAGAAAACATATACAAGATACATTTAAACTTCAAAACCCTTACTTTTACATGGAAACAAGTTAATACAAAGCCTCAAGGGCATTCTAGCCCGAATACAACGAAAGTAGCAAAATCCAAAAATACAAAGAGAACCATTTCTCCACAATACAACCTAAAGCTTTGTTTTCCCAATTATCACTTCAAAAGCAAAATGCATCGGAGTATTTCCTCAATCTCGATGCAATGACTCGGTTTCTCGCTTGACACCTGTGGAGGGAAAATGGGGTGTGAGCTCGACGACTCAGTGGGTAACAACTTAATAATCAGGGAATAAGCAAAAATCATCATTCTTTCCTTCATTTTCAAAACAATGTCACATTTATAAAAGTATTCTTACTTTTCAAATCTTTTCACAAAATTTATCCCATCAAACAATTCACACACTTAACACATCACAAAACAACCAAACATTTCACAAAAGCACATACAAAGTGGTTCGGGTGGATCCGAAGAACGTGATTACACATTTCCGCTGGCGTCATGTAGTCAGATTTAATAGAGTCCTTGAGAGGAACTCCACGGCCACTAGCGGGCAGGCGGGAGAAGCCTATGGGTAGACAGGTGCACCTGACTCAGATGGGACCACCACAAACCCAAAGAAAGCACATAATTCACATAATTCGAAAACATTAGCCGAAACTGGCCTTTACAAATTTACTTTCGCATAACTGAGCCAAACTGGCAAATCTTTTTCTGAATCATAAATTCTCATCTTTTTTTTTACATAACAAAGTAGTAATCAAAACATTTCAACATGAATTCACAATCAAAGCGTCTCACATACAAGTTAAACATATCGCAAAGAGTAATTTATACACAAAATCGAAGTCATTGGAAAGCAAAGTTAATTTAAGCCTATAACTCAATTATTAAGGAATCACCCACCTTAAATTCCTTTAGCTTGTAGGATTTGTCCAATTGCCTTTCTTCTTCCTTCAAAAGCCTCCCTTTACCTTAATCAAGCACAAAATCTCTCTTTAATATAGGATATCCAAAATCTAACATTTCTAAGGAAAGGAAAACTTGAATCAACACCTACCCAACTTTACCCATAACTTAACTAAGCTTTTAGCATCAAAACCCATCCATAAAACCATAAATTTCACATTTTCTTACCTTAGAGATTGAAACCCACGAAATTCTCTTCTTGCTTCTCTTGGAAGATTCATCCTTCCTTTCCACTTTCTTCTTGAATAAAACTCTTAAACCCTCCTTTCCTAAGCATAAACACCTAAGCTCCTTCTTCTTTTCTTCTTCTTCTTCTTCTTCTTCTCCTCCTTATCTCATGGCCGAAAGTCACCCTTCCATTTCTCCTTTGGTGATTGTCGTAAGTTGCTATTCTAATAACTTAAAGGAGTTTGTTTCTTACTTAAAAACCTAAGCTAATACTACGTAGTTTTGATCCAAGCCTTCCTCTCCTTGAAAATTTCGTAAGTCTATTAAAAGACTTAAGTAATTTTGGTTCCTCTTCCTTTCATATGACCACTACTTCATTCCATATGGCTTTTATTCATTTGTTTCCTTCCTTTCTCCTTGATAAAGTCGTAAGTCCCTTCTTTAAAGCCTTAGCAAAATTGTCTCTTCATTTAAAAGCCTAAACCCTCAAAACTATGTAGTTTTAAGTAAGTCACTTCCTTTTCCTTACAATTTTCGTATCCTTCCTCTCCACTCAAGGTAATTCATCCTTTGTTTCATTAATTCATCATTTAATGGCATTTAAAAGACTACAAAGTCCCCTCCTTATAAGCGTTTAGCCTAAAAACAAATATGGACTTCCTAAAATGCCCTTACACCAACTTATGCCTTTAAATTTCTAAGAATTTCTCAAAACTCTAATTTTAACTAAAACCTTTCAATTTTTGTCATATACTAAGCCCTAAAGATCACAAATTAATTTCAAATAGAACATTAGGCAAACTAAACCTCAAAATAAAGAAAATCTGCTTAATGCAAATCAGGGCCCAACATTTCTCCCCCCCTTAAAAGAATTTCGTCCTCGAAATTCTGATCTGATTTATTAGGAGTGCAGGATGCTCCTCCATTTCTCATTTAACTTCATCACTCGAAAACTTTCTTTCAAATAATAGTATTCAGTAGAGTCACTCGGTCATTCAATTCGTTGTTTGTCATTCACTTTCTTAATTAGTTCCTCCTAATGCTTCAGATCACTCACAATTTCCATTTCCTGGGTCGGTAACACCATAATCTTATCACATCAAACATACTCACGTATATCACATCTTGAATCCAAGTCATCTTTTGTCAGTAGCACTAACTCAGAATAATTTCATATGACCCAATTCATAGCGGCTTAACGAGTTCTTTTTCCTATCGTGAACACACCTTAGCAAGGTGATACCTTCCGAGATAATTTAGCTTTCACTTACTGATCCACATCACTTTAGTCTCAGTTCATGTAACTCTTATGTCAATCTCCTGTATTTCATATCTTATACTGATTGACTTCACTTACCTCTCCAATCGATCTGTCATTCAATCATTTTTAGGTCTTACTTAACATAATACAAAAGCGATGACGCTTTCTATCATCTAACTCCTCATACAGTATTCTATTGAAAACTCTATGACCACGATTGTGATGCTTAAGGTCAAATAGAACTATACATTGATCTCATATTCCTACAACTCCACACTATAAACTTTAAGCACATCTCCGACAGTTAAAACCGTCGACAATTCAATCTTTCAATCACTTGACATATCTTCTAGGCTCTCTTTGCTTAATCATCTTAGCCGGTACGCATATCTCTTATCTTGAATCAACCAATATCATTTTTCCTACTCGAACTCAAAATTCATACTTATTTCTACTTTCTTAGCAAGATTCACAAGTTCTGAATCTTTAATTTGATCTTGGTTTATATGAATTGATCTAAACTTTCAGTGACTAATCATTTGCCCAAAATTTCATTCCACATTCCTCACTCTTTCCTGCACAAGACTTGAGAACCTCAAAATCCAAATTTAGGAAACATTGCTCTTAAATTTCTCTAGTCAATGCATCCAATCATAACATTTGCTTTACCAGCATAGTACTTACTTATACAATCATAATTCTTCGAATCATTCTATCTATTACTTTAGCCTCATATTCAATTCTTTCAACTCAAGCATCGTTATTGATTTTTCATACTTCTTGTTTCACTCACCTTATACCCTTCTTCTCATTCAAACTTGACACGCAGATCTTTTTTCAATCTCACAATCTCTTAATCCTTAATTTAAGGTAAACCAAACCCTCTATTCAATGCTTTCTTTTGTATTAGTTCTGATAACCTCAAAATCAAATTTCTACTTACGGTATTGGATATATCACTTAACTTCTCGCTAGAACAATCATAGCCTTTCAGTGTTTGTATCAATCTTCCGCGTCTTATACTTACTTCTCCCAATTCATTGATTGTCTCAACTTTTACGATCTGCACTTGCATAGGTATATTTAAGATATTCCTGTACATATACTGTCTTCAAACCTTCAAAATAATCATTTATGTAGCAGTTCTAAATCATGTATCCAATAATCAACTCATAGTTGCCTCCATATATACGAAATTACTTTATTTTGCTTCATCGGATTTAATCCAAAGCTCTTACACAACACCAGTACATTCTAAAAATTTCTAGATTCATATGGTGTACTGTACATTCGTATAATTCCTTAAACTTCTCTTTCCTTCCATTTATCATATACTGTACACGTTTTCCTTTATGTGTTCAAACTAGTCTTCCCAATTCTTCAAATACATTACTATTTCATCAATTCTTGGATCACTTAGGTCTCCAACTCATTCCTTGAATTTCTTCGTAGCTCATTGAGCTTATTCTCATGTTTGTTCATTCATACAACTTATACATACATTGAATTTGTTGGCAAACTTGTATCTCCTAAACATACTTACACAGTATGCAACGCGAACCGATATATCCTTCATAGTGGCGATCCATGTCTTCTAGCATGGTTGACATCAAACAAAAATACATACATTCTCAGAAGTCATCCTTACTGTAACCTTTCTAATATGCTTAATCCAACATAGACTGTTCATGTAAATATTTATAAATCCCCAGCTATCATCGTGTCGATTTCGACTACTCATGGTATTTCAATACTTCCAATCTCCATCACGTTTTACATGATCCGATTATCCTTTATGATAAGACTCCATAAGGTTCAATCCATATTCGTTTTCTCTTACATTTTCACATGCCACCCATTCATATTTTATGCTGCTGTTATCAATCATGATAATTCCGAACAACCTTACATATCACACTATTATTCAAAATCTCTGCTCCACTGTAGTTATCTTTTCAGCATAATCACCTATACCATACTTGATCTCAGTTCGCTGATTCCTTTCACAATTTACCTCTAGGGATCATAGATTTCTTCTTATGCCACATCCAAAATAAATCTCATATGTACCCAATCATATGTGATCACATTCTCAAAGGTATTCTCATAAGAACTGGTCAAGATTTTCCCGAGAATTCATCCCCAAATCAACTATTTTCAAGAAACAAATCCCAAAGGAGTACGAGATTCACATCGTAACTCCTGGAGACCTATCATCTTATTTCAAACTTCCTCCTCAAGGGCCGTCGATTCCTTTCTAAAGCAAACCTGTTTAACTCAAACGAGGGGACCTTGTCTTCCGGACTATGGAAGAATTTCCAGATTCCATTGTTGAATCGAGAGAAGAGCTTATGATTTTAGCTACTGGTCAAGGTAGACCTGCCTCCATTGGTCTTATACTGACTTATTTGGCTTTCTAGCCAATTCCAATATTGTCATTTTCACCCTTGTCTCTATTTCTCTTTCATCCGATTTATGAAAATACTTTCTTATCCATATCGATTCATATACTTATCTCCAACCAAATTCCGTTATGCCTTACACCCTGACAATATACCGTTCTTCTTATTGTTTCTCATAATCCAACCCCTTAATAGCAAAGCATACATTTGACTCTCAAGCTTGCAAATCTCTAGCTTTCTACACTCATCCAAGCCCTTCTTTATGGGTGAGGGATCAAAAGAAAATCCTTGCAACACTCTTCGATTCTTTTACGAGGTGTCATCCTATTCCTTACATACAAACATTAAAATTTAACTTACATTCCTCAATCAATTCAAATTGTTAACGATACCCTTATCAAACTCGTCTCAATTCATCCAAACATCGAAAGCAATGTCGATAAGTACTGTTCGAGATCGAAATCATCCAACCGTTAAGGACGTCAACTTAACGATCTGAGACTCCAATTCTCAACCAAAGACTTTCGACACTTCCAATGTAATGGCATTGAATCCTTATCTACCATATTTACCCATACACTGTTTCTCCTCAAACTGTAGACTATGGGAGCTATGACTAACAAATATCCAATAAATTATAAGTTTCTTCCTCTATCATCTCCACATATATTTATATAACCTACGTGCTTAATATTCTCACTTGTATATGATGATGGGTCATCATATAGATACTCACAATGACAACAATTTAACCTTTGTGGCCTAGTACAAATATAACCATCATTCATATTATCTTCTCATTATCCTTCAAATTACATCTACATATATATATACACCAGTTATTCAAATTTATACATGTAAAATCATCACACAATGTACATATCAAACATGTAGCAAATTTCTCAAATCAATCACAAGCAATCAAAGCAACATTTTTGAAGTAAGTGAAAACATGTCATTCTCTTGATTAAAAAACAAACTTTTATTTCTTGATTCAGAAAAAGAAAACTTAAAAGCTCATTACTCAAATTATCAACTGTACCCACTTGCACCCACATAGGTTTCGATTTCATATTCTTAAGACCATAAGAATCTTTGTTTTCAATACATTCTACTTGTTCACTTTAAGCTCAATGTTTCCACTTGAAAAGCCATGTTCATACATTTACATCCATATCACATTCGGGGATATATCACCATATCGCCATACATGGCATTCCCCCGCCCACTTCAAGTTCATTGAATCATTTTCTGTCATATTACCCATATGTTGTTTCACATTTCCATTTATCCAATGAAAACGTACCGTTTTGCTCACTAATTCGATCAACCTAAACTCTTAACTGCTTATTTGAGTAACTTACACATGCGCCCATGTAAGATCTCAATTCCGGCTCGATACTATAATCGTTGGAACCCTCCTCGATGAGTCGCGTCTACATCCCACGTGACATCTGGACGCCAGATCTCACGAGGAGGAATTCTCACCACGAAAGAAACCTCAAACCGAACTTCTTTAACATCATCCAAACAAAACTTGATAAGTTCACCCTAATTATCACCCAATAAAATTTATCTGCTAGGCCCATAACTAAATCCTAAACCTAAGCTAAAATGAAATTTCATATCTCGATCAATTAGAATCGAAATCGCTTTAATCGGGTCTCTATAGTTCACAAAATCACCCAAAAACAGAATTACATTCAAAACCGTCACGTAATTGACTCTCTTTAATATTATCCGTGAATTCTGACCCAAAACCCGACACTCTCATTTTACTAAAAAGGGGTATAAAATTTTTTTAGAAACCCAATGTTTCGAAAACCGAGTGAATCCGAGGCCAAACGAAAAAGTTACAAGCAAAAGAGTGAGGGGATATTCAGAGATTAGACGAGGGCACGTCTAAGAGGTTTAGAGACTAGACGTGGCCACGTCTAAGGATGAGGTATGGTTTTGCAAGAAAATTTCAGAATTTACAAACATTAAAACTTTTTACCCCGAAATCAAAATTTTGCAAAATTAGTGTCATTAGAAAGATAAAAGGAAATTCTACAAATTCTTAGAAGGAGTCAAAAATTAATTTAGCCATGAAAGAGGTCATAAAATGCTTCAAAAGTTTTTGGCTATTAAAATTTCATTTTCCCTATACAATGACTTGAATTTGAGAATTCACATCTTTTAGCACACAAGTCTGAAAATGACACATTTTACCTCATTGGAAAGATAAAAAGATGCTCTACAAGTTTCATGAAGGGTGAAAAAATTAATTCAATCATTAAGAGAGGTAAAAACACATTCAAAGGTTCAGCCCAAAAATTTAACCAATGTAACAGTAACTTACCTAGATGAACAGTAACTGTCAACATTCCCAACCTCATAACTTTTTATTCCTAACTCCAACCATTGCAAATCATACCTCATTTTAAAGATAGAAGGATAATCTACATTTTTCATGAAGAAATCAAAAACCAGATCAGCCTCTAAGAGGGTGAAAAAGTCTTCCAAAGTTGCTGCAAAATTTCAGTCCCTCCTGTACAGTAGCTGAAACCTTTCCATTCTCATAACTTTTTCATCCTAAGTCCAATTGAGACAAATTTTATGTCGTTGGAAAGATATAATCATGCACTACAATCTTCAAGAAGACATCTCATTGAAAATATCACTCTAAAATAGTCTAAAATCCAAAGCAAGTTGCTGTCCAATTTAACAAAAATTGGACAGCACTTCCCCTAAAAGTGTTCTAACCAAAATCTTCAATTCAATTATTCAACCTGCATAAAAACTCATTCTTCTAACTTCCATAACGCAAATCATACCCAAAATACTTCAAACCAAGGCAGTATACGCACTCCTAAATATCTATTCAATCCCAAGCTATAAAGAAATACAAACTCACCTTTACTTTCATCAACTTTAACCATACATCCATACATTCTTAGAAAACATAGAAAACATATACAAGATACATTTAAACTTCAAAACCCTTACTTTTACATGGAAACAAGTTAATACAAAGCCTCAAGGGCATTCTAGCCCGAATACAACGAAAGTAGCAAAATCCAAAAATACAAAGAGAACCATTTCTCCACAATACAACCTAAAGCTTTGTTTTCTCAATTATCACTTCAAAAGCAAAATGCATCGGAGTATTTCCTCAATCTCGATGCAATGACTCGGTTTCTCGCTTGACACCTGTGGAGGGGAAATGAGGTGTGAGCTCGACGACTCAGTGGGTAACAACTTAATAATCAGGGAATAAGCAAAAATCATCATTCTTTCCTTCATTTTCAAAACAATGTCACATTTATAAAAGTATTCTTACTTTTCAAATCTTTTCACAAAATTTATCCCATCAAACAATTCACACACTTAACACATCACAAAACAACCAAACATTTCACAAAAGCACATACAAAGTGGTTCGGTAGATCCGAACAGAACGACATACATTTCCGCTGGTTGTCATGTAGTCATGATTTAATGTGAGTCCTCGAGAGAACTCCACGGCCACTAGGGGCAAAGGAGAAGCCTATGGGTAGACAGTGCACTGACTCAGATGGGACCACCACAAACCCAAAGAAAGCACATAATTCACATAATTCAAAACATTAGCTGAAATCGGCCTTTACAAATTTGTTGATAATCGAGCCAAACGCAAATCTTTTTCTCAATCATAAATTTCATCTTTTTTTTACATAACAAAGTAGTAATCAAAACATTTCAACATGAATTCACAATCAAAGCGCCTCACATACAAGTTAAACATATCGCAAAGAGTAATTTATACACAAAATCAAGTCATTGGAAAGCAAAGTTAATTTAAGCCTATAACTCAATTATTAAGGAATCACCCACCTTAAATTCCTTTAGCTTGTAGGATTTGTCCAATTGCCTTTCTTCTTCCTTCAAAAGCCTCCCTTTACCTTAATCAAGCACAAAATCTCTCTTTAATATAGGATATCCAAAATCTAACATTTCTAAGGAAAGGAAAACTTGAATCAACACCTACCCAACTTTACCCATAACTTAACTAAGCTTTTAGCATCAAAACCCATCCATAAAATCATAAATTTCACATTTTCTTACCTTAGAGATTGAAACCCACGAAATTCTCTTCTTGCTTCTCTTGGAAGATTCATCCTTCCTTTCCACTTTCTTCTTGAATAAAACTCTTAAACCCTCCTTTCCTAAGCATAAACACCTAAGCTCCTTCTTCTTTTCTTCTTCTTCTTCTTCTTCTTCTCCTCCTTATCTCATGGCCGAAAGTCACCCTTCCATTTCTCCTTTGGTGATTGTCGTAAGTTGCTATTCTAATAACTTAAAGGAGTTTGTTTCTTACTTAAAAACCTAAGCTAATACTACGTAGTTTTGATCCAAGCCTTCCTCTCCTTGAAAATTTCGTAAGTCTATTAAAAGACTTAAGTAATTTTGGTTCCTCTTCCTTTCATATGACCACTACTTCATTCCATATGGCTTTTATTCATTTGTTTCCTTCCTTTCTCCTTGATAAAGTCGTAAGTCCCTTCTTTAAAGCCTTAGCAAAATTGTCTCTTCATTTAAAAGCCTAAACCCTCAAAACTATGTAGTTTTAAGTAAGTCACTTCCTTTTCCTTACAATTTTCGTATCCTTCCTCTCCACTCAAGGTAATTCATCCTTTGTTTCATTAATTCATCATTTAATGGCATTTAAAAGACTACAAAGTCCCCTCCTTATAAGCGTTTAGCCTAAAAACAAATATGGACTTCCTAAAATGCCCTTACACCAACTTATGCCTTTAAATTTCTAAGAATTTCTCAAAACTCTAATTTTAACTAAAACCTTTCAATTTTTGTCATATACTAGGCCCTAAAGATCATAAATTAATTTCAAATAGAACATTAGGCAAACTAAACCTCAAAATAAAGAAAATCTGCTTAATGCAAATCGGGGCCCAACATTCTTGCCTATGTATGGATATATGTTATAGATGATGCATGTTTAAATGTGATTAATTGAATGACTTTGATTTTCATATATTTTGAACGAAGCATGGAAATTGATAGCATTGCATGTGATTTTGAGCATGTTATGCCTCGACTTCGGTCACGGCATTTTGATTAAATGAAAAACATGAAAGAATACCATATGATAGAATGATTGTGAGCATGATTATATGCTTTTGTTTGGGCGAGAGTGGAACCATTTCGTTCGTCACGTGCACGTAGACAAGAGCCTTCTCCCAGTTGCCCACTTGTGGCATATGAGCTCCGAATGGACTCATTTCGTTCAGGGTTAAACTTCGATTTCTCCCTTTTGTTTTCATGGGACCCTCGAGCCATTGTGATGTGCATTGCATATGTGAATTGTCCATTGTGTGAAGCATCTTTTGGTGACATAATTATAAATTGAATTACTTATTGGTTGCAAACATTTCTTGATTAACCTGTGAGTGCTTGAATCGATGTTATATAGGTATAATATATATATACATTCATATGTTGGGATTTGTGCTAATTGTCGACGGCTATAATTATATTAGTCACTGAGCTGTGTAGCTCAACCCATTATTTTTCCCTCCTCAGGTGCAGAGCAGGACGATCTTTGAATTTGCGAGGCATCGGAAACTTTGAGTTATTTAGGAGCTTTGCTATAAGTTCGTATTTTGGTTGGCCCTCTGAGCATACTTTCATGGAGCATATTTCATGTATTTTTGGATTTTATATTATTTCTTGTATTGCGCTACAATTGAGATTACTTGCTGAATTTCCTTTACTTTGCAATGGTATGAAATCCTCATAGTTATGGGGTCTTTAATTGATAGTTGTGAATGCTATGGAAATGTATGTGTGCACGAATTATGTATATGTATGTGTTTAAATTTTGGGATCGGGTCCAACGGTATATGGGGCACCCGTCATGCATGACCGAGGGGCCCGCCTCGGGATTCAGACGACGGGGTCTGGCCCAACATGTTTGGTATCAGAGCGCCTAAGTTTAGGTGTCCTCGGTATAGAATGCATATAGGATTGTGTGATTTGATTCTTTGTTGCATTACTTGATTGTATTACACGACATGCATATCATGCATACATATAGATTGCCATATAGCTAATCCTTAGTGTTTACCTTTGAAGGAGTACGATGCCACCTCGTAGAAGGACATGAGGAGCTGTGCAAGGGTCTGCTGCACCTGACTCTCCAACTAGGGAGGAGAGGACCGATGAGTCTCAGAGCCCCAATGCATGTCGAGGCTTCAGTAGGCTGAGAGTGAGCCCACGCGTCACGACTCAGAATCGTCGATTCCGCCAGGGCAAGTGCCCCAGTTTGATCCGAGGATATTTCAGGCCTTCACTCAGGCGTTTGTTTAGGCTATGGGCCAGATGCCAAAGCCTTCTGCTCCAGCCCCAGTGAAGAGGGGAAAACAATTCAACAAGCTGAGGAAGTACGGAGCAGTTGACTTCTTTGGGACAGCTGATCCTGAGGAAGTTGAGACATGGTTGCGGAGGATAGAAAGGGTGATGGATCAGATGGATTGCGAGGCAGATGAGAGAGTGGTGTATGCTGCCAGTTTGCTTCAGGGTGATGCTCTGCATTGGTGAGAGACCGTGCCGTGCAGTCAGATGAGGCCAGTAGGGTTGGCATGGCAGGATTTTGTGGCTGCGTTCAAGAAGAAATATTTGTCAGAGGTTTATATTCAGCAGAAGCAGAGGGAGTTTTTGAGTCTCACTCAGAGGGATATGACAGTTGCTGAGTATAAGCGCAGTTAGTTGAGGCAGCTCTTCGGGTGGAGAACATAGAGAATATCAAGAGTGCTGTGAACAAGAAGAGGAAGGGCAGAGAACAGTCCAGGAGAGGGGGTAGCATTAGTGCTCCTATGCCAGACAGGAGTGCTAGGAACTTCCCAGTTCACTCAGAGGAGAGGAGTAGTGGTGCGAGCCAACCTAGGCCGATGCGGACCTCTACTGTTTCTCACCAGGCTTCTACGGTGGGCGGCAGTAGGAGGGGAGATGGGGATCGGTCATCCGCCCCTAAGTGTGAGCATTGTGGCAGTTTCCATGGTGGGGAATGCTTCAGATTGACGGGAGCATGCTTCAACTGTGGACAGAAAGGGCACAGGGCCAGAGAGTGTACTCAGCCGTCCAGGAGAGAGGGACTGCAGATACAGGTTCCTAGGAGGACAGAGACCATGGGTCAGAGGACTGTGACAGAGGTAGGCAGTTCTGATGCTGCCAGGAGGGCGAGTCTTCTGGGGAGACCAAGAGGGCAGGCACCAGCTATGGTGTTTGCTATGACGCGGGAGGATGCAGAGGCCGCTCCAGATGTTGTTACTGGTATGGCTCACTTATTTGCTGATGATGTGCTTGTGTTGATTGACCCAGGTTCTACTCACTCGTTTGTGTCATCGAGTAGACCTGTGTGTGATAGGATTGTGAGTCCGTTGGATACTCCGCTGATGGTGAGTACTCCAATTGGTCAGCACATTATGATTAGTCAGGTGTTTAGAGGATGTAAGCTTAGTATTGGTGGAGGACTTCTAGTTGTAGATCTGATGCCACTAAGGATGCGCGGATTAGATGTGATACTGGGTATGGACACATTGGAAAAGTACAATGCCCGTCTGGATTGTAAGCAGAAGACAGTAGAGTTTGATTTAGATGGCAGGAGAGTAGTGTTTACTGGGGACAGGAAAGCGAGTCCGCCCAGGATTGTTTCAGCTATGACAGTAGAGAGGATGATGAGTAAGGGTTGTGAGGCGTTTTTGGCTTATGTGGTAGACTCCAGAGCTGATAGAGGGAAGCTAGAGGATATTCCAGTAGTCAGGGATTTCTCGGACGTCTTTCCCGAGGAATTGCTAGGATTGCCGCCAGCTCGGGAGATTGAGTTTCCCATTGAGCTTGTGTCAGGTACCAGGCTGATTTCGATCCTGCCTTATCGGATGGCTCCGGTGGAATTGAAAGAGCTTAAGGAGCAATTGGAGGAGTTATTAGAGAAGGGGTATATTCGACCGAGTTCTTCGCCTTGGGGAGCTCCGGTACTGTTTGTGAAGAAGAAAGATGGCTCTTTGAGGATGTGTGTGGACTACAGGAAGTTGAATCAGATCACGGTGAAGAACAAGTATCCGCTTCCTCGCATTGATGATCTGTTTGATCAATTGCAAGGAGCGAGAGTCTTTTCGAAGATTGACTTGAGATCGGGATATCATCAGTTGCGGATTAAGGAGTCGGATGTGCCGAAGTCTGCATTTAGGACTCGTTATGGGCACTTTGAGTTTTTGGTTATGCCCTTTGGATTGACGAATGCTCCTGCAGCATTCATGGATTTGATGAATCAGGTATTCAAGCCGTTCTTAGACCAATTTATCATTGTCTTCATTGATGATATATTGGTGTATTCCAAGAGTGATCGGGGGCATGAGGAGCACTTGCGGATTTCCTTGGAGACTTTGAGGAGCAATGAGTTGTATGCCAAATTCGAGAAATGTGAATTTTGGCTGAGGGAGGTGTCATTTCTTGGACACATGATCTCAGAGCAAGGAGTTCATGTGGATCCAAAGAAGATAGAAGCTGTGGTAAATTGGGAGGCGCCGAAGAATGTAGCTGAGGTGAGGAGTTTTCTGGGTTTAGCAGGCTACTACAGAAGATTTGTGGAGGGATTCTCGATGATATCCGCTCCGATGACTAAGTTACTGAGGAAGAACCAGAAGTTTGATTGGAGTGAGGATTGTCAGAGGAGCTTTGAGGAGCTCAAGCGCAGATTGACAAGTGCTCCGATTTTGATTTTGCCATCGGGTTATGAGGGCTATTCGGTATATAGTGATGCTTCGAGGAAGGGTCTTGGATGTGTTTTGATGCAGGGAGATCGGGTGATTGCTTATGCTTCGAGGCAGTTGAAGTCTTATGAGCTGAATTATCCGACGCATGATTTAGAGTTAGCAGCGGTGATTTTTTGCCTTGAAAATTTGGAGGCATTACTTGTATGGAGTTCAGACTCGGATTTTCACTGATCATAAGAGTCTGAAGTATTTGCTGAGTCAGAAGGAATTGAATTTGTGGCAGCGAAGGTGGTTAGAGCTACTAAAGGATTATGATTTACTGATTGAGTATCATTCAGGCAAGGCCAATGTTATGGCGGATGCCTTGAGCAGGAAGTCGTCGATTGCTCATGTTCGATCGGTTTATCTTCCTTTATTGGAAGAGATGGCTAAGCTTAGGATAAGCTTGACGCAGGAAGAGCCGGATTGTCTTCTGGCTAATTTTCGAGTGAGACTGATTCTGAAGGAAAAAGTTAGGGAATTGCAGGCTCAGGATGCGGATTTGAGCAAGCTCAGAGATGAGATTCAGAAAGGCAAAGTTTCTGAGATCGATGTGCAGGATGACGGACTGATGACAGTTGGGAGCAGGTTGTGTATTCCCGATGTGCAGGAGGTTAAGTTTGAGATTATGGATGAGGCACACAATGCGCCTTATGCCATGCATCCAGGTAGCACCAGGATGTATCGGGATCTGCGAGAGCATTTTTGGTGGAAAGGCATGAAAAGGGATATAGCAGAATTTGTCAGTAAGTGTCTAGTGTGTCAGCAAGTCAAAGCTGAACACCAGGCACTTTCGGGTAAGTTGAGGCCGTTGCCTATTCCGGAGTGGAAGTGGCAGCGAGTGACTATGGACTTTTTGATGGGATTGCCTAGGACCAGCAGGAGGCATGATGCCATTTGGGTGATTGTTGATCGGTTGACCAAGTCAGCCCACTTTTTGGTTATTCGACAGACAGATTATTTGCATGTGTTGGCAAGGAAGTATGTTGATGAGATAGTGAGACTGCATGGGATTCCGGATTCCATTGTGTCGGATCGAGATCCTCGGTTCACTTCGAGGTTTTGGGGCAATTTACAGGAAGCTTTGGGGACGAAGTTGAATTTTAGTACGGCTTTTCACCCTCAGACGGATGGTCAGTCAGAGAGGACTATTCGGACTCTTGAGGGGATGCTTCGAGCTTGTGTGATGGATTTTCGAGGAGCATGGGATGAGCATTTGCCGTTGGTCGAATTTGCTTATAATAATTCGTACCATTCGAGCATTCAGATGGCTCCGTATGAGGCTTTGTATGGGCGGAGGTGTAGGACTCCGATCTGTTGGGACGAAGAAGGAGAGAGGCAATTAGAGGGACCAGATTTGATTCAGATGACAGTTGAAAAAGTCAATCTGATTAAGCAGCGGCTTAAGGCGGCAAAGGATAGGATGAAGAGTTATGTTGATGCTCACCGAAAGGAGATGGAGTATGAGGTCGGTGAGAAGGTGTTCCTTAAGACGTCTCCTTGGAAAGGAGTATTGAGATTCGGCAAGAAAGGGAAGTAGAGTCCGAGGTATGTGGGTCCTTATGAGATCCTTGAGAGGATTGGACCACTCGCCTACAGATTGGCATTACCTTCGGAGTTATCGCAGATTCACGAC
Organism: Erythroxylum novogranatense; assembly: GCA_029891385.1. Classification (NCBI taxonomy): domain Eukaryota; kingdom Viridiplantae; phylum Streptophyta; class Magnoliopsida; order Malpighiales; family Erythroxylaceae; genus Erythroxylum; species Erythroxylum novogranatense. The sequence continues at coordinate 8,797,856 of CM057232.1, read as the reverse complement.
GTTTTTCATGTGTCGATGTTGAGGAGGTATAGATCAGATCCGTCACATGTCGTTCAGGCTAGTGACGTTCAGTTGCGAGATGATTTGAGCTATGAGGAGCTTCCAGTGCAAATTTTGGATATCAAGGATAAGGTTCTCAGGAACAAGACGGTTCAGTTGGTCAAAGTCCTTTGGAGGAACCATTTGGTAGAGGAGGCTACTTGGGAGCCATTGGAGGCTATGCGGGAGAAGTATCCGCATCTCTTCGATGATTCAGGTAAATTTCGAGGACGAAATTTCTTTTAAGAGGGGGAGAAATATTAGACCCCGAATTTTTTTTTTATGAGGATATTAAGCATGAATTGTGATAATTGTGATTTTGCCTTAGTTTGATTAAATTGAGAAAATTGTGATAATTAGGTGGTTTTGCTTTAATTGGAGTTATTTGGGAATATTGAATATTTAAAGGACTAAATGTGGTTTAAATGAGAATTAGAGGATTTAAGTGTGTAAGGGTTGGAGAAGTTACCTTAAGTTATCTTGGGCTTGGGCTTGTTAGGGAGGGCCCATACCCTTAGGGTTAAAGAAGAGAATAAGAAAAGAAATAGAAGAAAGGAAAGGAAAAGAAGAAAAGAGAGAGGAGAGTGAGCCGTCGGGGAGAGGAAGAGAAGAAGAAGAAGAAGAGGTTCGAATTAGGAGGTTTTCCGACAGTTGTGAAGCGTTTGTCAGGTAGGTTATGCTTCGTTCAACTTGCTTTGGGTAGATTTAAACTTAGGGAATGTGAAATCCGTGAGGAATCGAAGGTTTAGGGTTTTAGGTTGAAAACGATGAGATTTCTTGGATTAATGCGTTTGTGTTTGATTTTTGAGTTGAGAATGAGTTAGAAATGTTGTAGAGAACTTGATCTATGTCTTAGATGTGTTGTATTTGAGTTTAGAATGGATTGAATTGGAAAACTCTGCGATTTTAGGGTTCATGAGTGTTTCCCCGATTCGCAGGTCGCGGCACGCTCAAGAGCATGCCGCGGCATGCGAATTAAGTTTATGTGCACGCCGCATGCACAGTTGATGCATGCCGCGGTGTGCATTTTCAGGAGCGACGCCAAGGCACACGACGCGCGTCTGCCGCTTACAGCGTGAGCGGCGTCTTGTCGCGGCGCTCGACGCGCGCGAGTTTCGCCATGTGGAACAAGGTTTTTGCCATGCAAGAAGAGAAGCTTCCACACAAGCGTCAGAGCCTTTCACAAGCGTGACCCCTGTTTTCTGAAAATGAGATTTTTGCATTTTTGAGGATATCTTTTGGTGTAGATGTCCGATTGAGGTGATTTTTGAGCCGTTGCGAACTAGAGATTAAGGACTACGAGTTGTATGAAGAATGGAAGTTCGGAAATTGTTTCGAAGGGTTCGGAATTTTAGATGGGAGTCGGACGGAGACTTTTTATGCTTTATTTTGGTTTTCCAAGCTTTGATTCTTTTATGTGATTATTGATTGGATGGAAACTTAGTTGTTTTAGGAAACCAAGGTGACCCGATTTCATCGCAAGAGGAAGGACATCAGTGAATCGACTACTCGAGCGATCTTAGGTGGGTAATATACTTATAGTTATTGTGTGATTAGGCAGGTTCTTGCCTATGTATGGATATATGTTATAGATGATGCATGTTTAAATGTGATTAATTGAATGACTTTGATTTTCATATATTTTGAACGAAGCATGGAAATTGATAGCATTGCATTTGATTTTAAGCATGTTATGCCTCGACTTCGGTCACGGCATTTTGATTAAACGAAAAATATGAAAGAATACCATATGATAGAATGATTGTGAGCATGATTATATGCTTTTGTTTGGGCGAGAGTGGAACCATTTCGCTCAATCGCATACGTAGACAAGAGCCTTCTCCCACTGCTCACAGGGCATATGAGTCGAATGGACTCATTTCGTTCAGGGTTAAACTTCGGTTTCTCCCTTTTGTTTTCATGGGACCCTCGAGCTATTGTGATGTGCATTGCATATGTGAATTGTCCATTGTGTGAAGCATCTTTTGGTGACATAATTATAAATTGAATTACTTATTGGTTGCAAACATTTCTTGATTAACCTGTGAGTGCTTGAATCGATGTTATATAGGTATAATATATATATACATTCATATGTTGGGATTTGTGCTAATTGCCGACGGCTATAATTATATTAGCCACTAAGCTGTGTAGCTCAACCCATTATTTTTCCCTCCTCAGGTGCAGAGCAGGACGATCTTTGAATTTGCGAGGCATCGGAAACTTCGAGTTATTTAGGAGCTTTACTATAAGTTCGTATTTTGGTTGGCCCTCCGAGCATACTTTCATGGAGCATATTTCATGTATTTTTGGATTTTATATTATGTCTTGTATTGCGCTACAATTGAGATTACTTGCTGAATTTCCTTTACTTTGCAATGGTATGAAATCCTCATGGTTATGGGGTCTTTAATTGATAGTTGTGAATGCTATGGAAATGTATGTGTGCACGAATTATGTATATGTATGTGTTTAAATGTTGGGATCGGGTCCAACGGTATATGGGGTGCCCGTCGCCGGCTCGACCCGAGGGGCCCGCCCTCGGGGATTCGGACGTACGGGGCCCGGGCCCAACAAGGATAGTTAAAGTCGTCTAACAGTAGTGGCCTGATAATCGATACTCCTTCTCTCATAGCTATGTTTGCGAAACTAGGATCTGACTAACTTGCTATCAAGTTCTGAATCGGTAACCTTTCTCTGATATCAATTGAAAAACCAAAGAGGTTAATTATTTTGCAAATTTTCTGCAAACTCCTTTGGCATCAACAAAATGAAAACTAGCAAAACCGAAATAATAAAAACACCAGAAATTTTGTTGGACCCCGAACTTTGAGTGAAAATTTAGAAATAATAAATGAAATCAAATGAGTGTTTTGTATGTGATTTGTGTTATAGATGATTATGATATTGGAATGTGAATCATGTATGGATGGTGAATTGAGAAACCCTTAGTATGAATTATGGTTATATATGTGAGATATTATGGAAAAGCAAGAGATTATAAATGACAAGATGCTATGGAATGTAAGAAATCATATGAATTGAGGCTGAGATTTGGATGAATTCCAAATGATAGTTGAATTGTTATAAATGATGTGCAATTAAGAAAGTGAAGTTAGGATGAATGTTAAATGTATATGCTGATTCAAGGAAATTAAGGGATGATTGAAATAGAATTGGCCAAAGTTGCCTTCTTTTAAGTGGTAGCTTGTTCTTTTATCTTTCCAACGAGTCAAAGTATGCAAGTTTTCGAGATCGGAGTTAAAAGTTATAGTTGATACAAGTTATGATGTTCTATAAGATTGATGTTGGTGACAGCTTTGATGAATGTTTGAGAATTGTGGTTTTGATGAACCAATTTAGTTGAGATTTGAGAATTTCATGTATTGAATTTGTTGCTTGAAGTGTTATGAAGTGTTTAGGCCTTTGAATAAGTAAATATGTGATGATTATAAGTGTATAATGATGGTAGTTTAGATGTAAGAAGCATTGGAAAAAGGTTTGAATGGGTCTGGAAAACCCATGTCCGTTAAACAGACATGGGAGTCCGTTTAACGGACAGCTACGGGTCAAAAGGACCCCTCAACTTGCTCGTGTCTGTTAGGCAGACATGGATGTCCGTTTAACGGACATTATCGGATGTTTTGGTGCACTTTGGGCCGTATGTGTCCGTTAAACGGACATGCATGTCCGTTTAACAGACAGCCACGGGTCAATTGGTGAAAAACGCGATTTTGACCATTTTAGAGGCTGAATATGATTTTGTAGTCTTCATAAGAGTTGTAGATCTAGAAGTCTGCTTTCTAATGGTCTAATAACAAAAGCAATCCGACTTCTATATTCAAAGTTATGGCGTTTGCGCCAAAAGCGTTTCAAATAGGGTTTGAACATGTTGAAGTATTTTGATCATAACTCACTCATCAGACCTCGGATTGAGGCGATTCTTGAAGCATTGAATTCCTAACACATGTATCCTTCCCTCCATGAAAATTTGTATCAATTGGAGTTGAATTGAAAGAGTTTGATTAAATCATATGATAATCGGAATGATTTGTCTCATTTTGAGCTTGCTACTTTCCTTCCTCGTCCGACCTGGTTAAATCATTTGCTTATATCTTTTCCGTCCGACATCCGAATGACTTGGTTCTTGAAGCTTTGGATTCCTAAGACAATTAATTTCATTTTTATGGAAAATTATGAATTTTTAGAGATTTAATTGAGGTAGATTATTTGAATCAAAGTGAGACAGGAAAGTTACTAAACATGGTTCAGTATTTTGTGAAATTCAGGATCTGTGGAGATCCGATTGAAGGAATGTTTGAGGAATAATAAAATTAAGACATGGGGCTACAATTGTTATGAAGAAATGAAATTTCAATCTAGCCTTTAAGAATGTCTATTTGTGGAAGGAAGTAAATTGCTAGAGCATGTGTTATTAGAATGATATGTCCGACATGTTTGGACTATAACTTTTAATGTAGTGCTCTGAATTGGATGATTCTTGTGGCATTATGAAATTAAGACATAGAGGAACAATTCTCTAGAAGGAAGTTTTGACAAATTCCTTCAAATTGATAGTGCGAAACATGTCCGCAAGTGAGTACGACTTAAAGTAAGGTTCAGGGGAAAATTAGGAAGTTAACTTAAAGATTTGAGTTTAAGGCTTATAAGTAAGGGACAAAAGGGTCTTTTATTACTCCTTTTAATGACTTGGCATATAAAGAAGAGGGGAGTGTCGTTTTTTAGAAGAGGCCTACGAAAATTCTAGAGGAAGAAAGAAGAAACAAGAAGAAGGAAGAGAGAAAAGAGGGGATTTCGGTGGAGGAAAGGAGAGAAGAGGTATGGTTTCTGATTTTAAGGGATTCAAGCTTGATTTTTCATGGATTCATGAAGGAAAAGGGGGAAGGAGAAGAGAGCTACCTTCCAAGCAAGAAGAATTTCGAAAATTGAAGAAGATAAAAGGTAAGAGATGGTTTTGATCTTTGAGTTTTTAGTGAGTTTTTGGTTGATTTGGCTTAAGATAGATGTGGGTTTGTTATTTATGAAGTTAATTTGAGTGATTATGCATTGGTTTATGTTTAATTTTGGATGGTTGATTTAATTAGGATTTGTGATTTGAAATGGGGCAAATTCAAGAAAGGATTGGAGAAATTGAAGCTCTAATCAACCCCAAGCAAGGATAAGAGGTGGGTAATGTGTTTATTTTTCAAATTATAAGCTAATTATAAATGTTGGTTTGATAAGCTATTGTTTTCAAATGATTTGAATCAATTGACTTTTGGGATGATTTATGAAATATTGGATTCATTGTTTTCCGAACGAATCAAGGATTGTCTCGGATTTTCAAATGAAATGATTCAATTACCTACTTTCAAAGTATTTGAAGGATTTGATGAAATGAGCATGATTGTTGAATTCTTATGTTTGATTGTTTGAGTTTTCAATATGTGAATTGTGATTATTGATGAGATTGATTAATAGTTTGAGAATATGTTTGAAATGTTATATGCATGTATGCAAGTTTGTAAATGAACATGTGTTGAATACAACATAATATAAAAAGTTGAATTTCCAAAAATGTGCATTCGGGCAATAGGATTTTCAAGCATAAATACGTGTTATATGGGTTTGGTTAGGTCCCTCATGTGGAGTCAGTGCACTGGTCTCATTTTTTTTATAAGCCTTCGCCCGGCTGCCCGCTAGTGGCATAGCAGCTCCGTTTTCGGACTCCCCATATGTGATTCACGGCTGCACAGGACCGCTTTGCGAGAATGTGCAGTACGTCATGTGTTTTGGACCAACCCAAACTAATTGATGTGTTATATGTTTTTGCTTTGTTTAGAATGTGCTGCATTTAGATGTGAAGCATTTCATGTTTACAATGGTTTAAAAATTTGACAACTGAGAATCTGGATTTTTCCATATGAGAGTTTTGCCAAACTTTTTGCGAATGTTTATAAAAGATTTTGGAATTGAGAAGTTCTTGAGAAACAAATCTTCGCTATTTTCAATTAACTGAAATTAAGGTTTAAAAATATTTTTGCTTATCATTAAACATGTTATCCACGAGCTTCCGAGCTTACCCCCCTTTCATCCCCATCTCTAGGTATTCGAGCAGGAGATCAGATGAAAGACGTCAAGACATCAGTAATTGTGCATGTGTTTATAAATTGTGTAGTTTTGGTCTATGAGTATTGGTATTGTGGTATGGCTTGAAATGCCATTAGAATATTTTAAGCGTTGAGTTCAAAATGTATTTTGGATTATGATTTTGTATAGGAACCTGATATATGGAATTAACAATGTATTGACTATGGATGGTGTATATTGGATTTGTATACAAATTGTATTGAGTTATGAATGTAATTGGGATATATTTATATGGATATAGATGAATGGTTGATGATGAAATATGAATTGTAATGATTGATGAATACAATTGGATATGAAAATGACTTGAAGTGGTCTAGGATTTAGGATTGCGTTTATGCTGAGATCCCGGACGGAGGGTCTGGTGGATATGATGTATGTGTAATTGTCTGGAATTTATAGCAGTGAGTTTTACTTTTTGCAGGTTTTTCGATAGGTTAAAATGCAGTTGTCATGCTGCCCAATTTTTTCTTAATAAAACGGGTTGTATGGCAATAATAGTGTGAGAATAAGCTTTCTTAAGTGTATTAATGTATATATTTATGGGATTATTGGCATGAGTGTGAAATTGCTATGGCAAGAAGTGAGAGTAAGGATAAGAGTATGTTCGGTATGAAGATATTGAGTTATCGCTTAATTAGAAGATTGTTGTTAAGAATTGAGATTTGTACGAGGAAAACTTTCCAAGGGTGGAATTTATTTGTTTGATTTTGTATAAGAAGGATTAAATGATGAAACAAAAGAGAAAAACAAAATTTATACTGGTTCGTATAGGTCAAGTATAAGGTATCCAACGCAACGCTTCCTTAAGACAATTATTACTAGATGTCGGACACTTGTAATGCTATTCGATTTCTTTTCATTTGTATGTTTTGAGTCCCAATAGTATTCGATCCTATCGAATTGATCTATTTGTTTGGCATTCGTATTCGATTTCCATTTGTATTCTATTCGACTTAATTGATATTCGCTTTCGGTTGGATTCGATCCTATTAACTTCGCATTTGATTCGTTTCATTTCGCTTTGGTTTTTGATTTTCATTCCGCTTCAAGAGTGGATATGAGAGATCATGTGCAGTTTAAGCAGTGGGATGTTTAGTGTTAAGTATAAGAAGTTGGGTTCCGAAAACGGGATCCAGCAAATTTAGTAACGCAGTTCGGCACACCTTGCCTACGTCTGTGAGGCCCTCACCCAGTTTAATAACTTTCACCGAAGTATAATAGATTTACCCAATGCTTTACTGAACCGACACCACTCAACCTTTGACACTATCCTTCAACCTCACTTCCCGTGAAATAATTTCACACCCAATAGTATGACCACTTCGTATTAATCTCAACAAAGGATTTTTTAAACAACTTTTAATGAAAGAACAATAAAATAAATAACTCAAGTGATTAATCAATTAAGAACAAAATAATAATGCACTTGAGATAAAAAGAAGACAACTTCTCGATGAGTTCCGCTCCACTGAAATAGATTTAGAAGTCGTTGCAACAACAATGTGCATTCACTAACTCACTACACCATAGCTTTCTTCACCGTAGCATCTATCACTCACCAAAACGTTGTTCAGCTATCTTCCAAGTCACATACACAATTGCAGCCTGTGTTTCATTGAACAACTAATTCACATAAACTCTATCTCACACATAAGCACGTCGACTTTGTTACTGCACATGCACCTCCAGTAATGTTACCTCACACACTCACCTTAGAGATAGATCACACATCAGAGACCTTCAATGCAATCCTTCAATTAATTAGAGTCCCACTGCAACGTTGATTTCAATCAACAATAAATGCACTCCACTACACCAAGGACTTACAATAAATGCACTCCACCACTCCTTGGTCCCCTCAAATCCCCTGTCCCAATACCTGTCCAATAACCCTGTCCATTGCATCTTGGCCTTCCATTTATGTGGGACCCTATGATGAGATCAGGAAGAGAGGACATACTATTTGTCCGTCGACTCTATGATGGACCGGACATTAAACCGGTCGAAGGAAAGGTTTAAGGTTTAGAGGTTCAACCGGTAGTGAACCGCTATAAAACCGGTATATAATAAATAAGAAGTAAAACTTATGAGAATAAGTAAAAATAAAATATATTATTGAAACAAAAATACATCAATGTCTATTATTATATAATGAATTAATAATAAATAAATATAAGTTTAATATAAATATTAAAATAATAATTAAAATTAAAATTATATTTCTGAACCACACAAAATTTAAGCTCACGGATTTCGGATCCTTCCATTTCTTCTTTCGCCGCTCCTCATTAAACAAATCAAAACTAAAAAGAAAATGTTATTACTCTCCTTGGCTCCTCAAATGCCTGCCCAGCACTGATGACACAACTACCAAGAGCGTAGATGTCAACCATCTTTTGGAAGAGCTTCCTCAAATGCCTGCCCACAACAATCTCATCCTCACATCCATTGTCCACCAAAGAAGAAGATGAAACCTCAATCATGGCCAAGAACTTCAACACTGTTTATGACCTCTCCTCTACCTCCACCTCCAAGTCCCTCAGCACTCACTCAACCAACTCATCCTTCTCCTCCGACACCGACACCGACTCTGACTTTGACATCAACTCTTTTCCTGATCTCGCTACCATCTTCGCTTCCCAACGCTTCTTCTTCTCCTCCCCCGGCCAATCCAAGACATCGACTCTCTTCCTGATCTCGCTACCATCTTCGCCTCCCAACGCTTCTTCTTCTCCTCCCCCGGCCAATCCAACTCCATCATAGAGTCGACGGACACGTTCACTTCAGCTCCCGAACCTCAGTCGCCGCTCAACGGAGGTATAAATAAAAACCGGACCGGACCGGACCGTTCGATCCGACCGAAAAAGGTTAAACCGGGAGGTTTTTATACAGAGAGGTTAGTAGGTAGAACCGAACCGGACCAATAAAAGGTTCAGAGGTTTTCAGGTCGGACCGGAAGGTCCGAAGGGGTTTTTAAAACATTGGGTAAATCTCACCAAGACACATTATTCAACTTCTTGTTTCATATACGCAATAGACTTCTACTATGAATCAAAGATATGGGCAATATCTACTGTAGAGATTCACAGCAGCTGCTTATAATCAACGTAGAGAAAGTCCACCTACACCATGCAATTTGCAATTTTCAATTTGCCAAAACTCAACAACCAACTCAATACCGCATACAGCATATGCATAAATCCTTCACATAATAAGAGTCCAACTTCAACTAAGAGTCTCACTTAAAATAGAATTTTATCACAACTAAACCATTATCCAAATACCTTTTAAATCTAAGTCAATATCTAACTAATATCTTATATGTCCAATTAATAAATAATGCCAAAACATATATCCTAATACCTACATGTGGCTAAATTCTACTGCTGGACATTAAATTGGGCAAGTAGTTTGTTGAACAAAACCTGCGTTTGATATGCCACTGTTTCTTTTTTATGTCGATAGCCTTCAGGCATGACTTTTGCTGTGTAACTTTTATTTTTTATTGAAACATATTCTAAAAGGAATTATTCTTGGTGCTATCAAGGTTGTGTTCAAATTACACTATGCTTGTAAATGATGTGATTATTGACTCACCATTAGGATTTGCATTTGTGAGGAGAATGGATGCTGCATATTGAATCAGTGTGCGCCATTTGCATGAATAAATTAAGCAAATCAATTGTTTCCAAGGCATGCAACATGGATCTTTTACTTTTTATTTTCTTTGATCATATTGAATTTCACATCTAATTCTTAAAATCTACTACTTTTGATGCATCTATGTAACAGATAATACTTAATAGAACAAATTCATAATAATAATAATAATAATGATGATATAATGACAATAATTAAATAGAAGAAGAAGAAAATTAATAATAAGAAGAAGAAAACTAATTTTATATGATAATGATAATAAAATAATAATAAAAATTAGTTTTGTATAATAATAATAATAGTAAGAAGAAGAAGAAGAAGAAGAAGAAGAAGATTAATTTTGTATAATAATGATAATAAAATAACAATAAGAAAATTAATTTTGTATAATAACAATAATAATAATAATAAGAAGAAGAAGAAGAAGAATTTTGTATAATAATGATGATGATGATGATGATGATGATGATAATTAAATAGAAGAAGAAAACTAATTTTATATAATAATGATAATAAAAATAATAATAAGAAAATTAGTTTTGTATAATAATAATAATAATAATAATAATAATAATAATAATAATAATAATAATAATAATAATAATAATAATAATAATAACAACAACAACATAACAATAATTATAACAAAAAATAATAAGAAAATTAATTTTGTATAATAAATAATAATAATAATAATAATAATAATAATAGAATAAGAAGAAATTTAATAATAATAAGGAATTTAATAATAAAAATAACAATATTTTAGTCCTTTTGTTAGTTATTCTTTGTTATTCAAAGTTTATATTTTCAAACCAAACATTGACATAAAAATCTTTATCTATTTTATTCTTTGAATTAAATAAAGTAATACTTATTTTGTTTTATTACTTATCTTTTCTGTTCCTAAAATAACTATTATAATCTTTATCTATTCTATTCTTGAACCAAACAAGTTGTAAAAATAGTAGCTAAGGTATTGCTATTAGATACAGACCGAGATCTTTTCCTTAGTATTGTTTTTTTTTACCTTTTATTATAATACCAATATTTGTCTAAACGTGTTAAGATTGTATATTGAATATTTAATTTTTAACTAATTAAATTTTGTAAATAAAATTTAAAACAAAATTTTGTAACAAACATAAATAGATATACATGATTTGTTAGAAATAACACATAAAAACATCATTAAAATTAAGTTATCAAGTTAGAATAATAGTAAGCATAATGTGCATAGTGTAGAAGCGGTCAATATTTGGCTTTAGGAAGAATTTGATAGGAAGTTTTAGTTTTATAGTATAAAGTATAAACTATTAATATTAATTTTAATTAAATATCAAAACTTTAGTTTTTATAAATTAAATATGAAAATTTGCAAAACTATTATAATTATGAAAATGATGAGTATTTACCTAATTTATCAATATTTACCTAATTCAACAAAACTTCTTGTTTTCATTACAATAGTATTGCGAAAGATCAAAGCGAAATTTAGATGCTACATCAAAAATCAGCTCCATCTATTTGAGATTAAATCTCATTCCTAAGATAAAGGCCAAAACAAATTTCCAATCTAGAAAGTTCGTGAATTAAATTAAGACCACAGTTTCAAGCTTTGTACACACACCACATTCTTTTATACTGTATAAATTAATTTATTAATTAAATGATGCATTAGTTGATTGATTCTTAATTTAATTCACGATTATAAATAAATTATTAATTTATGCAATTTAATTTTATTATTTAATGAGTACCTGTTCTTTGATTAATTTTATGCTCTAAAAAGAAAATAGTTTAGTCACTTCTTCTTTTTAATCTTTTAGAAAGTGGGGTTGATTTGTACAATCCATATTGCGTCAATTTTGTTGGTGACGCATAGGCAATAATACATTACCTTTCTATTTGGTAAGGCTTGAACATTTGAATGGTTGGTCTATTGATAGGAATGGAGGTACAACTAATCGGCCAAGGCCATACAAACAAGGAGTACACTAAGAAAGTTTGTGGATTATATTGCAACAAATTAATTCAAGTCACAGCTGGAAAACATTTTACAATTACGTTTTGAATTCGTTAGATGTTGGAATTTTGTTAGAAATTCTATTAGAAAGTATCCTATAAATTGTATGGTGAACAAGGGAAAAGAAACACGTAAAAATACTATCAACTTTTCTCTCTCTCTCATTCTCTTCTACCTTCTATTCTCGTTGTTTATCTCTCCTTTGCTTACTCTCTGAAAATACAGAGGAGGCCAGCCACCTCAAATTGGCTGTCTTCTATTCGGTATTTATTATTGTGTATCATCTTCACCGCCAGTAACGCACCGTCCTTTTATCTCGTTCTTTTACTTGCTTTATTTACTGGCACCTCAATTATTTGGTTTCCGCTTCCCTGCGAAGGCGCCAATTGGAACCACCTGATATTAAAGTCTTACCTGCAATCAAAACCAGCACCGTCATTGAGCAGCATCCGAAAGAGGCTGTCGCAAAAATCCTCTCTAATGCTAAGGATTTTTAAGCCCCTCTTTAACTTATTAATTTTATTTATGTGTATTAGGTCGCCGTTTTATGTTGCTATGACATTTATATCCTTCAAGGCAGAATTCAAATGGAGGTATAACAATAGGTAAGGAAACAATTGGATAATAAATATATGCTCACCTTCAATTTCATTATGAAAACACAGAATTAATTAACTTTATAAATAGAATGTGTGAAATTATCTTATAAATTTAAAAGATACAATCTATCAATCAAATTTTTTGCATAGAAATACTCTTAAATCAAATATTTTATTTTCATTACATTTAAAATATAATAAAATTCTAACATTTCAATAATTAAAAATATTTAAAAAAATTAATTTAATATCTATTTTAAAATTCAAAACAAATAAGAATTGAAACTTTTATTATATTTGATAAATTAGGAAACATTCATTATTCTCTTAATTATAATAATTTTGAAATTTGACACATATAAAATATATAAAATAGAAAGGACAAAGAAGTGAGAATCATTCAAAAGATTCAGGTTAACAATATTTAATTATTTACTTAATTTTATTGATAGAATATCAAACTATATTTACTTAATTCAGTCTAATATTCTCATTTTAGTTTACTATATTATTTATGTGAATATATTCTTATATTAATTTACGTGTATATATATTGTTATTGTTTTAGAATTATTGTTATATTTTAATTAATAAACTCATTTATAGTGGAGAAGACAAATGAAAATAGAAGAGTATGGAAAGCAAACGTCAATTAACTTCGAAAGAGTAACGAGAAGTAGTACAACATGAGTAGCTGGAAATAGACAAAGTTGTAACATGTCTCTTTCTTAATAATCTCTTGTTCTTGATTTTATTTGGTAAATTGCCCAAGTTGTAGCCTTGAAAAGTGAATAATAATTAAAATATTTTATTTTAATGAATTTAAAGTATTTCTAAAAATAATTACATTAGATATAAAATTAATTTAAATTAATCAGTCAAATTAGTTTGTTTGAATTACTTAAAATTTTTAAGATAATAATACCACTATTTTATTTATATAAAATTATTATTTTATATGTCACAACAATATAACATAACATCATCAAATACATTTCGCTTTTTTTTTTAGTGTCGTAAATATTAAAATACGAAGATTATTGAATCAAACATTCTTCTTGTTTGTAAAATGCATTGTATATATTCTTATACATACTTAGAAGTATAAAATAACTTCTTTTTTTAGCTTATCCAACCTATAAAAGAAACCAAACAACATATGATACCAGTTCTTTTCATTCACATTCTTTCCCCATTTCAATTTGTAGCATTTCAACAAAACTTCTTGTTTTCATTACGATAGTATTGCAAAAGATCAAAGCGGCATTGAGAATTTACATCAAAAATCTGCTCTATCTATTTGAGATTAAATCTCATTCTTAAGATAAAAGGCCAAAACAAATTTCCAATCTAAATTTTCCAAATTATTTTTGTCTAATTAAACAAAAGTTCATGCGGACTCTCTGGCTTATCATGATACAAATATGAAACATCAATAGATATCATTGAGACTTGGTGAATTCTTCCCTTAACCAGAAATGATCACAACAACTTACTCATTAGAATAGTTGAGTTCAAAAATAACCATTTATCATCCTAAGAAGTCTCCAAATGATAACATCCAAGCAAATGTTAATGTTTGAACTTTGAAGATGGAAGATTGCGTTACAATCTCAGACATTTCCATCAAAACTCCATCTGCATCACTTTTCCTACATTTCCAGATCTCGCAAGGGAGAGCTTAATCAATTGAGGTGTCTGCAAAAGAACCAAAAAATATTAAGACAATTATACCACATCTACATTAATAAATGGAAACGTTGGTTTTGTTTTCTACTATAATCAATCATTTCAGAAAAAAAATGAACATATTGTAAGGACTTCCTTTTTCAGTTATACACTGAAGCAAAATTAGGGGTGTACCAGAGAGACTTCAATTTAGAAGTTCAGCCCAAAAACAAAGGAGGTGCAACACTCGGTTTCTAGTTCAATTTATGATAAAAATGCAGTTTGAGAAAGCTTTAAAAATATAAACAATATTATAAAGCAACTTACCTGAGTGGCTTCTCCTTGAAGAAATAGACCTTGGCGTAAGAGCAATCATCATCAAAGGGATTATAAAAAACTTGGCTTTTATACGTTTTCACAACTCCACAAGAATCTATGGCCTTAAATGTTACATAATACATAACGCCACAAGAGTATGCAGAATATGCTTTGACGATGCGTTCAAGTTTCAAGTTTATACCCTGCAAAACAGAATTGAAATGGAGGCATAACAATAGGTAAGGAAACAATTAACTTTTGCAAAATGACCTGAATAATTATCATCAAACCTTTTCTGCATTTTCTAAACCAATAGCATAATGAGTACATCCTGGCACCAATACTTTGTCGCAGCCTGTTAAGTTATCAACATCTAGATAACCTATACCACCAATAAAAGGTGCATGTTCACAAAACTCATCCACAGATCCCTAAAAACAAAATAAAAAAACATTAAACATCTACCATTGTAATCACTAAGAACATAATTTTACTATTAGAAATTATTAATTAAATAAATATACAAATAAGTTTTGTCACTTTCATTGACCTGTTTGGCATGACACCAGTCCTGATATTGTTGATTACTGCTAAAATCTCTCTCACCATCTTTCCCAGCCTCATTATCTTCCCCACTATCATCGAATACCATTGCTTGATAGACCTTGTCCTTTGTTTCATGTAGGTTCTTGTCATCAAAAACCGTGAACTTATTAGACAGCGGTTCACCAATTATGCCTGTGGACAAGTCTTTTGATCCATCAAATTTGCTGCATTTTGAAACCATTGGTAGAGAATAGTCAATTCCCCTTGATTGTGTTGTAACAAAAGATGACAATATAATGACAAAAATTAAAAACATTTAATGAGAATCATGCAATATACAAAAGGAAAGTAAAATGACTTCTAATAAATCAAGCATTAAACTGGACATGCAAAATAGCTGGTAAACAATTTAAGAACGTTGAGATAATAAACAACTATAAGAATATGAAACTGATTTAGTAAACAGAGACTCACTTGAGTGGCTTTTTCCTAAATTCAACAACCTCAACCTCGTAAGGGATGAAGTAGGCATCATAATAAACAATGGTTTGATAAGTTTTTGCAATTCCACAAGAATCTATAGCATCAAATGTTACATAATATCCTATAGCACGATCACCACGACGGGCATTCGCTTTGATAATGCGGTCAAGTTTCAAATTTGTCCCCTGCAGAACCAAATCAAATTAAAATAAACTTACAAGCAACAATACTTTGTAAATTAAAAATAAATAATTCATCATCATCCGACCTTTTCTCTGTTTTCTTCCGAAATAGCATAGTGAGTGCATCCTGGGACCAATACTCCGTCTAAACCATTTAAGTTAGCCATATCCAGAGGAATTATGCCACCACCAATAATAGGGGGGTAGGGGTCAAATGCTTCCACGTCATAACCCTAAAACAAATAACAGTTAATTACTAATAAAATTACAACAGAGGCTAGCAAATCAATGTTCTTAAATACTTACACCGCTTTCCTCGATTTGTTTCTCATAGCTTAACCACTTTTCATACCGCCCACTTTTGGTGAAACCCCTTTTCTCATATTCCTCTTCGCTATCCTCGAACACTTCCATCACCGTGTCGTCCTCCTCCGTCTCCGATGGTTTATTAAACTTATCGCTCGCAGATTCAACATAGCTTTCGTCAATCTTCACCTTCTTCAGCGGAGGTTTCTTGAACGACGATTGCAATGTGACATCGGTTTCCTGATTCTCCTCCAAATAATGGTCTTCGCTACGGTCTCCGTCCTCCTCCATAGTTGTCGTGTCCTTCTGGTTCGTATGACCGGCAACAGCCTCCATCTCTGGCTGGTTCATCTGGCAACTTTGATCGTAATTGACTGAAGAAAAGAACCTAAATGAGAATTTACGAATACTCTTTTGATTTTAAAAGTTTAATCTTCTGAATTTAAAAGCTTAATATTCACCGTTAATTTGGGCTATAAAATTTCAGCACAAATATAAATATATACATATATATATATATATAAATGGCTATCAGCCGGCTTATAGAACTTCGGCCTGAGCTTTCTTTTTAATCATTGATTAATTAATAATTAATATATTGTTACTTAGTATTAATTAATGATGATATATTTAACACCAATCAAAATTAGTTTTTATTTTAAAATATAATTAATTAATTATGTATTTTAGTTTAATTGTTAAAATTTAAATTTTAATTAATTAATTAATTTACATTCATTCTTAGTCAATAGGATGTTATTCCACTTTTTGTTTAATCATTGGTTAATTAATAATTAATATATTAGCAATCAATATTAATTAATTATGATATATTTAATATAAAACAAAATTAACAGAATGGAAAAAATTATACTTTAAAATATAATTAATTAATTAACTAAATAGTTAATTTCAGTTTGCTCTATAGAAAATAAAATAAAATATATTTATTTATTTATTAAGTCATTATTATTTCAAAATGATTATTTATGGTTATAATTGATATAATTAATAGATTAATTAAAATTTACTAACCCTGCATTCTTCTTCTTATTCTTATTATTGTTATTATTATCATTAATTATTATTATTATTATTATATAAATTTAATTTTCTTCTTTGTTGTTACCAGAAGAATAATATGTCCGTAGTAATGGCTAGTAGTAGCTAGCAGCGAACAATCTATAAAGAATGCTAACATTTTTAACAACTCAGGAAACTCTCTGTCTCAAGGTATTTACATTAGAATGATATGAATGTGAGAAAAGATGGCAATGGAAATTCATGTAGTGAACATATGAGAGTAAAATAGTCGTTGCTCACTACAAGTCATATATGGACCAACCAAGTTGTGTCATGACCCCAGAACAACACCCTCATGGGCAATGTTGGTCACTCGGAGCACAGCTTGTGCGCTTAAAGGACAAAGTTTTGACTGACAGAAGTGTTCCCAACTACTCAATTCTCGATTATCAGACATTGGTAGTGTGAGCTCATGTGACTTCTCATATATAGTCTGAAGTTTTAGAAGAAGGGTCCGTGCCCACAATGGGAAACCATGAAGAAAAATGAGTACAGGTATAACCAATTATCAAGCATAAAAGAAATATAGGAGCACAAAAGGTACAAGTAACAACAATAATGTACCAATGGATCCAATGACCCAATTATACAGTCACCATATGCATCAAATAGATCAGCAGAGGTCATAATTGCAGTTTTGCATACTGCACTTCTTGGATTTTTCAAGAACTTCACAATTATTGTTTGTCAATTAGTTCAAAGCAATACGAAGGACTAATGAAGGAAAAACCACTATATGATAATTGATACAAGAAAATCATTGGAAACGGAACAAAAAGACACAGAATGTTTAGATCTATGTAGAGCCTACCATATCCACGAAGTAATACCCAGGATACTTACCACGTTAAAACAATCATTACTACATCTAATTAGGAACGTATATGGGAATCTACAAAAGGAGAAGACAACCAAAGGCATAACTTGTTATGAATTGCAAAAATGAACCCAAATTTTGATAAAACCCAGAATCTAGAAAGAAGAAAAGAAAGAAAATTGAAGAGATTAACACAACAATCTAAGAATATGAGTATAGAAAAACACAAACACACGTGAAAACGAAGAAAAAGAGAAGAGCAGCAACATACCAACAATAGAAAGGCTAGAGAGTGTAATCGAGCAGCAATTGGTGGAATCAATTTCTTTGCGGATTAAATGAACAAGTGAGTTGCAGTGCAGAACCAAGATAATGAAGACAAACTATAACATGCCAACATTAAGATTGAGATTTCAAGCTTCAGCACAGGTGGTAATCGGAAGGCAAGATACTAATAACGATTAATTATGTCGAATTGGCCTAACGACACATCACAAGATTCTCATCACACATTGACTTCTATAATTCTGCAATAAAAATAGACGAACATGCATCTAACAAAATCAAAAGAAACAAATATCAGGATGTTTTTAGTAAGTAGGTGGATACACGGTAAAACTTATGAAGTTCCATGGACCAGCACAAAAGCTTGAAATAAATGAAACCAAAAACAAGAGAAAGAAAATGGAACTAAAGAGGGATAGAGTAAGAATGTTCAGTCAGAGAAACTGCTCAGCATGCTAAGCATTTACCTCAACAGTTGGAAGTTGGAGCCATACGAGAAATGCAAACTTCGCGTGATAATACATGGGAACCCTGTACAAAACAAAATAATATCAGGGAACAACCCTATAAAATAATCAACAGATATAGAAAACATATAAACTTATCAACGTGAACACCCATCCAGTTTGGAGTTTATGCAGTATCTCTGTAATTCTATGTTACAAACATCAAAATTTTGTCCTTTGCAACTAAATGGGTTAGTATGAAGCTTAGAGACTTAAAGAGCAACACTTTAGAACCGTACCAAGAAAGCAGTTTGTCCGTGAAGACTTCTACAAGGCTAAAGGATCCATATGCTGCAAATACGGAGAAAAGAATTGTGAATAATAATTCCAAGTATCAAATGAGCACATTCTCAGACCAAAGAAGAAGAATAGGGAGGGATGGAGGGATCGAGAATGGAGATTTGAAAGGTTACACGTAAAGTTCATGATATTAAACTCTGGAACACGAAATACTAACCAGCCCAATACATCAGCCACTTTTGTTTATCATTTTCACCTTCTCTCAATTGCCTTGAACGTAGAGTACACAGGTAAAACAATCCCAACAGAGCAGCTGCATTAACAAACAGAGACCCAATTCGGTTTCCAATCACATAGCATTAATAGTGACAGAACATCAAGTTAGACACCAGTAGTGAATAAGAAAACCAAAATGGTAATAGAGAGCTCTTCAGAAACATCAACAAGATGCTAAACCACGTTCGGAGCCATAACAGATTCAACACAAGTTTAAACAAACATAGCAAATTGTACTTGAAACTTAAGCACAGAGATTGTAGATAAAAGAACAGTCTTACTCACCAAGCAGTGCAAAGAACAACGTTAGAAACAACTCGGCAAAGAAGCAACCACAACCCAACCTGCATTCCCCATAAAACATTTTAAGAAACACCATTTTTCTCTGAAAGTTTAATAAGAATCATAAAAACATAAACTTTTAATTCACAAACGGCTTCCAGTAACATAATTGGAAGCAAAAATTTTATCCATTTTATAACCAAATACAAGTTTAAGGAATAGAATAAGAATATGTTAAAAATAGAATAGCTATTTTGTTTAATCAAACAGGCCGTTACTGGTCCAGCTATACATTTTTTATATGCCAAAAACATATAGAAAATGTATATGTTTTGTTTTTGTTAAATGTAAATTCAGGCGGTTACTTTTGTTTTTGTTTTGTTTTGCCACATGGGTATTAAGAGGCTATACAAATAAAACTCAACAAATTGTACAGTCAAGGTCTTTACGTCAATCTAACATTATTTGTTTTAACTAGGTTTTTCATCAATATAGCCTCTGAATTGATGAGAAGAAAACTAAAACCTTAAATTTGTTTTTTGGTATCAATTAAAGTGTTTGATGAACATCGACAATGTTTGAGAAGAAACAAGAGGCTATGACATAGGAGAAAAGCTTTGTCACCCAACAGAACATGATTATCAATTTGGGCAGAACTTCCAGAAGATATTTCGTAAATAAAAGAAAGGATTTATAGCTGCTTAATACACATAGAAATGGCAGCAATAGAATCAGTGTATAAATTAATTAGAGGTTGAATCACCTGTACTCTGATCCATCAGACAAATAAGCTCCATAGCTGCCAACAGAAGCTACAACTAATCCGTATCACCTTGCCTATCTGTGAAATTGCAGAAGATTCCAGCCTGATTCTCCTTCAGAATCCCATCTTGAGGTTCAAGTTTTTTGGATTCCAGACCATTTTCATTGCATTCAGCAGGCTTGCACTCAGGCTTATGGCCTATAGTTCTGTGGGAAAATATCTGTTCAGAATCTGACCATTCAGCAGTGATGAAAACTCAAATGAGATTTAATACTAGAGATTGGCTGTAATTCAAATGTCCCTGCTACATAAAATCAGAATAAATTTAAAAACCTGAAACCATAAAAGAAGAAAGTATGTTCCGAAAATGATTCATCAAACAACGCAAAATGAATGAAAACCATTAGTTGTAAGGTTTGACTTAGTCGATTCTCCTGTCACCTTAAGTAATTTCTCAACGGGTATCTTTTCTAGCTAAAGAGAACAACAAGAACAAGTTCTCCATTGAATCACAACAAGAAACAGTGTAAAACTTCTTGGCAGGTAAAATCTCAGTAACTATTTTCCTGTCCAAGAGCTTCTGCTGTCGTTCCAAAGATTCACGGGCTGCCTTTTCCTGCTCAGGTGTATAATAGTATATTCCAGATCTATACTGTGTTCCTACATCATTTCCCTGTCACGAGTCAATAAAAGCAGTGATAATCATAATAAGAAGGAAGATCCTAATATAACTGCACAAACTTGTGTTACCATAACCACACTTTGGAAGTCCTATCAAATTCTAAATCTGGTATGCCAAGCCTGCTGCTTCATATGTGAATGAAAAATTCAACTGTGTTGTGAATTAAAATGAAAGATTTGAAAAGAGAACTATGTAATTAATCGCCAAGATGTGTGCATGAATTCAACAAACACTTCAAAATCCTACATGCTATCGGCCTTTATATGGGACCATTTTATTCAATAAAGAATCACAACTGGCAAAACAAATGTATTATAATGACAGCAATTGCCAGTTGCAAAAAAACAAAAAATTGCAACATTGAACGGTCTCATCCTAATGCACAGTAATTGCAGAGGAAGTATTCATTTATTGACTAAATTTCAGACTCCAAATGCAAATGAATTTCCCCAACAATTACTTGGAATTGTCGAGTAATAACAACTCCATTCATAAAAATATTATAGTAGAAATGTTATATTAGAAGAGAATTGCTGATCTTAACCCCATTTCCTCATAAAAAACTTGCAACTAAGACCAATCACCATTTTGAGTGAGCACTCTCCCTGGATAACTGATACTGAAGAAAGAAGCAACATATAGAAACTCTAAAATTAAAAGAAAATGGGGAAGTTAATAAATCATTCTATCATAACTATATCCAACGAGAACTGGGATGTCCTGATCGATAATCTAACAAAAGCAAATACAGTAACAAAGCCCCATTGAAGTAGAAATGTGTAAGACAAGTTTAAAGGCAATCAAAATTAGGAAGAAAGGAAAAGACAACAAAAGATGCATAAAGAGATTAAGCAAGTGCATTAACCTCAGGACTCTGTAGCACAGACTGATCAACACGTCCACAGGAGTGAAATCCAAAGCAGAATCTTACAAAATGGCTGCAAAACCATACCCGGAAAATTTATACTTCCTAGTCTTAAAATTCATAGATCGAAGATTATTTCTAGAATTTTTTTGCCATGAGCTCCAAGAGCGCCCTTTTAATAGTTACTTATAAGACGACAAAAGAAGTAGAAGACGAATCTAGAGAAGTTTTAGAACTTGGAGAAAAGCACAGATTGTTTTGCTGAGCACAAAAATCTCATGCCCAGAAGCAGAAACTAAAATCAAGTTTTGCATGAAAAGGTGAAACCACAAAATTCTTATAACAAAGTAAGTTGAAACAATTTTTGCAGCCAACCCACTAGAACACATCTACCACATTTGCAAGAAGTTTCTACTAAGAGCTACCAGAACACTTATAAATTAGACTCCCCACTCCCCAGTGTAGAAGAATTAAGCCGGGTCTGACTTATACATAGCCTACTATAATTCATCTGAGCGCAAGCTAAAATCTTACACTAATCATGTCGAAGCAATCATGATCACGTTTCATTGGGACTAGCAGCGTTAGAATTATATAAATAAAAACAAAGAAGAAGAATATGGCACCCTGGTTCGGACAAAACAGATAATTAATCGACTAAAAAAATCGATAGTCATATACCAAGCATTTATCAAGAAGAAACAAAAATCGATCGCCAAAGTTTACAATCCCTCAAAATTAAGTCTCACAACAATAATCATATAAACCTCGAACAAAATTATCCAAAACCCAGAAAGAAAAAGTCCAACACACTCCAATCAGAACAAAATTCGTAGAGACCAAGCCAGTTTCAAGAAACCCACCTGTCGATTCAAGTTAGTAGGATCATGTCTAGCCCAGAAAACATCAAGCAGAGTCTCGAAGCTGCACTCTCTAGGATCATACTGTAGTCTAACCACCTCGCTATGTTAAGAAGAATAGGCGCAAGATGGAAGAAGTGAAGCGGGAAGCAAAATCAAAACAACGAGCCGCATCGGCTTGGCTTAGGAAAGCCGACAGGTTTGATATAATTCACGTCTACGTTTTAACTATGGAATTGCTGTATCATGTCCCCTCTTGTTTTTGATTTTGTTTGGCAAAATGGAGTTGTAGTCTTGAACGTGAATAACAATTAAAATATTTTATTTTAAATTAATTTAAATAATTTTTAAAATTAAATTAATTAAATTTATATAAAAATTATTGTTTTATATGTTACGCATCAGGCTAATACTAATAATTAATTAATATTTCTGTATGCCCAATTAATTTATTAAAGTTATATCACTTTTTATTAGGCCTATAATTGAGATAGAAATCTACGTACTTATATTTATACACATGGCCCATAAAATTCTAACAATCTCCTCCTTAGACTACGTGTATTTCCGGATAATATACATAGAAAAAACCTAAATGCACACAAACGTGCTATCTCATTCCCGAAATACCAAACCAATTTGGTCCATCAATTGTACTAGTGTAAGATCAAAGCAGCTTTTGTCATCTAATTTTGTGACTAAACCGAACAATTGTCACAATACTAGCAGAATCAATGACATAGATTAAGTATGGATGCGTAGCATGAAAATTACATGTGATGTGATCATAACCATGTCTGTTTCTAACTTGTCCAAAATTTGTGACTCAAAGAGCCTCAAAACATTTTCTAACCTTATGCAATACTGCAATAGAAAGCAAATTCTATATGTTTTGAATTTTCAGATAAACATGAAATTCCTTAGATTTTATAAATTAAAGTCTGTACAGAAAGATAACTTTAGACCTTAGAAACTTAAATCTTAAAACATAAAATTTAGATGTCAAAGAACATACATAGAAGTAAAAGATTAACTCCCACTAAAGTGACATGCCTGACGGACCTACTACACCCATATTGCCCACATGTACATGAAACAGTGAAAGTGGCAACCCTTTGTTGAGTGGGTCTACAATATTAGAGTTTGTACCAATATGTTCTATAGGCACTTGAAGATTCTGAACCATTTCTTTAACAGCCAAATACTTGATGTCGATATGCTTTGATTTCGATGAATTCCGGCTATTATTTGAATACAGTACAGTGGCTTGATTATCACAATAAATCCTTAGTGGTCTTTTTATATCATCAACCATTTGTAGCTCAGTGATTAAGTTTTGCAACCATATTCCATGACACGATGCTTCATAGCAAGCTATATATTCTGCCTTTATAGTAGAAGAAGATACAAGTTTTTATTTTTCACTTTTCCATGAAACAACTCCTTCACCCATCATGAAAACATAACTTGAAGTGAATCTTCTACTATCTAAGCATCAAGCGTGATTAGAGTCGGTATATCCAACAATTTATAATCGCTCTGACCTTCTGTATGTGAGCATATAGTCCTTTGTTATCTGTAAATATCTCATAACCCATTTTGCTGCTTTCCAATGATCCATTTCTTGGGTTACTTAAATATTTACCTAACATTCTCGTTATGAATGCTGTATCCGGATGCGTACATACTTGTGCATACATGAGGCTCCCTACAACCAAGCATAAGGGATTTTATCCATCTCGACTTTTGTATGTCTAATTTAGGACATCGAGCAAACTAAACTTATCACCCTTTGAAACAGAGTGTCTCCCAAAGGCACAATTATGCATGCCATATCGACTTAGCACTTTATTAATATAGGACTTTTGAGATAGACCAAGTATACCTTCTTTACGATCCCGATGGATCAGATACCCATGACAAAGATGCATCACCAAGATCTTTCATTTCAAAATTCTTTGAGAGAAATGTCTTGGTTTCATGCAATAAACCTATATCGCTGCTTACTAGTAGAATATCATCTACATATAGCACCAGGATAATAAATTTGCTCCCACTGAACTTGATATATATGCACTGATCAACGATGTTTTCCTTAAAACCAAACGAGGTTATCACGTGATCAAATTTTTGGTACCATTGGCAGGATGCCTGCTTTAAACCATAAATGGACTTCTTAAGTTTGCAAACAAGGTGCTATGAATCATTGGATTCAAAGTTCTCTGGTTGCACTATATGTAGTGTTTCACCAATGTCTCTATTGAGAAACGTTGTCTTTACGTCCATTTGATATAGCTCGAGATCACAATAAGCTATAAGTGCCATGATGATTCTAAAAGAGTCCTTTGTTGAAACTGGAGAAAATGTCTCTTTATAATCAATACCTTCCTTTTGAGTGAAGCCTTTAGCGACTAAACATGTCTTATATCTTTCAATGTTACCACGCGAGTCCCGTTTAGTTTTAAATATCCATTTGCAACCAATCGATTTCGCTCCTTTAGGCAACTCAACAAGATCCCAAATGTCATTGTCTGCCATTGACTTCATCTCCACCTTCATGGCTTCAATCCACTTATCAGAGTGTGAACATGATTTGGCTTGACTTACAGATGTCGGATCATCCTGCACCCCAATGTCAAATTCATTTTCATTGAGGTATACAATGTAGTCATCTGATATTGCACTTCTCCGTTCTCTAGTGGATCTCCTAATAGGCACTTCTAATTGAGGTTGTTGATTTTCATTGCCTTGAACATACAATGTTTCCTGATCAACAGTAGGAGGAATGACAGGTAAAATTGTGTTTTCAACATTTTCCTGATTTACAATTTGAATAGTGTTAGGTATGGTTAACCCATCACTTTCAATTGTTACTGTAGTAGGAATGTTAACACACTCCTTTGCAAACAAAATATTTTTATTTTGATGACTCCCATTATAATCAACATCCTCAATAAATTTGGCATTCCCTGTTTTCGAAAAAGGATATGGTTGGGGGATTATAAAACTTAAAAACCCTAGATTTTTCTGGGCAACCAACAAAGTAGCAACTAATAGTTCTTGAGTCCAATGTCTTTTCATTTGGTCGATAAGGTCTAGCCTCAGCTGGACAACCCCAGACATGCAAGTGCCTAATACTAAGCTTCTTATCTGTCTACAGTGGCGGAGCCACAGTGGGGGCAAGTGGGGGCACTTGCCCCCACTAGCTCCAAAAGATTTTACTTGTAAAAATTATTATTTTAAATTTTAATGGTATAAAAAAATAAAATTTTGTTATAATTAAAATTTTTCCCCCGCTAAAAATAAAATTTTGCTCCCATTAAAATTTTGCCCCCACTTAAAAAATTTTCTGGATCCACCCCTGTCTGTCTATAGCTCGTATGGGGTTTTAATTACTGCTTTACTAGGAACTCGGTTTAGGATGTAAATTGCAGTTTTAAGTGCTTCGCCCTAAAGTGATTTTGGTAAAGAAGAATGACTAATCATACTTCTCACCATGTCCTTAAAAGTTCAATTTCGTCTTCCAGTTACACCGTTTTGACTAGGAATCCCAGGCATGGTGTACCGAACAACTCTACCACACTCAGTCAAATATTTGGCGAAGGGTCCTTGACGTTGTTCACCTGATCCATTATATCTGCCATAGTATTCACCACCACGATCTGACAACCTTTATTTTCTTGCTTAGTTGATTTTCAACTTCAGCTTTGAAATTCTTGAACACGTCTAAGTGCAGGTTTTCATAATGATTAGTTGTCTTAGAATCCAATTTGTATAGTTTGTCAACACGAGTGCCAGTGGCTACAACTTGAGAGTTTAGAGAAACAATACATTTAACTTTTCTAAATAGACAAAAGTAACCAGAGTTGTCCAAATTATAAACAGAAATTAAGTTTCGTCTAAATGATGGCACAACAAAAGTTTAATCTAAATCCAAATAAACACCAGACTGTAACTGAATTCTAAAATAACCAATATCTTCAACAGGAGTTGTGTTGCCATTTCCTACATAGATGTATTTTTCACCATCAATTGGCTTTCGGCTACTGAGGCAATCCTGCATAGTGACACTTATGTGAGTGGTAGCACCGGTAACTATCCACCAAGTTTCAATTGGTACTAAAGCCAAATTAACTTCAGAATAAAACAAAGTTGAGAAATATACCTTTCTTAACATGCCAATTGGCGTACTTGGTACATTCTTTCTTCACGTGACTCGGTTTCTTACAAAAGAAATAGAGAATAATCGTATTTTGTTTCTTTTGTGTACCTTGCATTGTTCTAGAGTTTGCGGTTTCTTTACCTTTCTTCCTTTTCCTCTCATTGGAATTTTCTTGAGAAGTTGTTGCTAAATTAGCGCTTTCAGTCTTCTCTTGTTTCAGCATCTCCTCTTCTTGCACACATTGAGCTATAAGCTCATTTAGGGTCCACTTCTCCTTTTAAGTATTATAGGAGACTTTGAACTGACTGAATTGTACAAGAAGGGAAATCAAAACCAAGTGCACGAGTATGTCATCAGACAACTCTAACTTAAGTTCCCTCAGCTTTGGGACAAGATTAGACATTTCCATTATATATTCCCTAATGTTTCCTTTTCCCTTATAATGCATTGAAACAAGCTTAGTTAGTACATTGCTTGTTTCAACCTTTTCGTTTGTAGTGAATAGGTCCAAAATTTGCTTAAGGAAACTCTTAGCATCAGCCTCATCAGGAATTCCACCTCTTATGGAGTCCATAATGGAATGCTTCATGATCTTCAGACTCATGCGGTTTGCACGTTCCCACTTCTGGTATGTAGCTATCTTATCAGTGGTACTAACGCTGGTTAGAGCTACAGGATGTTCAAATCTATATATAAAGTCTAGATCCATGCAGCCAAGCACAATCATTATGTGCTCCTTCCATTTCTTAAAGTTTGTACCGTTAAGCATGGGAATATTGTTCATGCTGGCAGAAATTGATGACACTTTAAGAAAGAAAAACAAAATAAAATGTTCACAATTATTTAAGAAGTTAAGAAGTCAAAATAGCAAAATTTGTAAAGGGGGTGATTACAAGATCCCTAGCACAACATTATTATTCAGTCTTTAGACAAAAATAATAATTTATAAGTGGTCCTCTTGGTTATAGTAAAAATGTTGAAACTAAAATGGCCTAACAATGTGCCTTTCTTTGGATCGACGTATTGTCAGCATGTTATGCCAAATGCTTCACATAATTTAATACTAACCATCGTGCTAAAATAACCTTCCTTTGGGTCGATTATCTCGCAGTGATGTTATAAAATTTATTTACTCTCTTACCAAAATAACCTTCCTTTGGGTCGATTATTTCGCATAGATAAAATTAAATTACTAGCCATTTGGCCAAAATAATCTTCCTTTGGGCCGATTATTCCGCATAGATGAAACATGCATTCTCATTCTAAATTAATAAATTTTACCCAATAGAGGTTACTTTGGCAACATATTGGTTCAATCTATTTAATTCAAAATGATAAGCACCTCAAGTTTAGATAAAATTATGTAATTTAATTATAATTAAAAATGGATAATCAATTAACCTCAAATTTTGACTTCAATTAATTATTACAAAATTATAACCTTAGTCCGTAATAATATTTAACTTAAGTCCAAATGATTTTAATCCAAACTAAAAGCTGACCGTATGCTTGTCTAGCTTGTGCGGTTGAGTACCAGATGACATGCATTGTCTTCCAAATGTATAGTAGGTGAGTACTAAATAAATGGTAAGGAAGTCTCGACCCCACAGATGACGTGTATTGTGTTCGTATAAATGGATGATTACTAAATAAATGGTTACGAAGTCTATCAGACTTGATAAATAAATTTTAAAAAAACACTGACAGGTAAAAACACGGATAAGCATCTGTTGCACGTGAGTCAGTTTCTCCGGTGAATGCAGAAACGGTGCAAGCGTGAAACGCTTGACGAACCGCTTGACAAACAAAGAACGGTCAGGGAGTTATCATTGACCTTTGCCGGGTCATAGACCCGAATGTAAAAAAGGGTCTGTAAAAATTGAAAGCCAGATTTTCATCATTTTTGAGGGAAAAAATCGTTTCTAAACTAAATGAAACAATTTTTCGACAATAACAACAATGTTTACTCGCTTTATAATTCATCACAGAGTAAGAAAATCAAGAAATCAAATTTCTACCTAAAAAATTCTACCTTGGCCGATTATAATTAAGAAAACAATAAACAACTCAAAATAAATGAAATCTTAAATGATACATTTGTAATTCATTTTTACTAATATAAACATACAGAACAGAGTGAAAAATAAAATTGAATATCATGTGAAACAATCTACGTGATGACTCTTTGATACCACTTGTTAGGAAATTAGCCTTATGATTATTATAATCAGATTTTTAAACATTTAATCAATCATAATCACACGCAGATCTAATAAACAATGATATATGTACAAATAAGAAAACTAACGTTGTTCCATTGCACAGCAGAAGCGTAAACAACAAAACTTGATGGATTTGTGTTCTTCCAAGTCAAAATTCAGAAAACAAATGAATTCTCTTTATGGAATAGAGAAAACTAACAAAATCGTTTTTAGAGAAAATGTCAAAAATGAATCTAACTTGGGGACCACAATCCTATTTATAGTCATCTTTTGACCTACAGGCCATTGTGGTCCTATTAACCACAATGACTCGTAATGGGCTTCTACGCATCAGGCTCATACTAATAATTAATTCATATTTTTGTAGGCCCAATTAATTTACTAAAATTAGATCACATTTTATTAGGCCTATAATCGAGATAAAAATCTATGTACATATATTTATACAAGTGGTTCATAAAATTCTAACAAAACTTTGCAACTTTCTCCTTTCAATCCCAAAACTCCAACCAATAACAAGCAAACCCCAACTACGGAAATATAAAAAAAGAGCTAATGATATCACAACTTCGTGTGACAATGGAAAAGCTAGAGGCACAAACGAAGTAGAGTAATGTAGAAAGAATTCTTTCTCTTATCTCCATTAAACAGCTGTACAGTACCTTATATATCAGTATAATAACAACCGCTTAACTTACTAGTAATAATATTACAGTTAAAGACCAACTAACTAACATGTACAGAAGTATATTGTGACATCCCCTCCTCAAGTTGAAATCGGTGGTGAAACCATTCCCAACTTGGCAATGATGGCTGCAAACTGTGGATGACCCAGGGACTTTGTCAAAACATTAGCTAGTTGAAGATGACTCGAAACATACATAGGATTAATAAACACCTCCTTGAACTTGTTGCTCACTATATGACAATCAATCTCCAAGTGTTTAGTACGTTCATGAAACACTGGATTTTCAGTGATATGTAAAGCTGATTTACTGTCACATCATAAGGTAATTGGTGTGCGAAATTTCACCTGAAAATCTCGAAGCAAAAAACACACCCATTGGAGTTCACAGACAGCTGAACTCATGCTTCAATATTCTGCCTCACAGGAACTCCTTGAAACCGTACTCTGCTTCTTAGTCTTCCAAGAAACCAATGAACTACCAAGAAAAACACAATATCCACTCAAAGACTTTCTACTTATAGGACATGCCGCCCAATCACTATCACAATAGACCTCAACAACGATATTTGGTTTAGCCGAATAAAACAAACCATGAGAACTTGTTCCCTTAAGATACCTGAGAATATGTAATGATGCCAACCAATGAGTCTCACATGGAGTGCATAAAAACTGACTCAATTGATGTACACTATAAGAAATATCTGATATAGTCATATTCAGATACAACAACCTCCCCACCAATCGTCTATACTTCTCTGGGTCATCAAGTGGAGCAGAAACTTCATCAAATTTATGATTTCTAGGCAACGGTGTTGAAGCAACCTTTGAACCAGTGAATCCAACATCCATCACAATATTAGACAAGTATTTTTTCTAAGAAATAAAAATCCATGCATCGGACCTTGCTATCTCTACACCCAAAAAATATTTGGCATATCCTAGATCCTTGATAGTGAACCTGGAATGCAAGAAATCCTTCACTACATCAACGTCGTCTTCATGACTTCCTGCCACTAATACATCATCCACATAGACAACCAAAACAACAAATGAACTTTCGGGTGACTTTGTGAACAAACAATAATCATGTACTGATTGTGTAAAACCATACTGCAACAACTGACTAGTAAACTCTACATTCCACTCTCTCAATGCCTGCTTTGACCCATAGAGAGACTTACGGAGTCTAGCCTTCGTATAGCCCTTAAGTGGAGCCAAATACACCTCCTCCTTCAAGTATCCATGAAAAAATGCGTTATTAATGTCTAACTGATGAATACACCTACCATTTTGTGCTACCAAAGCTAATAAAACTCTGACCTTAACAAACTTTGCAACTGAAGAAAAACTATCAAAAAATCCACCCCTTCCTTCTGGTTGTAACCTTGGGCCACTAACCTCGCTTTCAGTCGCTCCACCGTCCCATTTGGGTTAAACTTCACCTTATAAATCCATTTTGCACCAATAACATGCTTGCCTTCTGGTAAAGTAGTTATCTCCCACGTAACATTATCCTCTAATGCCTTTAACTCTTGTTTCATTGCCTTAACCCAACCAGGATGCAACACAACCTGTTTGTAATCCTCTCAATATTGACCATAAAAGCCAAATGAGGCTCTAAGAATTTTAGATCCGTCATTTTCAAGTTAGAACTAGGGACCAGATTCACAGTACTGCAAACAAAATCCTGCATCCAAGCAGGTGTCTTCCTCGGTCTAGTATTGGTGCGCAAGACAGCGACTGGTTGTTCTACCTCAGATACATGATCAGTATTTGCAAGTGGTGACACACTTCTATTAAGAGTATCAGACGAAGAATGATTAGAAGTAACTGGAATAGTAGCTGATAAATCACCAGTAAGATTTTCATGTTGAAGTTGCGACAACATCTCCTGATCATGGTCAGCAACATGCACAAATGGAAGAGAAGGAAACAATTCATTCTCAGACACAACTTTATAAGAAAATTGATCTTCATAGAATGTTACATCTCTAGAGATAATAATGCGGTGAGATTGTAAATCATATGCCTCATATGCCTTTTGACCTGGAATATAGCCTAAGAAAATACACTTGAAAGATCTAGGAGAGAACTTATCTTTATTTGGCTGAGTATTAGTGACAAAACACAAGCAACCAAAAGTCTTCAATCGTCCATAATCAGGTCTTTTGTTGAAGAGTACTTCAAAAGGACACTTCCACTTCAGAATTGGAGTTGGCATTCGATTGATTATGTAGGTAGCAGTAAGCATAGCTTCTCCCTAGAAATGCTTGGGTAATCCTGCTTGAAACATAAGAGCTCGTGCAACTTGAGTTAGATGCCTATGTTTTCTTTCCACCACTCCATTCTATTGAGGAGTATAGACACAAGTTTTCTGATGTAATATTCCCATCATCGCCAACATATCTCTACATGTCTCATTAACAAACTCAGTGCTATTGTCACTTCTAATGCTTTTAACCTTGCAATCAAACTGATTATGCAGCATAAGTAAACATTGTTCAACAGTTTAAGTGACTTGCTGCTTGTATTTAAGCAAAAAAATCCAAGTTGCTCCACTAAAATCATCAACAACAGTCAATATGTAATGAGCTTGATTAATGGCATATTTGGTGTAAGGTCCCCAAAGATCTATATCAACAACTCCAGTATAATTGTGGTTTGAATTGAAGAGGTAGGAAAAGAAAGTCTATGTTGTTTGTAGAAATGACAAACATCACAAGTTTTATTATAAATGTCCTAGCCTTTGATGCCAATATGTGGCATTAGTATCACTAATTACAACTGAATGAGAAACAGAATTACAAGTATAAAGTGGTTTATTGAATGAAAAATACACATTATGAGATTTGCCATGTGAGTCATTCGGTGAAGAAGTAGGAAGATGGAAAGATTGTGAGGTCAGAATGTATAGATTGCCTATGACTTGACCAATAGTAATGATAGCTTTAGTTTGCCGGTCCCGTATATAATAGCAAGAAGGAAAACAAGAAACAAACACATTAGCATCTTAGCAAGTTTGTTGACAGAAAGCAAGTTGAATTTGAAGGAAGGAATCAGTAAAACATCTTTAAATTAAAGGATAGAGTGTAAGGTAACATGGCTTGAATGTTTAACATGTTTAAGACTATGATCAGGGAGATGAACTGGTATGGGAAACTAGAGTTGTGCAATATTCTGTATAGATCTTTCATCAAAACACATATGATTGGATGCACTACTATCAACTATCCAAACATCATTTGAATTCAGGGAATAAGCATTAAAAGTGTGCTGTATCGTAGCCACCTAACCTGCAAAATTCACAAGGTCAGTCACCATGTTCACATACCCTTCATCAGGCCATTGTTCTTTAAGAATTATGGACATCTCCTTTCGAATTAAGGAATTCACCATGCTAGCAAGGTTGTCATCAGTTGCCAATTTGTCGACATGTGTTGTATCAGACTATTCTTATTGCACCAAATTAACCATTTGTCCTCTCTTTTATGCTATTTTATTTTCTTTTAATGCTTTGAACCAATCTGGATAACCATGGATTTTAAAACAAGCATCCCATGTATGACCAACCACATTACAATGATCACAAAATATGTCCTTCTTGTTTACCTCTTTTCGTTTATAACTACCACCATTAGCATTAGAATTCTTGGCCAAAAGAGCATTAGTTTCAAGAACAGTATTGCCATAAACCATACTCACTTGTCGTTGCTTTTCAACTCGCAAAACTATAGAATAACTTTATCTATGTTAGGCAAAGGCTCAAGATTCAAAATATGTCTCCTCACATTATCAAATGTTGGATGAAGTCCCATCAGGAATTGCATTAGTCTAGCATATTCCTCTCTTTTAGCCACTAAACCAATTAAATCACAACTATAGCCGTGACAATTGCAACTAGATAAAGGCATAAGTCTACTTAATTATTCCTAACATTGATTCATCTTGCTATAATAAGCAGTAATAGAATCAATACCTTGT
Organism: Erythroxylum novogranatense; assembly: GCA_029891385.1. Classification (NCBI taxonomy): domain Eukaryota; kingdom Viridiplantae; phylum Streptophyta; class Magnoliopsida; order Malpighiales; family Erythroxylaceae; genus Erythroxylum; species Erythroxylum novogranatense. The sequence goes on along the minus strand of CM057232.1, from coordinate 8,764,164 downwards.
TCCAAAGATGAAACCTATCTTTGCAATTGATATCGAAGAGGACCATTATTCTCACCAAGTCTTTTCTCAATTGTATCCCATAATATGTTGGAACTAGCATAATAGATGAAATTATCAGACATCTCCTTAGTCCTAGAATTCAAAAGCCACGCCTTAATCATGGAATCAACTTTCTTCCATTTCTTGTAGAGATTAGGATTCGTAGGAGCAGGAAAACTTCCATCAATGAAACAAATCTTGTCCTTAGCTTCAAGACTAGTTTTAACAGCTATGCTTCAGGTAAGATAATTGTTACCTGTGAGAGGGGAAGCAACCAGAAGCATTCCTGGATGATCGAAACTCTGCAAATGTAATGGATCTCCGTCAAGATCACGATTCATGGCTGCAGAAGAAGCTTCATGAATAATGTCACCATGCAGAGTAGCCATAGCTTCAAAGAAATCGAATTAAGTATGAGTTCGATCGTCATGAGGCTCTGATACTATGTGACAATGGAAAACCTAGAGGCACAAATGAAGTAGAGTAATGTGGAAAGAATTCTTTCTTTTATCTCCATTAAACAGTTGTACAGTACCTTATATATCAGTATACTAGCAACCGCTTAACGTACTAGTAACAATATTACAGTTAAAGACCAACTAACTAACGTGTACAAAAGTATATTGTAACACTTCGCAAATAACCCAACAGAAACAACAAAAGCCCTATTTACTTTTGTCACACTTAATCTCTTCCAGTGAGATTGGATCTGAGTGTTTTCTTTTAATGCTATCCACTTGGACCTTTCCAGCTAGGAGAGTAAATTAAAGTTCGAGGCTATGAGGATTTTGTGTTTTGTTCAAACTAGTAATTTTTAGCGCTTTTAGTTCATCTTTTCATGTTACCTTTAGTTGACTATACAAGCTTTATGGTTTTAAAGTCTATTGGAAAGGGATAAAATCGTAACACACTTTTATCGTTTAGTTGAGTATTTCATAATGGAATGAAATAGAAGCGTAGAGTTTCATGTTACGTTTCATTCTATCACAAGCAGTTAAAATAAGAAACCTCCGACTAAAAAGTTTAGGATGGAACATAAACTAATAAATACATACTACCTAATATATCCTCAATAATTTTTTAATATCAACTATAACCAATTCATAATATTAATATATTAAATAGAATATAATAATATTTAATATAATAAATTTTATTAAATAATTAATAATAATATAATATTATTATTAATAATAAAATAAAATTTTATATTTAAAATAATTTATTTATTTATTTTATTATATAGAAATATATACAAACAATTAAAGAATATTTTATATATTTTCTATTTTATTAATAAAATATATTAAAATTATTTTTGTATGTATATATTTCTATATAAATAAAATATAAATAAATTATTTTTAAATATAAATAAAATTTTAATATAATAAAATTTATTAAATAATTAATAATAAATTGTATATAATTAATAAAAATAAATAAAATTTTTATTAACGAAAATAGAAAATGTATTTAAAATTATTCTTTAATATTTGTATATATTTCTATATAAATAAAAATATAAATAAATTATTTTATATATAAATCACATAGAATGAAATAAAATAAAATATATTAAATAATTAATAATAATATTTGTATATACTTAATAATAAACTGCATATAATTAATAATAAAATAAATAAATTTTAATAAAACTTTTATTAATGAAAATAGAAAACATATACAAAATTATTCTTTAATTGTTTGTATATATTTTATATAAATAAAATATAAATAAATTATTTTAAATATAAATCACATAAAATAAATTAAATTAAATTAAATAATTAATAATAATATTTTATATAATTAATAATAAAATAATAAACCTGCTCCAACAATCATTTTAATGTAAGGGTATAATAGTCATTTATTATATATTACATTCTATTTCATCCATCTTTTAAACAACATTTTACTTTATTACATTATGAACCCTCTCATATTTCTCAAACAATTTTTCACTATATTACATTATAAATCATTCCATTTTGTTTCATTCCATTCCATTAATTAAAATTCAACCAAAGATGTAAAAGCGCTAAAATTTACTAGTTTGAACAAAACTCAAAAGCCCTAGAGCCTCGAACTTTAATTTTACTCTCCCGACTAGAGAGGACCAAGTGGATAGCATTAAAAGAAGACACTCAGATCCAAGCTCATCGGAAGAGATCAAGTGTGAAGACAGAGGAGTACAAGGTAAAGTTCAAGAACGAATCTTTGATATAAATTGAAAGATCTTGTTTTAAATAAAAGTATAAATAAAAAAAGATATTTTGTTGGATCATATAGCAAATTTTAAGCTCGGCTTTGCATATCCTCTGCGTTACATCAAAATTTATCCAAATATTTAAATAGTATTTATATAAATGTGTGGATCAGATCTCACAAAATAACATAGGAATAAATCATTTTCGGATGATCTGTTCCCGCTTTGTAAGGGTCTGTAATTTATAATTTATTTAATGCATGCTTAAAAATAATAATTTTATTGTCAAAGAAAAATTATATCTTTAATTACCTCAAATTTTTGTAACCAATATTCTAAATTAAAATTATAAAAGAAAATGCTAAAGGATTTAATTGTTCAATTTTAGGAAATAATTAGGCAATATAAAGATCCAATGAATAATCTTCTCTCATTAATTTGATATAGTCCTTCCCAGTTGACTGACAATTTTCTTAGGAATGTTAAGAAGTTTTCTTATTCATAACATATGCAATTAATAATAATTAACAACTAATAATGCAAGGTCACCGTGAGCACATATACTAAATATTAATATGTACTAATTAATAAATTAATTATATTTTCAAACATCAATTAATTAATTATATATTAATTATTAATCATAACTGAATAAAGTATTTTATAAATAAATTATGTTATGTGTTATATTTTAATTATTATTAATTGATCAACATATAGTTTCAGCAATTATTTAATACATCAATTAATTAATTATATATTAATTATTATTAATTATAATTGAATAAACTAAAAGTTAATGAACAATAATTAATTTATAAATAAATTATAATTTAATAATAAATCTATTAATTCATTATATATTTATTAGCAATAATTATATTAAATAAACTAAATTTATAAATAAATTATGTTATATGTTATATTTAAATTATAATTGCTTGGCATAGACTTTGAGTAATTATCTAATACATCAATTAATTAATTATATATTAATAAACTAAACAATTAATGAATAATAATTAATTTATAAATAAACTAATTCACTATATTTTATTATTACTAATTATATATCATAATGAATAAGTATAGTTCAGAGAGAAATAAGGACTAAATTATGTTATAATAGCTTAATACACTAATTTATAAATAAATCATGTTATATGCTATATTTTAATTATTATTAATTGATTGGCATAGACTTTGAGTAATTATATTTTAAAGCATCAATTAATCAATTATATAGTAATTATTATTTATAACTAAATAAACTATTTTATAAATAAATTATGTTATATGCTATATTTTAATTATTATTAATTGTTTGACATAGAGTTTCAGTAATTATTTATCACTTCAATTAATTAATTATTATTAATTATAATTGAATAAACTAAAAGTTAATAAATAATAATTAATTTATAAATAAATTATAATTTTAATAATAAATATATTAATTCATTATATATTTATTAGCAATAATTATATTATATTAAATATTAATTATAACTGTATAAACTAATTTGTAAATATATTATATTATATGTTATTAATTATAATTGCTTAGCATAGACTTTGAGTAATTATTTAATACATCAATTAATTAATTATATATTAATAAACTAAATAGTTAATAAATAATAATTAATTTATAAATAAACCAATTCATTATATTTTTATTATTACTAATTATATATCATAATGAATAAGTATAATTAATTATGTAACATCCCGTTACCGATGTGAAGGGCATATTGGTAATTCGGATGTGTCAGGGTTGAATGCATGCATATTATGAAATTGCATATGCATTCATAGCCTCTATACTAGTGATAAATGATTATTATTGCACAAGCATATGTATGTACATGCATGTATGACATATTCCCGATAGAATTGTGTAAATTGAGAAATTTGGTGATAATTATATAGTGTATGTGAAGTGAATCACACGTTAATATATTGAGCAATAATATGATCAAGATACACAAGAAGGGGGGGTTGAATTGTGATAAACTTTTCGTTAACCCCTTTTTTTAAAAAATACTTGTTCTTTCAAAAACTTATTGTAAATCAATTCGTAACTAGTTTGAGAAACTTTGTTAATTTTGAAAACTACGCTATTAGTAATAAGAGAATAGAAAGAACAAAGACACAGCAATTTATCCTGGTTCACCCCAAACCGTGGGCTACGTCCAATCCTCAGATATTCTTCTGAGATTTCACTATCTCCAAACTGTTTACAAGTATTCTTTCGACTGAGCCTCTTCAGGTCTCTTTACAGCAAGTATTCTTTTACTCTTAGCCTCTTCAGGCTATCTGTAACACTTTCAGAATGAAAGACTAGTAAAGAGCTTTTTACAATAGAATTGCTCTTTAACAATGTTCACTCGAAATATAGTTCACAATTTTTCTCTCAGATAGTCAGATGTTGAATACTCAGAGTTTCATTCACTTTTCACAAAAGTTGTTTCTTCTTCAATCTCGACTTTTATTTATAGTCGGGTCTTCAACTGTTTCTTAAATATCTGCTTCTTGAATCTTTAAAGAAACGGTTATTCAGTTTGACTCCGTAATTGTCTTAAACTGATGTTTCTTTCTTCCGTCTGATTTTTGTATCAACTGCTTTTCTCTTGTACAGCTTCCTTCTGCTTTTCGCAATTTTTGTATCAGCTGCTTTTCTCTTGTACAACTTCCTTCTGTTTTTTTTACTTCTTATGTTTTCTTCCTTCTGCTTTTCTTTTTTCTGATTTTCTTTCGTCTGTTTTTCTTCCGTAATGCTTTCGTCTGTTTTTCTTCCTTATGCTTTTCTTTCTTCCCTTTTCTTTAGTCTGTTTTCTTAGTAATGCTTTCGCCTCATTTTCTTCCTTCGCTTTTCTTACTTAAGCTTTTCTTTAAATCATTTTTCTTAGTAATGCTTTCGCCTGCTTTTCTTCCTTCCTTTTTCTTACTTAAGCTTCCGTCCGCTTTTCTTTCTTCGCTTTTCTTCCTTCCTTTTCTCCTTGGTGATTTTTGCTTCACGATTTTTCTCCTTATGCGTCCATCTACTTTTCATTTATATATTTCTCTTTGTTTGTCATCAAAATTATTTAATACGTGAAGTCTGGTTTGACTTAACATTCTCCCCCTTTTTGATGATAACAAATACTTTCGATTTAGAGAAATATGAAAAGTATCAAATTACAGAAGTATTAAGAAATCAAAAATAACTTCTGCTTTTTGCAATTTCTTCTGCCTTCTACGTTTCTTCTGCTTTTTCCTTTCAGCTGATTCTTTCATCTCATTATTCCTTCTCCCCCTATTTGTTATTAATCAAAAAAATTATTTCCCAATCTGCTTCACCAACTTTTTCAGCATCTTCTTGATCTTCTTCATATCCTTATCAAGTTTCTGAACTTGTTTCTTCAAAGTCGATGATTCATCTGCAGTCGAGGATTCTGGCTTAACAACTTGTTTTTCAACAATAGCAACTGTTGTTGTGTAAGCTTCCTCGTTTGAGATATTTTGTTCAATGATTTGTAGGAGAGGCGGAGGAACAAATACAGCTTGTTCAGGAATATCAAGATCATAGGAATCACGTATCCGTTGAACTGTACTTCCAAACCATGGCATAGCTTCTGCAATTGAATTGATCTCCCACAGAGGTCGATTTCGCAGAATGTTCTGTAAAATAGTATAGCAACATTGTGAGTTGCCAATCAGAATAGAACAATACTGACCCTTTCTGATAGTGCCTCCCTGTGGATCATCTGCTGTAGCCTTAGTCTGACTTGGTCCTGGATCTTGATAAACGCAGATAGAATTTCCACTTCTTTTCTCCTCACATGCTTCATCAATTAGTTTCACTGCTTCTTCAATCTGATCAGAAGTCATGTCATCCAAAACTGGCTCTGGTTGAACTTTCAGCTTCAGCTTCTCATACTTGCATTCAACAAAATTTGGTGGTTGTAAGTCAGGTACCACCTTGATAATTGTACTATCCAGTATTGGATAAGAAGTGAGACACTCTCCAAATGGCTCTGGTGGATATGGTTCTCTCCCAACTCTCTTCAGTTGATCATAGAAATTTTTGTAACCCCTATCCAACAGATGTAGAATGCCATTATCATACTCAACTGATTTGAAGAAGACTTTCACAAATCTTTTTGGTTTATCTCTGATGATGACAGATTTGGTCTTCTTCTCCTCTGTGACAACCAATCTGTGTTCCCAACTTTCTCTTCGAAAAGTTAAATACTTGGATGGAACATTAGTTATCACACTCACAACTTTTTGAGTAGCCTTCTGTCCCATAACATGTGTAGCAACTTGTTTGTGGACAAGTGAAGACTGAAAAGTAGTAGAAACTACTTCAAACATTGGATTATTAAGGACATTGTGAGAATCCTTAATATTACCCGAATCAACTTCCACAATAGCTTCAGTAGCAACTTCCACATTAGCTTCAGCAATATCACCAGTATCAACAGCAGACTTTTCTGTAGTATCAACAACAGTCTCTTCTAGCCTTTCCTTCTTAGACTTTGTCTCTGTTGTTGGACTTTCTTTCTTTTCCGCACTCATCTTCTTTAACCTTGGTGACTTCTTAGGTTGTGGTTTTCTCTTTTCAGGTTCTTCTTCTTTCCTTTTTCCTCTACTTCCTTGAGACTGAATTTCTGAATCTTTCTTAAGGATTGATGACAGCGACTTTGTAGCTTTTGATCTCTGTCGTTCATAATGCTTTGATTGGCTTGATTCTCTGGACTGACTGGCTTCTTTCTGATGCTCAGTTTTCTCTCTGGGTGACCTTCTTGATTGCTTTGGAATGTCACTCAGCAGAGATTCTCCCTTACGCTTCAAATCTCCTGATTCAAAAAATCGAACACTTCTCGACTTTGGTTCCTGAGAATGTGATCTCGTTTCCTTCATAGAGGATTTCTTCAGTATAGGCTCCCCCTCAGTTGTTGCTTTCCTTAGCGATTCTGCTCCTTTTCTGTCTGAAAACCTCAGACCCATCTTGGCAATCGATGTTGAATCTATGTAGCTTCTAACATTTACCTTCTGTCTGATTCCCCAATCCAATCTGATGCCAGATTCTTTGAATACTCTTGTCAACAACATCCCATAAGGAAGAGTGTTTGAATCCTTTATTGATTTTACCATATACTGATAAATCAAAAATGGTAAATCTATTGGTTGATGATTCAGAAGATGAAAGATACACTGTTCATCCAGGGTAGTGACTTGATGTCGTGAACCTATTCTAGGTAACACACAGTCACAAAGAATCACGAACAATACCCTTGCCTTTGGTACTAGCCAAGAGGCTCTCCTTTCAGTTGGATTGTTCTGTCCATAAAGTTGACGACTAACTTCATCTTCGTTCATCTTCAGCTTAGTCATCCATTTCACCATGTTAGAGAGTTGAACTCCTTTCATCGGACATTCAGTGAGTTTCTCCAGTAACTCCTTCGTTACTATAACAGGATGTGTTTCTACATACGACACAATTGTATCGTCCACTGATTTAGTATTCTTCCAGAACTCATAAACTTCTTTGAGATAGACTTCATCTCGTATTTGAAAGAAGTTTCTCCAACCAGCCGCTATTATCTCCGGCTCTATATCCATCAGTTCTCTTCTTAGTTCTTCGAAGTTTACCAATCTTCCCCAGTTCGCTCCTGGATCAACTCGCAAAATAGGCTTGACATTCATCTTGCTGATTCTGACTGAGTAGGAACTTGCTTGAAGAAATTTCAGAGAGATTTCAGAGAACTAGTAATTTCTGAATTCGGTAGAAATCCCAAAAGTCGATTTTAGGGATTTTATGGCAAATTCTAGAACGATTGTACTTCTCGATGATCTGACAGCCTTTTTCTCTCTAAAATTTTTCCTTGTGAAAGAAGTTTTATATCTGAAACCGTCAACGCCATTTAACTTCACCGTTTCACTGTCTTGTCTTTTTACGAAAAACCAGATGAATGGTCCGTTATCTCCTCCGTCTGTCTGTCTTGTCTTTTATGAAAAACCAGATGGATGGTCCGTTATCTCCTCCGTCTGTCTATCTTGTCTTTTACGAAAAACCAGATGGATGGTCCGTTAACATCACCATATTGAGGTTGCGTCTGATTTCTTTAAAGCGATCTTCACTTAGTGGTTTTGTGAAGATATCCGCCCACTGATATTCTGTTTCCACAAATTGTAGACTGGCGACTTTCTTCTGAACATAATCTCTCAAGAAATGATGTCTGACTTTTATGTGCTTCACCCTTGAATGTTGAATTGGATTCTTTGACAAGCTGATGGCGCTGGTGTTGTCGCAGTATATTGGAATCTCTTCCTCTTGTATTGAGTAGTCCTCCAATTGATACTTGATCCACAATATTTATGAGCAACAACTTGCGGCAGACATATATTCAGCTTCGGCTGTTGATAATGCAATCGAGCTTTGTCTCTTGCTTGACCATAACACCAGGTTTGGTCCAAGGAAATGACAGCCACCACTCGTGCTCTTCCTTTCGATCCTATCACCGGCATAGTCCGCATCGCAATATCCACTCAACCTGAAATTTTTACCTTTCTCATACATTAAGAAAAGATCAGTAGTACCTGCGAGATATCTCAAAATTCGTTTTACAGCAATATAATGAGATTCTCTAAGATCGGCCTGAAACCTTGCAAACAAGCATACACTGAATAGAATGTTAGGTCTACTTGCTGTAAGATAAAGCAAAGAACCAATCATCCCTCTAAATAGGGTTTGATCCACCTTCTTACCACTTTCGTCTTTTGACAACAAGTTTGAAGGATGCATCGGGGTAGACATACTTTTAACACTGCACATATCAAACTTAGACAACAATTCCTTAACATATTTTTGTTGATGGATAAAAATCTTATCTTTAGTTTGCTTTACTTGCAATCCAAGAAAGAATTTTAATTCACCCATCATGCTCATCTCAAATTCATTTTTCATTAGATTTTCAAAACTCATGCATAACCTTTTTGAAGTTGCACCAAAAATAATGTCATCAACATAAATTTGCACAATAATAAAATCATTACTCAAATTCTTCCTAAAAAGAGTTTTGTCAACTTTACCTCTAGTAAATCCATTTTCTATAAGAAATGAGCTCAGTCGATCATACCATGCTCTAGGGGCCTGTTTCAGTCCATATAAAGCTTTATGAAGTCTGTAGACATGATCTGGATACTTTATGTCCTCAAATCCGGGAGGTTGCTTAACATATACTTCTTCATCTATAAAACCATTCAGAAATGCACTTTTTACATCCATCTGAAATAGTTTTATGTCATGGCAAACCGCATATGCAAGCAGTATCCTTATTGCTTCAAGTCTTGCTACTGGAGCATATGTCTCATTGTAGTCTATTCCTTCCTGCTGATTATAGCCTTGTGCTACTAATCTTGCCTTATTGCGACTTACTTTTCCTGATTCGTCTAGCTTATTCTTGAATACCCATCTAGTACCAATAATGGATTTCTTTTCAGTTTTAGGAACTAAGGACCAGACTTTATTCCTACTGAATTGATTCAACTCCTCTTGCATAGATAGTATCCATGCTTCATCTTTCAGAGCTTCATCAATCTTCTTAGGTTCTACTTCAGATATAAATGCCACGTTGGCTTCTCTTCTGAACTTGGACCTTGTTCGAACACCTTTGAGGTTTCTCCAATAATAGACTCTTTAGGATGAGAACTTTTGTATCTCCAATCTTTCTTTAATTCCAAATTCTTCGAAATGTCTTTCTTTTCGTCATATAGTGTTTCTGATGAAGATACTTCTTTGCACTCCGTCAAAGGCAGCTTAATAAACATCATTATCGATTCCTCTTCCTTACTGGGTTGAGAGCTATCATCGAACTTGACATGAATAGTTTCTTCAACAGTCTTTGAGGTGAGGTTGTAAACTCTAAATGCCTTTGAAGTGAGAGAATAGCCTAGAAATATTCCTAAAAATGTCTTTGCATCAAATTTGTCCAGAACTTCCTTTGTGTTCAGAATAGTGCACTTGCAGCCGAAAGGATGGAAATAAGAAATGTTTGGTCTCCTTCCATTCCACAACTCATAGGGAGTTTTCTTCAACGATGGTCGCAAAGAACACTCTATTCGAATATAGCATCTTTGTATTGACTTCTACTTGAAGTATTTAGGAAGATTCATCTCGCACAGCATTGTTCTTGCCATCTCTTGAATCGTCCTATTCTTCCTTTCAACAACTCCATTCTGCTGCGGAGTCCTTGGGGTAGAGAAGTTATGGAAAATTCCATTCTCTTCGCAGAATACTCTAAACTTCTCATTTTTGAATTCTCCACCATGATCACTCCTTATGCTGGCTATAGACATTCCTTTTTCATTCTTTAACTTCATGGAAAGGTTTCTAAAACACTTGAAAGACTCATCTTTATGTGACAGAAAAAGTATCAAACAAAACCTTGTAAAATCATCAACAATGACAAGTCCATACTTCTTTCCACCAAGACTTATTGTCCTTGTTGGACCAAATAAATCCATTTGTAACAATTCTAGTGGTCTAGATGTAGTTACGAAATGTTTTGAAGGAAAAGAGGTTTTAACTTGTTTCCCTTTCTGACAACTTTCACAAAAGAGATATTTGTCAAAACGAATTTGTGGCAAACCTTTTACCAAATCATGTTTCAAAAGTTTTGAAATATGTTTAAAACTGACATGACCTAGTTTTTTATGCCAGATCAGTCTTTCTTCTTCAGTAGATAAAAAACATGAAATATTTTGAGACTGAAAATCGTCTAAATCAATTTTGTAAAGATTATTTTGTCTTCTGGCCGAAAAGAAAGTAGAACCATCTTTGTTTCTGACTTCACAAAAGTTTTGGTTGAATGTAACTTCAAAACCAGAATCACATAATTGACTAATACTTATCAAGTTATGCTTTAAACCATCAACTAGCAGTACGTTGTTAATGCATGCATGAGAATTCTTACCAATCTTACCAATCCGATTATTTTGCCTGCATGGTTGTCTCCAAAAGTTCTTGAACCTCCTTTCTTGTCTTGAAGATCTAGGAACATAGTCCTTTTCCCATCATGTGACGCGAGCATCCTCTGTCCAAATACCAATGGTGCTTGCTGGTTCTTCCAAAGAAGGATTTCTGTAGGAGATATTATCTTATTTTTAGGTACCCAGATTCTCTTTGGTCCTTTAGGGTTAGTATGATGTAATGAATGATAATGAGACGTAGAATGAAAACGTTGATGACCTTTTTGAAAACCTGTTTGAAATCTTTTCTTATCTTTTTGAACAAATGATTTCACGTAATGCTGGGACTTATTATTAGTAAACCCTAATCTAGTTTTATCTCTCGGATGTCTGTATTTTCCTAGCATTTCATTCATCCTTTTTGTACTATCTGTAAATTTAGCTAGATCAGTCGAGAGATTATTGATTCTCAGTTTCAACTGTTTAATCTCTTCGGATCGATCTATAACTTTGTTGTTATTCAATTCCTCAACTTGCTTTCTCAGACTTATATTTTCACTCTCTATCTCATGAGTGTGTTTGAGGTTTTCTACATACTTCTTCTTCAACAGCTTATACTGTTTTAGAATAGCGTGAGAATCCTCTAACAATTCTGAGTATGCATCTTGTATATCATTATAGCTAGAAGTTACCTCCTCATCACTTTCTTCTTCAGCTACCAGACATATGTTGGCATGTTCTGACGCTTCCGAGCTTGTATCTGATTCTGATGAATCTAGATCCTCCCACGTTGCCATCATGCTTTTCTTGTTATCCCTACTCTTTTTGGGTTGTCTTTTTAACATTGGACACTCGGACTTGTAATGTTCTGGCTTCTTGCATTCATAACACGTAATAGATGCTTTATCAACTTTTTCATCATCTTTGCCGCTGTTCCTTCTGAATGTTGAATTTCCTTTGGACTTCTTAAATGAAAGATAACTCATCATCTTCATCACTTGATTCAGATTCTGATTTGCTGGAATCATCATCCTTTGCTTCTTCAATCTTTAATGCCTTTCATGTATTCCGCTTTGTCTTCTTCTTCTGGATTTTATGATTCTTTTTACCTGCTTTGAGTGCTATGGACTTCTCTTTCTTTGGCTTATCTTCTGCATCAAACTCTACTTCGTGTATCTTCAACGATCCAAGCAGTTCATCAAGCTTGATGCACGCTTAAGTCTTTGGCTTCTTATGCAATGATTACTTTGGGTCTCCATCTTTTGGGCGAGACTCCTCAAAATATTTGAACATGGTCTTAGCATTTATCGTCTACTAAGAGCCTTTAGCCCATTAACAATTGTTTGAAATCTTCCAAACATTTGATCAATGGTCTCTTCTTCTTTCATCTTGAACAACTCGTACTGATGCACCAGAATGCTTATCTTGGACTCCTTGACTTGATTCGTTCCTTCATGTGCAATTGATAATGTATCCCACATTTCTTTGGCAGTGTCGCATCCATGAACTTTGTCATACTCGCTTCTGCTCAATGCACAACTCAAGAAAAATTTCGCCTTGGAGTTTAGTTGAAATCTTACTTTCTGCTCAGCTGTCCATCTTTCTCGTGGAATTGGATTTTTGTCATCATTTTCAGGTGTGTATGGTCCGTTCTCGATGATCTCCCAAAGGTCAATGTGAGTAGATTCGATAAACAATCTCATCCGGTCCTTCCAATAGTGGTAATCTTCACCATTGAATGCTGGAGGTCTAGTGACTGAGGCTCCTTCGGCAATATACGTGTGTGATTCCACCATTTTCTTTAGTTCACACTTGATTAGAGTGATTCTTGAACACCTTGCTCTGATACCAATTGAAGTGAATCACACGTTAATATATTGAGCAATAATATGATCAAGATACACAAGAAGGGGGGTTGAATTGTGATAAACTTTTCGTTAACCCCTTTTTTTAAAAAATACTTGTTCTTTCAAAAACTTATTGTAAATCAATTCGTAACTAGTTTGAGAAACTTTGTTAATTTTGAAAACTACGCTATTAGTAATAAGAGAATAGAAAGAACAAAGACACAACAATTTATCCTGGTTCACCCCAAACCGTGGGCTACGTCCAGTCCTCAGATATTCTTCTGAGATTTCACTATCTCCAAACTGTTTACAAGTATTCTTTCGACTGAGCCTCTTCAGGTCTCTTTACAGCAAGTATTCTTTTACTCTTAGCCTCTTCAGGCTATCTGTAACACTTTCAGAATGAAAGACTAGTAAAGAGCTTTTTACAATAGAATTGCTCTCTAACAATGTTCACTCGAAATATAGTTCACAATTTTTCTCTCAGATAGTCAGATGTTGAATACTCAGAGTTTCATTCACTTTTCACAAAAGTTGTTTCTTCTTCAATCTCGACTTTTATTTATAGTCGGGTCTTCAACTGTTTCTTGAATATCTGCTTCTTGAATCTTTAAAGAAACGGTTATTCAGTTTGACTCCGTAACTGTCTTAAACTGATGTTTCTTTCTTCCGTCTGATTTTTGTATCAGCTGCTTTTCTCTTATCTGACTTCCTTCGCTTTTAATTTTTGTATCATTTGCTTTTCTCTTGTCTGACTTCCTACATTTTTTACTTCTTTTGTTTTCTTCCTTCTGCTTTTCTTTCTTCTGCTTTTCTTTCGTCTGTTTTTCTTCCGTAATGCTTTCGTCTGTTTTTCTTCCTTCTGCTTTTTCTTGCTTAAGCTTTTCTTTCGTCTGTTTTTCTTCCGTAATGCTTTCGTCTGTTTTTCTTCCTTATGCTTTTTCTTACTTAAGCTTCCGTCCGCTTTTCTTTCTTCTGTTTTCTTCCTTCTGCTTTTTCTCCTTCAGCTGATTTTTGCTTCTGCTGATTTTTCTCCTTATGCGTCCATCTACTTTTCATTTATATATTTCTCTTTGTTTGTCATCAAAATTATTTAATACGTGAAGTCTGGTTTGACTTAACAGTATGTTGTAAAATTGGAATCGGAATGAAAATCGGATTTTTTGAGATTTGAGAGATGGAATTAGGACGAAAATCAAATTTAGGGGTTTGAAATTGGAATTGGAGTATAGGATTAGGTATTTCCTAATTTTGAGGATTTATAGGATTTTTTTCGGAATTTTTAGAGATACGGGTCCGGACCGGAAAATTTGCTTAGTGACTGATTAATTGAATTCCGGTTCCGAGATTGATTGAAAATTGACAGGAAATAATTGAAGTTATGATTTTAGGGGTTATTATTCATAGTTATTGGAATTCGGGAGAAATTAGAATTTGAAATTGGATCGAGGTTGTTCGGATTGGTCTTGTGGCAACTAAAATTTGCGAAACAAGCCTTAAGTCCCTTAGGTTTATAAACTTCCTCCTTTGAAAATTGCCAATCACGATGCTTGCTTTCCTGTGGAAGAAAACTTGAAATTGCTCCTTCCTTCATCGTGATTTCTTCTTGATTCCTTCTTGCCATTTGTTCCTTTCCTTTGCCTTGAATCAATTTGTTGTCTTGGTGTTGAAGAAGATGAAGATGGGTTTGGCTTTGAGTGTTGCCGTGGATGTGGTTTAGGTTGAGACTTGGATTATCTTGGTGATTTGGAAGGATTAGAAGCTTAATCAAGTAAGTTCCTACTTGTTTATGTTTTAAATAGTTTGATTTGAGCATTGAATTAAGGTATAAATTGTTTGAGAATTTAGAAGCTTTCGAATGATATAGGTTTTAGAGAAAATGTTGATTTTGATTTGGGTATTTGAGGAATAATGATTATTTGGTGGATTTAAGGTTAGGAATGAATGGTGTTTAGTATAGGAAAATGGTTTGGAGTGTTTAGAATGGATTTGGATCGATTTATACCAGAAAATCTGAGAGATTTACGGGTTTGACGCATGATGCAGGTTCGCACGTCGCGACGTGTGATGAACATGCCGCGGCGAGCCCCCTTTTCTTGCACGTCGCGAAGAAGATTTAATTCGTACGTCGCGACGAGCTGATCTTAGGCGCACGCCGCGACGAGTGGATGGATCTTGCCCATGGCGGATTTTCGCTTTGCGTCGCGACGGCGGCAATGCAAGTCGCGACGAAGCGAAGATTTCACGCCATGAGGATCGACAGCTGCGAAGGTGCCTCTTTAGGCCGAAAATGATTTGTTTAATTTGAGAATTTTGAGGTTAAATTGGGATTAGTTAGTGATTGATGGGAATATAGTCAATTGAATTATGGTATTAGGAATTGCTATGGATTAGAGTGAAAATGCAGAATTGAGATAATTCGAGATTAGGGTCGGAAATGTTATAACATGCATAGTACGTAAATCATTCGATACATATGCATCCTTGATTACTGAAATTGTACCATTAGTAATATTTGGATATTATGATTATTGTAGAGGCTCAAGCGGATCGCCGATCGTCTGAAGTAGGCGAGACTTCCCGGCAGTAGCTCGGAAGTTCTGAGGTGAGTAACCTAGTTGGTTTCTCAACCTTGATGTGTTACATTTTATGCAATTATGCCATGTGGAGTTAAGGATGGATTATATGTGTTTGTTTTGATTGATTTCGGACCAAAGGTGTCCGAAATATGGGAATGTGATATAGAAGTGTTTTGTGTGCACTAGTTGGAATTAATTGGTTTTAAATGGTGAAATTTAGACTTATGAAGTTTTATCGTGACACACATATTGTAAATTGGACATGTGCATACATGCAAAAAAGTATGATCAGATAAAGGCAGTTGTGACCGGTGCAGCCATCGTATTCAGAGCTTTAAGCTCAACGCACAGGGCCTAGTGCCCAACGATTTTCAGAGCTTTATGCTTAACGTATTAGGGCTTCTAGCCCAATATTTTCAGAGCCAATGGCTCAATGTAAATGAGCTCAGGCTCACGGTCACAACAACATAATAAAATGAAAAGTGTCACATTTGCATTATGTGTATGACTGATAAAATGTGAAATCGTATGAAAGGCGAAAACACCTTATAAATGTGAAATCGAATGCATGTGATTCTTAGTTGTAATAATTGTGATAATATATGATTTAGTGTGAACTGTTTGGTTATGCATGAGTTGGGTGGACCATCGATGATGGTTTCTCACTGAGTTCGCAAACTCACCCAACATTGCATTTATTTTTTTCAGGACAGCGATAGTTTGACTCCTAGCTCCTGTTAGCGAGACTTTTCCTGCTGTGTGAGTGCCGGCGAGAAGAGCATGGCTCACAGGTCGGTCAGCTGGGATCTTTTGGGATATTTTGGGGGATGATCTAGTTAGGAGTTATGTTAGTCCTTTGGTTCTGTACAGTTAAAATCGGATAGAATTGTAAACTTACGGTTTTAAAGAAATGAAATGAAAAGTATCTCTTGGTTTTAAAATTTAGTGAATTTGATATTACTGCTTTATGATATTGATGCCATGAGGTTTATAGAAATGATCGAATCGTAGTGCACCCTCATCGTAGGTTATGTATCGGAATGACCTACGGGCATCCCGGTGTATACCTTACGGTAAGGGGGCGCTACATTAGGTGGTATCAGAGCATGATTTGACATCTTTTGGGCATAGTACATTTTAGGCTTGAATTTCAATGAGAAATGCAGAAATTGATTAAAATTGTGGTTTTGTTATAGGTCATCTGTCTTTGGAGATCAAGTGGATCAACCAGCTGACCTAGGATCAGTCGGAGCGAGTAGGGAGTCTTCAGTGCCTCAATTTGAGGAGATGTCTCCTGTAGTTCCCATGAGACGGGAAAGGAGGTATGATCGATTGCGCAAGCAGGGAGCTGTTGACTTTTATGGCAGCATAGACCCTGCTGAGGCTGAAGGTTGGTTGGAGAGGACCGAGCGAGTCCTTAATCAGATGGGTTGTGACTCAGAGGAGAGGTTTAATTATGCGGTCTCTCTGCTTGAGGTCCAAAGATATCGGTGGTAGAAGACGCATCAGCGGTACCACGGCACTGTCACGTTAACTCGGTGGACTTTCTGAGGGCATTTAGAGATAACTACATGCCCAAGGTTTATTTGGAGATGAAGATGCAGGAGTTTCGGGTTGAGGCAGGATGGATGTCGATGTGAGTATGAGGTTGGTTCAATGAGTGATGGGATATGCTTCATTACGATTGCCTCGAGTCGGATAGTCTTGGGAGATTCGAGGGAGGGCTTAATCTGGAGATCCGTACCAGGTTAGCCCGGTCTGATATGGGCACCTTTATAGAGTTGAGAGCAGCTGTAGTGAGGATCGAGCAGCTTCTGAGACAGAGTCGGGCTGAGACTGGGCAGGGATCTGGAGGCAAGAGATCTAGTGACAGTCAGGGTAGCGCTGGTAGGAGCTCTAGCAGACGCCAGAGCAGGTTTAGATCAGCAGGAGGATTTAGACAGTCGAGTTCTGTTCGGAGAGGGAGATTTGGGCAGATTGGTAGTGGCAGTAGTAGTGGCAGAGGATCAGGGCAGGCTTTGCCAGTCTGTGTACATTGTGATAAGAGGCACAGTGGGGAGTGCTGAAGAGTGACTGGAGCCTGTTTGGCATGTGGTTCTATGGATCATATGATCAGAAATTGTCCGATGACTTTGGGAGTTCAGTTAGTAGCTAGTGGGAGAGCTGGTAGTAGCACGACAGTGCAGCAGAGCTGAGGTGGTGGACCTGGATTTAGAGGCCGAGGCAGAGGTCGTGGTCGAGGTGGAGATTCCTTTGTGGGGTCCAAGGGACGTGGCAGTCGACCGTAGTCCCAGGCGAGGGTCTATGCCATGACTAGGCAGGAGGCCCAGGATTCTCCAGATGTGGTTACAGGTTTGCTTCTGATCTCTGACATTGAGGTTTATGCTTTGATAGATCCAGGTTCCACGCACTCGTTTATTGCACCGCATGTGGCATGTAGATTGCATGTGTGTAGAGAGATGTTACAGTATGGGTTAGAGGTGAGTACACCTCTAGGTAGTACTACAATTTTGGGAAAAGTCTGCAAGGGGTGTCCGATTGTAATTGATCAGGCAGAGTTGAGTGCAGACCTAATAGTGTTGCCCCTGAGAGAGATTGATTTGATTCTGGGGATGGACTGGCTCACTGCCCATAGGGCTATTATGGATTGCTATACTAAGGAGGTCGTGTTGAGTCTCCGGTCGACCTAGAGTCAGATTTGAGGTGTTAGTAAGCGGCCAGACAGATGATCTCATTCATGAGTGCCCTGAGATTGATGCGGGGAGGTTGTGAGGCCTATTTGGCGCATGTGGTGGACTCCAGAGTGGAGCAGAGGCTGCAGGATGTTCCCGTAGTTAGGGAATTTTTTGATGTGTTTCCCGATGAGTTACCGGGTTTGCTGCCGGATCGGGAAACAGAGTTTGAGATTGACCTCGTTCTAGGTACCGCTCCTATATCGATACCTCCGTATAGGATGGCACCGGTGGAACTGAGGGAGCTTAAGGCTCAGTTGCAGGAGTTATTGGATAAGGGGTTCATTAGGCCCAGTGTTTCGCCGTGGGGAGCTCTGGTGTTGTTTGTGAAGAAGAAGGACAGGACCTTGAGGTTGTGCATCGAATATAGGCAGCTGAATCGGGTTACTGTCAAGAATAAGTACCCACTGCCGAGGATCGATGATTTATTTGATCAGTTGCAAGGAGCTCAGGTGTTTACTAAGTTGGATTTGCGATCTGGATATTATCAGTTGAGGATTGCAGAGGCAGATGTGACTAAGAGTGCTTTTAGGAGCAGGTATGGGCATTTCGAGTTCTTAGTGATGCCGTTCGGGTTGACTAATGCCCCGACAGCCTTCATGGCTTTGATGAATAAGGTATTTCAGCCCTACCTGGATCATTTTGTGATAGTCTTCATTGACGATATTCTGGTGTATTCGAGGAGTAGGCAGGAGCATACGGAGCATCTGAGGATAGTACTGCAGATTATGAGGGATAGACATTTGTATGCCAAATTCACTAAGTGTGAATTTTGGCTAGATGAGGTGGTGTTGCTAGGCCACATTGTGTCTGGTGAGAGTATCCGGGTGGATCCTCACAAGGTTGAGGCAGTGAGGAGTTGGGAGATTTCGAGGAATGTGTCAGAGTTGAGGAGTTTCCTCGGATTAGCAGGATATTACCGGAGGTTTGTCGAGGGGTTCTCAGTGATTACAGCCCCTCTGACAAAGCTTCTGAGGAAGAGTGTGGTCTTCAGTTGGACAGCTGAGTGTCAGAGGAGCTTTGAGGAGCTTAAACATCGGTTGACTACAGCACCGGTGTTAGCTTTGCCATTTGGAGCAGGAGGTTTCGAGGTTTTTAGTGATGCTTCACAGCAGGGTTTAGGCTATGCGCTGATGCAGCATGGGAGAGTTATAGCATATGCTTCGAGACAGTTGAGGTCTCATGAGATGAATTACCCGGTTCATGATTTGGAGCTAGCTGCCGTGGTGTTTTCTTTGAAGATCTGGAGACATTATTTGTATGGTGAGACGTTCCAGATCTTCACTGATCATAAGAGCTTGAGATATTTGTTGAGTCAGCGAGAGCTGAATCTGAGACATAGGAGATGGTTAGAGTTGCTTAAGGATTACGACTGCAATATCAAGTACCACCCCGGGAAAGCCAATATGGTGGCAGATGCATTGAGTAGGAGATCTCATGGTAGTGCAGCTCAGATTCAGGTTTCGAGATTGCCGTGTTTAGTTCAGTTGAGAGATCTTAATGTGCAGTTGGATTTGGGTCAGGAGGGAGCTCTGATTGCTACTTTGAGGCTTAGGCCGGTATTACATGATCGGATTAGGAGAGTACAGGATCAGGATCCAGCATTGGTGAGATTGATTGATAGAGTTAGATCTGGATGGCTGTCTGAGTTTGAGTTGAGAGATGGTACTCTTTGGATGAGCCAGAGATTGTGTGTTCCAGATGTGGATGATCTGAGGTGAGAGATTTTGGAGGAGGCTCATTTGGCCACTTATGCCATGCATCCTGGTGTCACCAAGATGTATCACACTCTTAAGTTGCATTTCTGGTGGCCAGGTATGAAGAGGCAGGTGGCAGAGTATGTTTCTCGGTGTCTGACGTGCCAGTAGGTTAAGGCTGAACACCAGGCCCCAATGGGGAGATGGCATTCGTTACCCATTCCGGAGTGGAAATGGGAGCGCATTATGATGGATTTCATTATGGGGTTGCCTAGGACGCCGAGGCAGTATGATGCTATCTGGGTCATAGTGGATCGGTTGACCAAATCGGCTTACTTTTTGCCAGTGAGGGAGAGCAATACTCTCAATCAGTTGGCCCAGAAGTATGTGGCGGAGATTGTTCGACTGTATGGGGTCCCAGTATCGATAGTGTCAGATAGAGATCCCAGGTTTACTTCGAGGTTCTGGACTAGTTTGCAGTCGGCTATTGGTTCGAGGTTGAACTTTAGCACAGCGTTTCATCCTCAGACAGATGGGCAGAGTGAGAGGACGATTAAGACTATCGAGGATATGTTGCGAGCTTGTGTATTGGAGTTCAGAGGTGCATAGGATCAGTATTTGCCTCTGGTTGAGTTTGAGTATAATAATCAGTATCAGAGCTGCATTGTTATGGCACCGTATGAGGCATTATATGGACGACAGTGCAGATCGCCTCTTTACTGGGATGAAGAGGGTGTGAGGATGCTCGAGGGTCCCGAGTTGATCCAGGATACTGTGGATAAGGTACAGTTGATTCGGAGTCGCATCAAGGCGGCTCAGGATAGGCAGAAGAGTTTTGTGGATCAGCATCGAAGAGAGATGGAGTATAGTGTGGGTGGTAGAGTGTTCCTCATAGTGTCTCCGTGGAGAGGTGTTCTCAGATTTGGCCATAAGGGCAAGTTGAGTCCTCGGTATATCGGTCCATATGAGATCCTTGAGAGGATAGGACCGTTGGCGTATAGATTGGCTTTTTTGGATCCCGTTTCCGAGACCCAACTGTAGATAACCTCACTACTTAATTTCACATGATCACTCTTGAAGCGGAACGAAATAACAATTAATCCGAAGTGAAAAGCAGGTAACGGAAAAATCGAAACATATGAGACAAGTGGGTATTCAATTGCAACGAGAAGAAGAACTTGGAATAAAAACAATGAATCGTAACCAATTCAAATATGAAACAAGCGGGTCGGCTACAAATCGGATACTAATGGAAATCGAAGATTCAAATCGAATAGCATTACATGAGTCCGACATCCGAAGCGTAAACATAAAAACTTGTCGCGTTGGATACCTAGCACTAATCCATCCGAAATCGATGAAAATTTTGTTCGTTTCTTTCATCATTTAATCCATTTTATTTCATATCAAACAGTTTCCCTTTTTGGTAACGGTTTCCTTAAACTCATATTCATGCTAATCAAAATCATATATAATACTCAAATTCTCTTATTCAAATATTGTCCTATAAAATCCGGCAGCATAACGACTGCACTTTAACCTATCCAAAAATCTGCAATTAGAAAAAAAATCCTTCTAATAACATCACACATACATCATAATCAACCGGACCCTCCGTCCGGGATCTCAGCAGAAACGCAAACCTAAATTCTAAACTGCTTCAAATCATTTTCATAACGATTCATACTCATAACATTCAAATTCATATCCCATCATTCAATACATTCAACCATATCTAAATATACATACAGATCCCAAAATACATGTATAACTCAAATCACTTAAAGTACAAACCAAACTACACAATCCAAAATCAATACATTTCCAATCCCAGATTCCATGACTCAAGTTCTTATACCATTGCATAATTCAAATACATCATAAACCAAAAATGCATACAAATCTCTAATGGCATCTCAAGCCATAAACCATTTCCAATAAGCGTAAACTAAAACACAAGGTACAAACAAGTACAAATACTGATGTCTTGATGTCTTTCATCCTATCTCCTGCACGAATACCTGGAGATGGGGATGAAAGGGGGGTGAGCTCGGAAGCTCGTGGATAATATGTTTATTAAACAAATAATAAACAAAATTATTTTCAAACCTTTCTTTCCGTCGATTGAAACCAAGGAACGGTTACTTCTCGAAAACTTCTCAAATTCAAAAATCTTTCATTAAACTTTACAAACAGTTTTGCAGAACTCTCATAGTTGAAAATCCAAATTCTCATTTTGGCAAACTTTCAAACCATTGAACACATGAAATGCATTTCATATATATGCAGCATATTCTAAAACAAGGTAAAACATATAACACAACAAAATGGTTTGGCATGTCCAAAACACATAATGACTACACAATTCCATAAAATGGTCTTGTGTAGTCGTACACATGAGGGAGTCCTAAAAGGAACTCCGTGCCACTTGCGGGCAGCCGGGAGAAGGCTATAAGAATGAGACCAGTGCACTGACTCCACATGAGGGACTATGCCGAAACCCACATAACACGTAATCATGCATTGAAAAAGTTCTTTGCCCATATGACACTTTTTGAAAGCTTGATTTCATGAGCATGTCACATGTATACATTTCTTTAAAAATTTCCAAATCATCAATCACCTAGAAAATTGCATACTTAAGGCAAACGCAAATCATATAAATATCATGTCACACAAATTCTCATATGAAAACTTTCAACCAATTAATCATAATGAAACTCAAACGAGTACTTCAACTTGGTAAAATCATTTGGAAATCCATTTGCTAAACAATTTATAAACATTTTAAATCAATCATTTGCAAATCAATGGCTTATAAAAATCAACATTTATAATTTACTTATAATTTGAAAAATAAACACATTACCCACCTCATATCCATGCCATAAACTTGCTCCCAAAGCTTCCACTGATCTTTACTTCACTTCTTCTTCCCATAAAGGTTACCTAAGCATAAACATCCAAAACCCATAACATAATTATCATCTTTCACAAACCTATGGGGTTTCCAAACTCTCTACATCATAATCTTCCAACTTAAAAACACCTAAGCCATGATCAACCCAAAACCAATGTCCCAACCATCATAATTCTCAAAATTTATTTCATGTTTTACAAGCCCATAAGATTTCTAACCTCTTCACAACATCATCTTCCACAATTCTTACTCATATAATTTAGCATAAATCCCAATTAATTTCTCATCCCTAATTCAACATAACCCAAAGTATAATCGCTAAAATTAACCCCATACATAACCAACCCATAACTACCTTAGGATAAATCAACTAAAATCTCTAACTCTTATCCACTTGTATAACCCTTAGAACATTTAATTCAGAATTAAACATAATTCAAGATGAAAAACACCAACATAACTTAATAATTCACAAGCCCACCTCAATCTTAAGTTAAATCATCCATAAACTCAAGAAAAATCAGAAATCAAAACTTAACTCTTACCTTTCACTCCTAAATTTCGAAATTTCCTCTTGACTTGGAGGAAATCTCTTCTCCTTCCCTCTTTTCCCTCAAGAATCATGGAAAAAGAAGCTTGCAAACACCTAGAAATCTTTCTCTTCTTCCTCCTTCTTCTTCTCTCCCACGATTCTTCTTCTTCTCTCTTCCTCTTTCTTCTTTCTTCTTTATTCTTTCTTTCTTCTGGAATTTTCGTGAGCTTTCCCTCCAACCCACGACATTCCTCTCTTTTTTTATAGTCCAAGTCATTTAATGAAGTGCAAAATTACCCTCTTGTCCTTGTCTTATAAGCTTTAAACTTAAAACCTTAAGTGAACTTCCCAATTCGCCCCTGAATGTTTCTTCAAGTTATGCTCACCTGTGGACAGTTATTCTCACATCTAAATGAAGGAATTTGCTAAAACTTCCTGCTAGAGAATTGTTCCTCTATGTCTTAGCTTTATAAAGCCTCAAGAATCATTCAATTCGGAGCACTATAGCAAAAGTTATAGTCCAAACATGTCGGACATATCATTTTACTAAAACAGTTTCTAGAAATTTACTTCTTTCCACAAATACACATTCTTATAGGCTAAAATAAAATTTCATGTCTTCATAACAATTGTAGCCCCATGTCTTAACTTTATTGTCTCTCAAACATCACCTCAATCGGAGTTGTATAACTCCCGAAAATCGCAAAGTACTGAACCATGTTCAGAAAATTATCCAACTTATAACCTGTAACCCATCTCTTACTTTGGTTCAATAAATCTCTTTCCATTTAATCTCCTAAAAATCATAATTCTTCATAAAAATGAACGCAATTGTCTTAGGAATCCGACGCTTCAAGAATCACATCAATCGGATGTCGGACGGAAAAGATATAAGCAAATGATGTGATAGAGTCGGATGAGGAAGGAAAAATAGCAAGCTCAGAATGAGGCAAAACATTCTGATTATCATATGATTCAACCAAACTTTTTTAATTTGACTCCAATTGATGCAAATTTTTATGGAGAGAAGGATACATGTGTTAGGAATTCAAGGCTTCAAGAATCGCCTCAATCCAAGGTCGGATGAGTGAGTTATGATCAAAACAACTCAACATGTTCAAAACAGAAATCGATTTGAAACTCTTTTGGCGCAAATACCATAACGTTTTCTACAATTATCCAAATGACTTTTTTCTAGTGCCATTTGAAAGATAAGATCAAGATCTACAACTCGTATTAGAGGCCTCAAAGCAATATTCGGCCTAAAAAATGGTGAAAAACACGAATTTCCCAAGGTGACCCGTAGCTGTCCGTTAAACGAACAGGCATGTCCGTTTAACGGACACGCACGGCCAAAACAGTACCAAACCTTCCGAGAAAGTCCGTTAAACGGACACCCGTGTCCGCCTAACGGACATACACATAACAAGGGGTCCTTTTGACCCGTAGCTATCCGTTAAACGGATTCCCATGTCCGTTTAACGGACATGCAAATTTCCAAAACTTTTTCAATCTTTTTCCAAAGCTTCTCTCATTCAAACTAACATCACATACACTTATGATCTTCACATATTTACTCATTCATAGGCCTAAACACTTCATATCAATGCAAGCAACAACTTCAATTCATGAAATTCTCAAATCGCAACTAAATTGGTGAAGCAAAACCACAATTCTTAAACATGTATCAAGGCTGTCACTAACATCAATCTTATATGACATCATAACTTGTATCAACTATAACTCTTAATTCTAATCTCGAAAACATGCATAATTAATCTCGTTGGGGAGATTCAAGAATAAGCTACAACTTCAAAGAAGGCTACTTTGGCCAATGCTATATCAATTATTCTCTAATTTCCCTTAAATCAGCATATACATTTCTATTTTACACTCAACCGCAATGCATATGATTTCTCAGATTTAATCTCATTATGCCATTTAGCAAATACCTCTCTTGCTTTCATTTGTGTCACCCTAATTCATTTTAAGGGTTTCTAACTCATCATCCATACATGATTTTCATTCTAATATTATAATCATCTATAACACAAATCACCTACAAAACACCCATTTAAGTTCATTTATTATTTCTAAATTTCACTCCAAGGTTCGGGGTCCAACATTTCTCCCCCTCTTAAAAGAATTTCGTCCTCGAAATTCATACTTAAACATACACCAAGAAAGTACATTCTCTTAACTCATGTCTTCCAAATAATCCTACCACACATATTCATAATGTTTGACACCTCTTATATCATATACCATCCGTCTCTTATATCATATACCATCTATATCATATTCACACTCCAATAGTTCTTATCATATTTTCACTAGTACAAATATATTTAACTCATGTTTCAAATCTTCCTTAGTTCCCTCACAAATGCATATTCAAAATCAAACAACCCTATTCATCATCAAATGCTACTCTTTTTTTTTTTAATTTTCATAAACCTAATATCCCTCAAATTCTTATCACATATATTCTTATCTCATTCACAAATGTTCTCTTCTTTATAAGACTAAATCATCACTATTTACATCAAACACCTATTTCTTCACACATGGCAATGATCCCATTCAATTTCAATCTTTTTAACTTCTCTACATGCATTCCTATCATCAAGCTCATCTTTAAAGATTCATATACTGATCTCACATATATTCGAAGTCATATCCTCTAATTTTCATCATGAAAATTCAAATCTTAATTTCTAGCATCACAAACCAAACTCCACATAGATTCTTCGATTAATAAAATTTATGCAACCTTATTCACATTAATATTATATGCCTCCAAAATCAAACTTAGCCTTACAAACTCTTATCATTTTCTCATGCAAATCACTCATACACATATGTTCCAGTAAGACCATATTACTGGCTCTGATACCATAACTGTTGGATCCCGTTTCCGAGACCCAACTGCAGATAACCTCACTGCTTAATTTCACATGATCACTCTTGAAGCGGAACGAAATAACAATTAATCGGAAGTGAAAAGCAGGTAACGGAAAAATCGAAACATATGAGACAAGTGGGTATTCAATTGCAACGAGAAGAAGAACTTGGAATAAAAACAATGAATCGTAACCAATTCAAATATGAAACAAGCGGGTCGGCTACAAATCAGATACTAATGGAAATCGAAGATTCAAATCGAATAGCATTACATGAGTTCGACATCTGAAGCGTAAACATAAAAACTTGTCGCGTTGGATACCTAGCACTAATCCATCCGAAATCGGTGAAAATTTTGTTCGTTTCTTTCATCATTTAATCCATTTTATTTCATATCAAACAGTTTCCCTTTTTGGTAACGGTTTCCTTAAACTCATATTCATGCTAATCAAAATCATATATCATACTCAAATTCTCTTATTCAAATATTGTCCTATAAAATCCGGCAGCATAACGACTGCATTTTAACCTATCCAAAAATTTGCAATTAGAAAAAAAATCCTTCTAATAACATCACACATACATCATAATCAACCGGACCCTCCGTCCGGGATCTCAGCAGAAACGCAAACCTAAATTCTAAACCGCTTCAAATCATTTTCATAACGATTCATACTCATCACATTCAAATTCATATCCCATCATTCAGTACATTCATCCATATCTAAATATACATACATATCCCAAAATACATGTATAACTCAAATCACTTAAAGTACAAACCAAACTACACAATCCAAAATCAATACATTTCCAATCCCAGATTCCATGACTCAAGTTCTTATACCATTGCATAATTCAAATACATCATAAACCAAAAAATGCTTACAAATCTCTAATGGCATCTCAAGCCATAAACCATGTCCAATAAGCGTAAACTAAAACACAAGGTACAAACAAGTACAAATACTGATGTCTTGATGTCTTTCATCCTATCTCCTGCACGAATACCTAGAGATGGGGATGAAAGGGGGGTGAGCTCGGAAGCTCGTGGATAATATGTTTATTAAACAAATAATAAATAAAAGTATTTTCAAACCTTTCTTTCCGTCGATTGAAACCAAGGAACGGTTACTTCTCGAAAACTTCTCAAATTCAAAAATCTTTCATTAAACTTTACAAACAGTTTTGCAGAACTCTCATAGTTAAAAATCCAAATTCTCATTTTGGCAAACTTTCAAACCATTGAACACATGAAATGCATTTCATATATATGCAGCATATTCTAAAACAAGGTAAAACATATAACACATCAAAATGGTTTGGCATGTCCAAAACACATAATGACTACACAATTCCATAAAATGGTCTTGTGTAGTCGTACATATCGAGGAGTCCTAAAGGAACTCGTGCCACTTATGGGCAGCCGGAGAAGGCTATAAGAATGAGACCAATTACTTGACTCCACATGAGGACTATGCGAAACCCACATAACACGTAATCATGCATTGAAAAAGTTCTTTGCCCATATGGCACTTTTTGAAAGCTTGATTTCATGAGCATGTCACATGTATACATTTCTTTAAAAATTTCCAAATCATCAATCACCTAGAAAATTGCATACTTAAGGCAAACGCAAATCAAATAAATATCACGTCACACAAATTCTCATATGAAAACTTTCAACCAATTAATCATAATGAAACTCAAACGAGTACTTCAACTTGGTAAAATCATTTGGAAATCCATTTGCTAAACAATTTATAAACATTCTAAATCAATCATTTGCAAATCAATGGCTTATAAAAATCAACATTTATAATTTACTTATAATTTGAAAAATAAACACATTACCCACCTCATATCCATGCCATAAACTTGCTCCCAAAGCTTCCACTTGATCTTTACTTCACTTCTTCTTCCCATAAAAGGTTACCTAAGCATAAACATCCAAAACCCATAACATAATTATCATCTTTCACAAACCTATGGGGTTTCCAAACTCTCTACATCATAATCTTCCAACTTAAAAACACCTAAGCCATGATCAACCCAAAACCAATGTCCCAACCATCATAATTCTCAAAATTTATTTCATGTTTTACAAGCCCATAAGATTTCTAACCTCTTCACAACATCATCTTCCACAATTCTTACTCATATAATTTAGCATAAATCCTAATTAATTTCTCATCCCTAATTCAACATAACCCAAAGTATAATCGCTAAAATTAACCCCATACATAACCAACCCATAACTACCTTAGGATAAATCAACTAAAATCTCTAACTCTTATCCACTTGTATAACCCTTAGAACTTTTAATTCAGAATTAAACATAATTCAAGATGAAAAACACCAACATAACTTAATAATTCACAAGCCCACCTCAATCCTAAGTTAAATCATCCATAAACTGAAGAAAAATCAGAAATCAAAACTTAACTCTTACCTTTCACTCCTAAATTTCGAAATTTCCTCTTGGCTTGGAGGAAATCTCTTCTCCTTCCCTCTTTTCCCTCAAGAATCATGGAAAAAGAAGCTTGCAAACACCCAAAAATCTTTCTCTTCTTCCTCCTTCTTCTTCTCTCCCACGATTCTTCTTCTTCTCTCTTCCTCTTTCTTCTTTCTTCTTTCTTCTTTCTTTCTTCTGGAATTTTCGTGAGCTTTCCCTCCAACCCACGACATTCCTCTCTTTTTTTATAGTCCAAGTCATTTAATGAAGTGCAAAATTACCCTCTTGTCCTTGTCTTATAAGCTTTAAACTTAAAACCTTAAGTGAACTTCCCAATTCGCCCCTGAATGTTTCTTCAAGTTATGCTCACCTTTGGACAGTTATTCTCACATATAAATGAAGGAATTTGCTAAAACTTCCTTCTATAGAATTGTTCCTCTATGTCTTAGCTTTATAAAGCCTCAAGAATCATCCAATTCGGAGCACTATAGCAAAAGTTATAGTCCAAACATGTCGGACATATCATTTTACTAAAACAGTTTCTAGAAATTTAATTCTTTCCACAAATACACATTCTTATAGGCTAAAATAAAATTTCATGTCTTCATAAAAATTGTAGACCCATGTCTTAATTTTATTTTCCCTCAAAAATCACCTCAATCGGAGTTGTATAACTCTCGAAAATCGCAAAGTACTGAACCATATTCAGAAAATTATCCAACTTATAACCTGTAACCCATCTCTTACTTTGGTTCAATAAATCTCTTTCCATTTAATCTCCTAAAAATCATAATTCTTCATAAAAATGAACGCAATTGTCTTAGGAATCCAACGCTTTAAGAATCACATCAATCGGATGTCAGACGGAAAAGATATAAGCAAATGATGTGATAGAGTCGGATGAGGAAGGAAAAATAGCAAGCTCAGAATGAGGCAAAACATTCTGATTATCATATGATTCAACCAAACTTTTTTAATTTGACTCCAATTGATGCAAATTTTTATGGAGAGAAGGATACATGTGTTAGGAATTCAAGGCTTCAAGAATCGCCTCAATCCGAGATCGGATGAGTGAGTTATGATCAAAACAACTCAACATGTTCAAAACAGAAATCGATTTGAAACGCTTTTGGCGCAAATTTTAACGGACACGCACGGCTAAAACAGTACCAAACCTTCCGAGAAAGTCCGTTAAATGGATACCCGTGTCCGCCTAACGGACATACACATAACAAGGGGTCCTTTTGACCCGTAGCTGTCCGTTAAACGGACTCCCATGTCCGTTTAACGGACATGCAAATTTCCAAAACTTTTTCAATCTTTTTCCAAAGCTTCTCTCATTCAAACTAACATCACATACACTTATGATCTTCACATATTTACTCATTCATAGGCCTAAACACTTCATATCAATGCAAGCAACAACTTCAATTCATGAAATTCTCAAATCGCAACTAAATTGGTGAAGCAAAATCACTAACATCAATCTTATATGACATCATAACTTGTATCAACTATAACTCTTAATTCTAATCTCGAAAACATGCATAATTAATCTCGTTGGGGAGATTCAAGAATAAGCTACAACTTCAAAGAAGGCTACTTTGGCCAATGCTATATCAATTATTCTCTAATTTCCCTTAAATCAGCATATACATTTCTATTTTACACTCAACCCCAATGCATATGATTTCTCACATTTAATCTCATTATGCCATTTAGCAAATACCTCTCTTGCTTTCATATGTGTCACCCTAATTCATTTTAAGGGTTTCTCACTCATCATCCATACATGATTTTCATTCTAATATTATAATCATCTATAACACAAATCACCTACAAAACACCTATTTAAGTTCATTTATTATTTCTAAATTTCACTCCAAGGTTCGGGGTCCAACAGGCTTTGCCGAGTGAGATGTCGCAGCTTCATGATGTGTTCCACGTGAGTATGCTCAGACGGTATAGATCAGACCCGACTCATGTCATTCCGGCTCAGGAGATTGAGATAGCCAGTGATTTGAGTTTTGTAGAGGAGCCGGTACGGATTATAGGATCGCGGGTCAAGCAGTTGAGGAGCAGGGTTATTCCATTGGTGAGGGTCCTTTGGAAGAACCATTCGACAGAGGAGGCTACTTGGGAGACTGAGGAGCACATGAGGAGGCAGTATCCTCACCTGTTCGATCAGTCAGGTAAGAAATTTCGGGAAGAAATTTTTGTTAGGAGGGGAGAATTGTAACATCCCGTTACCGATGTGAAGGGCATATTGGTAATTCGGATGTGTCAGGGTTGAATGCATGCATATTGTGAAATTGCATATGCATTCATAGCCTCTATACTAGTGATAAATGATTATTATTGCACAAGCATATGTATGTACATGCATGTATGACATATTCCCGATAGAATTGTGTAAATTGAGAAATTTGGTGATAATTGTATAGTGTATGTTGTAAAATTGGAATCGGAATGAAAATCGGATTTTTAGAGATTTGAGAGATGGAATTAGGACGAAAATCGAATTTAGGGGTTTGAAATTGGAATTGGAGTATAGGATTAGGTATTTCCTAATTTTGAGGATTTATAGGAATTTTTTCGGAATTTTTAGAGATACGGGTCCAGACCGGAAAATTTGCTTAGTGACTGATTAATTGAATTCCGGTTCCGAGATTGATTGAAAATTGGCAGGAAATAATTGGAGTTATGATTTTAGGGGTTATTATTCATAGTTATTGGAATTCGGGAGAAATTAGAATTTGAAATTGGATCGAGGTTGTTCGGATTGGTCTTGTGGCAACTAAAATTTGCGAAACAAGCCTTAAGTCCCTTAGGTTTATAAACTTCCTCCTTTGAAAATTGCCAATCACGATGCTTGCTTTCCTGTGGAAGAAAACTTGAAATTGCTCCTTCCTTCATCGTGATTTCTTCTTGATTCCTTCTTGTCATTTGTTCCTTTCCTTTGCCTTGAATCAATTTGTTGTCTTGGTGTTGAAGAAGATGAAGATGGGTTTGGCTTTGAGTGTTGCCGTGGATGTGGTTTAGGTTGAGACTTGGATTATCTTGGTGATTTGGAAGGATTAGAAGCTTAATCAAGTAAGTTCCTACTTGTTTATGTTTTAAATAGTTTGATTTGAGCATTGAATTAAGGTATAAATTGTTTGAGAATTTAGAAGTTTTCGGATGATATAGGTTGATTGAACCCAAGTTTATCATATAAATTGGCGACATTTTCATAGTTTTTAATGTACTTTTTGACTCTTAATTTGTGATTTTGTGCTTAAATTAGTCTCTTGCGGTGAGATTATGTTTTATGGAATTTGTTAGTAAAATTGTGCAAATTGACATTAATTGCATTATAATTTTTCTAAGGACAATTGATACTGCAAATTGTTATTTTATATTGCAGGAGAAAAAGGAGTCAAGATGTAACATCCCACCCCCTCCTGGAAGGGTAAAATAGTAAAATTGGCATAGGATGAGACTAATAGGGATGTATGAGTAGTGTCCGTATCTTGATGCTGGTGTTCGATGAATTTTGCACGCGAATCGTTTGGTCATGCATTCATGACATTCCGAGAATTAGCCTAACGGCATTTTATTGTGATTAACGTGGTTATGGGATTTGAAAAATTATTCTGAGTGCGCCATTGAGCGTTTTACATTTTTTTGGAATTTATAAGAATTTTTCTGGATTTTTCCGGAGACAATTCTCGATCGAAAAATCACCAATTAATGAACCCACGATCTTGATGGCAAAGTTGCTACCCAATGGCACTGTATTATTGGGTATATTATTTTGGGACTAAAAGTAGGGTCATTGGAGTTAAATGGAGTAGAATTTTGGATTTGGATTAAACTAATATATTTTGACTTTTCAAATCAAAAGAAACCAATGGTATTATGCCATTTAGAAGCATCATTAAATGCTTCTCTTCATTATTCTCGGACATGTGTGTTTGAAAGGAAAGGGAAATGAAATTTTAAGGCTTTGTTTTCATCTCATCCGAAAACATAAAACACAAACTCTCTCTTTTAAACTATCGAAATTTGGCTCTCCTTCTCTCATTTTCTCCATAACTTCAAGCTATTATCTCTTACTCTCATCAAAGCTAGAAGATGAGTTTGGTATATGCTTGGGAAGGAAAGGTGGTTGGTACCTTGGTGTAGGAGTTAGATGTTGGTTATAGAAGCTTTGGAGGAGGTCTTGTATTAGGTAAGTTTTCATTTAAGATTTGGTCATTTAATGGTGTTTTTACATGGAATTAAATGCCATGATAGTAAGGAGTGATTAATAAAAGGTTTAAAGCATGTATTAGGTTCATGTAGGCATTAAAATGATGATTAATATGGTTGGAAGAAATGGGTTTAAGGCTAGGTGTTGTTGAGTGGAAATTAATGATATGGTTTGATATTGAATTGAATAAGGATAATTATTTGAGTATTTGAATTGAGGAATTTAATGCTGCCAATTTTTCAGTGTTAGCCCTAGTATATGTATGACTGTATTAATATTTAATTTGTATTTATTTTGATGTCGAGTGATGTGAAAAAGGCATTGGAAGTGGTTGAACTAAGGTTAACATTAAATCTGGAAAGTTAGAGTTGAAATTGATGTTATTGATTTATTCATAACTTATTGTGTAGAAATGCAAATGAGGTAAGGTTAGTGGCCACTGAAACTTTGGGATGTTGGATTCAATTCAGTGTGAAATAGGTGTTGTTAAATTTCAATGATAGAAGGGTGAATTTTTGAATGGAAAGTTACTGGTCCATTGCCTGTGAACAGTAACCGAAACCACAACATATGAACTTTGCTGATTTTTCTGAATTAATTGAGATGGCATTAGGGAGAATGGTCTTAATGAAAGTTGAAGCATATTGAATTATCTTTCCATTGCTACTGATCTTGCTATTTTTAGACTTGTATATTGGGAGATATGAATTGATTACTAATGACTGGTTTTGAGCATTTTGGGTGAAACCTAGCTTAAGTGTGATTTTGTGAGTTTACTGATTGAAGAAAATTTTAACATTTTATGTGGACTGAATTGGTGTGAGTGAGCTTCTAAAAAGTTGTAGAGGAAGAGATTACCTTGAAATTGATATATGGTGTGCTATTTTTAGATAACAGAATTGGGACTTATGATTTTTCAAAGATTGGACTGAAGTTAGGTTATGGACTGCTGAACAGGGCAGTAACTTGCAAGACTGTTTTAAATTGGTTAATGATGAAATCTGATTCTGAGCCCTTCATGAGAAGTGTAGGACTGTGTTTTATCTTTTTATGGGTATAAAGTATACAATTTTTAGACATTTGTACAAGGAGTTATACTGTGTGAGAAACCACTGTCCAATTTGAGTACTTTCAGGGGCAGTAGCCTTCACTGAATTGTTTAACCTAGATAACTATTGAATTTGAATTTAGACTGTTCATGGAAGTTGTAGATCACATTGTGATCTTGGTGAGAATATTTATTCTGTAATTTTTGACTAAGGAAATGAGAAGTTATTGAATTTGCAAAATACTGCACTGGTTAGGAACTCTACTGCACTGTTTTGATAGGTTTTGAGTAGGCAGTGGCTTTGACTGAATTTTAGACACCCTTATGGGTAAAATTACTTTGAATGGTCTAAATGAAACTTGTAGAGCTTTTCATTATCTTTCCAACAAGGTATAGTTTGCATTTTTCTGAAATGTGTAGAAAGAGATATGATAGACTGAATTTCGGTTGGAAAACAGGAAAAAGAGAAGGAGATAAGGGCTATATATATTTATCTTAATTGTTGAGTTTTGGTTCCTTCCGTGAATAACTTTTCCGTCCGACATCCGATTGACCTGATTCTTGAGGCATCGGATTCATAGAATATTGAATTTCATTTTCTGAGAGATTCGGGATTTTAAGACGGGAAATTGACGTGGCCCCGGGTAACGGAGCCTTTAATCACTGTTTTGTTTAATTGGGGACTTATAGAGGTCCGAATTGCGCACCGTCAGCGCCAATAGGTTTCTAATTTTTAGACGGATTTTTCTGAGGGAAAAAAATGGGATTAGGGCTGGGAATTCATGAACATGCATATCTCATCAACATGAGCACAAATTTCATATTTAGTGACTCGTACTTTTTCTGATTCATATAGAGGCCCAATTGGAGCGTCGATTGACCGACGTCACAGAGACTTCCCGGCATTAGCTCGGAAGTAATAGGTGAGTAACCTAGTTGGTTTCTCAAATTTCTGGTTGTTTACATGCTCAACGTGAATTACGTGTAAAAGTGAATTGAATGATCACTGCATGACTACTGGCATGTATGGGATTGTATTGTATGATTTTACTGTACTGAATGATATTGATACTGATAGACTGGGCTTTATAGCCATCATACTGAACATTCACTGAATACTGCACTGCATGCATAATTGCATGATTAGATAATGGACGTGCCCCAAGTTGTTATTTTTACTGATAAGAGCTTCGAGCTCTCATACTGTACTGACCGGGCCTCAAGCCCGAGGGGAGAAATCCCTGACGCGTCCCTACTGAACACTGACTGAGCACTTGGGCACAATACTAAATAACTGGAAAGAGTCACATATGCATTGCATTCGCACAAATGACTGTTCTGTGACATATACTGCTTTCATAATGGTATGAATTACTGTGAATGGTTTCATATTACTGTAAATTATTCTTGGCGCTCGCTTCGGTAATTGATTATTCTTGATTATGTCAGACGCCATGTGCGTAATGCATGATTTGAGTGAACCATCGATGATGGTTTCTCACCGAGTTCGCAAAACTCACCCAAAATTTGCATCTATTTTTCAGTTTACGAAGAATACCCCATTGACACGGAGTATGTCTCATGTGAGGCAGTAAAGGTTAGAGATCGGGATCGGTTCGCGTCGCATTAGTGTCTTAGTAAATTGTGTTCCGCAATCACTGTATAACAAGGCTTTGTATTTTTACTGAGCCCATTGTGGTTTTGATGTTTTACTGCATTGATTGATTGTAAATTATTACTGGATGACTGTAATAACTGAAACTGGTTTATTGTGAACACGGGTTTTAATTACTTACGGTGTTTTCCGTGTTAACGTGAAAGCAATGAAAAAAAAATGTATACTGAGTTTTAGGTCGACTGATGTAGTACGCCACTCTCGCGGGACACGGACTCGGATATCACCAACGATATCGGGTTCGGGTCTTACGGGAGTGGGGTGTTACATTTAGATGGTATCAGAGCCCAGTAGTACGAAATGTATCTGGGCACAGTTTGGAACATAGGTTGCATGCATTTGAGTCGCGTCGTTGCATCGTGGTAATCGATCCTGAGTCCGAGTGCACGAGGATAAATCCTACGGGTGCATATGTATCAAGTGACTAAGTGAGAGGAGAGTGAGACTAGATTAGAGTGAAAATCCCTAAAAGGGGATAATCAATTAGAAAAGGACAAAGGAAAAATGGATAAGAAGATTGATATTGTACTGGGTTAGAAACCCTCCTATGTGATAGCAGAATGACTGTGTTGGCCAAGACTAATTAAGAATTTCCGACTTAAATTAAATTGACAATATAATGGTGACAGAAAAATGAAGATGTTGAGAACTTGGAGAGGTCCATTAGAGATATGGGAAGCATATTGGTTATAGTAGATCTAAGTGTCATGAAAGGGGAAATATTGGAATTGAGTAAAATGTAGATGGTCCAATCGGGCATATCTTGATTCACGGTATTCGAGTTGGAGATCAGTAAATATTATAAGCAGATGATGATAGCGAGATGGAAAGAAGCTCAATAGAGTGCTGTAACGGTTTATTGAGAACTGAAAGAACCGAAAAAGTAAGATGCCCAGTGCCTATTAGAGTGAGATAAAAGAGTACAGATAAACTGAAGAATTTGTGAAATGGTTATGATCTGGACCGCATAAGCTTGAAATTGAAATGGTTATGTGATTATTGTGTTACGAGTTTGGAAATTCGTATGATAAAATCATAAAGGAAAAAGACAGACAGATGATTTCTACTGATGGTGTATCGGGAAATTCTGAATTAGGTGTATATGGACACAAAAAATGGTAAATGGATAGGCATATAGATAGAGATAAAATGGAGTGGTATCAACGATTTTGTCGGGTATTGGGGACTGTGAACACCCGATCATAGACTGTTTGAGGAAAATAGAAGATAAGTAGCAGAAAACAGAATGAAAAAATAATAATAATAATAATGATCATAAGCTGATAAGCCAAATTAATATGACCTTACAAGGTCAAGTTGCACGTAACGGATATGGGAATGAGTCATACAGTTTAATGATACGGGGAGAATGAAATAAAGATCTTGAAATGAATGAAACCACAATAGTGGTATATGAAAAGAGTTGTCCCATTTAAGTCGATTTACTGTTGGGGATATCTATTGGACAGTAATGTGATTGTGACTAATGAAATAAATGTATGTTACAGATATATGGAAACCATAAAGGAAATGAGCGGTAAATGTTTAGAGTGATTGTAAGTGGGAGGTTCTTAATGGGTTAAAGTAAGACAAAAGTGGACTGAGTGTGCCTCTATGAGAGGAAATGAAAAATGATTCTGGTATCAGTTATTTAATTGAGGATGTGTATAAACGGAAAGGAGTTTTAAGGAAATCTGAATTGTATGGGTTACAAATTGGATTCCGGATAAAATGCTGTGGTATAGATTACTGAATAAGTGGTAAAGAAAGTGTTTAAGTGACTGTCACAAGGAACCTTCGCGAAAGGAATGTTCTGATCTGTTAAATTATGGCATAAAAGTGTTCTGATTGAGATAGTGAAGAATGATTGAAAAGCAATTAGGTATAATAATTGATTGATGAGACTTTCGTGGACAGGATAAAGATGGTAGTAAGACAAACGGTTAAACGGATAGAAGTATGGACAAAATTAAAAGTGAAATTGGGTCATAGCTCATACTACTGAGGTTATCTGCACTGTATGTACAGAAATGTAAAGAATCCAACATGAGTGAGATTTTAATTTGAGGTGATCCTATTGCAATGTGAAGTGAATCGATCTCCATTTATGATGCAAAACAGTTGAGGAATCTAGATTTGAAGCGAAGAATAAAAGAGTCCCGAACTGAGAAGTGAGATACTAAAATAAAATGGAAATTTTGGAGGTTTAAATATGGATGACAAGGTATTAACATATGTTGATATGAATGATATGAAAACAGTTGAGAAGAGAAAATGAAAAAGAGTAAATGAATGAAGACAAGAGGTTCAAAAGGGAAACTGACAATGAGGTGATGTAGTGACACCTTCACAAAGAAATTGCAGATACACTCATTGTAGACTCAATGAAAAGGGTAAAAGATGTACGGTAAAGTCACTAAGACCCTGATAGGGAATTATACGAAGTAAGCAAATAGTAGCAATTGTGATTAGAAATAGAATGTGTTTGGAAGTGTTGAACAGTGAAAAGTAAAAAGAACGATAGGATGAATCGAGGAATCTGATACTGATGATAAACATACACTGGAAGAGTGGGCAGTGAGTGTTGAACTGAGACAGTATGTTGAACGGGTATGAAAGAAATTGAACTGACTTTGATAAATGGTATTGGTGCCATTCTCGTGATTGAAAACCTTGGAGCGATAGATTCCTATAAGGATACCTTTGGGTTAATTTGAGGAAAGAGACAGTATAAATCGACAATGCCGAAATGAACGAACAATTACGCCTACTAAACTCAACTAGTGAACAGATAATGCTGCAACGAACAAATCAATTACAGATATTGGGATTTTCAATGACAATGAGTGTCAAGCGATCATGGGTAATTGTAAAGTGTTTCGGAAAATTGAAGTTGTAAATCTAGTGATAAGAATGGTTAAGAGTGCAGTAAAGTAAAGTGATAAGTCTTATGATGAGTTTGAATATATGAATGGAATTGGAAAAAAACAATAGTGAAAAAAAAAGTCGAAGAAGAAGTATGTGTACCCGATAAAAAGAGGTAGAACAAGAAAGTGAACAGTCGAAGTTAGACATTCTAGGAATTATATGTGAAAAGTGAAATCGAAGAACTGTGGGTATAAAATGACGTGATTATCGGCTCAAGTGCTTATAGGTTGCATGTCCAATAGGAAAAAGGTTTGATTATGGTCGTGTTATAGAGTTTTGATTCACTGGAGAAATATACTGTTACACTGCACAGTGCCTCCTAGGAGTTAAAAACCATAATGGATTTGAGACTAAAATTTATGAGAAAAAGGAAAGTGACTGAGAAAACTGCATGGTTAGCTAAAGTAGAATCGGATTGGATAAATGAGACAGCGTAAAATGTATACCCGAATAAAGCGTGTGAACACTATAGAACAGTGAATTGTCTTACGAGATTCGAATTTGAACATAGAGTAAATGGCATATAACAAATGACCTGCATTAGGTACATTATTCGATTATAGTGAAGTGGAGTTAAATGTCACAAGATTGGTACCAAAGGAATGTAAATCGTCCCCGACGTGATAAAGAGAGGTATCAAAGAAATGGAGATGTACTCGAGGAATACGAATTGGACTTTATGGCCTTTGGGGACAAAGGTATTAGAGGATATAATGTGATGACCGAATAGATTTGGAAATACCGCATTGAGTCCTTATATCGGAACCAAAGGTAGTGACTATTCTAGAAATGGCAAATGAGATAGCTAAGAAAATGAGATCGCCAACTAATAGTCTTGTCGAATCCGCTCATCGTACTAGTGATAATGAATTAGCCAAATTAGTAATCGGACCACTGATGAGAATGGTTACTGTGATCACTCAAAAAGTGAATCATTAAGTGGAAAAGTATATGGGATATGTAGCATCATGTGATAACGGTCATAGTGAACCGTTGACTGAGAATTTCGAGGACGAAATTCTTATAAGGAGGGGAGAATTGTAACATCCCACCCCCTCCTGGAAGGGTAAAATAGTAAAATTGGCATAGGATGAGACTAATAGGGATGTATGAGTAGTGTCCAGGTATACTGGTACTGGTGTTCAGTGAATTTGTGCACGCGAATTGTTTGGTCATGCATTCATGACATTCCCGGTAATTGGGCCTAACGGCATTTTATTGTGATTAACGTGGTTATGGGATTTGAAAAAATATTCTGAGTGCGCCATTGAGCGTTTTACATTTTTTGGGATTTATAGGAATTTTTCTGGATTTTTCCGGAGACAATTCTAGGACCGAAAAAATCGCCAATTGGCGAACCAGTCGATCTTCGGTAGCGAAAGTTGCTACCCAATGGCACTGTATTATTGGGTATATTATTTTGGGACTGAAAGTAGGGTCATTGGAGTTAAATGGAGTAGAATTTTGGATCTGGATTAAACTAATATATTTTGACTTTTCAAATCAAAATAAACCAATGGTATTATGCCATTTAGAAGCATCATTAAATGCTTCTCTTCATTATTCTCGGACATGTGTGTTTGAAAGGAAAGGGAAATGAAATTTTAAGGCTTTGTTTTCATCTCATCCGAAAACATAAAACACAAACTCTCTCTTTTAAACTATCGAAATTTGGCTCTCCTTCTCTCATTTTCTCCATAACTTCAAGCTATTATCTCTTACTCTCATCAAAGCTAGAAGATGAGTTTGGTATATGCTTGGGAAGGAAAGGTGGTTGGTACCTTGGTATAGGAGTTAGATGTTGGTTATAGAAGCTTTGGAGGAGGTCTTGTATTAGGTAAGTTTTCATTTAAGATTTGGTCATTTAATGGTGTTTTTACATGGAATTAAATGCCATGATAGTAAGGAGTGATTAATAAAAGGTTTAAAGCATGTATTAGGTTCATGTAGGCATTAAAATGATGATTAATATGGTTGGAAGAAATGGGTTTAAGGCTAGGTGTTGTTGAGTGGAAATTAATGATATGGTTTGATATTGAATTGAATAAGGATAATTATTTGAGTATTTGAATTGAGGAATTTAATGCTGCCAATTTTTCAGTGTTAGCCCTAGTATATGTATGACTGTATTAATATTTAATTTGTATTTATTTTGATGTCGAGTGATGTGAAAAAGGCATTGGAAGTGGTTGAACTAAGGTTAACATTAAATCTGGAAAGTTAGAGTTGAAATTGATGTTACTGATTTATTCATAACTTATTGTGTAGAAATGTAAATGAGGTAAGGTTAGTGGCCACTGAAACTTTGGGATGTTGGCTTCAATTCAGTGTGAAATAGGTGTTGTTAAATTTCAATGATTGAAGGGTGAATTTTTGAATGGAAAGTTACTGGTCCATTGCCTGTGAACAGTAACCGAAACCACAACATATGAACTTTGCTGATTTTTCTGAATTAATTGAGATGGCATTAGGGAGAATGGTCTTAATGAAAGTTGAAGCATATTGAATTATCTTTCCATTTCTACTGATCTTGCTATTTTTAGACTTGTATATTGGGATATATGAATTGATTACTAATGACTGGTTTTGAGCATTTTGGGTGAAACCTAGCTTAAGTGTGATTTTGTGAGTTTACTGATTGGAGACAATTTTAACATTTTATGTGGACTGAATTGGTGTGAGTGAGCTTCTGAAAAGTTGTAGAGGAAGAGATTACCTTGAAATTGATATATGGTGTGCTATTTTTAGATAACAGAATTGGGACTTATGATTTTTCAAAGATTGGACTGAAGTTAGGTTATGGACTGCTGAACAGGGCAGTAACTTGCAAGACTGTTTTAAATTGGTTAATGATGAAATCTGATTCTGAGCCCTTCATGAGAAGTGTAGGACTGTGTTTTATCTTTTTATGGGTATAAAGTATACAATTTTTAGACATTTGTACAAGGAGTTATACTGTGTGAGAAACCACTGTCCAATTTGAGTACTTTCAGGGGCAGTAGCCTTCACTGAATTGTTTAACCTAGATAACTATTGAATTTGAATTTAGACTGTTCATGGAAGTTGTAGATCACATTGTGATCTTGGTGAGAATATTTATTCTGTAATTTTTGACTTAGGAAATGAGAAGTTATTGAATTTGCAAAATACTGCACTGGTTAGGAACTCTACTGCACTGTTTTGATAGGTTTTGAGTAGGCAGTGGCTTTGACTGAATTTTAGACACCCTTATGGGTAAAATTACTTTGAATGGTCTAAATGAAACTTGTAGAGCTTTTCATTATCTTTCCAACAAGGTATAGTTTGCATTTTTCTGAAATGTGTAGAAAGAGATATGATAGACTGAATTTCGGTTGGAAAACAGGAAAAAGAGAAGGAGATAAGGGCTATATATATTTATCTTAATTGTTGAGTTTTGGTTCCTTCCGTGAATAACTTTTCCGTCCGACATCCGATTGACTTGATTCTTGAGGCATCGGATTCATAGAATATTGAATTTCATTTTCTGAGAGATTCGGGATTTTAAGACGGGAAATTGACGTGGCCCCGGGTAACGGAGCCTTTAATCACTGTTTTGTTTAATTGGGGACCTATAGAGGTCCGAATTGCACCGTCGGCGCCAATAGGTTTCTAATTTTAGACGGATTTTCTGAGGAAAAAAATGGGATTAGGGCCGGAATTCATGAACATGCATATCTCATCAACATGAGCACAAATTTCATATTTAGTGACTCGTACTTTTCTAATTCATATAGAGGCCCAATTGGGCGTCGATTGACCGACGTCACGAGACTTCCGGCATTAGCTCGAAGTAATAGGTGAGTAACCTAGTTGGTTTCTCAAATTTCTGGTTGTTTACATGCTCAACGTGAATTACGTGTAAAAGTGAATTGAATGATCACTGCATGACTACTGACATGTATGGGATTGTATTGTATGATTTTACTGTACTGAATGATATTGATACTGATAGACTGGGCTTTATAGCCATCATACTGAACATTCATCGAATCGCATCGCATGCATAATTGCATGATCCGATAATGGGCGTGCCCTAAGTTGCTATTTTTTGATAAGAGCTTGAGCTCTCATCTTTGTCTTGACCGCCTCGAGCAGGGGAGAAATCACGGCGTCCCCACTGAACACTGACTGAGCACTTGGGCACAATACTAAATAATTGGAAAGAGTCACATATGCATTGCATTCGCACAAATGACCGCTACGTGACATATCCGCTTTCATAATGGTATGAATTATCGTGAATGGTTTCATATTACCGTAAATTATTCTTGATCGCTTCATCGTAATTGATTATTATCTTGTACTATCATGCGCCATGTGCGTAATGCATGATTTGAGTGAACCATCGATGATGGTTTCTCACCGAGTTCGCAAAACTCACCCAAAATTTGCATCTATTTTTCGGTTACAAGAATACCCGGTTGACACGGAGTATGTCTCATCAGAGCAGTAAAGGTTAGAGATCGGGATCGGTTCGCGTCGCATTAGTGTCTTAGTAAATTGTGTTCCGCAATCAACGTATAACAAGGCTTTGTATTTTCTTGAGCCCATTGTGGTTTTGATGTTTTTCGCATTGATTGATTGTAAATTATTCTTTGGATGACCGTAATAATCAAATCGGTTTATTGTGAACACGGGTTTTAATTACTTACGGTGTTTCCGTGTTAGCGTGAAAGCAATGAAAAAAATGTATCTTGAGTTTTAGGTCGACTGATGTAGTACGCCACTCTCGCGGGACACGGACTCGGATATCACCAACGATATCGGGTTCGGGTCTTACGGGAGTGGGGTATTACACAAGAGGATCAAAAAGTCAAGAATCACCTCGCCGCGGTGATGCTGCGGCGAATCACTCCGCCTCAGAAGAACGCTCGTCGCGACGAACAATTCCAGACGTCGGGACGAACCAACACTCCCATTCGTCGCGACGAATTTATTAGGAATAAATTAATTCGTCGCGGCGAGTGACCAATTTTTATGCGTCGCGACGAACATCAGACATTAGTCGCGACGAATGTCGGATACCCGACCCAAAAATAGAAATTTGGTCTCACTGTGCTA
The DNA here is from genome assembly GCA_029891385.1 of Erythroxylum novogranatense. Classification (NCBI taxonomy): domain Eukaryota; kingdom Viridiplantae; phylum Streptophyta; class Magnoliopsida; order Malpighiales; family Erythroxylaceae; genus Erythroxylum; species Erythroxylum novogranatense. The sequence goes on along the minus strand of CM057232.1, from coordinate 8,720,319 downwards.
ATCCGGCCCGCAACCCATCATATAAATCTTGCCGAATTAGGTTATATCGCGGGGGTAATTCTTCGACTTCGCACATTGGACAAACGCGAGAGAAAACACAGAGAGAATGAAAGGAGAGAAACGAGTAGAGCGTAGAGAGAAAAGAGAGGAGCGGCAGTCGTCGCCGCTCAGGGTTCCCTTCAGGGTTCCCTGGGATTTTGTTTTTACTTGTTTTTATCTTTTGTTTTTGCAGGTGCCGATGCCCACCGTAGATTGCTTGGATTCGTCGCGAGTTGCGGTTTGTCCGGCGTCGATGTGTGGTTAGGCGTCCCTTCCTCTTGATGATGTTGTGATGGCTGGAGTTCACCAAGCACCGAAGGGAGTAGCTTAATCTATAGTTTGCTATGATTTATGAATATGCCTTGGTCGAGGGTTTATAGATTGTAGTGATGCTATTGATTAAAGCTCAATTAAATGTTTGGACGTTTGTTGTGTTGTTTGGATTACTAGTTTACATTGTCACGTTTTTAACTACATTGTTGTGAACAGCCGAGTTGGGGTTTATTGCTTTGTAGTTAGATTTTGCTTGATTATAGTTTAATTAATCGGTGAACAGTGTAATATGTTATGGATTTGTTTATTTAGAACATTGTGCTTAAATATATGAAGTCTCATATATGTTCACTTGTGATCTTGTTAATTCTCTTTTATCTGCCTAGTTGTGTTAGATATTGAGTTGATGCTAGATTGCATTTGACCACTTGCATTAACATGTCCATTGCATACACTAAGGTTTTTAACAAGTTTTAATTAATCGAGTTGATTAATTAATTCATTGGACTTAACGAGTTGTTAAGGTTGAGCTTTCGGAAACTTAGTGATTTCTAATCCACGCCCACACTAAGATGTTTTTAACAAGGTTTTAAGCAATATAGTTCACTGATTAAAACCTTGGACTTAAAGAATCCTTTAAGGTTCTAGGGCTTAAGAGCACCTAATGGGGTCTTGAGACATGGACTCTAGAGTGACAGGAGTTCATTAATTAAGACCCTGGACTTAAAGATAATTCTTTAAGTTTTACCATTCAAACTTAGTGATTTCTAATCCCGTCCGACTAAGATGTGCGTAACGGGATCTTGAGCAATGGAGTTCATTGATCAAGATCCCGGACTTAAAGAGTCCTCTAATGTTCTGAGGCTCAAGAGCACTCAATGGGGTCTAGAGAGATGCAGTCGGGAGTGACAGGAGTTCATCAATCAAAACCCTGGACTTAGAGAGAGCCCTTTAAGGTTTACTATTCACACTTAGTTTTGAACTGTGATAGCCAAAACTCGTTTTCAAGAGGATTTCATCTTTTGTTTTAATCTTTTATTTTCTATTTCCAAAAACCCAAAAATACTTGTTACATGCTTTTTAGTGTAGTTAATGTTTTCAAACAAAACCCCCCTTTTCCTCACTGATTTCACTTGCATTTTATGACATATAGGCTAGTTTAGATCCATTTCATTAGGTTCCGATTAAGTGAGACGACCCGAGGTTGCAACCTATACTGCGATCTTGGAATTTATTGTTTTTGACCGGTTTCCAAGGATCAATCTTTTGGTTGAATCGACAGAGCCGCGATCATAGGTTTTAGAGAAAATGTTGATTTTGATTTGGGTATTTGAGGAATAATGATTATTTGGTGGATTTAAGGTTAGGAATGAATGGTGTTTAGTATAGGAAAATGGTTTGGAGTGTTTAGAATGGATTTGGATCGATTTATACCAGAAAATCTGAGAGATTTCTGGGTTTCGGACGCAATTTTGGGTTCGCACGTCGCGACGTGTGATGAACACGTCGCGGCGAGCCCTCTTTTCTTGCACGTCGCGACGAAGATTTAATTCGTACGTCGCGATGAGCTGATCTTAGGCACACGCCGCGATGAGTGGATGGGTGCGCCGCGGCGAGCGGATTTTTCCTGCACGTCGCGACGAGCAGAAGATTTCACGCCGCGGCGAGGGATCAGACGCCGTGGCGAAGGTGCTTCTTTAGGCCGAAAATGATTTGTTTAATTTGAGAATTTTGAGGTTAAATTGGGATTAGTTAGTGATTGATGGGAATATAGTCAATTGAATTATGGTATTAGGAATTGCTATGGATTAGAGTGAAAATGCGGAATTGAGATAATTTGGGATTAGGGTCGGAAATGTTATAACTTGCATAGTACGTAAATCATTCGATACATATGCATCCTTGATTATTGAAATTGTACCATTAGTAATATTTGGATATTATGATTATTGTAGAGGCTCAAGCGGATCGCCGATCGTCTGACGTAGGCGAGACTTCCCGGCAGTAGCTCGGAAGTTCTGAGGTGAGTAACCTAGTTGGTTTCTCAACCTTGATGTGTTACATTTTATGCAATTATGCCATGTGGAGTTAAGGATGGATTATATGTGTTTGTTTTGATTGATTTCGGACCAAAGGTGTCCGAAATATGGGAATGTGATATAGAAGTGTTTTGTGTGCACTAGTTGGAATTAATTGGTTTTAAATGGTGAAATTTAGACATATGAAGTTTTTGTAGGAAAATCCCGGGAGGTACATCATATGTACAGGCAGCGGAAAACAAAAATTTTTGTTCCCGGGACTTTCCGATCCCCGTGATCCGTATCCGTATGAAGACATCAACCTAAATAGCCAAAAGAGACTATCTCTAAAGGTGATCCACGCAGAGATCGAAAACCTAACCGAATCAAACCCTTTTGACCGGGAATAGCTAGAACAGATTAAAGGTGCTAGACCCTACCTCCGTCTGGAGAGCTTGGATTAAATGTTTGAACACTTGGAGAAGGAGGATGAAGAAGCTTGGTGAAGAGTAGATGATGATCAATGAAGAAGAATAAGAGACTTTCTCTTATAAGGCTTCTCAAAACCTTTCTCTCTCTCATGGCCACGATGATCTTCACCTCAAAGATCAAAAACTCTTCTTTCCTTCTTATATACCAAGCTATCGATCATCATCATCTCTCCACATCATTTTTGTCTTCATTCATTTAATGAAAGTGATGACTCATCATCATAATGGAAACTTCTCATGCTTCCTTTCTCCATCAACGTGTACATACTTATATATTTTATTAATTAATTAATTAGTTATTTATTTAATTAATCAATTAATAAATAATTGCTAAGGTCCAGTCCAACTGGGTTGGTCCTACTGACCACGGGCCCCGCATCAAAAAATCACCGAAACCTTTCTTAGCAATATTAATGTCGCGATCTCATCGGGACATATCCCAATCCATTGGGATCCGTTTAATCTAATGCTCTCCATAATTGGAACTCGTCCAATTACTATTTTACTGATTCTCTCAAACACTCTTATCGTGTGACCACTTTGGGTTCCGGTTATGTTGGCCACTTAGATTAACAATTAATCTAAGCAAGTCATGAGCGGTATCTAGCAACACATCATGACCCCAATTGACCGGAAAGTAATCGGTTTGATGTATTCATCACGAACCGATCACGAACCCTTCCATGAACAATTCTTGTGCAATTCGTCCTTTCACCATCCTATACCCCACTTGGTTATGAGTATGGTCAAAGTGTCAACTCTCACTAGACCGAGTCTAGCCCAGTGATAACAGATCTCGCCCTAGGACTCATTACTCTATATGTCCATGAAGACACTCTTCATGACATATTCACTCCGCCGAGATTTCCAAGTAATGATCCCGACAAGAGGCCATGGGTATCTCTCTGCTAATCCGTAGTGGTGAATCCTTTATTGGCTACTCAATTACCTTGAATACCTCAAGTTGCACCCAAGCACCACCCTATGAGTTATACGGAAGGCAACAAGGAATGGAGTCAAAGCACGTGATCGGATTCAAGATATCCTCGAGTACCTCAAGTCTAAGGATACTTGCACCATTCTATGATGAGATTATCACTAACACTAGATAAGATATCCATGTGATGATCTCATGGCGGGTCATCCAATGAACTTACTACCACTAGTAAGCATCCACATGTCAATTCTAAATATCTCATATTTACGGTTTACGAGATCCACCGCTGATCAAATCAAGGAATATGACATGTGCTAGTCTATCTGGATTAATGATGTCCAGTCTCATTAATCCTATAACTAGGGAGAATTTAGATACTGACATAATTGCACATGATAGGAATCCCAGGAGTATGATCACATCATAATTTCCTTCATGCTATGTCATATATCATGGACTTCATTAATTTGATTAAAGATCCAATCAATTCATAAACAATGTTCATGAACATCAAATTAATGAATTATGCCTTTTCTTTATTTATTCATTCACCGCATACTTACATTTGTGAATAAAACGCGCTAAAGGGGATTGCCTTTAGGGCACAAATAAACAGTACCGTACATACATAAGTCGACTTATGCCTTGTACAAGTCGACTTATTGGTACTGGATGCGTGTAAGTCGACTTATCCATTGTAACAAGTCGACTTGTACACGACTTACACTTACAAATCTCCCACTTGACCTAAAGCCAATCGCCTTAGTATCTAATACCATAAGCGAGTCCATGAGAATCACAATTCTCCTGTGACAATGGCTTTGTCAACGGAACAGCAACACTTTGCTCTGTGGGAAGTCTCTCTATCAGGATATCATCTCAATCTCATGATCTCCCTAATCGGCGAAGTACGAGTTCGGATCGTCGATAAGACCTTGGTTCCTTTGCCTGCGCACTAGCCCCATTGTATCACAATACAATCCTATGGGCCCATCACAGCTAGGGACCAGATCAAGTTCAGTAATGAACTTTTTGATCCAAACCGCTTCCTTTGCGCATCTCATGCGGTAGGTACTCTGCCTCGGTTGTTGAATTAGCAGTCCTCTCTTGTTTGGAACTCTTTCTAACTGACCGCCACGCTATTCAGTGTGAATGTATATAACCTGATTGTGATTCAAAATCATCCTTATCAGATTAAATACTAGCATCTGAATGCCCGCTCACTTGGAGATTTCCATCTCCATAGATCAAGAAAACATCCTTAGTGCTACGCAAGTACTTGAGGATATTCTTGACAGCCACTCAGTGACCCTCACTAGGAACCGATTGGTATCTGCTCGTAACACTTAGAGCATACGATACATCGGGCCTCGTACATAGTATTGTTCCATGCTAAACCTCGTTAGCATCTCATCTATGTACTTTGATTGTGAAAGACCTAAGACTAAGCAACCTTTGATTTATCTCTATAAATCTATATCCCAAGGATATAAGTTGCTTTACCAAGGTCTTTCATCGGCAGATGGTCTGGACAACCAAATCTTAACTGATTGTAGCATAGAGACATCGTTTCCCAGTAACAGTATGTCATCTACATACAACATAAGGAGTACGATTGCAGTCCCATTAACCTTCTTATACACACAATGATCATCCGGATTTTGTGAGAAATCAAACTCTTTGATTGACTCATCAAAACGGATAATCCAACTCCAGGATGCTTGCTTCAATCCATAACATGGACTTCTGAAGCTTGCATACCTTTTAGCCATCATTGGAAGTGAATCCCTCAGGTTGTGTCATACACATCCTTGGGTAGATTTCCTCTCAGGAAAGCTGTCTTCTCATCCATTTGCCATATCTCATATTCATAATGAGTGGCAATGGCTAGGAGTATCCGAATGGATTTAAGCATTGCTACGGGGCTGAAGGTCTCGTCATAGTCAACTCTTTGTCTGTGACAAAATCCTTTAACCAGAAGCATTGCTTTATAGGTAATCAAATTACCATCCATGTGGGTTTTCTTCTGAAAACTCCTTTGCACCCTGTGAGTTTTATCCCTTCAGGTGCAACAACCAAAGTCCATACTTGGTTTATGTACATGGAATCCATTTCAGATTTCATGGCACGAAGCCATTTTTCAGACTCTGAACTCTTCAGAACCTCTTCATAGGTAGCAGGCTCATCATCTCGTATGAGCAATACGTCATTCTGTTCCCCAACGAGAAATCGATATCTCTCGGGAACAGAGCGTATCCTACGTAACCTACGAAATTCGTGTGTAGTAGAAGGTTGAACTGTTACCTCATCTATATGAGTTCTGATTTGAGTTCGAGCGGTTGATCTATGTTTGTTCGAGCATCTTGAACTTCTCAAGTTCAACTTTGCTCCCACCGTCCTCTTGTAAAAGAAACTCTTCCTTTAAGAAAACAGATGCTTGGAAACAAACAACTTTTGTTCCTCAAAGAAGGTAGAATTGATATTCCACGAACAAACACTTGTCGCCTTTACATCAAATGTATCTCGATCGTGTCCGCTTCACGAAGGTGACTATCCCAAACTTTCGATGAGAAAGATAGGGCTTTCGGTTAGTCCATATCTCCATATGGAGTAACATCAACTGCCTTTAATGGAACTCTGCTTAGCAAGTAAACAAATGTCTCGGCGCATATTCCCAAAATCATGTAAAACCTATCATCAATCGCACTATGTCTAACAAGGTTCGATTTCTCCTTTCAACCACACCATTGTCTTGCGGCGTGTAAGGTGGAGTATCTTGAGATAAAATCCCATTATCTCGAGATAATCAAAAACTGTTGGTCTAAGCATTTTTCACCACGATCAGATCGTAATGTATTCATACTTTTACCAAGTTAGTTTTCAACTTCATTTCGAATTATTTGAACTTTTCAAATGCTTGATTTGTATCTCATCGAATCTGGTACCCATATCGTGAATAATCACCGATAAAAGTAATGAAGTAAAGACAACCACTTCTGGCATGGATGGACATCGGACCACATACATCTTAATGTATTAGGTCTAATCTTCCATTTACTCGTTTACCCTTTCCCTTTAAAGGATAACTTAGTCATCTTGCCTAATAAACAAGATTCGCATGTGTCATATGATTCATAATCAAATGACGCTAAATTGCCACTCTTATGGAGCTTAGCAATGCGTATCTTATTTATATGGCCAAGCCGACAATGCCATAAGTAAGTTGACTTTAAATTATCTCGATTATGTCTTTTCGCGTCATTGATATTCATAATTGGATATGACATATCTTATATGTCAATTCCATTGCATAATGTACGAGTACCATAGAGCATTCCATTCGAACTAATAGAACAACCATTGCTTCTAAAAGTCAAATGGAAATCAGCTCTAATTAAACATAAAACATACAATATGTTCTTTGTTTAAAACAGGTACAAAATGACAATTATCCAATTATGAATACAAGCCCAGTAGGGAGTACCAAGACATAAGTGCCTACGGCTAATGTAGCAACCCTTGCTCCATTACCTACACAAAGGTCTAGTTCTCCTTTCATGAACTTTCTACTGTCCCTGAGGCCCTGCATATCATTTCATATGTATGAGCCACATCCGGTATCAAATATCGATATGTTTGGATCAGGAATAGTATTAACCTCAATGACAAACATATTTGAAGGAGTAGAGGCAACTGATGCCTTTTCTTTGCTTCAGGACTCGAATAGATTTTACAGCCGCTTGATGGCTAGACTTGCCACAATGAAAGCAAAATCTTTTGGGGCGTAATCTTTGGTTTTCCTTGATGGCACTTCCTTTGGTTTCTTGGCCTTTTCTTCTTTGAACTAGAAGAAGAAGCATCCACCATTAGCACTTGCTATCTCTCTTGATAGCACCTTTCATTTGTCGTGAAAGCGATTGATCACTTCAAGAATTGTTGTGGATATTTGGTTTATCCGATAGTTTATCACAAACTGTGAATAACCATCAGACAATCCAACCAGAATTAAGTCTCTACTTAACTCATAATCCATTACAAAACCTAAGACGGCCAATCTCTCAATATAGCCATTCATCTTGTGGTATCTTGCATGCCAGCTTGTCCCTCGAGCCATCTTTGTGGTGAAGAGAAGCTTTGAGGTCTCGAACCTTTCAGACCGAGCTTACTCATCAAACAGCTCCCTAAGATGAAATACTATAGAGTGAGCATCGATGGATTTGTGCTGCTACTGCAACTCTAGTGACATCGAAGCAAGTAGCCATGTCCCCGTCCATTAGATGCTTACGATATGCTTTCTGATCCTTATCAGGAGCATCGACAGCGGGTGCAACTGGAAGTGGAATATTTAGGACGTATCCCAGTTCCTCAGATCTGAGAACAATTCTCAGAGTCCTCAGCCAATCAAGAAAATCGGTCCAGAAAGGAGAGCTTAAATTCACACTGAAAGACTTTTTCAACTAACCTAAACGCGATAGAGAGAAGGAATGATAGGATAGAATTGCCTGCATGATCATAAGGACTTGCATGATATGCATATGGCTCCCACTAGTTTCCTAGAATCCATAACCCTCTTTACGAAATCCAGAGAAACAATTTGAATAATGTCCTAGTGGGTCGATATCCGACATTGCTAAGAGTGACCTTGAGTTTGCCCAACAAGCCACAACTTAGGTCAATCGGTAGGTATCGGTCATACCAATTGCATCATCGATAACCGACATTGAGAATGACCTTGGGTTTACCCAACAAGCCACCTTATGTCTCGGGAGGTATCGATATACCAATTACATCTTAGACACAACTATCGATCGCTATCAACTTGTTGATGTGTGCACTTCATTGGGTATCAACTCTTTGATGCGCGTACATCTAATGTATGCTACCCAATTTCGCCTCTGTCACGTTGACCTTGAGTTTGCTCAACAAACCAACGCTTCGGTGAAAACCAACCCATTAATCGAAAATCTTATTTTCATGGTTCAACATATTAAGTATAGAGTGAGCTTGAGTTTGCTCAACAACCCAGCCCTATAAGAACTCTGGTTCTTACCATATTAATGGAAGGCGTTAGTTTTCATATTCCGAGGAGGGATTTTGAAACTCTAAACTCCAAGCTGAAGGATTATAGTCACCAGGACTATATGGAATGATTTAGGTTTCATCAATCACATTGAATCAATCCTTATAATCATCCATCATCCAACCTGAGCATGTCATAAGTCGACTTTCATCAAATGCAAGTCGCCTTATTGCATCTGCCCACAAACAAGTCGACTTGTATGCTGATATCTTGAACAAGTCGACTTATTTTCTGCACAAGTCGACTTATCCGAAAAATCCTTGAACAAGTCGACTTATTTTCCGCACAAGTCGACTTGTCCAGGAAATTTGCTAAAATCTCTAATCGGCTAATTCCTCAATTAATGCAATTCCAATTCACAATACCTTCATACCTAGGGTAACTTTGATGTACCAATGAACATTTCATTGTACCATGAAAGCCATATATAGTCAAACTATACAAAAAGCTTGAAAATGAGTCATAACTCATTAATATCCAAATAATTTAGGAACACCCAAATTATCACTTTGAGCATCTCTAACTAGCCTATACCTTATCAAATTACTTCGGCACAAGTCACAAAAATTGTGACGGCCAAAACAAGAAAGATAATGACATACACTAATGAGACACAAAAGTGACCTATTTGGCATCCAAAAATTCTTGGAAAAATAACTTCAAGCAATTCAGTTTGGCAATCATACTACATCAAGATAACACATTTTTAATCACATTAAAAATGGTGCAAGGCATTGGAACTGAAAAAGCACACTCAATCAAGCCAAGCAAAACAGTCCCAACAATTTTCACCAAAACTGTCCAGTTCTGTACATTGCTTGAAATGATCAATGAAACAATTTCAATAAATCATTAGAAAATTACATAGGTTACTACATGTTCAGAACATGCTACATGAATTTTTTCAGGATTTTAGGCCATCAAAAACTCAGTCAACCTAAATAACAAAACCGATTCAAAATCTGTGTTCATCAGCACAGAAATTCCCAACAGTATAGAATAAATTCGTGAATAAATATCCAATCACCTTGAAATCCAATTTCCATGCTCACAGACATTCACCAACATCTTAGAGACATGTAGGTGAAGGAAAATACAGAAAACCATTTTTCTAGAATTTATTCTCGATTTTATACTACTGTCTGTTCCAGAATCGTTTCACAAAACAGCATCTGTAACCTTAGGGAATTAATTAGCAAAACTATATCAAATGAAATCAATAAATTCTGGAAATTCATAGACATATTCTCTAACATGTTATGAACAATCCTGGGCAGAAAAATTTCGAAAAATACATCACTATACAGAAACGAAATTTAGACAGTAAGCATGCATCAACATTAACAGCACTTAGGGTTTCTGATCTAGCTTAGGTTAAAGCTTCATACGGGACACCAGACGCTCTGATACCACTGTAGGAAAATCCCGGGAGGTACATCATATGTACAGGCAGCGGAAAACAAAAATTTTTGTTCCCGGGACTTTCCCGATCCCCAGGATCCAGGTATCCGTATGAAGACATCAACCTAAATAGCCAAAAGAGACTATCTCTAAAGGTGATCCACGCAGAGATCAGAAAACCTAACCGAATCAAACCCTTTTGACCCGGGAATAGCTAGAACAGATTAAAGGCTGCTAGACCCTACCTCTGTCCTGGAGAGCTTGGATTAAATGCTGAACACTTGGAGAAGGAGGATGAAGAAGCTTGGTGAAGAGTAGATGATGATCAATGAAGAAGAATAAGAGACTTTCTCTTATAAGGCTTCTCAAAACCTTTCTCTCTTCTCATGGCCACGATGATCTTCACCTCAGCATCAAAAACTCTTCTTTCCTTCTTATATACCAAGCTATACGATCATCATCATCTCTCCACATCATTTTTGTCTTCATTCATTTAATGAAAGTGATGACTCATCATCATAATGGAAACTTCTCATGCTTCCTTTCTCCATCAACGTGTACATACTTATATATTTAATTAATTAATTAATTAATTATTTATTTAATTAATCAATTAATAAATAATTGCTAAGGTCGATCCATTGGAATTGGTCCTCTAAACTCTCAAGGCCCCGCATCAAAAAATCACCTAAACCTTTCTTAGCAATATTAATGTCGCGATCTCATCGGGACATATCCCAATCCATTGGGATCCATTTAATCTAATGCTCTCCATAATTGGAACTCGTCCAATTACTATTTCTGATTCTCCAAACACTCTTATGCGTGTGACCACTTTAGGTTCCGGTTATGTTGGCCACTTAGATTAACAATTAATCTAAGCAAGTCATGAGCGGTATCTAGCAACACATCATGACCCCCAATCGACCGAAAGTAATCGGTTTGATGTATTCATCACGAACCGGATCACGAACCCTTCCATAGACAATTCTTGTGCAATTAGTCCTTTCACCATCCTATACCCCACTTGGTTATGAGTATGGTCAAGTGTCAACTCTCACTAGATCGAGTCTAGCCCAGTGATAACGGATCTCGTCCTAGGACTCATTACTCTATATGTCCATGAAGACACTCTTCATGACATATTCACTCTGCCGAGATTTCCAAGTAATGATCCCGATAAGAGGCCATGGGTATCTCCTCTGCTAATCGAAGTGGTGAATCCTTTATTGGCTACTCAATTACCTTGAATACCTCAAGTCGCACCCCAAGCACCACCCTATGAGTTACCTCTCGAAGGCAACAAGGAATGGAGTCAAAGCAGGATCGGTATCGAAGATATCCTTGAGTACCTCGAGTCTAAGGATACTTGCACCATTCTTATGATGAGATTATCAACGACACTAGATAAGATATCCATGTGATGATCTCATGGCGGGTCATCCAATGAACTTACTACCACTAGTAAGCATCCACATGTCAATTCTAAATATCTCATATTTACGGTTTACGAGATCCACCTTGATCAAATCAAGGAATATGACATGTGCTAGTCTATCTGGATTAATGATGTCGGTCTCATTAATCCTATAACTAGGAGAATTTGAATCTTGACATAATTGCACATGATAGGAATCCTGTGAGTATGATCACATCATAATTTCCTTCATGCTATGTCATATATCATGGACTTCATTAATTTGATTAAAGATCCAATCAATTCATAAACAATGTTCATGAACATCAAATTAATGAATTATGCCTTTTCTTTATTTATTCATTCACCGCATTGATTTGTGAATAAAAAGCTAAAAAGGGATTGCCTTTAGGGGCAAATAAACAAGATCAGACATACATAAGTCGACTTATGCCTTGTACAAGTCGACTTATTGGTACTGGATGCGTGTAAGTCGACTTATCCATTGTAACAAGTCGACTTGTACACGACTTACACTTACAGTTTTATCGTGACGCATGATTGGACCAAATTTATACTACAAATTAGGCCTGTTTTCTTTAGTGATTATGCATTTGTTGACTCCTGATCTATGATTTTTATGCTTATTTTGGTCCCGCACATTGAGTTTTGATAAATTGCACATTGTCAGTATTTTGTTGTCATTTGTCATTAATTCTGCATAATTTTTATTGGGACAATTGATACTGCAAATGGGTTGTATTTTGTAGGACCAAAGGAGTCAACATTCAAGAAGTAAACATGCCGCGAGATTCGCTGGGGCGAGCCAGACCCTCCATTCGCCGCGGCGAATAAATTAAATACAATTAATTATTGCGACGGTGACCAAATTCATTCGCCGCGATAACTACAACCATTGTCTTGCGTAATGTCGGTAACCCGACCTATATTTGGCAAAAGTATCCACTGTTCCGACCCGGTCTGCACATATCCCTATAAAAACTTGCCATTTAGGGCAAAAAGAAGGGAGCCGCCTACAGAGAGTCTTCGTTCATCTTTTCTTCGTCTTCTCCATTTTTCTTCATTTTTCATTTTCTTCGTTTTTCTTCTCTGTGTTTCTAATAGTTTTTTTCAATCTGTCTTTGCTTGCAGGTTTAGAACCACCGACGACAACCATCATCTCCATCTTTCCTTTCAACCTTCATCGACAACCATCATCTCCATTCAGTCGCTGTCGCTGTTCGTCGTTGGAAGTCATGGATAGCTTTGGAGGTCCAGCAGTGATGGCTTCCTCCACAGTTATGTGCGGCTAAGGTTTCATTCTCCCGGAAATGTAGCAACGGTTGGAGTTCCGTAAGCTAAACAAGGGGTAATCGTTCATAGTTTAGGATTTCTGCCATGTTTTTGTAACAATCCGAGTTGGTATTATTGCATTGTATGGCCGAATGAACCTTGCTATAGTTTAGTAGGGTGTTAAACTTTGATTTGTGTTATGGATTGATTATTGTTGAATGTTGTTCTTAAATACATGGAGTTCATGTATATCAGTTGGATGGTTGCATTAATTAATTTAATCTGCCTAGTTGTGTTTGATTAAGTTGGTTGTGTTATTATTTGGTTGATTTATTGCATTAATCATTCATAACATACACTAAGGTTTTTAACAAGTTTTAATTAATCGAGTTGATTAATTAAGTCTTGGACTTAACGAGTTGTTAAGGTTGTGTTTTAGAAACTTAGTGGATTTCAAACCCCGACAATTATTTTGAACGATGATGACCCGAGCCACATTTTCAGGAGAGTTTTTATTAATTGTTTTAGTCCCATTTAATTTCAATTGTCTTATCTTTTCAAAATTCCAAAAATATTTATCTTTGCTTTGGTTTAGTTTAATTTTAGATTAATCAATCAAAACCCCCCTTTTTATTGCTTTCATTGCATGCATAATTTAAACATTAGGCTAATCTAGGATCAATTGGTGCACTGGTTCCTTGAGAGTCGACCCGAGGTTGCATCCTGTATTGCAATCCTTGGTATAAATTTTATTTGACCGGTTTCCAAGGATCAAATCTTAAGATTGAACGATAAGCCGCGATCAACGCACATATTGTAAATTGAACATGTGCATACATGCATAAAAGTATGATCAGATAAAGGCAGTTGTGACCGGTGCAGCCACCGTATTCAGAGCTTTAAGCTCAACGCACAGGGCCTAGTGCCCAACGATTTTCAGAGCTTTATGCTCAACGTATTAGGGCTTCTAGCCCAATGTTTTCAGAGCCAATGGCTCAACGTAAATGAGCTCAGGCGCACGGTCACAAGAACGTAATAAAATGAAAAGTGTCACATTTGCATTATGTGTATGACTGATAAAATGTGAAATCGTATGAAAGGCGAAAACACCTTATAAATGTGAAATTGAATGCATGTGATTCTTAGTTGTAATAATTGTGATAATATATGATTTAGTGTGAACTGTTTGGTTATGCATGAGTTGGGTGGACCATCGATGATGGTTTCTCACTGAGTTCGCAAACTCACCCAACATTGCATTTATTTTTTTCAGGACAGCGATAGTTTGACTCCTAGCTCCTGTTAGCGAGACTTTTCCTGTTGTGTGAGTGCCAGTGAGAGGAGCATGGCCCACAGGTTGGTCAGGTGGGATCTTTTGGGATATTTTGGGGGATGATCTAGTTAGGAGTTATGTTAGTCCTTTGGTTCTGTACAGTTGAAATCGGATAGAATTGTAAACTTGCAGTTTTAAAGAAATGAAATGAAAAGTATCTCTTGGTTTTAAAATTTAGTGAATTTGATATTACTGCTTTATGATATTGATGCCATGAGGTTTATAGAAATGATCGAATCGTAGTGCACCCTCATCGTAGGTTATGTATAGGAATGACCTACGGGCGTCCCGGTGTATACCCTACGGTAAGGGGGCGCTACATTAGGTGGTATCAGAGCATGGTTTGACATCTTTTGGGCATAGTACATTTTAGGCTTGAATTTCAATGAGAAATGCAGAAATTGATTAAAATTGTGGTTTTGTTATAGGTCATCTGTCTTTGGAGATCAAGTGGATCAACTAGCTGACATAGGATCAGTCGGAGCGAGTACGGAGTCTTCAGTGCCTCAATTTGAGGAGATGCCTCCTGTAGTTCCCATGAGACGGGAAAGGAGGTATGATCGATTCGCATGGCGTGGAGTCGTTGACTTTATGGCGGCAGACCCTCTTGAGGTCAAGGTTGGTAGGAGAGGACCGAGCGAGTCCTTGATCAGATGGGTTGTGACTCAGAGGAGAGGTTTGATTATGCGGTCTCTCTGCTTCAGGGTCCAACATATCAGTGGTGGAAGACTGTGCCAGGCAGTACCACCAGGCCTTGTACGTTAACTTGGGTGGACTTTCTGAGGGCATTTAGAGAAAACTACATGCCCAAGGTTTATTTGGAGATGAAGATGCAGGAGTTTCTGGAGTTGAGACAGGGACAGATGTCAGTAGCAGTATGAGGTTTGGTTCAATGAGCTGATGGGATATGCTTCTGTTTTGATTGCCTCAGAGTCGGATAGGTGCCGGAGATTCGAGGGAGGGCTTAATCTGGAGATCCGTACCAGGTTAGCCCGGTTTGATATGGGCACCTTTATGGAGTTGAGAGCAGCTGCAGTGAGGATCGAGCAGCTTCTGAGACAGAGTCGGGCTGAGACTGGGCAGGGATCTGGAGGCAAGAGATCTAGTGACAGTCAGGGTAGCTCTGGTAGGAGCTCTAGCAGACGCCAGAGCAGGTTTAGATCAGCAGGAGGATTCAGACAGTCGGGTTCTGTTCAGAGAGGGAGATTTGGGCAGATTGGTAGTGGCAGTAGTAGTGGCAGAGGATCAGGGCAGGCTTTGCCAATCTGTGTGCATTGTGATAAGAGGCACAGTGGGGAGTGCTGAAGAGTGACTGGTGCCTATTTGGCATGTGGTTCTATGGATCATATGATCAGAAATTGTCCGATGACTTTGACAGTTCAGTCAGTAGCTAGTGGGAGAGTTGGTAGTAACACGATAGTGCAGCAAAGCCAAGGTGGTGGACCTGGATTTAGAGGCCGAGGTAGAGGTTGTGGTCGAGGTGGAGATTCCTTTGTGGGGTCCGAGGGACGTGGCAGTTGACCGTAGTCCCAGGCCAGGGTCTATGCCATGACTAGGCAGGAGGACCAGGATTCTCTAGATGTGGTTGCAGGTTTGCTTCTGATCTCTGACATTGAGGTTTATGCTTTGATAGATCTATGTTCCACGCACTCGTTTATTGCATCGCATGTGGCATGTAGATTGCATGTGTGTAGAGAGATGTTGCAGTATGGGTTAGAGGTGAGTACACCTCTAGGTAGTACTACAATTTTGGGAGAAGTCTGCAAGGGATGTACGATTGTAATTGATCAGGCAGAGTTGAGTAAAGACCTGATAGTGTTGCCCCTGAGAGAGATTGATTTGATTCTGGGGATGGACTGGCTCACTGCCCATAGGGCTATTATGGATTGCTATACTAAGGAGGTCGTGTTGGAGTCTCCTGGTCAGCCTAGAGCTGTATTTCGAGGTGTTAGTCAGGCAGTGCCAGCCAGGATGATCTCGTTTATGAGTGCCCTGAGATTGATGCGGGGAGGTTGTGAGGCCTATTTGGTGCATGTGGTGGACTCCAGAGTGGAGCAGAGGTTGCTGGATGTTCCCGTAGTTAGGGAATTTTCTGATGTGTTTCCCGATGAGTTACCGGGTTTGTCGCCGGATCGGGAAACAGAATTTGAGATTGACCTCCTTCCATGTACCGCTCCTATATTGATACCTCCGTATAGGATGGCACCAGATGGGCCGAGGGAGCTTAAGGCTCGATTCTGAGGAGTTGTTGGATAAGGGGTTCATTAGGCCCAGTGTTTCACCGTGGGGAGCTCCGGTGTTGTTTGTGAAGAAGAAGGACGGGACCTTGAGGTTGTGCATCGATTATAGGCAGCTGAATCGGGTTACTGTCAAGAATAAGTACCCACTGCCGAGGATCAATGATTTATTTGATCAGTTGCAGGGAGCTCAGGTGTTTACTAAGTTGGATTTGCGATCTGGATATTATCAGTTGAGGATTACAGAGGCCGATGTGCCCAAGAGTGTTTTTAGGAGCAGGTATGGGCATTTCGAGTTCTTAGTGATGTCGTTCGGGTTGACTAATGCCCTGGCAGCCTTCATGGCTTTGATGAATAAGGTATTTCAGCCCTACCTGGATCATTTTGTGATAGTCTTCATTGACGATATTCTGGTGTATTCGAGGAGTAGGCAGGAGCATGCGGAGCATCTGAGGATCGTGTTGCAGATTATGAGGGATAGACAGTTGTATGCCAAATTCACTAAGTGTGAATTTTGGCTGGATGAGGTGGTGTTCCTAGGCCACATTGTGTCTGGTGAGAGTATCCGGGTGGATCCTCACAAGGTTGAGGCAGTGAGGAGTTGGGAGATTCCGAGGAATGTGTCAGAGTTGAGGAGTTTCCTCGGATTAGCAGGATATTACCAGAGGTTTATCGAGGGGTTCTCAGTGATTACAGCCCCTCTGACAAAGCTTCTGAGGAAGAGTGTGGTCTTCAGTTGGACAGCTGAGTGTCAGAGGAGCTTTGAGGAGTTTAAACATCGGTTGACTACAGCACCGGTGTTAGCTTTGCCATCTGGAGAAGGAGGTTTCGAGGTTTTTAGTGATGCTTCGCAGCAGGGTTTAGGCTGTGTGCTGATGCATCATGGGAGAGTTATAGCATATGCTTTGAGACAGTTGAGGTCTCATGAGATGAATTACCCGGTTTATGATTTGGAGCTAGCTGCCGTGGTGTTTGCTTTGAAGATCTGGAGACATTATTTGTATGGAGAGACGTTCCAGATCTTCACTGATCATAAGAGCTTGAGATATTTGTTGAGTCAGCGAGAGCTGAATCTGAGACAGAGGAGATGGTTAGAGTTGCTTAAGGATTACGACTGCACTATCGAGTACCACCTCGGGAAAGCCAATATGGTGGCAGATGCATTGAGTAGGAGATCTCATGGTAGTGCAGCTCAGATTCAGGTTTCGAGGTTACCGTGTTTAGTTCAGTTGAGAGCTCTTAATGTGCAGTTGGATTTGGGTCAGGAGGGAGCTCTGATTGCTACTTTGAGGCTTAGGCCGGTATTACATGATCGGATTAGGAGAGTGCAGGATCAGGATCCAGCATTGGTGAGATTGATTGATAGAGTCAGATCTGGATGGCTGTCTGAGTTTGAGTTGAGAGATGGTATTCTTTGGATGGGCCAGAGATTGTGTGTTCCAGAAGTGGATGATCTGAGGCGAGAGATTTTGGAGGAGGCTCATTTGGCCGCTTATGCCATGCATCATGGTGTCACCAAGATGTATCACACTCTTAAGTTGCATTTACGGTGGCGGTATGAAGGCGGTGGCGAGTATGTTTCTCGGTGTCTGACATGCTAGCAGGTTAAGGCTGAGCACCAGGCCCCAATGGGGAGATTGCATTCGTTACCCATTCCGGAGTGGAAATGGGAGCGCATTACGATAGATTTCATTATGGGGTTGCCTAGGACGCCGAGACAGTATGATGCTATCTGGGTCATAGTGGACCGGTTAACCAAATCGGCTTACTTTTTGCCAGTGAGGGAGAGTAATACTCTCAATCAGTTGGCCCAGAAGTATGTGGCGGAGATTGTTCGACTGCATGGGGTCCCAGTATCGATAGTATCAGATAGGGATCCCAGGTTTACTTCGAGGTTCTGGAGGAGTTTGCAGTCGGCTATGGGTTCGAGGTTGAACTTTAGCACATCGTTTCATCCTCAGACAGATGGGCAGAGTGAGAGGATGATTAAGACTGTCGAGGATATGTTGCGAGCTTGTGTATTGGAGTTCAGAGGTGCATGAGATCAGTATTTGCCTCTGGTTGAGTTTGCGTATAATAATCAGTATCAGAGCAGCATTGGTATGGCACCGTATGAGGCGTTATATGGACGACAGTGCAGATCGCCTCCTTACTGGGATGAAGAGGGTGTGAGGATGCTCGAGGGTCCCGAGCTGATCCAGGATACTGTGGATAAGGTACAGTTGATTCAGAGTCGCACCAAGGCGGCTCAGGATAGACAGAAGAGTTTTGTGGATCAGCATCGGAGAGAGATGGAGTACAGTGTGGGTGATAGAGTGTTCCTCAGAGTGTCTCCGTGGAGAGGTGTTCTCAGATTTGGCCGTAAGGGCAAGTTGAGTCCTCGGTATATCGGTCCATATGAGATCCTTGAGAGGATAGGACTGTTGGCGTATAGATTGGCTTTGCCGAGTGAGATGTCGTAGCTTCATGATGTGTTCCACGTGAGTATGCTCAGGCGGTATAGATCAGACCCGACTCATGTCATTCCAGCTCAGGAGATTGAGATAGCCAGTGATTTGAGTTATGTAGAGGAGCCGGTACAGATTATAGGATCGCGGGTCAAGCAGTTGAGGAGCAGGGTTATTCCATTGGTGAAGGTCCTTTAGAAGAACCATTCGACAGAGGAGGCTACTTTGGAAAACTGAGGAGCACATGAGGAGGCAGTATCCTCACCTGTTCGATCAGTCAGGTAAGAAATTTTAGGACGAAATTTTTGTTAGGAGGGGAGAATTGTAACATCCCGTTACCGATGTGAAGGGCATATTGGTAATTTGGATGTGTCAGGGTTGAATGCATGCATATTGTGAAATTGCATATGCATTCATAGCCTCTATACTAGTGATAAATGATTATTATTGCACAAGCATATGTATGTACATGCATGTATGACATATTCCCGATAGAATTGTGTAAATTGAGAAATTTGGTGATAATTGTATAGTGTATGTTGTAAAATTGGAATCGGAATGAAAATCAGATTTTTAGATATTTGAGAGATGGAATTAGGACGAAAATCGAATTTAGGGGTTTGAAATTGGAATTGGAGCATAGGATTAGGTATTTCCTAATTTTGAGGATTTATAGGAATTTTTTCGGAATTTTTAGAGATACGGGTCCGGACCGGAAAATTTGCTTAGTGACTGATTAATTGAATTCCGGTTCCGAGATTGATTGAAAATTGGCAGGAAATAATTGGAGTTATGATTTTAGGGGTTATTATTCATAGTTATTATAATTCGGGAGAAATTAGAATTTGAAATTGGATCGAGGTTGTTCGGATTGGTCTTGTGGCAACTAAAATTTGCGAAACAAGCCTTAAGTCCCTTAGGTTTATAAACTTCCTCCTTTGAAAATTGCCAATCACGATGCTTGCTTTCCTGTGGAAGAAAACTTGAAATTGCTCCTTCTTTCATCGTGATTTCTTCTTGATTCCTTCTTGCCATTTGTTCCTTTCCTTTGCCTTGAATCAATTTGTTGTCTTGGTGTTGAAGAAGATGAAGATGGGTTTGGCTTTGAGTGTTGCCGTGGATGTGGTTTAGGTTGAGACTTGGATTATCTTGGTGATTTGGAAGGATTAGAAGCTTAATCAAGTAAGTTCCTACTTGTTTATGTTTTAAATAGTTTGATTTGAGCATTGAATTAAGGTATAAATTGTTTGAGAATTTAGAAGTTTTCGGATGATATAGGTTTTAGAGAAAATGTTGATTTTGATTTGGGTATTTGAGGAATAATGATTATTTGGTGGATTTAAGGTTAGGAATGAATGGTGTTTAGTATAGGAAAATGGTTTGGAGTGTTTAGAATGGATTTGGATCGATTTATACCAGAAAATCTGAGAAATTTCTAGGTTTCGGACGCAATTCTGGGTTCGCACATTTCGACGTGTGATGAACACACCGCGACGAGCCCCCTTTTCTTGCACGTCGCGACGAAGATTTAATTCGTACATCGCGACGAGCTGATCTGAGGCTCACGCCGCGACGAGCGGATGGGTGCCGCGGCGAATTCGATTTCGCACCAGCGTCGCGACGAAAGATGCACGTCATGACGAAAGGAAGATTTCACGCCGCGGCGAAGGTTCCTCTTTAGGCCGAAAATGATTTGTTTAATTTGAGAATTTTGAGGTTAAATTGGGATTAGTTAGTGATTGATGGGAATATAGTCAATTGAATTATGGTATTAGGAATTGCTATGGATTAGAGTGAAAGTGCGGAATTGAGATAATTCGGGATTAGGGTCGGAAATGTTATAACATGCATAGTACGTAAATCATTCGATACATATGCATCCTTGATTATTGAAATTGTACCATTAATAATATATGGATATTATGATTATTGTAGAGGCTCAAGCGGATCGTCGATAAATCGACATAGGCGAGACTTCGGCGATGAGCTCGGAAGTTACGGTGAGAAACCTAGTTGGTTTCTCAACCTTGATGTGTTACATTTTATCTGATTATGCCATGTGGAGTTAAGGATGGATTATATGTTTTGTTTTGATTGATTTGGACCAAGGTGTCCAAATATAGAATGTGATATATAAGTGTTTTGTGTGCACTAGTTGGAATTAATTGGTTTTAAATGGTGAAATTTAGACATATGAAGTTTTATCGTGACGCACATATTGTAAATTGAACATGTGTATACATGCATAAAAGTATGATCAGATAAAGGCAGTTGTGACCGTGCGTACACCGTATTGAGCTTTAAGCTCAGCGCACGAGACTAGTGCTCAACGATTTTCGAGCTTTATGCTCAGCGTATTAGAACTTCTAGCCCAATGTTTTCGAGCCAATGGCTCAGCGTAAATGAGCTCGGTATGCGGTCACGAAACGTAATAAAATGAAAAGTGTCACATTTGCATTATGTGTATGGCTGATAAAATGTGAAATCGTATGAAAGGCGAAAACACCTTATAAATGTGAAATTGAATGCATGTGATTCTTAGTTGTAATAATTGTGATAATATATGATTTAGTGTGAACTGTTTGGTTATGCATGAGTTGGGTGGACCATCGATGATGGTTTCTCACTGAGTTCGCAAACTCACCCAACATTGCATTTATTTTTTCGGAGACGGCGATAGTTTGACTCTAGCTCACATTAGCGAGACTTTTCTGCTTTGTGTGAGTGCGGTGACAGAGCATGGCCTGAGTTGGTCGGTGGGATCTTTTGGGATATTTTGGGGGATGATCTAGTTAGGAGTTATGTTAGTCCTTTGGTTACATGCAGTTGAAATCGGATAGAATTGTAAAGTTGCGGTTTTAAAGAAATGAAATGAAAAGTATCTCTTGGTTTTAAAATTTAGTGAATTTGATATTCTTTGCTTTATGATATTGATGCCATGAGGTTTATAGAAATGATCGAATCGTAGTGCACCCTCATCGTAGGTTATGTATCGGAATGACCTACGGGCGTCCCGGTGTATACCCTACGTTAAGGGGGCGCTACAAATCAATCTATTGATTTTGTTATTTTTAATCATGTTTAATAAACTTTTATTTATCTAGTGATTGTTAATCATTAACTGTGATTATTTTAAATTATTTTAAAATTACATCAACCATAAATTTCCATACATAAAATTCAACTAAAACTTTACCGACAAAAACATGAAGTACTACATAAAATCACAATCTACAATCATATAATAAAGTTAAACTATTCAATAATGAAAACTTTCTACTCACAAATTAAACATTAACAATGCAATTAGGTGTGGTTTATTAACATAATCACAGGATGTGACTTATTAGACAATCAATTAAATATAAAATTCAACTAAAACCTTTACGACACAAACATGAAATATTACATAAACATCAAAACCCACAATTATATAATAAAACGACTCTATATCCTTTTGTTTGGCTATCTTCTTCTTCTTCGCACCATCCTTTTTATCAACAGTTACATTCACAACATACAACATTCCACTTCTTAACGGTCCCTGGTCCTCAATTTTTGTCTTCTCTCTCTTCTTAAAATTTTGTCTCCTCCTTTTTTCTTTGCAAGAACATTGTTAAAGAGACTTAATAATATTCAATTATCAACAATAACGTGAAATTAACAAAAGAAAAAAACGACATCATTAAAAACACTGAACCATAAAAACACAAACATTTTAAAAAATAATAACACTTTATTTTCTCATTTAATAGTTAAAGATGTTAAGAGATCATTTGGATGAACAAAACCTAAGATTTTCAAACTCATAATAATTCATGAACGGCCTATTTTTCATATACATAACCATAATTGACAAATACATCAACTCAAAGACCATTAACAAATGTGATAGACACTCACTCCATTTTCCCTTCTTTCAAGCACTCAAAGGTCAAAAATATTCACTCATTTTCCATTTCATGTTAAACATCAACCATAAGCTTACTAGCTAATCCAATCTTCACTACTATATATCTAACACAAACATTAATATGAAGGTTTTCATTTTTGTTATAACAAGGCCTAGGTAAAGGTAGGAAAAGATAAAATTTAGCTTATAACCAAATGATTAATTGAGCATTTGAAATGATACAAATCGATAAAATATCAAACACAGAATTTTTATTTTCAACTTAAGACATAACACAACCAATTGATAAGTCAAATTATTCTTAGATAATGTTGGGTTGAATTGGAATAATTTTGACTTATTTCTATATGGATTTGAAGCTTTATTTGGTCAATTCTCTCACACTTTAACTTTGTTGCTTGATAGGTACAAATGAATAGATTGTGGGGGTGCAAGGCATAACTTTTCTTGTGGATGTCGGATTAAGGTCATTCAAGGATGCTTGCAAAGAGGACTCCGATCTCTACAACTTCTGTGAAGACTCTGAAAGGTATTCTGTTGACTGAAGGGTTAAAAGTGCAAAAAAATTGTGAATAGGAGAATGTCCATTTAACAGACATCGCCTGGCACAATGTAATTCCAGACTCGAGAATGTTCGTTTAATGGACATTGGCGGCCCAACACGATATGATCTCCCCTGTTTAGCAAAAACTAGGTTTCTTTGGACCCAAGACACTACAAATACTCATTTTGAAGACCTAATTAAGGGGTTGGACACTGAAAACAAGGTTACCACTTAAGGAGGCACAAATTAAGAGGAAGATAGGAAGTATTTGGGGGTTTGGCATCAAATATTAGAGACAACATTGTCTTGTTTTCTTCCCATTTTCTCTCTCTACTCTTTCTTAAATGTTGAGCATCTTTATGTGTCTAACTTTTCGTATCATGTTCTAGAACTAAACCTCACTTAGGGTGAGGGATGTAGCCTACTTGGGGATTGATTTGTATTTTATGGATGATTGAGTGTTGAATGAAAGTTCTTGGGTTATGTTTATCTCTGTTGCATTTCACTGTTGTCTCTATGCTTGATCTCCATAGATGCAATCTTAGGAATCATATGATGTACTGAGAGGTGAAATATGGTTTATGCTCTAGGAAGATGAATACCTTAGACTTAGAGATAGAGATGTCCTAAGCTAGTGTGATAACTTGTGGCTACTTATTCTTCATGGATTTAACTAGTTAGTTTGCACATTGAGAGGTGGTAATCGACTAGTTAGATACTCTTGTATGCTTTGAGAAAAGATATGGGTAAAGTTGTGCAACTGTTTTCATAACCTAACATTCAATTAATCTCATAATGTATTAATCTATCTTTTGAGTTGGTGAACCCCAAGCCCTAATTTCAAATCTTTGATTTATCCCTATTTGCTATTTTTCAGTATTTACAATTTACTGTCTACTAAACTCCAATCATTTTTTAGATTTCATGTTCGATTTCATTCAAATAATTAGAATTAATTTGGTGGTGATGATTTAGTCCTTGAGGAGACGAATATTTAATGTGTGGGTACTAGGGCGATTACGTAAACTTGCGATTTTGTTGACCAAGTTTTGGTGTCGTTGCTAGGGACTAGTTTATAAGCGCTATCATTAAGTCTAGTAATTATTTTGATTTATTTAATTATTACTTTGTGTTTTCTTCCATTAATGAATTTCGACCCTTGAGCTTTGTTTCATTTCAGAGTTTTACGCACTTAAGGCATTCAAGAAGTTTGAATAACGAACCTTGTTGAGTTTAATCACGAAATTGAATGGACTGTCGAAGGAACAATGCTCAAAGAAGAAGAGAGATGGCCAACAATAACCAAATTCTGGATCTACATAAAGAACAAGATATGGGGAATGAGCAATTCCATGGGAGAAAATGAAGCTGAGCCTGTTATTGTCAACCCTACAGTAAGAAGAATTCGAGATTATCAGATGCCATTTATTACAGGGAACCCCTCTTGCATTAGATTAACTGTAGCAGCACGAAATTATGACCTGAAATAGATTCATTTATTTATGTTGCTGCAATTTAATGGGATGCCTAGTGAAGATGCTCTAGCCTTTATGACATATTTCTATGTGACAGTTCAAACTCTTCCTTTGTATGGTGTAACATTTCGTCACCGATGGGATGGGTACAGTTCATTTTTATACATATTTATGCATGTGCATGCATTATTGAATTACGTATAATTGGCAATTATTGTACTGTCATTCGTACGTACATACATGTATGACATATTTTCGGTTTGATGTGGATAACTTGGATTTGGATATGATTAGGGCAAGTGTGATAATTAGGTTAAAATAGGCTCGAGAATTGAATTTGAATTTGAATTTGAAATGAAAGTTAGGAAATTGAATTATGAAATTGGAGTATACGATTATAAGTTTTCTAATTTTTAGGATTTATAGAAATTTTTCTGGAATTTTTAGAATATAATGTCTGGACCGGAAAAATGGCTTAGTGACTGATTAATTGTGATTCCGGGTCCGAATGTGATTGAAAATTGATAGGAGGTAATTTGAATTATGATTTGAGGAATTAGGGTCTGAACCTTTGGAATTCGGGAGAAATTAGAATTAGAAATTGGATTGAGGTTGTTCGGATTGGACTTGTGGCAAATGAATTTGCCAAACAAGCCTTAAATCCTTTAGGTTTATAAACCTATGCCTTTGAAAATTTGCCACTCACGATGCTTGTTTCCCGTGAAAGAAAAACTTGAAGTTTCCTCCTTCCTCCATCGTGATTTCTTCTTGATTTCTCCTTGCTTTTGTCTCCTCTTCCATCCTTGAATCATTCCCCTTGGATTGGGTAAGGAAAAAGATGAAGATGGGTTTGGCTTGTGGAGAAACCGTGGGTGTGGAAGGGTAGAGGGATTGGTGATCTTGAAGTTTTAGAAGGTTTAAATCAAGTAAGTCTTTATCCTCTTTGTCTCCGATAGCTTGATTTGTTGATTTATTTAGTTATATTAATGATTTGAGTTGTAAATTTGAGGAATTAGAATGTTAGATTTTCGGGTGATATAGGTTTTAGGATAAATGTTGATTTTGATTTTGGGTAATTGTTGAATAATGGTTATTTGGTGGATCTAAGCTTAGGAATGAGTTGTGTTAAGGGTAGAAAGTTGTTTTGGAGTGTTTAGAATGGAAAGGAGAGGATTTGAACTGAAAAATATGGGATTTTCTGAGTTTTCTGGGCGTTTCTGTGATTTCACGCCGGGACGTGCGAAGAACATGCCGCGACGTGCGAAGAACACGCCGCGGCGAGCAAGGTAGCTCCGCACGCTGTGACTAGCTCGAAAGGCGCGCTGCGGCGAGCAAGAGAGGGACGCGTCGCGTCGTACGCGGTGTGCACGCCGCGACGAAGAAAGCTCGGTTCGCCATGGCGAGGCGTGAGGACGCCGCGGCGAAGGCGCAGAAAAGGGGGCTCGCTGCGGCGAGGACGGCTTTTTCAGAAAAAATTGATTTTGAGGTTTTTGAATTTGGGGATTTAAGAATTTTTAGATTCAATTGGTTATGGATTAAACTCAATTAGAGATTATGAATTTGAGATTTAGAAATTGAGATCGGGAAATTCGGATTAGGTCGGAAATGTCATAACATGTATAGCACGTACATTATTCGATACATATGCATCATTGAGCATTGGAATTGATACAGTTAGTAATGCTATTTATATTTTGATTGTTATAGAGGCTCGAGTGGATCGCCGAGAAGTCTCGCCTACCGATTGTCTGACGTAGGCGAGACTTCTCGGCAATAGCTCAGAAGTTCAGAGGTGAGTAACCTAGTTGGTTTCTCAACCTTTATGTATTATATTTATGCAATTATGCCATGTGAAGTTAAGGATGGATTCTATGTGAAGTTAAGGATGGATTCTATGTGTTTGTTTTGATTGATTTCGGACCATAGGTGTTCGAAATATTTGGATTGTGCCATAGAAGTGTAAATTGTGTATAAATTGTTTATACTTGGTTTCAAATGGTGAAATTCAGACATATGAAGTTCTATAGTGATGCATGTATTATAAATTGGATATGTGCATACATGCATAAAGTATGTTCAGATAAAGGCAGTTGTGACCGGTGCGGCCACCGTATTCAAAGCTTTAAGCTCAACGTACAGGGCCTTGTGCCCAACGATTTGCAGAGCTTTATGCTCAACGTATCAGGGCTTTAAGCCCAATGCTTTCAGAGCCAATGGCTCAACGTATATGAGCTCAGGTGCACGGTCACAACAACGAAATAAAATAAAAGAGTCACATGTACATTGCATAGGTGAATGTTTAAATGCGAATTGTATGAAAGGCGTACTGCCTGATAATTGTGAAATTTGAGTGCATGTGATTCTTGATTTTGATAATATGTGAATTAGTGTGATTGTTTGAATATGCATGAGTTGGGTAGACCATCGATGATGGTTTCTCACTAAGTTTGACATTGCATTTATTTTTCAGGACAGCGATAGTTTGACTCCTAGCTCCAGTTAGCAATACTTTTCTTGCTGTGTGAGTGCCGGCGAGAGGAGCATGGCCCACAGGTCGGTCAGCTGGGGATCTTTTGGGATATTTTGGGGGATGATCTAGTTAGGAGATTATGTTAATCCTTTTGGGTTCTGTACAGTTGTAATCGGATAGAAGTGTGAACTTATGGTTGTATGAAATGAAATGAGAAGTACTCTTTGGTTTTAAAATTTAGTGAATTCGATATTATTGCTTTATTATATTGATTCCATGAGGTTTATAGAATGATCGAATCGTAGTGCACCCTCATCGTAGGTTATGTATCGGTACGACCTACGGGCGTCCCAGTGTATACCCTATGGTAAGGAGGCGCTACATTAGGTGGTATCAGAGCATGGTTTGGCATCTTTTGGGCATAGTATATTTTAGGCTTAAATTATGATAAGAAAAGCAGAAATTGATCAAGTTTGCAGTTTTATTGTAGGACATCCATCTTTAGTGATCAGGTAGATCAACCAGCTGACCAAGGATCAGTCGGAGCAAGTAGGGAGTCTTCAGTACCTCTGTATGAGGAGCAGCCTCCTAGAGTTCCCATGAGACGGGAGCGGAGGTACGATCGTCTGCGTGGCGAAGTCAGAGAACTTTACGGCGGCCAGAGACCTGCTGTGGCTGAAGGATGGTTGGAGAGGACCGAGCGAGTCCTCAATCAGATGGATTGCGACCCTGAGGAGCGCTTTGATTATGCCGTCTCTTTGCTGCAGGGACCGACATATCAGTGGTGGAAGACTGTCCCGGGTAGTTCCACCAGACCTTGTGTTTTGACTTGGGCCGATTTTCTGAGAGCTTTTCGGGATAATTTCATGCCCAAGGACTATTTGGAGATGATGATGCAGGAGTTTTTGGAGTTGAGACAGGGGTCAATGTCAGTGGCCGATTATGAGGTTAAGTTTAATGAGTTGTCAACATATGCTTCTGTTCTGATTGCCTTTGAGGCTGATAGGTGCAGGAGATTCGAGGGCGGATTCAATCTAGAGATCCGTACCCTGTTAGCCCGGTCTGATATGGGCACCTTTGTGGAGTTGAGAGCAACTGCGGTGAGGATTGAGCAGCTTTTGAGGCAGAGTCAGGCTGAGACTGGTCAGGGATTTGGAGGCAAGAGATCCAGTGACAGTCATGGTAGCTCTGGTAGGAGCTTTAGCGAGCCTGGCGAGTTTAGATCGGCGGAGGTTTCGGTCGGGTTACATTTAGAGAGGAGGTTGACGATCTAGTAATAGCGATGGCGATGGCGAGAGGATTTGGTCAGGTGTTTCCAGTTTGCATATATTATGATAAGAGGCACAGTGGGGAGTGCTGGAGAGTGACTGGAGCCTGTTTGGCATGCGGTTCGATGGATCATATGATTAGGAACTGCCCTATGACTTTGGGAGTTCGATTATCTTTGCGAGTGGGAGAGTGGTAGTACGCAACGGTCTGTGAGCCGAGTAGTGGACCTGGATTTAGAGGCCGAGGCAGAGGTCGTGGTCGAGGTGGAGATTCCTTTGTGGGGTCCGAGGACGAAGCGTGACCATGATCCCCTGTGCCGTGGTCTATGCCATGACCAGGCAGAGGCCCAGATTCTCCCGAGGTGGTTGCGAGTTTATACGCTCTCGATATTGAGGTTTGTGCATTGATAGATCCGGTTCCGCGTTCTTTTATTGCACCGCATGTAGCATGTAGATTGCATGTGGATAGGGAGATGTTGCAGTGTGGGCTAGAGGTGAGTACGCCTCTAGGTAGTACTACAGTTCTAGGAGAGGTCTGCAAGAGGTGTCCGATCATGATTGATCAGTCGGAGTTGAGTGCAGACCTGATTGTGTTGCCCCTTCAGGAGATTGATTTGATTTTAGGGATGGACTGACTCACTGCCCATAGGGCTATTATGGATTGTTATACCAAGCAGGTCGTGTTAGAGTCTCTGGTCGGTAGGGTCATATTTGAGTGTTAGTCGGCGATGCCGGCCGGATGATCTCATTTATGAGTGCTCTGAGATTGATGCGGGGAGGTTGTGAGGCCTATTTGGCGCATGTGGTAGATTCCAGAGTGCAGCAGAGTTTGCAGGATGTTCCCGTGATTAGGGAATTTCCAGACGTGTTTCCCGAGGAGCTACTAGGTCTGCCGTCGGATTGGAAAATCGAGTTTGAGATAGACCTCGTTCCAGGTACCGCTCCTATATCGATACCTCCTTATAGGATGACACCGGTGGAACTTAGGGAGCTTAAGGCTCAGTTGCAGGAGCTGTTGGATAAGGGGTTTATCAGGCCCAGTGTTTCGCCTTGGGGAGCTCCAGTGTTGTTTGTGAAATAGAAGGACGGGACCTTGAGGTTATGCATCGATTATAGGCAGCTGAATCGGGTTACTGTCAAGAATAAGTACCCACTGCCTAGGATCGATGATTTATTTGATCAGTTGCAGGGAGCTCAAGTGTTTACCAAGTTGGATTTGAGATCCGGGTACTATCAGTTGAGGATCGCAGAGGCCGATGTGCCTAAGAGCGCTTTCAGGAGTAGGTATGGGCATTTCGAGTTCTTAGTGATGCCGTTTGGGTTGACTAATGCCCCGGCAGCCTTCATGGCTTTGATGAATAGAGTCTTTCAGCCCTACCTAGATCAGTTTGTTATTGTATTTATCGATGATATTCTGGTGTATTCGAGATGAGCGGGAGCATCGCGAACATCCGAGGATAGTCTTTGCAGTTATGCGATATAGGCAATTTGTATGCCAAATTCACCAAGTGTGAATTTTGGTGGATAGTGGTGTTCCTAGACCACATTGTATGCAGTGAGGGTATCCGGGTGGATCCTCACAAGATTGAGGCAGTGAGGAGTTAGGAGATTCCGAGGAACGTGTCAGAGTTGAGGAGTTTTCTAAGATTGGTAGGGTATTACCGGAGGTTTGTCGAGGGGTTTTCGGTGATTTCAACCCCTTTGACAAGACTTCTGAGGAAGAGTGTGGTTTTCAGATGGACAGATGAGTGCCAGAGGAGTTTTGAGGAGTTGATACATCGGTTGACTTCGGCGCCGGTGTTAGCATTGCCATCTGGAGCTGGAGGCTTTGAGGTATTGATGATGCTTATGGGCGGGGTTTAGGCGTGTCTTGATGCAAAGACGGAGAGTGATTGCGTATGCCTCGAGACAGTTGAGATCCCATGAGATGAGTTATCCTGTGCATGACTTGGAGTTAGTAGCAGTTGTGTTTGCTTTGAAGATCTGGAGACATTATTTGTATGGGGAGACGTTTCAGATCTTCACTGATCATAAGAGCTTGAGGTACTTGTTGAGTCAACGAGAGCTGAATCTGAGACAGAGGAGATGGTTAGAGCTTCTTAAGGATTACGACTGCACTATCGAGTACCACCCCGGAAAGGCCAATATGGTAGCAGATGCATTGAGTAGGAGATCGCATGGTAGTGTAGCTCAGATTCAGGTTTCGAGGTTGTCGTGTTTAGTTCAGTTGGATTTGGGTAAGAGGGAGATTGCTACTTTGAGGCTCAGGCCAGTATTACATGATCGGATTAGGAGAGTACAAGATCGGGATCCAGTGTTGATGAGATTGATTGATAGAGTCAGATCTGGATGGCTGTCTGAGTTTGAGTTGAGAGATGGGACTCTTTGGATGGGTCAGAGATTGTGTGTTCCGGATGTGGATGATCTGAGGCGGAAGATTTTGGAAGAGGCTCATTTGGCCGCTTATGCCATGCATCCTGGTGTTACCAAGATATATCGCACTCTCAAGTTGCATTTCTGGTGGCCAAGTATAAAGAGGCATGTGGCAGAGTTTGTTTCTCGATTATCGACGTGCGTGCCGAAAGTTAAGGCTGAGCACCAGGCCCCAGTTGGGAGATTGCATTCGTTACCCATTCCGAAGTGGAAATAGGAGCGCATCACGATGGACTTCATTATGGGGTTGCCTAGGACGCCGAGGCAGCATGATGCTATCTGGGTCATAGTGGACCAGTTGACCAAATCGGCTCACTTCTTACCAGTGAGGGAGAGTAATACTCTCGATCAGTTGGCCCAGAAGTATGTGGCAGAGATAGTTCGACTGCATGGGGTCCCAGTATCGATAGTGTCAGATAGGGATCCCAAGTTTACTTTGAGATTCTGGAGAAGTTTGCAGTTGGCCATGGAGTGCAGATTGAACTTGACCGATGTTTCATCATCCTCGCACAGATGGGCAGAGTGAGAGGACTATTCAGACTGTTGAGGATATGTTGAGAGCTTGCGTATTGGAGTTCCGAGGTGCATGGGACCAGTATTTACCTCTGGTAGAGTTTGCTTATAATAATCAGTACCAGAGCAGTATTAGCATGGCACCGTATGAGGCGTTGTATGGATGACAGTGTAGATCCCCTCTTTACTGGGATGAAGAGGGCATAAGGATGTTAGAGGGTCCGAGTTGATCCAGGATACAATGGATAAGGTACAGTTGATTCAGAGTCACATCAAGGCGGCTCAAGACAGGCAGAAGAGCTATGTGGATCAGCATCGGAGAGAGATGGAATATGTTGTGGGTAATAGAGTGTTCCTCAGAGTGTCTCCGTGGAGAGGAGTTCTCAGATTTGGCCGTAAGGGCAAATTGAGTCCTCGGTATATCGGTCCATATGAGATTACTGAGAGGATTGGACCGTTGGCCTATAGATTGGCCTTGCCGAGTGAGATGTCACAGCTTCATGATGTATTCCATGTGAGTATGCTCAGACGATACAGATCAGGCCCGACCCATGTGATTCCGGCTCAGGAGATCGAGATAGCCAACGATTTGAGTTATGTGGAGGAGCCGATGCGGATTATTGGATCGATTGAGTGCATTGAGATCGAGTGATTCCATTGGTGAAAGTCCTTTGGAAGAATCACTCATCTGAGGAGGCGACTTGGGAGACTGAGGAGCACATAAGGAGGCAGTACCCTCATCTGTTCGATCAGTCAAGTAAGAAAATTTCGGGACGTAATTTTTATTAGGAGGGGAGAATTGTAATATCCCGTCACCGATGGGATGGGTACAGTTCATTTTTATACGTATTTATCCATGTGCATGCATTATTGAATTATGTATAATTGGCAATTATTGTACTGTCATTCGTACGTACATACATGTATGACATATTTTCGGTTTGATGTGGATAACTTGGATTTGGAGATGATTAGGGCAAGTGTGATAATTAGGTTAAAATAGGCTCGAGAATTGAATTTGAATTTGAAATGAAAGTTAGGAAATTGAATTATGAAATTGGAGTATACGATTATAAGTTTTCTAATTTTTAGGATTTATAGAAATTTTCTGGAATTTTTAGAATATAATGTCTGGATCGGAAAAATGGCTTAGTGACTGATTAATTGTGATTCCGGGTCCGAATGTGATTGACAATTGATAGGAGGTAATTTGAATTATGATTTGAGGAATTAGGGTCTGAACCTTTGGAATTCGGAAGAAATTAGAATTAGAAATTGGATTGAGGTTGTTCGGATTGGACTTGTGGCAAATGAATTTGCCAAACAAGCCTTAAATCCTTTAGGTTTATAAACCTATGCCTTTGAAAATTTGCCACTCACGATGCTTGTTTCCCGTGAAAGAAAAACTTGAAGTTTCCTCCTTCCTCCATCGTGATTTCTTCTTGATTTCTCCTTGCTTTTGTCTCCTCTTCCATCCTTGAATCATTCCCCTTGGATTGGGTAAGGAAAAAGATGAAGATGGGTTTGGCTTGTGGAGAAACTGTGGGTGTGGAAGAGTAGAGGGATTGGTGATCTTGAAGTTTTAGAAGGTTTAAATCAAGTAAGTCCTTATCCTCTTTGTCTCCGATAGCTTGATTTGTTGATTTATTTAGTTATATTAATGATTTGAGTTGTAAATTTGAGGAATTAGAATGTTAGATTTTCGGGTGATATAGGTTTTAGGGTAAATGTTGATTTTGATTTTGGGTAATTGTTGAATAATGGTTATTTGGTGGATCTAAGCTTAGGAATGAGTTGTGTTAAGGGTAGAAAGTTGTTTTGGAGTGTTTAGAATGGAAAGGAGAGGATTTGAACTGAAAAATTTGGGATTTTATGGGTTTTCTGGGCGTTTCTGCGATTTCACGCCGCGACGTGCGAAGAACAAGCAAGCATGGCGAAAAGCGACTCCATACTTTGCGACGAACGCGAAAGGCGCGCCGCATGGGCAGAGAGAGGATGCATCGCGACGTCTGCAAGGTCGATGCCGCCATGAAGAAAGCTCGGTTCGCCGCGACGAAGGCGCAGAAAAGGGGCTCGCCATGAGGATCGAACAGCCAGGAGGGCGGCTTTTCAGGAAAAATTGATTTTGAGGTTTTTGAATTTGGGGATTTAAGAATTTGTAGATTCAATTGGTTATGGATTAAACTCAATTGGAGATTATGAATTTGAGATTTAGAAATTGAGATCGGGAAATTCGGATTAGGTCGGAAATGTCATAACATGTATAGTACGTACATTATTCGATACATATGCATCATTGAGTATTGGAATTGATACAGTTAGTAATGTTATTTATATTTTGATTGTTATAGAGGCTCGAGTGGATCGCCGATTGTCTGACGTAGGCGAGACTTCCTAGCAATAGCTCGGAAGTTCAGAGGTGAGTAACCTAGTTGGTTTCTCAACCTTTATTTGTTATATTTATGCAATTATGCAATGTGAAGTTAAGGATGGATTCTATGTGTTTGTTTTGATTGATTTCGGACCACAGGTGTTCGAAATATTTGGATTGTGCCATAGAAGTGTAAATTGTGTATAAATTGTTTATACTTGGTTTCAAATGGTGAAATTCAGACATATGAAGTTCTATAGTGATGCATGTATTATAAATTGGATATGTGCATACATGCATAAAGTATGTTCAGATAAAGGCAGTTGTGACTGGTGCGGCCACCGTATTCAGAGCTTTAAGCTTAACGTACAGGGCCTTGTGCCTAACGATTTGCAGAGCTTTATGCTCAACGTATCAGGGCTTTAAGCCCAATGCTTTCAGAGCCAATGGCTCAACGTATATGAGCTCAGGCGCATGGTCATAACAACGAAATAAAATAAAAGAGTCACGTGTACATTGCATAGATGAATGTTTAAATGCGAATTGTATGAAAGGCGTACTGCCTGATAATTGTGAAATTTGAGTGCATGTGATTCTTGATTTTGATAATATATGAATTAGTGTGATTGTTTGAATATGCATGAGTTGGGTGGACCATCGATGATGGTTTCTCGCTGAGTTCGCAAACTCACCCAACATTGCATTTATTTTTCAGGACAGCGATAGTTTGACTCCTAGCTCCAGTTAGCAAGACTTTTCCTGCTGTGTGAGTGCCGGCGAGAGGATCATGGCCCACAGGTCGGTCAGCTGGGGATCTTTTGGGATATTTTGGGGGATGATCTAGTTAGGAGATTATGTTAATCCTTTTGGGTTCTATACAGTTGTAATTGGATAGAAGTGTGAACTTATGGTTGTATGAAATGAAATGAGAAGTACTCTTTGGTTTTAAAATTTAGTGAATTCGATATTATTGCTTTACTATATTGATGCCATGAGGTTTATAGAATGATCGAATCGTAGTGCACCCTCATCGTAGGTTATGTATCGGTACGACCTACGGGCGTCCCGGTGTATACCCTACGGTAAGGAGGCGCTACATATGGACTATCGGAGGATGAGTTTAGGCTAAGGTTTTTTCCTTATTGCATGAAGGGATTGGCAAGAAATTGGCTGTTGAGTTTAGAGGTGGACTATTGATACTTGGGAGAAGGTTATGGAGACTTTTATGATGAAGTGGTACCCAGCCCACAAAACTCTTGAACTTTGAAAGATGATACATTGGTTCTCGCAAAAGGACGGAGAAAAATTTCATGAAGCTTGGGAACAGTTTAATGATCTTCTTAATCAACGTCTGCACTATGTATTTGACATGTACTCGTTGACTCAGTTCTTCTACTATGGTCTCATCGGTAACCAAACTTTGGTGGATTTGAATGTTGGGGGGAATATTAATGACCTGAGTTCCCAAGAAATGTGGAATATTTTCAAGAAAGTTGCAGAGAAGTCACATTGTAAGGTAACTAGGAGCAAAGATGTTACTCTAAATGAAGTGGGTTCCAAATCTGACATGGCCTACCAAGTTATTGAGATTAATAAGAAGTTAAACTGTTAATGAATGACAATAAGTCTAGTAGAGATCCTTGTACTCTTTGTGGGAGATTTGGGCATACAGCAGCGGGTTGTATGAACATTGAGGCAACATTGACAGAGGAAGAGATGAGTTATGTGAACAATGGTAGACAAGGTCAGAGACTTGATCCTTTCTCAAACACTTACAATGAAGGTTGGAAATTTCATTTGAATTTCTCATGGAAAAATCAAGGGGTGGCAAACCAATGGGACCACCAGGGTTTCAAGCACCATTAAAGCAACAGTACTCATCCCCTTCATCTTCTACACCATAAAAATTTCCTTCCTCATGGGAGAAAAAGATATATTAGCTTGAGGATATGTTCTCTCAACTTATGGGCAAGATGGATCAGAGTGCCTAAGCCAGCTCTCAAGCAATGAACAGAATGGAGCAGAATATTCAGTCAAATCAAGCAGCTATTAGAAATTTAGAAGTGCAAATCAGTCAAGTGGAAAAAGAAGTTAATGAAAGAGGTAAAGGGAAGCTGCCTAACAATACCCAAGTGAATCCGAAACAAAATTATATAGCAGTTGTTCTAAGAAGTGATAAGGTGATAGAAGGTGTGGTCCCTAAAAAGAAGGAACTCAGGATGTGGAAAGTGAAAATGTGGATGAAGGGGAGGAACCAAAAGAAATCACACAAAAGAAAGAATCCTCACCAAGTTCGAACTTTACCTTTGTACCACCCATACCATATCCTCAAAGGGTAAAGAAGAAGAATAATGATTCTAAATTCCAGAAGTTTCTTGACCTTTTTAAGAAAATCCACATTAATATCCCTCTTACAGAAGCTCTTGAGGAGATGCCTGAATATACCTTGTCACTTTGGCGAATCTAATATTTTTCAATGCTTATGTGACCTAAGTGCAAGCATTAACCTTATTCCCTTGTCTTTATATAACAGGTTGGGAATTGATGAACTCAAACCAACTACAATTTCATTGTAGCTTGCTGATAGATCAATTCGATATCCTATTGGTATAGTTGAAGTTTTACTGGTAAAAGTTAGTAAGCTTATAATTCCAGCTGATTTTGTTGTGCTTGAGATGGAGTTTGACATGCAAGTTCCTATAATTTTAGGAAGACCATTCTTAGCCACTGGTGGAGCATTGATTGAAGTCCCGGATGGTAAGCAAACCTTGCGGGTAGGTGATGAAAAAGAGGTATTTAACATTTTTAAAGTTTTGAAAGGTCCCTCCTTTGATAAAGTCACTCATCGGATAGATGTTATTGATTCTCTTACATTTGAATCTATTCCTGAATTGATGTGTGATGATGCTTTGGAAGCATTCCTAACCTTAGGGATAGAAAAGAATGAGTTGGATGACGAGTTAGTGGACTATGCCTATAGATTGCAAGGTAATGGTTCTAGGTATAGACCCCAAATTGAAGAATTGAGTCCTCCTAAACCTAAACTATTGCCCTCCATATTGAGCCCACCGAACCCTGAACTTTAACAACTTCCGATTCATTTGAGATATGCATTCTTGGGAGAAGCAAATACATATCCAGTTATTATATCTTCTTCTTTGGACTCCTCTTAAGAGGAGAAGTTGTTAAGGGTGTTGCATGGACATAAATTGGCTATAGCTTGGAATATTACTAACATAAAGGGGATTAGCCCTTCTATTTGTATTCACAGGATTCTAATGGAAGAAAACCACAAACCTAGTGTGGAAAGTCAAAGGAGGCTCAATCCTAACATGAAGGAAGTTGTGTCATCTGAGGTACTTAAATTACTTGATACAGGAATTATCTATCCTATTTCTGATAGCTCTTGGATAAGTCCTATGTAGGTAGTGCCCAAGAAGGGTGGCATAACTGTTGTTTCAAATGATAGGAATGAATTAATTTCCACTAGGGTTGTGATAGGGTGGAGGGTGTATATAGATTACAAAAAAGTAACTGCAACAACTAGGAAAGATCACTTCCCTCTTCCCTTTATAGATCAAATGTTGGAAAGATTAGTGGGACATGAGTATTACTGTTTTCTAGATGGTTATTCAAGTTATAACCAAATCCTAATAGCCACGAAGGATTAAGAGAAAACCACATTCACGTGTCCCTATGGTACATTTGCATATCGTAGGATGTCCATCGAATTGTGCAACACTCCTGCCACTTTCCAACGCTGCATGATGTCCATATTCTCCGTTATGGTAGAGAATATAATTGAGGTATTTATGGACGATTTCTCTATTTTTGGTTCTTCATTTGATGCATGTTTGTTCAATCTAGAACAGGTTCTACAAAGGTGTGAAGAAACTAATCTTGTGCTAAATTGGGAAAAGTGCCACTTCATGATACAAGAAGGAATCATCCTAGGCCATAAAATTTCCAACAATGGGATTAAGGTGGATTTAGCAAAAATAGAGGTCATCAATAAGTTGCCACCTCCCAATTCGATTAGAGCAATATGGAGCTTTCTTGGACATGTCAGGTTCTATCACCGATTTATCAAGAATTTTTCCAAGATTTCTCGACCATTATGTGCTCTATTGCAAAAGAAAATTCCTTATGAGTTTACTGATGAATGTCTTTGTGCTTTTAACAAGTTGAAAAAGAAACTTACCTCAACTCCTATAATGGCGGCACCAGATTGGAATCTCCCTCTTGAGTTGATGTGTGATGCTAGTGATTATACACTTGGGGTTGTCTTAGGGCAGAGACAGGATAAGAAATTACATGTCATTTATTATGCTAGCAAAATTCTTAATGATGGTCAACTTAATTATGCAACTATAGAGAAAGAATTGTTGGCAGTAGTTTATGCTTTTGATAAATTTAGATCTTATCTTGTTGGCTCCAAAGTCATTTATTACACTGACCATTCTACTCTGAAATATCTACTCACAAAGAAAGATGCAAAACCAAGATTGATTAGATAGATTTTACTTTTTTAGGAATTCGACTTGGAAATATTCGAGATAAGAAGGGTCAAAAAATTTAGTAGCTGACCATCTATCATGACTGGAACAAGGAGACAAGTTGGGAGAGGAACCAATCAATGATATCTTCATTGATGAGAATCTGTGGTATGTTAAGGACAATGTCCCTTGGTTTGCTGATTATGTCAATTTTTTGGTGTCTGATATTATTCCTACTAATTATTCATACCATATTAGGAAGAAATTCTTATCTAAGGTAAGAAATTACTTTTGGGAAGATCTGTTACTTTTTAATAGATGTACTAACGGGGTGATTAGGAGATGTGTACCTGATGAAGAGATGCGATCAGTTCTGCATCATTATCATGCTTCCCTGTATGGAGGACACCATGGGGCCAACAGAATAGCAGCAAAGGTTTTACAATCCAGACTCTATTGGTTGACTCTCTTTAAGGATGCTAGGACTTTCATCATGACTTGTGACAAGTGTCAGAGAACTGAAATATTGGTAGAAAGCACGAGATTCCCCAATCAGGGATTCTAAAAGTAGAACTATTTGATGTATGGCCTGAATTTCATAGGACCGTTTCCAGTATCCTTAAAAAATGAATACATCCTTATGGCAGTTGACTACATGTCTAAGTGGGTGGAAGCCACAGCTCTGTCAAACAATACTGGAGTTAGTGTAGTCAAATTTGTTAAGAAGTAAATAATCTCAAGGTTTGGTGTTCCTAGAGCTTTAATAAGTGACAATGGGGGTACATTTTTAGAATCATCAGTTTGAATCTCTATTGTCAAAATATGGGTGTTATTTTAAGTTTGGAACCACCTACCACTCTATGGGCATATAGGACAGCATACAAAACTCCCTTATGGATGTCTCCTTATAGGTTAATCTTTGGGAAATCTTGCCATCTTTCGGTTGAAATTGAACACAAGCCATTATGGGTAATCTGGAAGTTGAATTTTATCTCAAGGAAGCTAGACAAAGGAGACTAATGGAGTTGAATGAGCTAGATGAATTTCGCCTTGATGCTTTTGAGAATGCTCGCATATACAAGGAGAGAACTAAGGCTTTTTACGACAAGCATATCCTTTGGCAGGAATTTAAACCTGGCTAGGCCAAAAAGTTTTATTATTTAACTCTTGTTTGAAATTATTTCCCGGGAAATTACGATCAAGATGGTTAGAACCATTCATAGTAACAAAGGCATATCCACACGGAGCAGTGGAAATTAGGAGGGATGATCAAGAGCCCTTCGTGGTCAATGGGAAAAGACTTGAGCATTATTTGGCGGGAGAATTGGTGGGATGTATTTCCACCATCTTATTTCAAAGTTGATATCCGGATGGCCAAGTCCAACTAAAGACATTAAATTTAGCGCTTGTTGGGAGGCAACCCAATGTTCTAACTCTTGGGTTATTTTCTTGTTGAATTTTCACTCGTTGTCACATCTTCTTATTTTAATTGTCGTATAAGTATAGGGATAGTGTTTGCAAGGCATCACAATGACATCTTCTAAGAGCATGAGGAATGGCATGCTAACAACTCTTCAAACCTAGAAGTGAGACTTATGTTAAGTGTGAAGGAGGTAAATGGCAATGTCTTTTTGTTTCATTTTGATGTTCTTTCAATTTTAGCACTTATACATCATGCATGTGAACATGGGATATCAGTGAAGGGCTAAAAGGAACCAAAGAAGAGTGGACAAGATAAGAACAATTTTACAAAAATCGAGCATGTCCGTTAAACGGACATGAATGTCCATTAAATGGACATTAGGTGGAACATAGCACAATCTGACCCATAAAGGTCTATTAAATAGACATAGATGTCCGCTTAGTGGACATCAATTTCAGCAAAGTCCGTTTAACGGACATCATGTCCATTTAATGAACATGCATTCCCCAGACACCTAAATTGAGTCGTAAAGGCCCGTTAAACGGACATGCATGTCTGTTTAACGAACATTGTTTAAACTTCAGAAATAAAAAGTCCTAATCTTTTTCTTTTCCTGCACTTTCTTCTCCCTCTCTCTCACTGTCTGTCGCACTTCCTTCTCTTTCTCTCCTTCACCTTCATTCACACCCAACCTTCATCCCACCAAAACCCTATCCCTCAAGCTCCCTCTCTCTTATGCCATAGCTACAAAACTCGAAGGAGTCTCTGAAGATTAGGGGGAGAAATCCACATCCGTTCCTTTTTGATATTGTTGGGTAAGTGTCTATACATCATCTTATAGGTTGTTGATTGAAGGTGAATATTAATGGATTTTCTGGACTTTGGGACACAAGGGAATGATTCTTTTAGGGGTTAAGATTTAAGTTTCATTTCAATTTCCGTTAGTGATTTTGGGCTGCGAGAGATTGAATTGCAATTTAGATTTTGATTTGGATGAAGTGTGTTCTTGCCATTTTTGGGTTGAATTGACTTGGATGGTGGATTGAGAAGTGAATTAAAGTGCTGATCATGTTATTCAATTTGAAGGAGATTGCGAGTGACTTAGATTTCAGGGTTGATTGAAATTGAAGTATTGGGGGGAATTCAGAGCGACTTGTATTTGTGTAGATTGATGTTGACGGCTAGTTGGGATTGAAGCATTTGGTTTATGCTTTAACTAACTTTTTGAGTGTGGTTGGCTGAGTTTGAAATTGAAGAATTTGATTGTGAAGCTACAATACTAAGAATTAAGCAATCCGCGAGAAAGAACACCAGGCAATCCTCTCGGTCTGTGGGAGGGAAAAACTTGGTTCAAGATGAACCTATCTTTGAACAACCATTGTTTATCAATGCACAATGTGAAGAATGGTATAACAAGAAGAAGAACTATAAGTTTGTGGTCGAGGTATTCATGGCCGAGTTAATTGATGAAAAGTGTCATATAAGGGCCAACTTGGACAAGTTCTATTGGGGAAAATTGTTGACACTTAAGGGTGTTTATTATCTGGAGGCTGTAAAGCAATTCTACGCAAATCTTAGTGTA
This sequence comes from Erythroxylum novogranatense, assembly GCA_029891385.1. Taxonomy (NCBI): domain Eukaryota; kingdom Viridiplantae; phylum Streptophyta; class Magnoliopsida; order Malpighiales; family Erythroxylaceae; genus Erythroxylum; species Erythroxylum novogranatense. The sequence continues at coordinate 8,678,865 of CM057232.1, read as the reverse complement.
ATAATTGGGAAACAACCACCAATGCTCACCTTATGAGTCAATGGGGAAGAGGTGGTGATCACTAATGTTGGACCCCACACCCCACCCTTAGGTGTTTGGGGGTTATACTCCGGCGTGTGTTTGCGGGTTATACCGCGGCATCCAACCTTAATCAGTATTGTCCTCTTTGGGAATCGAACTTCTGACCCCTCAAGGTTTTGTTGTTTCTAGGAACACGCCTCTTACCATTGAGCCAAATCGCTCAATGGTAAGAGGTGTGTTCTTAGAAACAACAAAACCATGAGGGGTCGAGAATTCGATTCCCAAAGAGGACAATATTGATTAAGGTTAGATGCCGTGGTATAACCCGCAAACACACGCCGGGGTATAACCCCCAAACACCTACGGGTGGGGTGTGGGGTCCAACATTTAGAAATGCTACAGATCAAACTCAAACACAAACAACCACAAAATTCAACAATTGCTAGGTCATGAGTAAGAGGCACAAAGAACTTCCCTGTAATGAGCTTGGATCATTTTCTTCAGAAGTGTAATTCCTCCATCAAAATTCGCTTGTAAGGTCCAATTTCCTGTAATTAAAACAAAGAGGAACATTAATTTTGGGTAAATAAAAAAAATGAAAGCAGCTAAGGTGTGAAACTTGGGTTGCCTTCCAAGAAGCGCTAATTTAAAGTCCTTAGATTGACTTGGCCAAATGGTTGCTCAAGGGTCAAGGTTGGAGATTGATTGATTGACTCCTGTTTCTATTGGAAATCCAGCCACATAAGGCTTTAAACTCTGCCCATTAACCTTAAATACTCCAGTTTTGAGATCCTCAACTTCTACTGCACCGTGAGTATAAACCTTAACAATCTTGAACAGTCCCGACCACCTCGACTTCAACTTCCCAGGAAATAGCTTAAGTCATGAATTAAACAGCAAGATCAAATCTCCTTCCTTGAACTCTCTTTGGATAATATGTTGATCATGTCATCTCTTCGTTCTTTCCTTATAGATTCGGGCATTCTCATAAGCATCGAAGTGAAGCTCCTCTAACTCATTCAACTGAAGTAAACGCTTTTCTCCAGCTGCCTTGAAGTCCAAATTAAACTTCTAAATCGCCCAGTATGCTTTATGTTCTAGTTGGACTGGAAGGTGGCACGATTTCCCATACACTAGTCTGAATGGAGTAGTTCCAATTGGAGTCTTGAACGTTGTTCTATAGGCCCAAAGAGCATCATCTAACCTCAAAGACCAATCTTTTCTTAAAGTGTTAACTGTTTTCTCCAAGATGCTCTTAATCTCCCTATTTGAAATTTCGGCTTACCCATTAGACTGAGGGTGGTAGGCCAATGCTAACTTGTGGTATACCCCATATTTCTTCAAAAGGTTGGCGAATGAGCTATTGACAAAATGACTTCCCCTATCACTGATAATTGCCCAAGGAGTGCCAAACCTGGTGAAAATATGTCTCTTGAGGAATCTAATGACCATCTTGACATCACAAGTTGGTGCAATAATTGCTTCCACCCATTTGGAGACATAGTCGACCCCTACAAGAATATATTTGTTGCCAAGAGAAGACGGTAATGGCCCCATGAAATCTATCCCTCAAACATCAAAAAGTTTAACCTTCAAAATTCCTTTAAGGGGCATCTCATGTTTTTGAGAAATATTTCCAGCTCTCTGGCATTTGTCACATGCTTGCACAAAATTTCTTGCATCCTTAAAAAGTGTAGGCCAATGGAATCCCGCTTGGAGAACCTTTGTTGCTATCTTTTCAGAACTGAAATGACCTCCATAGGGGGATGCATGGCAGTGATTGAGGACAACTCCTACTTCTTCACTTGGTAAACATATTCGAATCACCTCATCACCATAACGCTTAAAAAGAAAGGGCTCCTCCCATATATAATGCTTGAGCTCAGAAAAGAACTTATTCTTCTGCTGGAAAGTAAATTCAGGTGGCAAGACTCCTAAAACAAGATAATTCACATAGTCAGCATACCATGGAACTTGTAATGTTATTGCAGCAATTTTTTGTAATGAATAACACAATTATGGTAAATATGCATAGTAGAACAAATGCTCGTCACTGAAGGAGTCATTAATCGGTGTTTCTTCTCGAAGAAGTTCCTTCTAATCTGCAGTAAGCCGGGAGAGGTGATCTGCGACCCAGTTCTTAGTTCCCTTTTTATCACGAATCTCAAGGTCAAACTCTTGAAGGAGAAGGACCCATCTTATAAGCCTTGGTTTGGCTTCTTTTTTAGCGAGTAAATAGCGAATACCTGCATGATCTGAGTAGACTATCACTTTTGAGCCCACAATATATGACTTGAATTTATCCACTGCAAAGACTACAGCTAACAACTCCTTTTCAGTCGTGGCATAATTGATTTGAGTATCATCCACTGTCTTGCTCGTATAATGGATCACATGGGCCACCTTGTTCCTTCTTTGGTGTAAAACAGCTCCCACAGCATAATCTGAAGCATCACTAATGATTTCAAAAGGAAGGGACCAATCCGGGGGTCGAAGAATAGGTGGCGAGGTCAAGGCTTGCTTAATCCTGCAAAAAGCATCAAGACAAGATTGGTTAAAATTGAATGACACATCATTACTCAGCAAGTTCGTCAAAGGCTTTGCTATATGAGAAAAATCTTTAATAAAATGCCTATAAAAGCTTGCATGTCCCCAAGAAACTTTTAATCTCCTTGAATGAAGTTGGTGGAGGCAGATTCGCTATCACTTCAGTTTTAGCCTTATCCACTTCTATTCAACGATTGGAGACTAAGTGGCCTAGGACTATTCCTTCTTATACCATGAAATGGCACTTCTCCCAATTCAACACTAGATCAACCTCTTCGCACCTGCCATTGCATTTTTTTTCAATGCATTACATTGTATCACTAGCTAAATTCTGAAATACTCAAACACATAATTCTTTTCAAATTCCTAAAATACCTCAATCGCATAATCCTTTTCAATACTTTCAAATTCACTAATGTCTTACTCATTATCGCTTTGCATATTCACAGATACATCTAAACACATTTCTGTACGAATAGAGTCTCCAAATTTTCCAAACAATATCCAGTACAATATATATCAGTCATCACTCAGAATGCAGCCCATGAGACTATACTTGCCTCTAGTTACATAAAACCACTTTACACTGTCTCTACGGACTGCATCATAACCTTTACTGGGACACTTCGGTAATTATCGCAAAATCTCCAAATGTCTCTTTTACAATCATTAGTCATACTATTCACACATTTTTCCTTCAAACATTTTGTCAAAGCTAAAGCCAGAAAATCTTTGACAATTTCTGGACGTATCCAGCATACCGCTAGTTCTAAATAACTCCAAATCCCGTATACACATGTCCCTTGCAAATTTCGCATTTTATCATCACCTTTATAGACATTAAGTCTCCCAATGTGCCATGTTCGAATACTAATTCATCCACTATTTATTTTGTCAACTAAGATTCATTCTTATGAAATTTGCATGATAAACAATTTCCTCAACTATGCCAATTTATATACTTCATTTTTCAAATGCATTCAATTGATCATCCATACTTATAGTCATTATCCACTCTAAACACAATTGAGACATTTTACTCTTCAGTAGCCTAGTAAACTCCTCATACTCATGATCAATTCGTATAATTCTCTTTCACATAACATATTTTGACATATGTTCCTTTACACTAGTTTCTCCACACATCTAAATTTATTGTCATCATTACAAACTGAGTTGATAACGCATTCATCATATCAATTTTGTACTTTCAAAACATTTTTACACCAAAAATATTCATGAACCGATATTCTCCTCAATTGCACAACTAATGTCTCCTCACTGTTCAATAATCCTATTACACAGTCAGATTCTTTACCTTAGCATAATACGTATCCTTTCAGTAACATATTCTATCTCTTACTCTTGAGTCTCCGCTAGGATTAGGACTCCCAGTAATGACTTTTCATTCATTTCAAATTTATCTCCAATTTTTTCTTTCTTTGATAAATTTTTCAATTGAATCGTTTAATCAACTCAACCCAATTCAGGGGAACTCTTCTTTGAAAGAAGAATTCTTACTACTTTCATCAATACCGCTCACGAAATTCCTAATCATCAACAGTTGTCACATTTCTTGCCAGACATTCACAATGCCTTAAGAAATCAATTTTAACTATACTCATAATATCCCATAAAGATCAATTATGCCTCAATTCATATAAATCAGAACATCCTTTTAAATACTGTTCATTGAGCTACATACTATCGAAATCATTTCATCAACATCGAGAGACAGATGTAAAATAATTCACCAATTAATCACTTACACTATCCAATCTATGCCTCCATTCATATCCTGTTTACAATCTCAATTCAATCCAATAGATCACTATAAGCACTTTTATTTCTTATTCTAACTCATATCGAACTTTACACTATAAGAACTATGACTGGCGGTTATCCGCTACCTCGCTAGCCATGGTGCCCCCATTATCAGATGTGCGTTTATATAGGCAAATCAACTTAACCCTGACATCTATATCATCTTCCATTATCATTTTCTTACATTTCAATCTTTTCATTATTGTATCATACCCATAAATTTTCACTCTCAAATCAATATCATAAATGTACAATCATTCTCGATTTCCCACTTAACACATTCTGACTTTAAGTCATAAACCTCTATTCATAACTCTCATCACAGAAATCAAACCCAATTGTAGTCTCTATAAATCGTAGAACATTTTATTCCCACCCACTTTGTTTATACACTTTCAATCTTACCATTCTTATCATATCGCTATTTCCCTCTATCAATCCACAACTACACATTCATATCTATTCTCCATTCCAGGATATACTCCAGTATAACACTGATGTTGCCTTTCATAATATATATACACCAATACCAATACACTAAATCCTCATTTGTCAAATCGAACCATACACTTTTACTTATTTCACGATATTCACAACTTCCTTTTTATCACATTCTAACATATTACCATTTCCTCTCTATTTCTAACTGCTTAACGACTGATACATGCTCATGCATGTGACTCATATGCTAGACTGGGGATCAGTTGTCACTGTCTGCTATGACATGACTTAAATGCATGTACTTGACACATTTTTCTCAGAATGCCCATGTAAGATTGTACTTCTGGGCTCTGATACCACAAATGTAGCATCCCACTCCCGCAAGACCTGAACCCGATATCGATGGTGATATCTGAACCCGTGTCTCACGAAGGTGGTATGCTAGCGCAGTAAAAACAGTCAATTATCTGGTAAAACATTTTTCTCTTGAAAACAATTGAGTGCCCGTAAATCAGTAAACCATTTAGGCCCGCGATACGAAAACATTTTCAGTCAAAACACTATTTCAATAATCAACTTACAATACAATAGTAATCAATTGGGGCCTTTTTCAACAACAGTACAGATCTTGCAGAATTACAAATTTACATAGAAATCAGAATGACTCAACTACAGATGTGACACTGATCTCGATTCAAACTCTGATTCTCTCTTGCGGTAACCATACTCCCGTTTCACTAACGGGGTACTCTTCAAACCCTGAAAAATAATTGCAATGTTGGGTGAGTTTGCGAACTCAATGAGAAACCATCATCGATGGTCCACCCAACTCATGCATATACAGACAGTTCGCATTATATCATATATTAACACATTCAGAAAATCATATGCATTCCATTACGCATTAATAAGGCGTTTCGTCTTTCATACAATTCACATTTTATCACATCATTCAATCACATTATATATGAAATGCACATGTGACTCTTCCAATTTATTACGGTGTGGTGACCGGCGCCTATCGGTCATCGATGTCGACGCATCTAGGGAGTAGGAGAGCCTACGGGTATGCACTAACTCCCTCGAGCTCGAGCTCGGTTCGATATGATGTTTACAGAGCGCCTCACCGTAGGGTACACATCGGGACGCCCGAAGGTCGCTTCGACACGTATCCCACGATAAAGGTGCACTACCAGTAAATTCCGCTAATAATCCACATGGCATCACAATAATTAAACCACAATATATCAGAAATTAGTAAATTTAAAATCCAAAATATCAATCTGATACAGTCATCCAAAAACAGAATAGACAAGTCTATCAGTCTCCTAAACAAAACTCAAAAAGGAAACTGATACAAACATCTATCCTAAGTCATCCTAAAAAATCCGTCCCACCGATGACACATGTGCCATTCTTTGCTCACAGCCTGCTAGCACGCCAAGACGGCAGAAAAGACTATCTCCGGAGCTAGGGGTCTACTCTATCGATCCTGAAAAATAGGTTGCAATTTTGGGTGAGTTTGCGAACTCAGCGAGAAACCATCATCGATGGTTCACTCAAATCATGCATTACGCATATTGCGTACAGCATAGCACAGTAATATTCAATTATCAGTATCATATAACAGTTTACAGTATTATATAACAATTTACAGTAGCATGTAACAATTTGCAGTATCATATCACAATTTATAGTAAATCATGTCGTCACATAATCAGTCATTGTCATAAAACAGTTACTCATGCAATTACGATGCATATGTGACTCTTTTCCAGTTATTCAGTGTTGTGCCCAAGTGTTCAGTCAGTGTTCAGTGGGGACGCGTCAGGGATAAATCCCCTCGGGCTCGTGGCCCGGTCAGTACAGTGTTAGAGCTCGAGGTTCTTTTCAGTGATAATAGCAACTTGGGTCACATGTCCATTATCTGATCATGCATTCATGCATGCCATACAGTGTTCAGTAGTTCAGTGGTATGGCTATAAAAGCCCAGTATTGCAATTCTCGATGTCATACAAGAGTCGATCAATACAGTGAAAGCATACAATTAGATCCTATACCATTCAGTAGTTCTCAGTATTATGCAGTAGTCCAATCCTATACAGTAAAAGCATGTAGTTTGATTATGTAGATTTCAGTAATCATACGGTTTCACATTGGCAAGTAATTCACATTAAGCATTTAGACAATCAGGAATTTGAGAAACCAACTAGGTTACTCACCTGTAACTTCCGAGCTACTGCCTGGAAGTCTCAGCAATGTCCGTGGAACGACGATCCAACGGCGCCTCTATAACAGTTAAATACAGTCTCATTACTAAAATGCTCAATTAACAATTAAGTGATGCATATGTCTCAATGGAAGTATGTACGATGCATGTTCACGATATCCGACACTAAAGCCAAATTTTGAACTCTTATGCCCAATTCTAACTCCTCGCTCAATTAATCGTCAATAATCGATCCATTCCTAAAATTCAGTTCAATTTTCTCAATTCATATTCCCTATAGCAATTCCATATTCATTAGGTCAAAACCTCTATTGAAAATCCCAATTAAACTCCAATTGTCTCAATTCAATACTTAGGTCACACTATGAACCATAATTGACCTTAATCTCGATAAATCAATACCATTTAAATTGAATTTCCGACTCCCGTAATTGTCCTCAATTGTAGACCTTTTTCTCCAGTTCTCAATGAATCAGGAATCACCTCAATCGGAGGTCTACACCATAAATTATACCCAATAGATTGAAATTAAACCAATCAGAAAAGTCCCTTTCGCCGCGACCTTGCGACTCTCGTCGCGACGTAAAGAAGCCCGTTCGCCGCGACGTCAGAGACGTTCGCCGCGGCGAACACTCTTATGTTGCTCGTCGCGACGCAAGCCAAAAAGGCTCGTCGCGACGCACAACTCCACGCTCGTCGCGACGCCCAGCCAAGCTCGTCACGACTAATAAATTTAATTACTCGTCGCGACGAAGCCCAAACGCTTCTGCGCTCGTCGCGACGTGCGAAGACCCGATTGTCTTCTCCGATCGATTTTCGTCCATTTCTCTCTCTAAAACCAGTATTAAACACTCTCAACTACTCAATCTAACACAATAAATGCCATAAATGCATCAAACAATCATTAATAACAACATTAATGCCATTAAAACTTACCAATCGAAGATCAATTCACAAATCTTCCAAAACCACCGTAAACCCTAAAACTTCTCCAATCAACGATTAACCCCTCTAAAAGCCTCTCAACCTTCATCAATCATAAGAATCAAGTTAGCCTTACTCAATAAGAGGGAAACCACAAGAAAAGATTGAAGAATCTCACCAAAGGGAGAAATCGGAGATCACCGTGGGAGGAGGAGAAGAGAAGAACAAAAATGCCTTAGGTAAATTTCCCCAATTTCAAATCTCACTATTTATAGACACAGGTCTCCAAATCAGTTCAATTTCCAGTCTCTAAATTTTAGCTGCTTAATAGTCTTATTCTTTGAATTACAAATCTAGATTTTCCATGCTATTTGTCAGTCAATTTCGGAATCCGGAATCGAATTCATCAGTCTCTAGTCAATTTCTCGGTCCGAACCCGTAACTCTATAATTACCAGAAAACTCCCTATAAATCCACAAAAATATACAATACAAGGTCCTACACTTCAATTTCAATTTTTGCACCCCATAACTCAATTTTCTCAAATCATGCGGTCAATCAGTCAGTCACTCGAAAATTTCCGATCATGGCATTTTCTCTCGAATTTCTCGAAAATTTCCTATAAGCCACTATCAATTACCAATCACTCTTAGAATATTCTAAATTAGTTATTCGAGCCCAATTACTCCTAATCTCTCAATCAGTCACGATCCAGTCAGTTTAGTCAGTTCACAATCCAATCAATTCATACTCACAATTAAATGCCGGAAAATCATGAATGCATGTACCTATGAATAAATGCATATGCAATAAACCTGTTTCTCTATAATTAGAGGCCAGTAACATGCTCAGTCAGTGAATGCAATGAAACCTATCAGTCCGTCCCAATTTACGAATACCCTTGCTAGCAGTAACGGGATGTTACAATTCACCCCTCCTAATAAAAATTTCGTCCCCGAAATTTCATATACAATTGATCAGGAAGATAGGGGAATTGATTCGCTCCTTTCTATTCTGATTCTCACTAATTTTCCTTATAAATATTCGCAGATCCTCACATTCAGTACTAGAAACACATTTATCAGATCTTAACACTGTTTCTTAATCCAGTCCATAAAGCACTAATTTCATCAGATTCTCATAACCATGATTCTAATCGATTCGACTCATTGTCATTAACTTGGATCGTTCAACCCCTTTTTCAGATTCATTTTACTTATCATCATTAACTCAAATCAATCATAGTCTTCGACTAAGTTCAGGCCTTGTTCACTCTAATGTAGGGGTTAACGACTTCTTTTTGCTATACGACTTCTTACGCACTGTTCGAATGGTAACACCAAAATTATGATCATTACTCTCACAATCTCTCTTAACTGTACCTCAATCTCAACGGACCCCAAGAACATCGGTCTCACATTTGCCTCAGCAGTCACATCTATTAGTTATCCTCACGAATAACTATTCGATTTAACACTCTAAACTTCTATTACTCTTTTTGTACACTCTTGTTGAAACACAATACTTCGATGGTTCCTAGAGATCTTTCTAACAGATTTTTTGGCTGGTAAAACACATACTTCACAATACAGTCATAAATATCATTTTCTCAAAAATTGAATCCCATTTAAATTTACCAATAAGGTTTGCAATTTCTAAATTCCCAATTTTTTTTGCCAATCCTTTCTATACACACCTAAACCGAAATTCCCATAACTATAATGATACATTCCTTTTTATCTCCTTGATCGATCGACAGTCGCACTCGGTATTACACTAGGTTAATAGCCTCAACGCCCAAATTAAGATCCTTTGCCATTGCATTTTCTATTTAGTACATTACATTGCACCACTCGCTAAATTTTGAAACCCTCAAACGCATAATCCTTTTCCATTCTTTCAAATCCACTAATACCTCGATCCCTATCAATTGCTTATTTATAGACATATCTGAAATGTTTCTGTCCAACTAGTATCTCCAAGCTTTCAGAACAATATCCAACACAATAAATTTCCAGTCATCAATCATAATACAGTCCAAGAGATTATACTTGTCCCTATGCAATACCACATTATCTCAATACCTCCATCGTCATTAAGTCTCCCAAAGAGCCATGCTCGAATACTAATTCACCCACAATTTAATGATCAAACACAAATTCCCTTTTATGAAACTTTCATGCTGTGACACTCCTCAACTGTGTCCACTATTTCCCCTCAATTTCATAACTGATTTCTTCTTACAGTTCAAAAATCCTATTACACAGTCGGGTTCCTTACGTTAACATAATGCACATTTCCACAGTAGCAGATTCTATCTTTCACACTTGAGTTTCCACTAGGATCAGGTCTCCCAATAACGGCTTTTCATTCATTTCAAATTTATCTCCAGATTATCCTTTCATTGCTAAATTCTTCAGTTATAATCATCTGGTCGGCTCCAGTATCCACTACTTGAGCCAGATGGGCTCCACAACCTCCCTGTATCAACCTCAGGGAACTAATGAAGGATGTCGTCCTCGCTGGCACTGCCTGACTAATTCCTCGAAACACAGCTCTGGGCTGACCAGGAGATTCCAGTGCAACCTCCTTGGTGCAACAGTCCATAATAGCCCTTAAGCGTAGTCAATCAGTCCATCCCCAATATCACATCTATCTGCCTCAGAGGCAAAATGATGAAGACAACACTCAAAGCTGTTCGGTCGATCTGAACCGGACACCCTATACAGACCTCTCCCAATACAGTCATACTACCTAGAGGAGTACTCACCTCTGACCCATACGGTAACCTCTCTCAATGCCCAAGCAGTCTACATACTAAATGCGGTGCAATAAAAGAATAAGTGGATCCAGGATCCAACAATGCATATGCTTCTAAACTAGAAATCAGGAGTATACCCGCAACCGCATCTGGGGAATCCTGGGCCTCCTGCTGAGTCATGGCATAGACCCTGGCCTGAGTTTGCGGTCTGCTGCCCAGACCCTCTGACCTTACTGTTGATCCCTCTGCTCGACCTCGACCTCGGCCTCTCCATCCGAATCCACCACCACGGCTCTGCTGCACCGTGGTATTGCTACCAGATCTTCTAGTCATAGTAGACTGGGCTCCTATAGTCTCTGGGCAGTTCCGAACTAGGTGGTCCATCGAGCCACATCTCAAACAGGCTCCAGACAGCCACCGACACTCTCCGCTGTGCCTCTTATCACAATGCTCACATAGAGGAATAGACTGCCCTGAACCTCTGACACCGCCTCCGCCACTACCAATCTGTGCAAAACTGTCTCTCTGCCCATGACCCATCTGTCTAGTCTCTCCTGCGGATCTGAAGGGCCTGCTATGGTGCTTACTGTACCCTCTGCTAGCATTGCCCTGGCTGTCACTAGATCTCTTATTCCTGGTCCCTTGACCAGTCTCAGCTAGTCTCTCTCACAGAAGCTGCTCTATCCTTACCGCCGCAGCCCTCAGCTCAATGAAATTGCCCATGTCCGATCGGGCTAACAGGGTACGGATATCTAGATTGAGTCTGCCATCAAATCTACGACATCTGTCAGCCTCAGTAGCAACCAATGTGGAAGCATAGCCCATCAACTCGTTGAACCGCACCTCATAGTCGGCCACAGTCATCTGTCCCTGTCTCAGCTCTAAGAACTCCTGCATCTTCATTTCTAGATAGACCTTGGGCATGAAATTGTCCCAGAAGGCCCTCAGAAAATCATCCCATGTCGATTATACGGGGCTGTAGTAATCTTGCCAGGGCATGTCTTCCACCATCGATATGCAGGACCACGAGCGAGACAATGCATAGTCAAACCTCTCATCCGGGTCGCAGTCCATCTAATCGAGGACTCTTTCAGTCCTCTCGAGCCATCCCTCGGCTTCAGCAGGGTCTGTGCTGCCAAAGAAATCAACAGCCCCCTGCTTACGCAGTCGATCATATCTCCGTTCCCGTCTCACAGGAACTCAAGGAGGCAACTCCTCTGAATGAGGCATCGAGGACTCCCTACTAGCTCTTACCGATTCCAGGTCAGCTAGTAACTCAACTCGATCTCCCAGTACGGATGACCTAAAATGCATAAGAAATTCCAATCGATTCGCTATTCTTACGGGATTCCAAATTAAAATATACTATTCCCAAAAGATGCCAAACCATGCTCTGATACCACTTAATGTAGCGCCCCCTCACCGTAGGGTACACATCGGGACACCCGAAGGTCGCTCCGACACGTATCCCACGATAAAGGTGCACTACTAGTAAATTCTGCTAATAATCCACATGGCATCGCAATAATTAAACCACAATATATCAGAAATTAGTAAATTTAAAATCCAAAATATCAATCTGATACAGTCATCCAATAACAGAATAGACAAGTCTATCAGTCTCCTAAACAAAACTAAAAAAGGAAACTGATACAAACATCTATCCTAAGTCATCCTCAAAAATCCGTCCCAGCTGACCGACCTGTATGCCATTGCTGCTCTGGCTAGCACGCTCGCACGGCAGGAAAAGACTATCTCCAAAGCTAGGGGTCTACTCTATCGATCCTGAAAAATAGGTTGCAATTTTAGATGAGTTTGCGAACTCAGCGAGAAACCATCATCGATGGTTCACTCAAATCAGGCATTACGCATATCACGTACAAAGATAGCACAAGAATATTCAATTATCGATCATATAACGATTTATGATATTATATAACAATTTACAGTAGCATGTAACAATTTGCAGTATCATATCACAATTTACAGTAAATCATGTCGTCAGATAATCAGTCATTGTCATAAAACAGTTACTCATGCAATTACGATGCATATGTGACTCTTTTCCAATTATTCAGTGTTGTGCCCAAGTGCTCAGTCAGCGTTCAGTAGGGACGCGTCAGGGATAAATCCCCTCGGGCTCGTGGCCCGGTCAGTATAGTGTTAGAGCTCGAGGCTCTTTTTAGTGATAATAGCAACTTGGGTCACATGTCCATTATCTGATCATGCATTCATGCATGCCATACAGTGTTCAGTAGTTCAGTGGTATGGCTATAAAAGCCCAGTATTGCAATTCTCAGTGTCATACAGTAATCCAATCCAATACAGTGAAAGCATACAATTAGATCCTATACCATTCAGTAGTTCTCAGTATTATGCAGTAGTCCAATCCTATACAGTAAAAGCATGCAGTTTGATCATGTAGATTTCAGTAATCATGCGGTTTCACATTGGCAAGTAATTCACATTAAGCATTTAGACAATCAGGAATTTGAGAAACCAACTAGGTTACTCACCTGTAACTTCCGAGCTACTGCCTGGAAGTCCCAGCAATGTCTGTGGAACGACGATCCAACGGCGCCTCTATAACAGTGAAATACAGTCTCATTACTAAAATGCTCAATTAACAATTCAGTGATGCATATGTCTCAATGGAAGTATGTACGATGCATGTTCACGATATCCGGCACTAAAGCCAAATTTTGAACTCTTATGCCCAATTCTAACTCCTCGCTCAATTAATCGTCAATAATCGATCCATTCCTAAAATTCAGTTCAATTTTCTCAATTCATATTCCCTATAGCAATTCCATATTCATTAGGTCAAAACCTCTATTGAAAATCCCAATTAAACTCCAATTGTCTCAATTCAATACTTAGGTCACACTATGAACCATAATTGACCTTAATCTCGATAAATCAATACCATTTAAATTGAATTTCCGACTCCCGTAATTATCCTCAATTGTAGACCTTTTTCTCCAGTTCTCAATGAATCAGGAATCATCTCAATCGGAGGTCTACACCATAAATTATACTCAATAGATTGAAATTAAACCAATCAGAAAAGTCCCTTTAACCGCGACCTTGCTACTCTCGTCGCGACGTAAAGAAGCCCGTTCGTCGTGACGTCAGAGACGTTCGCCGCGACGAACACTCTTATGCAGCTCGTCGCGACGCAAGCCAAAAAGGCTCGTCGCGATGCACAACTCCACGCTCATCGCGACGCCCAGCCAAGCTCGTCTCGACTAATAAATTTAATTACTCGTCGCGACGAAGCCCAAACCCTTCTGCGCTCGTCGCGACGTGCGAAGACCCAATCGTCTTCTCCGATCGATTTCCGTCCATTTCTCTCTCTAAAACCAGTATTAAACACTCTCAACTACTCAATCTAACACAATAAATGCCATAAATGCATCAAACAATCATTAATAACAACATTAATGCCATTAAAACTTACTAATCGAAGATCAATCCACAAATCTTCCAAAACCACCGTAAACCCTAAAACTTCTCCAATCAACGATTAACCCCTCTAAAAGCCTCTCAACCTTCATCAATCATAAGAATCAAGTTAGCCTTACTCAATAAGAGGGAAACCACAAGAAAAGATTGAAGAATCTCACCAAAGGGAGAAATCGGAGATCACCATGGGAGGAGGAGAAGAGAAGAACGAAAATGCCTTAGGTAAATTTCCCCAATTTCAAATCTCACTATTTATAGACAGAGGTCTCCAAATCAGTTCAATTTTCAATCTCTAAATTTCAACGGCTCAATAGCCTTATTCTTAGAATTACCAATCTAGATTTTCCATGCTATTTGCTAGTCAATTTCGGAATCCGGAATCGAATTCATCAGTCTCTAGTCAATTTTCCGGTTCGACCCCGTAACTCTATAATTACCAGAAAACTCCCTATAAATCCAAAAAAATATACAATACAAGGTCCTACACTTCAATTTCAATTTTTGCACCCCATAACTCGATTTTCTCAAATCATGCGGTCAATCAGTCAGTCACTCGGAAATTTCCGATCCGGGCATTTTCTCCCGAATTTCCCGAAAATTTCCTATAAGCCATTATCAATTACCAATCACTCTTAGAATATTCTAAATCAGTTATTCGAGCCTAATTACTCCTAATCTCTCAATCAGTCACGATCCAGTCAGTTCAGTTAGTTCACAATCCAATCAATTCATACTCACAATTAAATGCCTGAAAATCTTGAATGCATGTACCTATGAATAAATGCATATGCAATAAACCTGTTCCTCTATAATTAGAGGCCAGTAACATGCTCAGTCAGTGAATGCAATGAAACCTATCAGTCCATCCCAATTTACCAGAATATCCTTGCTAGCAGTAACGGGATGTTACAGTTTCGGTGGGCTTGAAGCCCTAATACAGTGAGCCTGTGGCTCTTACGTTGGGCTCGAGGCCCTGATTTCGTTGAGCTTAAAGCTCTAATATTCGTTGGCTGCTTCGGTCACCACTATCATTATCTGGTCATGCCTTTATGCATGAGTGCACATGCTTCAATTTCCATTTACAGTCATTACATTCCAATGTCATTTTCCATTCCTTCGGACCTTCGGTCTGGTATTTCAATCATATACATTTACACTTTATTTCATTTATGCATTCATGTTCATTTACACACAATAGCACTTCAATGTCAAGTTCTCAATATTTCGGACACCCATGGTCCGAAATCAATCAGAATCAAACACACATATCCATCCGTTTTCTTCACATGGCATCAGTGCATAACATTAAACACATAGAAAATTGAGGAACCAACTAGGTTACTCACTTGTACTTCCGAGCTACCGCCTGGAAGTCCCAGCAATATCCGTGGAATTGTCGTTCCAACGGTATCCCTATAACAGTCAAAAATTATCCGATTACTAAATGCACAATCAAAATAATTCAATAATGCACATGTTTTACTTAAAAGATGTACTATGCCTATTCATGACTTTCCCGGTGCTATTTCCCACATTCACTTTCTTTAGTCAATTACTAACTTTTCGTTCAATGGCTCAATTCCAATGCAATAACATAATACGGAACTCCCCAATTTCAATTCTAATATTCAGTCAACCTATCACGTCACACTCGCTAGGTTATTACCTCAAAATCAATATCACTATTCTCTAGATCAAAATCACCCATTATGCTCAGTTTCTATACCCCCAATAGCATTTCCTTAAACTCAGAAATCTCACAATTATACCCCAATTATCATGAACAATCCTTAGGTTGCAATTCAATCACATTCTTAACTGACTTTCACTAATTGCAATCCTACTAATTTAAATTTGAACTTTCATTCTTTTCCTCAATTGTAGACCTCTTTCTCTAGATCCTAACGAATCAAACATCACCTCAATTGGAGGTCTACACCATTAGTTATGCCCCAAAAATCAAACCAATTCAATTCAGGAAAATCAGCTTCACCGCGATGTGAGAACGCTCGTCACGGCGACAAGGGGCACTCACCGTGGCGTGGAAGGTTTGGAGGCTCGCCACGACGTGCTTCATTGAGCTCGTCGCGACGAGTAAAAGAAGGCTCGCCGCGGCGAGAACACAATTTTCTTGTCGCGTCGCGGCGCAAGCACGCCGCGACGTGCGGGCTTCCAGTCATCTTCTTCGATCGACTTTTCGAGCTTTCTCTCTCTAAAAACTATTATTAATTACTCTAAACTACACAATCTTCCATATATAACCCCATGAATGCATTTAACACAATAATTAACAACATTAAATCATATACTTACCAAATCAAACTCAAAACCTTCGAATCTCAGAAAATCCCTAAACCTTTAACACCAACGGTTTAGCTCCCAAAGCCATACCAAACATCATCTTCCTTAGGGTTTAGGCTGGGATTTGCACAAGGAAGAAGAAGCAAACAACAAGCCAACAATCAATCGCGCAAGGAGGAAAAACGGGGGATCGATCGATGGAGGAGAATCGTGCCCTAGGGAGAGGAGGATTTCCTTTTCTGCCAAATTCAAACCCTAAGCCTTTTAAAGGTTAAACAATCAGCCTCCGGTCTCTTTCCTCTAAATGTATTTCTCTTTTCAATTTATTTCCAGTCCAATTTGTCTCCAAATTTCAATGGCTCGACATATTAATTTCTAAAATCATAAATCAAACTTTCCCATTGCCATCAGACAATTATTTCGATCCTATTCAGTTAATCGGTCCGCCACTCGGAGAATTTTCGGTCCGGACATTTTCTCCTAATTATTCCAGAAACTTTTCCTAAAGTTCACTGTCACTTTGCGATCACTCTAGTACAGTTCCAATTCCACTATTCACACCCAATTATTCCATAATTCCCAATATATCATAATCTAATCTAATTATCTCACAAATTCACAATTCAAATCATTTACAAAATCAAATGCCGGGAAAATGCCATGAATGCATGTACCTACATGTGCATGTGCCAAATGACTCAGTCTTCTACAATTAGAGGCCAAATGCAGGTTCATATCGGACTATCCAACGCAACGAACTAGCCTGTCCCAAATGACCCATATACCCTTCCCATCAGGGTCGGGATGTTACAATTCTCCCCTCCTTACAAAAATTTCGTCCTCAAAATTTCATATACGATTGATCAGGAAGGCAGGGGAATTGTTTCGATCTCGATATACTATCTCCCACTTATTTCACTATATAACCAATTTCTATCAGTATGCTGGATTAATACAATCAATCTCTCATTGACATTCTCAGGCTTTCTCGCAATTTTCACTTTTGGCATCAATAACATATATATCAAATCATAGCCATATTTCCTAATTCTATCCATGAAACTCTTTACAAATCCGAATCTTCTTTTATGCTTTGAAACTGAATTTCCAATCCTTAGTTCCATTCATATCACAGTCACATAGAGGCCACTTATAACGAATTTAGTTTCCTCAATTTCGCCTTTCTCTCATCTAAGTGTATCTTGGTCGAGGTGATACACTTCGAAACATTTCCTTAATCGATTATCAGATTACATCTCTATAGGGTTCAAACACCAATTTCATAAGATTCTAATACCCTCGATATAATAGTCATTTCGACTCATTATCATTAACTATGATTTCTCAATCCTTATTTCAGATTCATTTCACTTATCAACATTATCTCACATTAATCATGGCCTTCGATTATTTTTAGGCCCTGTTCACTTTAATATAGGGGTGAACGACTCTTTTCGCTGTAAAACCCCTTATACACAATTCAAATGGTGTCACCAATATACAATTGATATGCACTCAATCAATTTGAACTGTACATCAATCTCATGTCCCTATGAACTCCAAAATATCAATTTCACATTTATCTCCAATAGTCAAGTCTGTTGGTTACTTACACCTATAATCATTTGATTTTACATTCTAACCCATCAATTACTTTTTCCATGACGGGATGATTCTCTTCAGATCTGAAATTTGGTACCCAATTGCTCGCTTGTGCTCTCTAAGCACTCTTAAAAGTTTATCAACCTGCACAGGGCTTAAAAGAGCATTAACAATGACTGGATAGGTCGAATTAGGGCCCAAAAATTCATACTTAAGGTTAAGAGGCAACGATTTCAATTCCACATTTGGAGGTTCTTCTTTGTTCGAATCAGGTGATAGTTTCAGTTATGGTTTCATAGGTTGTGTAGATCTTTGCATTGGTTGTGCATCAAGCATCTGCGCAAATTCAAAAATTTCTGATTCCTTCTCTGTAAATCTTGTATTACCCCTTGTTGTTACAGCCTTCACTAAGTAGTATTCCAACGAATCCTTTGGATGAGATTTTCTGAATTTAGCACTAACCAACGTGTCAATAAGGTCCACCCTTAAACAAGAATCCTTGTCATCCATAACCTTCATTGCCTTTCCCAAATTAAACTCGATTTCTTCCTCCCCCACTCTCAGAGTCATTTTTCCATTCTTAACATCGATGATTGCTCCAGTTGTTGCCAAAAATGGTCTCCCAAGTATAATAGGTATGTTAGTATCCTCCTCCATTTCTAGCATAACGAAATCTATTGGGATAAAAAGACTTCCTGTTGGGACCCGATCCGGGAACCGGATCCCAACCGCACGGAAACAGATGATAAGGCAAGCGACAAAGTGAAATCGAATATCAGAACTCGAATTACGAAGAACAAAACGGATCACAAAGCGAATGCAAATCGGAATCGCAAAAAGGAAAATGGAATCGAAATGGAATCGAATCAATCAAACCAAAAGTAGCGAAGCGGAGGAATACAAATCAAAAGCGGAAACAAATACTTAACAAAACGGATCCGACATCCGAGAACAACTAATCAAAGAAAACGGTCGCGTTGGAATCTCTAAGACGTTCCACAATCCGATATAAATTTTTTTTTCTTATTCTTATTCTTTTT
Organism: Erythroxylum novogranatense; assembly: GCA_029891385.1. Classification (NCBI taxonomy): domain Eukaryota; kingdom Viridiplantae; phylum Streptophyta; class Magnoliopsida; order Malpighiales; family Erythroxylaceae; genus Erythroxylum; species Erythroxylum novogranatense. Next base: position 8,659,709 of record CM057232.1, on the reverse strand, counting down.
CTTTCTTTATTCCAAACTTATGCCAATCATATACAATTAATTCCCACTTTTGGGACTTTCCTCAATTAAGTTCTCACGCATAACAAAATTCTTATACATACAACTCAATCGGATGTCGGACGGAAAAGATATGAGCAAAAGATTACAGAGGGGTCATAATTTCCATAATCTGAAAAAAAAAATAATTAAATAATTAAAAAAATAAAAAATGTTTTTCTACCAAGCCCTCATCACTAGGGCAACAAACGTCACCCTAGTGACGGAGCTTTCATTCATTCTTCCTCACTACAGTGACGAGCGTCACCCTAGTGACGGAGCTTTCGTTTTTTTTTTCCACCAAATAATCCGAAACTTCCAAAATTCATAACTTTTACTCCTGAACTCCGATTTTGACAAACTTAGTCTACATAGAAAGCTTAAAGGAAGCTCTACTTCTTTCACGAAAGACATAAAACTCAATTTGACTCCTACGGGAGTCCATTTTCCGGTCACAGATACTATCCTCTAATAATCATACTAAAATCACAATATAAACTTGTAAAAATCATAACTTATTACTCCAAGATCGAAAAATTTCATACTTTCTATCGAAATAAAGATCAAAACAAACCCTTCAATTTTCATGAAGAACATCAAAGCTCAATTAACCTCTAACTAGGTTAATTTCTCAGTCAAAGTTTCAACCATAATTAAAGTCAAACCCAACCAAACATAACTTTGACTGATCATAACTTCCACTCCCGATATCGAAAAATTGCAAACTTTATGTCTACAAAAAGCTCTTAACATAGTCTACAAGTTTCATGTATGTTGGTACCCGATCCAGGAACCAGATCCCAACCGAAAACAAAACCGAATGAAACGGAGGAAACGGAATCGAATGGAAACGGAAACAAATGAAGGCAGAATCGAAGCGAATCAAATCAAATCAAACCAAAAGTGGCAAAGTATTCGTTAACAAGAAACGAAAAATGAAGAATCGGATCGAATACCAATCGAAAGCGGAAGCAAATATTTAGCAAAACGGATCCGACATCTGACATCCGACAATAATTTTCAAAGGAAACGATCGCGTTGGAAATTCTAAGACGTTCCAAAATTCGGTATGAATTTTTTTTTTCTTTTTCCTTTCTTCAATTTAAAAATTCCCTAAGCCATAAATATCCAAACTCATCATCATAATTTAAGTCAAAAGTCAACCCGATCACACATAAACTTTGACTGATCATAACTTCCACTCCCGATATCAAAAAATTGCAAACTTTATGTCTACAAAAAGCTCTTAACATAATCTACAAGTTTCATGTAGATCATTTTATCAAAATTTGCCTACATCAAAAGTCAACTTTTAAAGACCAAAAAGTCAACTTTTCACAATTTTTCATCTTCTCACAATTTCTCTCTTCATTTCTTGATTTTCAACTTAATTTCAATCAACTCATCCACTTTCCTCTCATAATCCATATAAATTCATTCAAATATCAAATTCCTCTAAACTAAACAATTCTTTTCTCATAAATTTTTCTTAATTTCAGCAAATTTTCTTAAATTTATAAATTGTCTCACCAATTTCTTTCTCATTAATATTCATTATAATATTTCTAATTATCATCAAAAGTTCGGGGTCCAACATTTCTCCCCCTCTTAAAAGAATTTCGTCCTCGAAATTCACACTTACTTAAACTCTAAGTAACACATTCTCTTAGCTGATTTCTTTCCAAAAGATCATAATCATATATGTATCTCATACCACTTATCTCATATCAACTTACTAGATCTATAACTCATTATTTCTTCAGATATGGACACAAGTCAATGGTCCATTCTTTAAAGATTCCTAATATGGTTCAATCATCGTTTAGCAATTCGTCATTCTTTCATCTTACGAAAGGATAGTCTATATCAATTTCTCCCAACTCATCACAAAATTCACATCTTAAGTTCCACAAATACATATTTACATGTTTCTAATCAATCGTATTCTTAACACTCAAATCAAACCAATCACTTGAATTTGAGCGTCAAACAGTCATGCACATCAATTTTGAAATTCCTAAAGACAATCATACTTCTTTCATCAAAATCAAATGATTCTTAATTTGAATTAAACTAGAGACATAAGGCTACAATTGTTATGAAGACATCGAGTTTCAATTCTGGGATTAAGAATATGAATATTTGGACGAAAGAAATCGTACATGGAAAATGTGTTAGAATATGGATTTACCCGAACTGTTTTGCGCATAACTTTTGATGTAGTGCTCCGAATTGAGCGCGGTCAGTGGTGTTGGATTTGTATGATTGAGAGGAACATTTCTCTAGAAGGAAGTTTTGACAAACTCCTTATGATTGATAGTGCGAATCAACCCGCAAATGAGCATGACATAAAGTAATAATGGAGGGGCAAAATGGTCATTTGACCATCATTTAATGAAACACATGATGGGTTGTCGTTTTTGGCTATTAAAAGCCACGAAAGTGGCTGGAGAGTTCTGGAAAAATATAGAAGAGGAGAAGAAAATAAGAAGAGAGGGAAAAAGAAGAGGAATTCGAAGGAGAAAGAGAGAGAGTAGAGAGAGAAAGTTAAGTCTTGTATTCTCAAGAGTTTTCAAGAGGATTTCTTCGTTGGTTTCAAAGGGAAAGGAGTAGAAAAGCTTGAGAGTTTCCTTTGGAGGCAAAGAAATTCGAAATTTTAGAGGAAAGAGGTAAGAGAAAAATTTGAGTTTTGAGTTTTTGGTGAAATTTTTGTTGAGAAATATGGAAAATGATATGGGTATGTAGTATTTGACGTCAATTTAAAAGATTGTTAAGTATATTGGATTTAATTTTGGATAGAAATTCAATTGGGATTATGCCAAATTTTATAATTTGGGGTTTTTGGAAATTGTTAGTGTAGAATTATGGAAAATACTATGGATTGATGATATATGAAGTTAATTTTGAAGAATTTATGGATTATAATATTGAATTTGGAGAAATTTAGTTTAGGCCAATTGTGAAAATTAAAGTGTGTGAAAAGTTATAATTTAGAAAGCTTGGAAAAATGATGCTTATGAATTTCCCTATAGTTAAGGTTGAGAATTATGCAAATTATGATGATGAGTTTGGATATTTATGGCTTAGGGAATTTTTAAATTGAAGAAAGAAGAAGGAATTTGGAGAATTGACGATTTGGACAAACTTCTGGCATCATTTCGAGGTGGGTAGCATATTTATATTTTGATTTATAAGTTCAATATTACTTTTCGAAAATTTAAGAAAATGAAAGGAAAGATTTCCGTACTTTGTTTGTTTCTGAATGATTTTGAGAAATCATTACAAGCTTAAATTCATTGCTTTAAATGATTTGAGAAACTGATAGAAATTCTGAAAATCCATTTGTTGTGCATGCATTATTCAATTGTTGAAATTATTGTTTGATTGAGTGATTCGATTGTTGAATTTAGCGAATGATAGATTGAATTAATTGAATTGTATGATATGTGTGAAATTGTGAGATTGTTTTAAGTTGATGAAGTAATGTTAGAAAATCAAGATTTTGAAAACTGCCTTCGGGCAATCCGACTTTTCGTTTTCGATATGTGTTATATGGGTTTGGTAGGTCCTTTGGTGAGTCAGCGCTGTCTCTATGTGTATAGCCTTCGCCTTGCTGTTCGCTAGTGGCACGGAGTCGATTTCGACTCCTTCACGACTACAATCGGACCGCTTTGCGGAAAGTGTAGTACGCTCGCTCACTCACACGCACAGGACCGCTATGTGGGAATGTGCAGTACGTTCTGTTTGGACCTAGCCAGACCATTCTGTTATGTTATGTGTTTTGACTTGTTTATGTGTTCTGCATTCATATTTATGACAAATTCAAGAAGTTTTGATAAATGAAAAAAAAAGTGAGATTTTCATGAAAAGTTGGAAGAATATGAAAAAGGGTCTGAAGAAATTGTTTGAAAAATTTTAAGTTTGAAAGATTAGCCCGTTTGGCGAAAGATTACGAAAAATGATTTCTGCTTATTTATCAATGTATAAATGTGTTATCCACGAGCTTCCGAGCTCACCCCCCTTTTCATCCCCATCTCCAGGTTTCGAGCAGGAGATCGGATGAAAGCGTGTGAAGGCATCAGTTTCGACATTTGAATAAGTTAGTATGAATAGGTTTATGACTTAAGATAAGTTTGGGAAAAATGTATAAAGATGAGTATTGTGAATGATTGTGAAATTTGTATATGAAATTATGGATAATTTGGGAATATATATGTATGACTGATTTGAGAATTTGATTGAGTTATGAGATTGGTATGTTGATTTGAGAATTATGGAAGTATTAGATTTAGGTTTGTGTTTGCTGGTGTTTGGGTTCCGGACGGGAGAGTCCGATGACTCTGAGGTCTGTTTGGCATTTAGAAGTGTAATTCTTTACCTTTGCAGGTTTGGGTTAGGATAAAGATAGTCGTTATGCTGCCGAATTTTCGTTAGAAAATAGAGTGAAAATGAAGAAAAATAAGACTTAAATGCTTAAAAGACGGGTGTTGGAATTGGATTGTAAACTTTGACTGATCATAACTTCCACTCCCGATATCAAAAAATTGTAAACTTTATGTCTACAAAAAGCTCTTAACATAATCTACAAGTTTCATGTAGATCATTTTATCAAATTTTACCTACATCAAAAGTCAACTTTTAAAGACCAAAAAGTCAACTTTTCACAATTTTTCATCTTCTCACAATTTCTCTCTTCATTTCTTGATTTTCAACTTAATTTCAATCAACTCATCCACTTTCCTCTCATAATCCATATAAATTCATTCAAATATCAAATTCCTCTAAACTAAACAATTCTTTTCTCATAAATTTTTCTTAATTTCAGCAAATTTTCTTAAATTTATAAATTGTCTCACCAATTTCTCTCATTAATATTCATTATAATATTTCTAATTATCATCAAAAGTTCGGGGTCCAACATTTCCAACCTTGAGGGGCACATTTTCCAATATCCCAATGGAAAATTTTACGAACCTATCGGCTAGCTGCAATGATATGGTAGTTAGTTTAAGCTCTCCGATGTCTAATTTTTGACAGATAGATAATGGCAATAAGCTCACACTTGCCCCCAAATGACATAATGCTCTCCCAATTGTTCTAGTTCCAATTTGCAAGGTATCGAGAAACTTCCCGGATCTTGAAGCTTAGGAGGGAGTTTGTTTTGAAGAATGGCATTTGATTCCTCTGTAAGAGCCACAGTCGCATATTCCTCTAGCCTTCTTTTGTTGGATAAGATTTTCTTTAAGAACTTGGCATAAGTAGGCATTTGGGTAAAGGCTTCCATGAAGGGGATGTTAACATAGAGCTTCTTCAGAATGTCAACAAATTTTCCAAACTGCTGGTCTAGCTTAGCTTTATGAAATCTCTGAGGGAATGGGATTGGTGGCTTATATGGTGGTGGTGGTATGTATTTTTCGGGCTCAGGTGATTGTTGCAAAGGTTGTCCGTTGGATTGCACAGGTTGTGTATCTTGATCTGTTCCTTTAGATTCTTTTTCAGCCCTATTCTTCTGTACCATAGGTTCCAAAACCTTTCCACTTCTCAGTACTACTGCTTTGGTTTCCTTAGGAGCCTCTGGTTGTGCTGGTAACTTACCCTTGTCAAACCTTAGTGATGCGACTTGTTGTGCATATGAGTTTCAAGCATCTTATTATGGACCGCCAATTGGTCCATTCGGGTAGTAAGTTGCTGAATCAAGTCTCCTTGCTTCTACATAAAGGTTTCCATCATTGATTCAAGGTTGGACTTAGGTTCAGGTGACTAGGCTTGTTGTCTCAAGTTTGAAAAACCTGGAGGGACACGGTTTTGTTGTTGCTAGGTCTGTTGGTAATGTGGTTGATTTTGTGGGTAAAGGTTTGGTTAGGGAAATTTTGGGGTGGCTTGGGTTGTTGAGACCGAGAGAAATTTGGGTGGTTTTGCCATTCAGGGTTATAAGTGTTTGCAAAAGCTCCACCTTAGTTCTTCTGCCCATAATTTCCCAAAAAATTCATATGTTCAGCCCCAAATTTTTACCCAATATTTTGAAATTTTGTTCCCATACTCGGCCCAAAATCTTGATCCTGTAAAGCATTGACATTACTCATAGCAGCTGCAGCAAACTTATCCACTTTCCTTGAAAGAGCTTCAAATTTTGAATTCAACAAGGTAAAACATCTAATTCGAAGACTCCTTGAGGTTTCTTCCCCTCTTGCTTAATCTCTCTCTGATCATTATTCCATTGATAGTTGTTGTAGGCAATTTTCTCCAATAACATAAAGGCCTCATCTTCATTCTTGTCCATTAAATCACCTCCAGCTGCAGCATCTATCGTACTTCGTATAACCGGAGAAATTCTGTTGTAAAATATCTACACAATCATCCACTTCGGGATACCATGATGTGGACATTTACGTTGAAGCTCCTTGTACCTCTCCCATGCTTCATACAAAGACTCATCTTCTTTAGGTTGAAATGAGGTCAACTCACTTATGAGCTTTACCGTCTTCCGGGGTGGAAAATATTGAGCCATAAAAGCTTTGGACAATTCTTGTCAATTATTTATCGAACCAGGTGGTAATGAATGGATTCAATCCTTAGCCCGATCTCTCATAGAAAAAGGAAACAAACAAAACCATATTGCATCCTTAGGTACCCCGTTCTGTTTCAACATTTCACAAATCTCCAGAAATTGCTGCAGGTGGACATGTGGGTTTTCTGTTGGGTGCTCTCCGAACTGATTCTGTTGCACCATTTGTACAAGGCCAGGTTTCAACTCAAAATTATTCGCTTGCATAGGAGGCCTTGTAATGCTAGGGCAAAATTCCCCAAAATCTGGAACTGCATGGCCCCTCATAGTTCTCTGATTATGTTCGGCCATTTTTGTTTCGACTGTCTCTTCTGTTGGAAAATTTGTAGTAAATTCAAGTTCGATCTGTCGTTCCTGCACAGACTATGCGTTAGATTCTTTTGCTCGTGCCTTTCTAGCTTTTGCTTCCTTCCTTAGTGCCTTAGCTATCTTCTCGATTTCAGAATCAAACAATAACTCTTCAGCACTGACGACCCTTCGTATAGACGAAGAAAAACACAGTAAGATCAAAGGCAAAGTGCAGAAAATGCAAAATAAAAAGTAGACAATAAAAAGAAAAAAGAAAAAAAAAACAAAACAAAAATCAATTTAAAAAAAAAATTTAACACAAAACACAAAAGAAATAAAAAAGGAAAAGAGAAAAAAATGTCCAATTTAACCAAACAATCAGTTGCCTAATATTACTCAGGGATTAATCCCCGGCAATGGCATCGAGAAACTTGATGTGATTCCGCAAGTTCACGGATCCGAAGTAGTATAGTATAATATCGTCCCACAGGGAGTAATTGTTTAAGTACTAGGCTTGGATCACTTAATTAATTAGACTAATCACTTAAATGTTGATAATTGAGGAATTGATTAATTAACGACTTGCTAAAACTAATCCTAAAACAAAAAGAATAACCGCGCAATTTATGATTGAAAGGAATGAATCAAATATGTAAAAGACAGGTTTCAAATTTGGTTTCGTGATCGACTTCTAATTATTTTCTTCTGGTTTATTCAATAAACTTGATCCCTAGACTTTGAAGGAAACTATATCCAAAATTTTCTATGATTCTCCATCAAGACGTCAAAGAAGTATCTTAGTTAAAATCAATCCCGACTATCGTGACTCAGGAAATTAACTAAAATCCATTAAGAATTTTATCTAGTTGGTAATTCCTCTCGCAGATTTTTCCCTATGTCTAGATCTAAACCTACAAGTTCCTAACTTTGATTTTCCACTACCGATTTTCACCTTTCAGTTCTTCAACCGATAATTTCGACGCAAATTATGTGAGGCCTAACACATAACAAGCACAATAATACGCAAAACAAGAATCAATAGCCACAGACAAATTTTATCAAATAAAATCCAGAATCAAATCATATAGAAATTCGAAAACTACTACCCATCTTTGAAACCCAGCAAGAGATCTACTCAATCATGTTCATGCTCAACGAAATAAATATTAGATCAAGAAAAATAAACATTAAAGGAGTAAGAACGAAAACAAAAACTCTGGAGAGTCTTGGAGTTTCCTGCTTGCGTGCGTGCGTGGTCTTGTGATTCCTCCCACTGATGGTCAGCTCCTGCGTGATTTTTGAGTGTTGGCGTCTGCTGGATGGTGCGTCTCTTCTTTGGTGATGCGTCAGTCTTGTGTAGCTCCCTCAGTTCACGCTACTCACTCTTCTTTTTTTTCTTTTTTTGTTCACGCACACACACAACTCTCACGTTATTTTCTCTTCCTTTTCAGTTCACGCCCAGCTCCCATGTAATGCACAACTGCCTTTGTAACGCTACTTTCCCTTATGTAGTGCACCTCCCTCTTCTTTTATTTAATTCCTCTATGCTTTTACGTAGTGGTTGGAGCTTCCTCTTGGTGATTCAGCCTGGTCTGTGATTTTCTTCTTGTCGTTTTTTTCACTGATGGTTCACCCTTGATGTCCATGCCTCAAGCGCCTCTAGCTCACTCCTTCACGCCTCTTCCCTTCAGCTCTTCTCTTGGTGTCCTCTAGTTGGTGTCACGTTAGTGCTAAATGTAGTGTATCGTTAATAGCTCAAAATGTCAAGTGAGTGGAGAGGATTCTTAAGTAAATGGAGCCCCCTATTGGTGTAACGTTTGTCCTCTCAACTGCCACAACTCCACCAACTCCCCTAATAATTTGTTGCCAATAGCTTGTAATGTTAGTGGAAAGAGTGTGTGTGTGTAATCAATGTACCATGAGTGCTTCCCCCTTTTGTGGTTTGTCGCATGGCCCCCCTATTGCCAACGTTGGAGAGTCTTTTTGTTTATTATTATTTTTTGGTGTAACCTCAATACTCCTCTTCCTGGTGTGTCATGCATTTCCCTTCATCTCCTCCTGGTTTGACGTTATTTTCTTGGATAGTTGGCGTGATGGGCCATGGTGGGTCTTCTCCCAGCTGGTGCGTGAATTTTCTTTTGTCCTCCAGTCTACATGTTGGTGGGTCTCTCCACTAGCTGGCATGGTGCTTCTCCCTTGTAACTTCAACGTTTTTTTTTTCTCTTTTTCAGCCAACAGCCATGTAAATGTTATTGGAAAGAGTGTGTCTCCTAGCCCCTCCTCACTGCCTAAGTTTTTTAGAGTAATTTGTTTATTTTTTTATTTGTAACGTGAATACTCCTCCTTTGGTGTATGCGTGGTCCCCTTTTATCTCAACCTGCTGCTAACGTCTTCTCATATATATCCACCCGTAGCTAGATGTCAAGCCCCGCATGCAACGTTGTAAGTGGAGAATTTTTTAGTAAAAGTGCAACGTGAATGGAGAGGAGTATCCCCCCGAATCAGTGTGGCTGTCCGTGAGTGTATTTTATTTTTTTTCTTTTCTCCAATGCTTCCTCTCATGATAACGCTTTTGCCTTGGACTGTTGTGGTCCTTTACAACTAAAATCAAGTGCAATTCATACAAATTAAAGATGAACAATTATAAATTCAAATTTTGGTAAACTAAACAATTTAGCAGGAAAAATATGTATGAAGTCCAATAATTAATCCTGAAATTAAGGGGAAAATGCCACTCATTCTAGTGATAAAAATGCCTTCAACAACATCTTTATGTGTCTGACTTTTAGTATCATGTTCTGAAACGAAACCTCACTTAGGGTGAGGGATGTAGCCTACTTGGGGATTGATTTGTATTTTATGGATGAGTGAGTGTTGAATGAAAGTTCTTGGGTTATGTTTATCTCTCTTACATTTCACTGTTATCTCTATGCTTGATATCCATAAATGCAATCTTAGGAATCATATGATGTACTGAGAGGTGAAATATGGTTTATGCTCTAGGAAGATGAACACCTTAGACTTAGAGATATCCTGAGCTAGTGTGATAACTTGTGGTTGCCTGTTCTTCATGGATTTAACTATTTAGTTTGCACATTGAGAGATGATGATCAACTAATTAGATACTCTTGTATGCTTTGAGAAAAGATATGGGTAAAGTTGTGCAATTGTTTTCATAACCTAACATTCAATCAATCTCATAAAGTATGAATCTATCTTTTGAGTTGGTGAACCCCAAGCCTTAATTTTAAATCTTCGATTTATCCCTATTTGTTGTTTTTTAGTATTTATAATATACTGTCTACTAAACTCCAATCATCTTTTAGATTTTATGGTCAATTTCATTCAAATAATTAGAACTAATTTGGTGGTGATGATTTAGTCCTTGAGGGAGACGATGTAGCGCCCCCTCACCGTAGGGTACACATCGGGATGCCCGACACGTATCCCACGATAAAGGTGCACTACCAGAATAGTTCCACTAATATCCACATGGCATCGCAGTAAATTAAATCACAATATAACAGTAATCAGTAAATTAAAATCCAAAATATCAGTCTTATCTGATCATCCAAAGGTCGTAATAGACAAGTCTATCAGTCTCCTAACAAAAACCAAAAAGGAAATTGATACAAGCGTCTATCCTAAGTCATCCTCAAAATGCTAACCCAGCTGACCGACCTGAGTGCCATCGTGTCCTTGCCAGCAGCTCACACGGCAGGAAAAGAATATCTTCGGAGCTAGGAGTCTACTCTATCAGTCCTGAAAAATATGATGCAATTTTGGGTGAGTTTTGCGAACTCAGTGAGAAACCATCATCGATGGTTCACTCAAATCATGCATTACGCGTATCGCGTACAACATAACAGTAATATTCAGTTAACAGTATCATATAACCATTTACAGTACTATCATATATCAAATACAGTACTATGCAGTGGTTCACAATAATCACATACAGTTTACAGTAACACATAACACTTAGCAGCATCATTTTGCAGTTCACAGTAAATCATGTCATTGTCACAGTTCAGTCATTCATGTGTATACAATGCATATAAGACTCTTTTCCAGTTATTCAGTGTTGTGCCCAAGTGCTCAGTCAGTGTTCAGTGGGGGACGAGCCAGGGATAAATCCCCTCGGGCTATGCCCGGTCAGTACAGTGTTCGAGCTCGAAGCTCTTTTCAATGATATTAGCAACTTGGGACACATTCCATTATCTGATCATGCATTTATGCATGCAATGCAGTGCTCAGTAATTCAGTGTTCAGTAATTCAGTGTTCAGTATTTCAGTGTATGGCTAAAAGCCCAGTATTACAGTTCTCAGTCAGTGTTATGAAGCAGTCCCATTCAGTACAGTAAAATCATGCAATTCAATTATATTCATTTCAGTAATCATACCATAGTCCAACCCGATACAGTAGAACATACGATTCGATCATACACTTTTCAGTAAGCATTCAGTTCAATATTATACATCTCAGTGGTCATACAGTTCACCTTGGCAAGTAATTCACAATATGATCCAACGGCGTCTCTATAACAGTAAAGTACAGTCCATTACTAATTGCTCAATTAAACAGTTCAGTAATGCATATTTCTCAGTGAAATGATGTACAATGCATGGTCACGATTTTCCGGTGCTAAATCCCAATTTCGATACTTTGAGCTCAATCCTATCTCTTTGTTCAGTTGATCACCAATAATTCATCCATTCCTAAAATCCAGTCAATTTTCCTCAATTCAAATCCCCTATAGCAATTTCCTATTTATCGGGTCAGAACCTCAATTACAATTCCCAATCAAAACTCCAATAGTCTCAATTTGACATTTAAGTCACACTATGTACCATGACTGACCTTAATCCCTATAATTCATTACCAATTAAATCAATTCTAACTCTCATAACTATTCTCAATTGTAGACCTCTTTCCCTAGTTCACAGTGAATCGAGAATCACTTCAATCGGAGGTCTACACCATAAGTTATACCCAATAAACCAATATTCATTCAATCAGAAAATTGCCCCTTTCGTCGCGACCTAACCCTTCGTCGCGACGTGGAACGCTCGCTCGTCGCGACGTGGAGATCGTTCGTCGTGTCGCACAAAGCCACGCTCGTCGCGACGTGGAAACCACTCGTCGCGACGTACCAATCCCAACTCGTCGCGATGTCCACCCGGGCTCGTCGCGACTAATAGATTTAATTTAAATCCCATTCACTCGTCGCGACGAAGCCTTCGGCGCTTCTGCTCGTCACGACGTGCGACGGTCCGATCGTCTTCTCCGATCGATTTCCGCCATTAATACACTTAAAACCTCATTAAACACTCCCATCTACCCATATCAACCCTAATAAATGCCATAAATACACTAAAAGCCATTAATAACAACATTAAAGCCATAATACTTACCAAATCGTCGATCGATCCCAAATCTCAAATCACCGTAACTCTAACTTTCTCAAATCACCGATAACTCACTCCAAATCCTTCTCAACCTTCATCAATCACAGTAAACACGTTAGTATTACACAATGAGAGGGAAACCACAAGAAACGATCGAGAAATCTCACCAATGAAGGGGATCGAAGATCACCGTGGAAGAGGAGAGAAGAAGAAACGATGAAAAGCCTTAGGATTTTTCTTCCCACAATCACTTAGCTATTTATAGACTTAGGTCTCCATATCAGTCCAAATTTCAGTCTCTAAATTTCAATAGCTCAACATATTTATTTCCTATCAGTAAAATTCTAATTTTTCCATTGCCATTGGACACTTCTTTCCGTAATATACTGGCCAATCACCATCACCCAAATATTTCCTATCCGGCATTTTCTCCGAATTTCCTGAAAAATCTCCTATAAGCTACTAAAAATTACCAGTCACTCGTAACCAATATTAAATCAGTCAATTGAACCCAATTACTCTAATTTCTCAATCAGTCCCCTAATCCAAATCGATTCGGCCAAGATTCATTCATGAATCCAAATAATTTCAAATAACTCCAATTTACAATTAAATACCGGAAAATCATGAATGCAAGTACCTATGAATATATGCATATGCAGTAGACCAGTTCCTCTATGATTAGAGGTCAGTAATATGCTCAGTCAATGAATGCAATGAAATCCTATCAGTTTGTCCCAATATTACCATAATGCCCTTGCTAACAGTAACGGGATGTTACAATTCACCCCTCCTTATAAAAATTTCGTCCTCGAAATTTCATATACAGCGAATCAAGAAGACAGGAGAATTGATCCGCTCTTTTCTATTCTGATTCTCACTTGTATCATTACAATTATTCGCAAATCCTCACATACAGTACCAGAAACACATTTATCATATCTTGTAATCCAGTCCATAGAACATTTTGTAAATCAGAACCATCTTTAGATTTTAAACCATTTTACCAATCCATTCTCATGACGGACACATAGAGGCCATTTAATAACGAATTTAATTCCCTTATCGATTCAATTCATTGTCATTAACTGGGATCGTTTAACCCCTTTTTCAGATTCGCTTCACTTATCATCATTAACTCAAATCAATCATAGTTTTCAACTATGTTCAGGCAATCTCAACGGAACTCCTAGAATATCAGTCTCACATTTGTCTCAACAGTCACATCTGTTAGTTATCCTTACGAATAACTATCCGATTTCACACTCTCACTCTTTTATTACTCTTTCGGTACATTCTTGCAGAAACACATCACTTCGATAGATCTTAGAGATTTCTCTAACAGTTTCTTTGGCAGTAAAACACCTACTTTACAATACAGTGATAAACATCATTTTCTCAAAAGGTTTACCATTCTAAACCCCCAATTTAATTTTCCAGTACTTTTATACACAATTGATTTGGAATTCCGATAACTCATACTACCTTCTTTTTGCCCTATACCAATTTGACAATTTTCATTCAACGATAACACTCTTATACGCTATTGCATTTCTGCTCAATCCATTTAATCTCTTTTGCGAATCATTCAAATTCCCAAAGTATCTCGATCATCATTGATTTGCATATTCATAACATTTCTATACAATCAGTGCCTCCACACTTTTCAATTTCACATACTCAATCACAGTACAGCCTACAACATTATACTTGTCCCTAGATACATTACTTCACATTGCACTATATCAACTAATTGCCTCATTACCTTTGATGGGACTTTTCACTAATTATTGCCACATCTCCAATTTAAAACAATATGATTAACACTAAGCTGAGCTGTTCTCCAAATGTCTCTTTCACAATTATCAGTCATACTTTTCACACATTTTCCTCAAACATTTTGTCATTTCTAGATAGATCCAGCACTAAGTTAATTCTCAATAACTCCAATTTCCGAATCCATATATTCCTTATACCCATCATTAATTCTTATAACTCTTTAAAGATCAATTGTCTCCAATAAGAAACAACGTTCGCCTAACCTTTTTCAGTTTCATCATAACACATTCTGACACATATTCCTTTACCCAAATTTTTCTTTACAATTCAGTAGGCCTATTACACAATCGGATTCCTTACGTTAACATACTGCACATTTCCTCAGTAGCAGATTCTATCTCTCACTCTTGAGTTTCCACTAGAATCAGATCTCCCAATAGCAACTTTTCATTCATTTCAAATCTATTTCCAGACTATCTCTTTCATTTCTAAATTCCTCAGTTATAATCATCTGTTCGACTCCGGTATCCACTACGTGAGCCAGATAGACTCACAACGTCCCTACATCAATCTCAGGGCACTCAAAATTGTTCGGTCGACCTGAACTAGGCACTCAATACAGGCCTTAACCCATACAGTAACCTCTGTCTATTCTCATGCAGTCTATATGCGGAATACAGTGCAATAAAGAAAGATAAATGAATCCAAAATCCAGTAATACATATGCTTCAAAACCAAAATTAGAAGCATACCCGCTATAGCATCCGGAGAATCCTGGGCCTCCTGCCGAATCATGGCATAGACCCTGGCCTGAGGTTGTTGTCTGCTGTCCAAACCCTCAGACCTCACTGTTGATCCCTCTGCTCGACCCCGGCCTCGGCCTCGGCCTCTCCATCCGAATCCACCACGACTCTGCTGCACCATGGTATTGCTACCAGATCTTCCAGTCATAGAAGACTAGGCTCCCAGTGTCTCTGGACAGTTCCTCACTAGGTGATCCATCGAACCACACCTCAAGCAGGCTCCAGTCAGCCATCGACACTCTCCACTGTGCCTCTTACCACAATGCTCACATGGAGCAAAAGACTGCCCTGAACTTCTGGCATTGACGCCACCACGACCAGTCTGTGCAAAACTGTCTCTCTGCTCATAGTCGGACTGTCGAGTCCCTCCTGAGGGTCTAAAAGATCTACTCTAGCGTCTGCTATACCCTCTACTCTCCTTGCTCGACTGTCATGGGTCTCTTATTCTGGTCTCTGACCCGATCGCAGCTAGCCTCTCCTCAAGAATGCTCGATCCTCACTGCTGAAGCCCTCAACTCAATAAAATTAATCATATCGGATCTAGCCAATAGGGTACGGATCTCCAGATTGAGTCCGCCATCAAAACGCCGACACTTGTCAGCCTCAGTAGCAACCACAGTAGAAGTATAGACCAATAGCTCGTCGAACCGCACTTCATAGTCAGCCACAGTCATCTGTCCCTGTCTCAACTCTAGGAACTCCTATAGCTTCATGTCCAGATAGATCTTGGGCATGAAATTGTCCTTGAAAGCCCTCAGAAAATCATCCCATGTCACAGTCTGAGGCCCGGTGGTATCGCCTCGACGATCCTCCACCACCGATATGCAGACCTCAGTAACGGAGAAACCGCGTGGTCGAACGCCATCCGGGTCACAGTCCATCTGATCGAGGACTCTCTCAGTCCTCTGTAGCCAATCCTCAGCCTCCGCAGGGTCGGTGCTGTCATAAAAGTCAACCGCCCCCTGCCTACGCAGTTGTTCATATCTCCATTCCCGTCGCACAGGAACTCGAGGAGGCAACTCCTTTGGATGAGGCATCGGAGACTCCCTACTAGCTCCTACCGATTCTAGGTCAGCGGGTGATTCAACTCGGTTTCCCAGTACGGATGACCTAAAATGATAAGAAAATCCAATCGATTACGCTATTCTTACGATGATTCCAAATTAACGACACTATGCCCATAAGATGCCAAACCATGCTCTGATACCACTTAATATAGCGCCCCCTCACCGTAGGGTACACATCGGGATGCCCTACACGTATCCCACGATAAAGGTGCACTACCAGAACAGTTCCACTAATATCCACATGGCATCGCAGTAAATTAAATCACAATATAACAGTAATCAGTAAATTAAAATCCAAAATATCAGTCTTAATACAGTCATCCAGTGTCAGAATAGACAAGTCTATCAGTCTCCTAACAAAAACCAAAAAGGAAACTGATACAAGCGTCTATCCTAAGTCATCCTCAAAATGCTAACCCAGCTGACCGACCTGAGTGCCATCGCGTCTCTTGCCAGCAGCTCGCACGGCAGGAAAAGAATATCTTCGGAGCTAGGAGTCTACTCTATCAGTCCTGAAAAATATGATGCAATTTTGGGTGAGTTTTGCGAACTCAGTGAGAAACCATCATCGATGGTTCACTCAAATCATGCATTACGCGTATCGCGTCAAAGATAACAAAGAATATTCGATTAACAGTATCATATAACCATTTACAGTACTATCATATATCAAGTACAGCACTATGCAGTGGTTCACAGTAATCACATACAGTTTACAGTAACACATAACACTTAGCAGTATCATTTTGCAGTTCACAGTAAATCATGTCATTGTCACAGTTCAGTCATTCATGTGTATACAATGCATATGAGACTCTTTTCCAGTTATTCAGTGTTGTGCCCAAGTGCTCAGTCAGTGTTCAGTGGGGGATGCGTCAGGGATAAATCCCCTCGGGATATGCCCGGTCAGTACAGTGTTCGAGCTCGAAGCTCTTTTCAGTGATATTAGCAACTTGGGACACATTCCATTATCTGATCATGCATTTATGCATGCAATGCGATCTTTCGAATTCAATGTTCGATAATTCAATGTTCAAGATTTCATGTATGGCTAAAAGCCCAAGATTACAGCTTCTCGATCAAGGTCATGAAGCGGTCCCATTCAAGACAAAGAAAATCATGCAATTCAATCATATTCATTTCAGTAATCATACCATAGTCCAACCCGATACAGTAGAACATACGATTCTATCATACACTTTTCAGTAAGCATTCAGTTCAATATTATACATCTCAATGGTCATACAGTTCACCTTGGCAAGTAATTCACAGTAGGCATTTAGGCAATCAGGAATTTGAGGAACCAACTAGGTTACTCACCTGTAACTTCCGAGCTACTGCCTGGAAGTTCCAGCAATGTCCATGGAACGATGATCCAACGGCGTCTCTATAATAGTAAAGTACAGTCCATTACTAATTGCTCAATTAAACAGTTCAGTAATGCATATTTCTCAGTGAAAAGATGTACAATGCATGGTCACGATTTTTTGGTGCTAAATCCCAATTTTGATACTTTGAGCTCAATCCTATCTCTTTGTTCAGTTGATCACCAATAATTGATCCATTCCTAAAATCCAGTCAATTTTCCTCAATTCAAATCCCCTATAGCAATTTCCTATTTATCGGGTCAGAACCTCAATTACAATTCCCAATCAAAACTCCAATAGTCTCAATTTGACATTTAGGTCACACTATGTACCATGACTGACCTTAATCCCTATAATTCATTACCAATTAAATCAATTCTAACTCTCATAACTATTCTCAATTGTAGACCTCTTTCCCTAGTTCACAGTGAATCGAGAATCACTTAAATCGGAGGTCTACACCATAAGTTATACCCAATAAACCAATATTCATTCAATCAGAAAATTGCCCCTTTCGTCGCGACGTCGCGACGTGGAGATCGTTCGTCGCGTTGCACAAAGCCACGCTCGTCGTGACGTGGAAACCACTCGTCGCGACGTACCAATCCCAACTCGTCGCGACGTACACCCGGGCTCGTCGCGACTAATAGATTTAATTTAAATCCCATTCACTCGTCACGACGAAGCCTTCGGTGCTTTTGCTCGTCGCGACGTGCGATGGTCCGATCGTCTTCTCCGATCGATTTCTGCCATTAATACACTTAAAACCTCATTAAACACTCCCATCTACCCATATCAACCCTAATAAATGCCATAAATACACTAAAAGCCATTAATAACAACATTAAAGCCATAAGACTTACCAAATCGTCGATCAATCCCAAATCTCAAATCACCGTAACCCTACCTTTCTCAAATCACCGATAACTCACTCCAAATCCTTCTCAACCTTCATCAATCACAGTAAACACGTTAGTCTTACACAATGAGAGGGAAACCACAAGAAACGATCGAGAAATCTCACCAATGAAGGGGATCGAAGATTGAAGTAAATCACACGTTAATATATTGAACAATAATATGATCAAGATACACAAGAAGGGGGGGTTGAATTGTGATAAACTTTTTGTTAATCCCTTCAATAACAATTACTTGTTCTTTCAGAAAACTTATCGTAAGTCAATGCGTAACTAGTTTGAAAAACTTTGTTAATATGAAAACTACGATATAAGTAATATGAGAGTTAGAGAGAGAAACACAGCAATTTATCCTAGTTCACCCCAAACCGTGGGCTACGTCCAGTCCTCAGATATCCTTCTGAGATTTCACTATCTCTAAACTGTTTACAAGTATTCTTTCGACTGAGCCTCTCCAGGTCTCTTTACAACAAGTATTCTTTTACTCTTAGCCTCTTCAGGCTATCTGTAACACTTTCTAATTGAAAGAATAGTAAAGAGCTTGTTACAATATGAATGCTCTTAACACTGTTCACTCGAAATATAGTTCACACTTTTTTTTTCAGATAATCAGAAAATCAAAAGTTGAATGCTCAGAGTTTCACTAAGTTGTTTTCGCAAAAGTTGTTTCTCCTTCAATCTCGACTCCTATTTATAGTCGGGTCTTCAACTGTTTCTTGATTATCTGCTTCTTGAATCTTTAAAGAAACGATTATTCAGTTCAGCTCCGTAACTGACTTAACCTGATGTTTCTTTCTTTCGTCTGATTTTTGTATCGGCTATTTTTCTTTATGTAAAGCTTCCGTCTATTTTTCGTAATGCTTCCGTCTGCTTTTCTTTTGTAAAGCTTCCGTCTGCTTTTCGTAATGCTTCCGTCTGCTTTTTGTAACGCTTCCATCTGCTTTTTGTAATGCTTCCGTCTGCTTTTTGTAATGCTTCCGTCTGCTTTTTTGTAATGCTTTCGTCTGCTTTTTGGTAATGCTTCCGTCTGCTTTTTGTAATGCTTCCGTCTGCTTTTTGTAATGCTTCCGTCTGCTTTTTACTTTGACTGATTTTCTACTTTTCATTTGTATATTTCTCTTTGTTTGTCATCAAAATTATTTAATACGTGAAGTCTGGTTTGACTTAACATTCTCCCCCTTTTTGATGATAACAAATATTTTGAAATAGAGAAATATGAAAAGTATCAAATTATGAAGGGTATGAAATATACAGAAGTATTAATAAGTCAAAAATAACTTCTGCTTTCTCAATTTCTTTCTTCTGCTTTTTCCTTCTAGCTAATTCTTCCTTCACATTGTTCCTTCTCCCCCTATTTGTTATTAATCAAAAATTATTTCCCAATCTGCTTCACCAACTTTTTCAGCATCTTCTTTATCTTCTTCATATCCTTATCAAGTTTCTGAACTTGTTTCTTTAAAGTCGATGATTCAGCTGCAGTAGAGGATTCTGTCTCAACAACTTGTTTTTCAAAAATAGCAACTGTTGTTGTATAGGCTTCCTCGTTTGAAACAAGTGGTTCAATAATTTGTAGGAGAGGTGGAGGAATATATACAGCTTGTTCAGGAATATCAAGATCATAGGAATCACGTATACGTAGAAATGTGCTTCCAAGCCAGGGTATAGCTTCTGCAATTGAGTTGATCTCCCACAGAGGTCAATTTAGCAGAATGTTCTTTAAGATAGCATAAGAACATTTTATTTTGCCAATCAGAACAGAACGATACTGACCCTTTCTGATAGTGCCTCCCTGTGGATCATCTGTTGTAGCCTTAGTTTGACTTGATCCTGGATCTTGATAGACGCAGATAGAACTTCCACTTCTTTTCTCTTCACATGCTTCATCAATCAATTGCACTGCTTCTGCAATCTGATCAGAAGTCATGTCATCCAAAACTGGTTCTGGTTGAACTTTCAGCTTCAGCTTCTCATACTTGAGTTCAACAAAATTTGGTGGTTGTAGATCAGGTACCACCTTGATTACTGTACTGTCCAGTATTGGATAAAGAGAAAGACGCTCTCCAAATGGCTCTGGTGGATATGGTTCTCTTCCAACTCTCTTCAGTTGATCATTGAAATTTTTGTAACCCCTATCCAACAGATGTAGAATGTTGTTATCAAATTCAACTGATTTGAAGAAGGCTTTCACAAATCTCTTTGGTTTGTCTCGAATGATGACAGATTTGGTCTTCTTCTCCTCTGTGACAACCAATCTGTGTTCCCAACTTTCTCTTTGAAAGGTTAAATACTTGGATGGAACATTAGTCATCACACTCACAACTTTTTGAGTAACCTTCTGTCCCATCAGATGTGTAGCAATGTGTTTGCGGACAAGTGAAGATTGAAAAGTAGTATAAACTACTTCTTTAAAAATTGGATTATCAAGGACATTGGGAGTATCCTTAAGATTACCAGTAACAGCTTCCCCATTCACTTCAGCAATATCAACAGCACCAACAGCAGATTTTTCTGTAGTATCAACAACAGTCTTTTCTTGTCTTACCTTCTTAGACTTTATTGCTGTTGTTGGACTTCCTTCCTTTTCCGCACTCATTTTCTTTAACCTTGGTGACTTTTTAGGTTGAGTTTTCTTCTTTTCAGGTTCTTCTTTTCTTTTTCTTCCACTTCCTTGAGACTGAGTTTCTGAATCTTTTTCAAGGATTGATGCCAACGACTTTGTAGCTTTTGATCTTTTCAGTTCAAAATGCTTCGATTGGCTTGATTCTCTGGATTGACTGGTTTCTTTCTGTTGCACAGTCTCCGCTCTGGGTGACCTTCTTGCTTGCTTTGGCATGTCACTCAGCAGTGGTTCCCCTTTACGCTTCAAATCACCTGATTCAAAAAATCGAACACCACTCGACTTTGATTTCTGAGAATGTGCTCTTGTTTCCTTTACAGAAGATTTCTTCTGTATACGCTCCCCCTCAGTTGTTGCTTTCCTTGGCGATTCTGCTCGTTTTCTGTCTGAATATCTCAGACCCATTTTAACAATAGATGTTGAATCTATGTAGCTTCTAACAGATACCTTCTGTCTGATTCCCCAATCCAATCTGATGCCAGATTCTCTGAACACTTTTGTCAACAACATTCCATAAGGCAAAGTGTTTGTATCCTTTATTGATTTTACCATGTACTGATAAATCAAGAAAGGTAAATCTATTGGGTGGTGGTTCAGAAGATGAAAGATACATTGTTCATCCAGGGTAGTGACCTGATGTCGTGAACCTATTCTAGGTAACACACAGTCACAAAGAACCACGAACAATACCCTTGCCTTTGGTACCAGCCAAGAGGCTCTCCTTTCAGTTGGGTTATTTTGTCCATAAAGTTGACGACTAACTTCATCTTCGTTCATCTTCAGCTTAGTCATCCATTTCGCCATATTGGTGAGTTGAACTCCATTCATCGGACATTCAGTGATTTTCTCCAGTAACTCCTTCGTTACTATAACAGGCTGTGTTTGTACATACGACACGATTGTATCGTCTACTAATTTAGCATTCTTCCAGAACTCATAAACTTCTTGGAGATAGACTTCATCTCGTACTTGAAAGAAGTTTCTCCATCCTGCTGCTATTATCTCCGGCTCTATATCCATCTGTTCTTTTCTTAGTTCTTCGAAGTTTACCAATCTTCCCCAGTTAGATCCTGGATCAACTCGCAAAATAGGCTTGACATTCATCCTGCTGATTCTGATTGAGTAGGAACTTGCTTGAAGAAATTTCAGAGAGATTTAAGAGAACTAGCAATTTCTAACTTCAGTAGAAATCCCAAAAGTCAGTTTTAGGGATTTTATGGCGAATTCTGGAACGATTGTACTTCTCGATGATCTGACAGCTCTTTCCCTCTAAAACTTTTTCTTGTGAAAGAAGTTTTATATCTGTAACCGTCTAACGTCGTTAACTCCACCGTTCCACTGTCTTTACTTTTTGAAAAATCAGATGAATGGTCCGTTAACTCCTCCGTCTGTCTGTTTAGTTTATTTGAAAAACCAGATGGATGGTCCGTTAACATCACCGTATTGAGGTTGCGTCTGATTTCTTTAAAACGATCTTCACTTAGTGGTTTTGTGAAGGTATCCGCCCACTAATATTTTGTTTCTACGAATTGTAGACTGACGACTTTCTTCTGAACGTAATCTCTTAAGAAATGATGTCTGACTTCTATGTGTTTCACCCTTGAATGTTGAATTGGATTCTTTGACAAGCTGATGGCACTGGTGTTGTCGCAGTATATTGGAATCTCTTCCTCTTGTATTGAGTAGTCCTCCAATTGATACTTGATCCACAATATTTGTGAACAACAACTTGCGGCAGACATATATTCAGCTTCGGCAGTTGATAATGCAATCGAGCTTTGTCTCTTGCTTGACCATGACACCAGGTTTGGTCCAAGAAAGTGACAGCCACCACTCGTGCTCTTCCTTTCGATCCTATCACCGGCATAGTCCGCATCGCAATATCCATTCAACCTGAAACTTTTACCTTTCTCATACATTAAGCAAAGATCGGTAGTACTGCGAGATATCTCAAAATTCGCTTTCTGAGAATATAATGAGATTCTCTAGATCGGCTGAAACCTTGCACACAAGCATACACCTAATAGAATGTCGGTCTACTTGTCAGAAGATAAAGCAAAGAACCAATCATCCCTCTAAATAGGGTTTGATCCACCTTTTTACCACTTTCGTCTTTTGACAACAAGTTTGAAGGATGCATCGGGGTAGATGTAACATCCCGTTACCAATGGGATGTGTACAGTTCATTGCATTCGTATTTGGCATGTGCATGTATTGTATAATTGGTATTAAAGTGGTATTTGTACGTACATGCATATATGACATATTTCTGACTAGATTTGGATAGCTTGGATTTGGAAATTGAATAGGTTAATTGGGCTGTGGGAAAATGAGAAATTGGAGATTGTAAAATGAATTTTGGACATGATTAGGTATATGTGATAATTAGGTCAAATAGGTTTGAGGATTGAATTTGAGGTTGAAATGAAAGTTGGGAAATTGAATTATGAAATTGGAGTTTATGATAATGAGTTTTCTATTTTTGAGAATTTATAGGAATTTTTCTGGAATTTTTGGAGAACTAGATCCGGACCGGAATATTGACCTAATGACTGATTAATTGGAATTCCGGTTCCGAAAGTGATCATCTTGGGGCATAGACTGCTTAGAAATGTGATTTGAGGAATTAGGGTTTTACTATTAAAATTCGGGAGAAATTAGAATTAGAAACTGATTTGAGGTTGTTCGGATTGGACTAGTGGAAATTTTATGTACCAAACAAGCCCTTAGAGTTGAGTATATAACCAATTCCTTTGAATTTCCTTGTCTTCTACGAAGCCATCTTCTCCCTTTTCTTCTCCTTCATCGTGGATTGTGGTTTGGAGAGTTAAAGCTTTTTGATCAAGTAAGTTCCTTCTACCTTTGTCTTATATAGCTTGATTGACCAATTTATAAAGTTATTTAGATGATTTGATTGGAAGATTAAAGGATTTTGAAGGTAGGGTTTCCGATTTGGGTTTTTCGTTGGTTTAGGGTTGGATTTTTAGGTATTATAATTGTTTGATGATTTAAAGCTAAGGAATGGTTGTATGATGTGTATGGAATTATTTAGGATTGTTCTGTAAAGAGAAAATTTGGATTTGGAATGAAAATCAGTCGAAAATCTGGAAATTTCTGGGTTTTCTGGGCGTGTCTGCAATTGTTCGCCGCGACGAGCAGAATTGCTTCGTACGCCGCGACGTGTGCCGAGGCGCGCCGCGGCGAGGAGGATAAGGCGCACGGCGCGACGAACGCGTGCGTACATCGCGACGTGGGATGCCCGGTTCGCCGCGGCTTCGGATTGTTCTGAAATTGGAATTTAGGTTTTAAACAATTGGGATTTAGGTAATTGATGATTCAATTAGCTATGGATTTAATTCAATTTGGAGATTCCAATTTTGGGAATTAGAAATTGAGTTCGAGAATTTGAGTTTGAGATCGGGAATTCGGATTTAGGTTGGAAATGTCATAATTTGCATAATGTGTACATTAATTGATTCATATGCATAATTGAGCATCGGAATTGGTACTATTAGTAATGATATTTATATTTCAATTGTTATAGAGGCTCAAGCGGATCGTCGATCGTTTGACGTAGGCGAAACTTCCCGGCATTAGCGTGGAAGTTCTGAGGTGAGTAACCTAGATGGTTGCTCAATCTATATGTGTTACATTATTTGTAATTATGCCATGTGGAGTTACGGATGGATTGTTTGTGTTTGCTTTGTGTGATTTCGGACCACAGGTGTCAGGAATATATAAAATGTGATATAGAAGTGTAATCTGTGCATGCATTGAATCAGATTTTGTAAATGGAAAATTGGATTTGGAATTGGTAAATTGTGATATGGTATTGATTAATTGGATTGGCGATAGGTGCATACAGGCATAATATCAGATAAAGGTAGTTGTGACCGGTGCAGCCACCGTATCGAGAGCTTTACGCTCAACGCACAGGGCCTCGAGCCCAACGATTTTCAGAGCTTATGCTCAACGTATTAGGGCTTTTGAGCCCAATGTTTCAGAGCCAATGGCTCAACGTATATGAGCTCAGGCGCACGGTCACAACAACGAAATAAAACGGAAGAGTCACATGTACGTTGCATATATGAATGTTTACATGTAAAATTGGTATGCATGTGATTGTTATTGGTAAGAAATGTGATTATATATGTTATATGTGAATTGTTTGGCTATGCATGAATTGGGTAAACCATCGATGATGGTTACTCATTGAGTTTTCGCAAACTCACCCAAAATTGCGACTATTTTTCAGGACAGCGACCTTTTTGACTCTTAGCTCCGTCAGTGAGACTTTTCCTGCTGTGTGTGTGAGCCGGCGAGAGGAGCATGGCCCACAGGTTGGTCAGCTGGGGTTTCCTTTGGGATATTTTGGGGATGACCTAGTTAGGATGTATCGCTGTTATTTTGGACTTGTTCAGTTATGTATATGACCGGATATTGTAATTAAGGTTTGTGAAATGGAATGAGAAGTACTTTTTGGTTTTAAAATTTAGTGAATGTGATCTTACTGCTTTATGTTGTTGATGCCATGAGGTTTATAGAAATGATTGTATCGTAGTGCACCCTCGTCATAGGTTATGCATCTAGTGCGACCTACTAAGCGTCCTGTATACTCTACTGAGGAGGGGGGCGATGAGACATACATTTAACACTGCACATATCAAACTTAGACAACAATTCTTTAACATATTTTTGTTGATGGATAAAAATCTTATCCTTAGTTTGCTTTACTTGCAATCCAAGAAAGAATTTTAACTCACCCATCATGCTCATCTCAAATTCATTTTTCATCAGATTCTCAAAACTCATGCATAACCTTTTTGAGGTTGCACCAAAAATAATATCATCAACATAAATTTGCACAATAATAAAATCATTACTCAAGTTCTTCCTAAAAAGATTTTTGTCTACTTTACCTCTAGTAAATCCATTTTCTATAAGAAATGAACTTAGACGATCATACCATGCTCTAGGGGCCTGTTTCAGTCCATATAAAGCTTTATGAAGTCTGTAGACATGATCTGGATACTTTATGTCCTCAAATTCGGGAGGTTGCTTAACATAAACTTCTTCATCTATAAAACCATTTAGAAATGCACCTTTTACATCCATCTGAAAAAGCTTTATGTCATGACAAACCGCATATGCAAGCAGTATCCTTATTGCTTCAAGTCTTGCTACTGGAGCATATGTTTCATTGTAGTCTATTCCTTCTTGCTGATTATAGCCCTGTGCTACTAATCTTGCCTTGTTGCGACTTACTTTTCCTGATTCGTCTAGCTTATTCTTGAATACCCATCTAGTACCAATAATGGATTTCTTTCCAGGTTTAGGAACTAAGGACCAGAGTTTATTCCTACTGAATTGATTCAACTCCTCTTGCATAGCTAGTATCCATGCTTCATCTTTTAGAGCTTCATCAATCTTCTTAGGTTCTACTTCAGATATAAATGCCACGTTGGCTTCTCTTCTGAACTTGGACCTTGTTCTAACACCTTCTGAGGTTTCTCCAATAATTGACTCTTTAGGATGAGAACTTTTGTATCTCCAATCTTTCTTTAATGCCGAATTCTTCGAAATGTCTTTCTTTTCATCATATAGTGTTTCTGATGAAGATACTTCTTTGCACTCCGTCAAAGGCACTGTAACAGCATCATTATCTGATTCTTCTTCCTTATTTGGTTGAGAGCTATCATCGAACTTGAAATGAATAGTTTCTTCAACAGTCTTTGAGGTGAGGTTGTAGACTCTAAATGCCTTTGAGGTGAGAGAATAGCCTAGAAATATTCCTGAAAGTGTCTTTGCATCAAACTTGTCCAGAACTTCCTTTGTGTTCAGAATAGTGCACTTGCAACCGAAAGGATGGAAATAAGAAATGTTTGGTCTCCTTCCATTCCACAACTCATAGGGAGTTTTCTTCAATATTGGTCGAGTAACACTCTATTCTCGAATATAGCAAGTCAGATTGATGACTTCGCTTGAAGTATTTAGGAAGATTCATCTCGCATAACATTGTTCTTGCCATCTCTTGAATCGTCCCTATTCTTCCTTTCAACAACTCCATTCTCTTTGGAGTCCTTGGGGCGAGAAGTTATGGAAAATTCCATTTTCTTCACGAATACTCTAAACTTCTCATTTTCAATTCTCCACCATGATCACTTCTTATCTTTGGCTATAGACGCCCCTTTTCATTCTCAGAACCTCATGGAAAGATTTATAAAGCACTTGAAAGATTCATCTTTATGTGCCAGAAAAAGTATCCAACAAAACCTTGTAAAATCATCAACAATGACAAGTCCATACTTCTTTCCACCAAGACTTATTGTCCTTGTTGGACCAAATAAATCCATATGTAACAACTCTAGT
Organism: Erythroxylum novogranatense; assembly: GCA_029891385.1. Lineage (NCBI taxonomy): Eukaryota > Viridiplantae > Streptophyta > Magnoliopsida > Malpighiales > Erythroxylaceae > Erythroxylum > Erythroxylum novogranatense. The sequence goes on along the minus strand of CM057232.1, from coordinate 8,632,492 downwards.
GGTCTAGATGAAGTTACGAAATGTTTTGAAGAGAAAGAAGTTTTAACTTGTTTCCCTTTCTGACAACTTTCACAAAAGAGATCTTTGTCAAAACAAATTTGTGGCAAACCTTTTACCAAATCATGTTTCAAAAGTTTTGAAATATGTTTAAAACTAACATGACCTAGTTTTTTTATGCCAGATCAGTCTTTCTTCTTCAGTAGATAAAAAACATGAAATATTTTGAGACTGAAAATCATCTAAATCAATTTTGTAAAGATTGTTTCGTCTTTCAGCTGAAAAGAAGATAGAACCATCTTTGTTTCTGACTTCACAAAACTTTTGGTTGAATGTAACTTCAAAACCAGAATCACATAATTGACTGATACTTATCAAGTTATGCTTTAGACCATCAACTAGCAGTACGTTGTTAATGCATGCATGGGAATTCTTACCAATCTTACCAATCCCGATTATCTTTCCCTGCTTGTTGTCTCCAAAAGTTACCGAACCTCCTTTCTTGTACTGAAGATCTAGGAACATAGACCTTTTTCCCATCATGTGACGCGAGCATCCACTGTCCAAATACCAATGGTGCTTGCTGGCTCTTCCAAAGAAGGATTTCTGTAGGAGATATTATCTTGTTTTTAGGTACCCAGATTCTCTTGGGTCCTTTAGGGTTAGTATGGTGTAATGAATGATAATAAGACGTAGAATGAAAACATTGATGACCTTTTTGAAAACCTGTTTGATATCTTTTCTTATCTTTTTGAACAATTGATTTCACGTAATCTTTGGGACTTATTTTAGTAAACCCTAATCCAGTTTTTATCACTTGGATGTCTGCATTTTCCTAGCATTTCATTCATCTTTTTGTACTATCTCAAATTTAGCTAGATCAATCGAGAGATTATTGATTCTCAGTTTCAACTATTTAATCTCTTCGGATCTATCTATAACTTTGTTGTTATTCAGTTCCTCAACTTGCTTTCTCAGACTTATATTCTCACTCTCTATCTCATGAGTATGTTTGAGATTTTCTACATACTTCTTCTTCAACAGCTTGTACTGTTTCAGAATAGCATGAGAATCCTCTAACAATTCTGAGTATGCATCTTGTATATTATTATAGCTAGAAGTTACCTCTTCATCACTTTCTTCTTCAGCTACTAGACATATGTTAGCATGTTCTGACGCTTTTGAGCTTGTATCTGATTCTGATGAATCTAGATCCTCCCATGTTGCCATCATGCTTTTCTTGTTATCCCTACTCTTTTTGGGTTGTCTTTTCAACATTGGACACTCGGACTTGTAATGTCTCGGCTTATTGCATTCATAACATGTAATAGATGCTTTCTCGACTTTTCCATCGTCTTTGCCGCTGTTCCTTCTGAATGTTGAATTTCCTTTGGACTTCTTTTTCCACATTCTTCTTATCTTTCTTGAAATGAAAGATAGCTCATCGTCTTCATCACTTGATTCAGATTCTGACTTGCTGGAATCATCATCCTTTGATTCTTCAATCTTTAATGCCTTTGATGTATTCCTCTTTGTCTTCTTCTTCTGGATTTTGTGATTCTTTTGACCTGCTTTGAGCGCTATGGACTTCTCTTTCTTGGGCTTATCTTCTGCATCAAGCTCTGCTGTATATCTTCAGCGATCCAAGCAATTCATCAAGCTTCAGTACACTTAAGTCTTTGGCTTCTTGTATAACAGTTACTTTGGGTCTCCATCTTTTTGGCAGACTCCTCAAAATCTTTCGAACATGGTCTTGACTATTGTACGTTCTTCCAAGAGCTTTTAGCCCATTAACAATTGTTTGAAATCTTCCAAACATTTGATCAATGGTTTCTTCTTCTTTCATTTTGAACAACTCGTATTGATGCACCAGAATGCTTATCTTGGACTCCTTGACTTGATTTGTTCCTTCATGTGCAATTGATAATGTATCCCACATTTCTTTGGCAGTGTCGCATCCATGAACTTTGTCATACTCGCTTCTGCTCAATGCACAACTCAAGAAAAATTTCGCCTTGGAGTTTAGTTGAAATCTTGCTTTCTGCTCAGCTGTCCATCTTTCTCGTGGAATTGGATTTTTATCATCATCTTCAGGTGTGTATGGTCCGTTCTCGATGATGTCCCAAAGGTCAATGTGAGTATATTCGATAAACAATCTCATCCGGTCCTTCCAGTAGTGGTAGTCTTCACCATTGAATGCTGGAGGTCTAGTGACTGAGGTTCCTTCGGCAATATATGTGTGTGATTCCACCATTTTCTTTAGTTCACACTTTATTAGAGTGATTCTTGAACACCTTGCTCTGATACCAATTGAAGTAAATCACACGTTAATATATTGAACAATAATATGATCAAGATACACAAGAAGGGGGGGTTGAATTGTGATAAACTTTTTGTTAATCCCTTCAATAACAATTACTTGTTCTTTCAGAAAACTTATCGTAAGTCAATGCATAACTAGTTTGAAAAACTTTGTTAATATGAAAACTACGATATAAGTAATATGAGAGCTAGAGAGAGAAACACAGCAATTTATCCTGGTTCACCCCAAACCGTGGGCTACGCCCAATCCTCTCGATATCCTTCGAGATTTCACTATCTCTCGAACTGCTTATACAGTATTCTTTCGATTGAGCCTCTCGTGTCTCTTTACAACAAGTATTCTTTACTCTTAGCCTCTTCAAAGCTATCTCGTAACACTTTCTAATTGAAAGAATAGTAAAGAGCTTGTTATAATATGAATGCTCTTAACACTGCTCACTCGAAATATAGTTCACACTTTTTCTTCAGATAATCAGAAAATCAAAAGTTGAATGCTCAGAGTTTCACTAAGTTGTTTTCGCAAAAGTTGTTTCTCCTTCAATCTCGACTCCTATTTATAGTCGGGTCTTCAACTGTTTCTTGATTATCTGCTTCTTGAATCTTTAAAGAAACGGTTATTCATTCAACCAGAATCGACTTAACTCGATGTTTCTTTCTTCCGCCTCGATTTTGTATCGGCTTTTTTCTTTATGTAAAGCTTAAAATCATTTTTTCGTAATGCTTCCGTCTGCTTTTCTTTTGTAAAGCTTTAAATACCGCTGTAATGCTTCCGCTCGCTTTTATAACGATCCGCTCGCTTTTGTAATGCTTCCGCTCGCTTTTGTAATGCTTCCGCCTTTTGCCTGCTTTTGTAATGCTTCCGTCTGCTTTTTGTAATGCTTCCGTCTGCTTTTTACTTTGACTGATTTTTCCTTCAGCTGTTTTTTACTTCAGATGCGTCCATCTACTTTTCATTTGTATATTTCTCTTTGTTTTTCATCAAAATTATTTAATACGTGAAGTCTGGTTTGACTTAACAAAGATCACCGTGGAAGAGGAGAGAAGAAGAAACGATGAAAAGCCTTAGGATTTTTCTTCCCACAATCACTTAGCTATTTATAGACTTAGGTCTCCATATCAGTCCAAATTTCAGTCTCTAAATTTCAATAACTCAACATATTTATTTCCTATCAGTAAAATTCTAATTTTTCCATTGCCATTGGACAGTTCTTTCCGTAATATACGGTCAATCAGTCAGTCACCCAAATATTTCCGGTCCGGGCATTTTCTCCCGAATTTCCCGAAAAATCTCCTATAAGCTACTAAAAATTACCAGTCACTCATAACCAATATTAAATCAGTCAATTGAACCCAATTACTCTAATTTCTCAATCAGTCCCCCAATCCAGTTAGTTCAGCCAGTATTCAGTTCACAATCCAGTCAATTTCCAGTCAACTCCAATTTACAATTAAATACCGAAAAATCATGAATGCAAGTACTTATGAATATATGCATATGCAGTAGACCAGTTCCTCTATGATTAGAGGCCAGTAACATGCTCAGTCAATGAATGCAGTGAAATCCTATCAATCTGTCCCGATATTACCATAATGCCCTTGCTAACAGTAACGAGATGTTACAGACGACCTCGGAATACTTAATGTGTGGGTACTAGGAACGATTCAGTGCATTTGTAGATTTTGTTTTCACCAATCTCCTTTACCTTTCTAGTCTTCATTTTTCTTTTTCTCTTTCCTTTTTCCTTTCTTTTTCATGCCATTTTCTCCTTCTCTTTTTACCCCTTTTTTTCTTTTTCTCTTTCTTCCTTAGTTGATATGATTTCTTTTTTCTCAATATACAATAACATATATCCTTTTCTTTTCTTTTTCTTTTTTCCTTTTTTTTCTTTCTTCTTCGCTTGATATTTTTACTTTTTGTAATATAAAGCAACATATGTACCTTTTAAATGCTCAACTTACCCTTATGGCGGGTGCAATAAAAAACTGATAAACAATAAAGGACAAAGTTTATGTTTTACGTTTTAACCCTAAAAAAAGGATCCATGTAAGCTCAAAGCGGTTCACTAAGGATAATATCATGGTGGCTTTTTAATCTTTCAAGTTAAATCCTAAGCATCTTCATCATTTTAATGTTTTTATTAAATTATGTAATCTTGACTGGTATTTGGAAGCATGTTCTAGATTTGTTTAAACATGAAAGAATATTCTCAGCGAGAAATACTTTTTATTGGTCTCAAATTCTTACTAAATGAAAGTCTCATTCATCTATCACAAGTAGTTAATACCCTTTCAATTAAAATCCAAATCAATCAACTCATGCATGCAAATATATTTACTCATTTATATTATGCATTTATAACCCTTATTAAGTTCACCCAATAACCAAACATCTTTAACTATTAAACAAAAAATTAAACACAATATCTACCAGATTCATAGTCCACAAAATAGGAAATTATCACACTCATTATGATGAAAGAAAAGGTCAATAGACAACTCCTGAATGCAAAGAAAAATGGGTGAGTACATAGTTTATTTATAAATATTTCTTAAATCACATTGTGTATGTAATTAATTCTTTACTTTTTCAGGACTTAATGTGTCACGAATTGACACATTCAACTGAACAAGGTCATCCGATGACAGTGGATGAAGTGTGCGACAAAGTCCTGGGGACCAGAATAGATTACATTGTTGGCATGGGAATGGGGCCTCGACCACAAGGGAAGACTTCGGTCAGAAAGAGACTTTGAGACGAATTAGAGGAGTCCAAGAAGGTTAATGAGGGCTTACAGTCTAAAGTCGATGAATTGACCAAAAAATTTGAAGAAATGCAGGATAAATTAACTACTGAAGTCAAACAACAAAAAAAGGTCTTGGAACTCATATGTTTTACACATAATATTCGTGTTGATTAGATAAGTACTCATACTGGTATATTAGACACTTATGACATATTGTTCATATTAATTGCTATATTATGACATGTTTGGGATTTTAAATTATATAATTCATTGTCTATATGTATTAAATTAGTGTTATACATTATTAATCATTCGCAAATCCATGATGTACTCAACAAATTGACAAATTAGTAAATAAAAATTAATATATAATATTAAATACTTATTAAATAAATAAGATTTAATATTTTTCCAATTATTAATTATTCAATCAAAATAATAATTCCATTAAAATTCAATTTTAAAATCATATTCGATTCAAATATAATTTCAAATATAATTTTAATAATTCTCCTATTATTAATAATTTTGATGTCTCATTTAAATTTAATTATATAAAATTTAAAATTTATTAAAATAAACTTATTTTAACATATTTAAAAAAATTTACAAACTAATTATCTGCGACGTTTAATCCCAAACGTCGCAGATTGTCATGCTATAACGATGTCTACTAAACGTGTTAGGCCCCGAATTGTTTTTATGATGTCATTAAGCATGATTTGTGGTAATTATGTGATTATGCTTTAATTTGAGTTATTTGGGGGTATTAATGTGGAATCAAGGTTAAATTGTGAGTAAGTGAGGATTAAAATGGGTAAAAGTTTATGAGGGTATTTTGGGAAGTTACTTATGTTGGAATGGATTTGAGCTTATTTAAGAGGGGTAAGTTGGTATTTTCCCATGCCTTAGGTTAAGAGGAGAGAAACGAAGAAGAGGGAAAGAAAGAAAGAAAAAGAAGAAGGAAGCGCCGTCGAGAGGGGGAAGAAGAGAAGAAGAAAGAGTTTGCGATTTCAGTGGTTTCGACGATTTTAAAGCTTCACTCGGTAAGTTTAAGTCCTTTCTATCTTGTTTATGGTTGGATTAAACCTTAGGATCGTATGGACTAAGTAGAATCGGCGGTTTAGGGTTTTGAGTAGGAAAATGGGGAAATCGTTGGGTTAATGATTTTATGATGGATTGGAAGCTTAGAATGAGTTAGAATGGTAGTATAAGTCTTGATCTATGCCTTAGATGTGGTAGATTTGAGTTTGGAACGGATCGAAGTCAAGTTATGCAGAATCGGGTTGAGTCGAGCTCCGGACTTCGCACGTCGCGACGCAGCATATGAATAAATACCGCCACGACGTGAGGATGGGAGCCACGCTATGGCGTAAATGATTTTACGATTGTTCGTCGCGACGTGTGAAGTTTCGTGGACGTCGCGACGTGCGAAAGGAGATGTCGCGACGTGCGGCTTTTGGTTCACCGCAAGGAGACGTCGTGGCATGCGTGCACGCTGCGGCGAACGCGATTCGTTCGTCGCGACGAGTGACCTGACATCGCGGCGAGCCCCTTAGTTATTCGAGAAGTGAGACTTTGATATTTTGGGGCGTTTCTTGGGCTTCAAATGTCTGATTGGGGTGATTTTTGGAGTCGTTGTGATCTAAAGAATAAGGACTATAAGAAGTATAAAAAGGGAAGTTCGGAATTAGCCTTGAAGGGTTCAGAATTTTAGGAGAAGATCGATTATAGATTTTTAATGTTTTATTTCGGCTTTCTAATCTTTGGATATTGCTATGGATAGTAATTGAATGGCAACTTGGTTGATTTAGGAAACCAAGCTGACCCGATTTTGTCGCAAGAAGAAGGACATAAGTAAATCGGATACTCGCACGATTAGAGGTGGGTAATATACTTATAGTTATTGTGTGATTAAGCAAATTTCTTGCCTATGTATGAATATATGTTATATGCTATGCATGTTAAATGTGATGAATTGAATGATTTTGATTACATAGATTTGATTAAGAATCATGGAAATTGATAAAATTGAATTTCGTTTCTGAGTATGTTATGCCTCGACTTCGGTCATGGCATTTTGGATAAATGTGAAATATGAAAGCATATCATTGATAAAATGATTTTGAGCATGAATCTATGCTTTTGTTTGGGCGAGAGTGGAACCATTTCGTTCGTCACGTGCACGTTGACAAGAGCCCTCTCCCGGCTTCCCGCCAGGCCTATGAGTCTCGAATGGACTCATTTCGTTCAGGGTGTAAACTTCGGTTTTTCCCTTTTGTTTCCATGGAACCCTCGAGCCATTGTTATGTGCATTACATATATGAATTTTGCATTATGCATCCTTTGTGAAACCATTTCTGCATTGAAATAAAGTTACTGCCTGTGTAAAGTGTTGATTGACGTGTGAATGCTTATTGCCTGTATAGATATAATATATATATACATTCATATGCTGGGATTTGTGCTAGTTTCCAATGGCTATAACTATATTAACCACTGAGCTGTGTAGCTCAACCCATTCCTTTCCCTCCTCAAAAGTGCGGTCGTGACGATCGTTGACTTTCTGCAAGATCGGAAACTTCGCATTTAATTAGGCACTTTGTATTAAGTTCATATTTTTGTTGGCCCTCCAAGCATACGTTCATAGAGCATATTTCATGTATTTTGGATTATTAATTTCATTTTGTGTTATGCTACAATTGAGAATATTTGTTGAATTTACTTGAATTGCAATAGTATGAAATCCCTATGATTATAGGGTCTTTAATGCATGGTTGTGTGTTATGGAAATGTATGTATGTATCAAATAATCGATTGTGCCGGAATGTTGGGATCGGGTCCGCGGTTTCGGCGCTCGGCATCCGGGGCCCGGGCCTAACATGTTTGGTATCAGAGCGCCTAGGTTTAGTGTGTCCTCGGCTTAGAATGCATATCGAATGACGTGTTTGCTATTTGCTTATTTGTTGCATTGAATTGATTGCATCGATTATGTGACATGCATATCATGCATACATGTAGATTTCCGTATAGCTAATTTTTAGTGTTTCTATTTGAAGGAGTACGATGCCACCTCGTAGAAGAACACGAGGACTTATGCAAGGATCAGTTGCACCTGATTCTCCTACTAGGGAGGAGAGGACCGATGAGTCGATATCCCCAGGGAATGTTGAGGCTTCTGTAGGACTAGGAAGTGAGCCCATGTCGCAGTCTCAGGAATCGCCTATTCCGCCAGGGTAAGTGCCTCAGTTTGATCCGAGGATGTTTCAGGCCTTTACCCAGGCGTTTGTTCAGGCTATGGGCCAGATGCCACAGCCTTCTGTTCCGGCCCTAGCTAAGAGGGGAAAACAGTTTGATAAGTTAAGGAAGTATGGAGCAGTGGATTTCTTTGGGACAGCAGATCCTGAAGAAGCTGAGACTTGGCTGAGGAAGACTGAGAGAGTACTGGATCAGATGGACTGTGAGGATGATGAGAGGGTTGTGTATGCCGCTAGTCCGCTTGTGGAGATGCTCAGACAGGGGGAGATCGTGCAGCAACAAAGCGCACCAAGAGGGTTGGCATGGCAGACTTCTTGGTCGCTTTTAAGAAGAAGTATCTCGTCGAGGTATACGTCTAGCAGAAGCAGAGGGAGTTCCTCAGTTTGACTCGAGAGGAGATGACAGCATTCTTGAGTATGAGCCCGGTTTATGCAATTGCCCTGTATGCTTCAGATCTGATGTTGAGCGAGACTGCCAGATGTCGTCGGCTTGAGTCGGGACTGCATTTGGCCATCGAGAGAGGTGATTGTGCAGAATTTCTGTGACTTCCAGCAACTGGTTGAAGCAGCTTTGAGGGTAGAGAATATCGAGAATATCAAGAGTGCTGTGAACAAGAAGAGGAAGGGCAGAGAGCAGTTCAGGAGGGGAGGCAGCACTAGTACTCCTATGTCTGAGCGGAGTGCTAGGAGCTTCCCTACTCAGTCTGAGGAGAGGAGCAGTGGTGCGAGTCGACCTAGGCCGATGAGGACTTCTACTGTTTCTCACCAAGCTTCTACGGTGGGCGGCAGTAGGAGAGGAGATGGGGATAGGTCATCTGTCCCTAAGTGTGAGCATTGTGGCAGTTTCCATAGTGGAGAGTGTTACCGCTTGACTGGTGCATGTTTTAACTGTAGACAGAAAGGGCACAGGGCCAGAGAGTGTCCTCAGCCGTCCAGGAGAGAGGGATCTCAGATGCAAGCTCCTAGGAGGACGGAGACTGTGGGTCAGAGGACTTCGACAGAGGTGGGCAGTTCTGATGCTGCCAAGAGGGCGAGTCTTCCAGGGAGACCGAGAGGGCAGGCACCAGCCAGGGTGTTTGCTATGACGCGGGAGGATGCAGAGGCCGCTCCAGATGTTGTTACTGGTATGGCTCGATTGTTTTTTGATGATGTGCTTGTGTTGATTGATCTGGGTTCTACTCACTCGTTTGTTTCAGCGAGTAGACCCGTGTGTGATATGGGTGCGAGCCCATTGGATACTCCGCTGATGGTGAGTACTCCAATCGACCAGTATATTGTGATTAGTCAAGTGTTTAGAGATTGTGAGATTGGTATCGGTGGAGCCCTTCTAGTGGTAGATTTGATGCCACTGAAGATGGGAGACTTGGATGTGATATTGGGTATGGATACCATAGAGAGGTATAATGCTCGTTTGGATTGTAGGCAGAAGACAGTGGAGTTTGAATTGAATAGCGGTAAGAGAGTGGTGTTTGCTGGGGATAGAAAGGCAGGTCCGCTCAGATTTGTTTCAGCTTTGACTGCAGAGAAGCTGATGAGGTCAGGATGTGAGGCATTTTTGGCTTGTGTGACGGATTCCAGGGCAGATAGAGGAAAGTTAGAGGATATTCCAGTAGTCAGGGATTTCTCAGATGTCTTTCCTGAGAATTTGCCTGGACTACCGCCAGCTCGGAAGATTGAGTTTTCGATCGAGCTTTTGTCAGGTTCAGCCCCGATTTCGATTCCGCCTTATCGGATGGCTCCGGCGGAATTGAAAGTGTTGAAGGAGCAGTTGGAGGAGTTATTGGAGAAAGGGTATATCAGACCGAGTTCTTCGCCTTGGGGAGTTCCGGTTTTATTTGTGAAGAAGAAAGATGGCTCGTTGAGGATGTGTGTGGACTACCGGAAGTTAAATCAGATCACGGTGAAGAATCGGTATCCGCTTCCTCGCATTGATGACTTGTTTGATCAATTGCAAGGAGTGAGAGTTTTTTCGAAGATTGATTTGAGATCGGGTTACCACCAGTTGAGGATTAAGGAGTCGGATGTGCCCAAATCTGATTTCAGGACTCGGTATGGACATTTTAAGTTTTTGGTGATGCCTTTTGGATTGACGAATGCTCCTGCAACATTTATGGATTTGATGAATCGGGTTTTCAAGCCATTCTTGGACCAATTTATCATTGTCTTCATTGATGATATATTAGTGTATTCCAAGAGTGATCAGGAGCATGAGGAACATTTGAGGATTTCTTTGGAGACTTTGAGGAGTAATGAGTTGTATGCCAAATTTGAGAAATGCGAATTTTGGCTGAGGGAAGTTTCATTTCTTGGGCATGTGATTTCAGAACAGGGAGTGCATGTGGATCCGAAGAAGATAGAGGCTGTAGTGAATTGGGAGGCGCCGAAGAATGTGGCAGAGGTGAGGAGTTTTCTGGGTTTGGCAGGCTATTACAGACGGTTTGTGGAGGGATTCTCGATGATATCCGCTCCGATGACGAAGCTGTTGAGGAAAAATCAGAAGTTTGTTTGGAGTGATGAGTGTCAGAGGAGCTTCGAGGAGCTTAAGCGCAGATTGACGAGTGCTCCGATTCTGGTTTTGCCTTCTGGGGATGAGGGGTATTCTGTGTATAGTGATGCTTCGAGGAAGGGTCTTGGATGTGTTTTGATGTAGGGAGATCGGGTAATTGCTTATGCTTCGAGGCAGTTGAAGCCGTATGAGCTGAATTATCCGACGCATGATTTGGAGTTAGCAGCTGTGATCTTTGCTTTGAAAATTTGGAGGCATTATTTGTATGGAGTTCAGACTCGGATCTTCACTGATCATAAGAGTCTGAAGTATTTGCTGAGTCAGAAAGAATTGAATTTGAGGCAGAGAAGGTGGTTGGAGTTGCTTAAGGACTATGATTTGTTGATTGAGTATCATCCGGGCAAGGCCAATGTGGTGGCAGATGCCTTGAGTAGGAAGTCTTCGGTTGCACATGTTCGATCAGTTTATCTTCCTCTACTGGAAGAGATGGCCAAGCTTAGGATAAGCTTAACACAAGAAGAGCCGGATTGTCTTTTGGCCAATTTTCGAATGAGGCCGATGTTGAGGGAAAAGGTTAGGGAGTTGCAGGCTCAGGATGCAGAGTTGAGTAAAATCAGAGATGAGATTCGGAATGGCAAGATTTCTGAGATAGAGGTGAGGGATGATGGTCTGATGACTGTAGGGAACAGATTGTGTATTCCTGATGTGCCAGAGATTAAGCATGAGATTATGGACGAGGAACACAATGCACCTTATGCCATGCATCCCGGTAGCACCAGGATGTATCGGGATTTACGAGGGCATTTTTGGTGGAGAGGCATGAAGAGGGATGTAGCAGAATTTGTGAGTAAGTGTCTAGTGTGTCAGCAAGTCAAGGCTGAACACCAGGCACCTTCGGGCAAGTTGAGGCCGTTGCCTATTCCGGAGTGGAAGTGGCAAAGAATGACGATGGATTTTCTGATGGGTTTGCCTAGGACCAGCAGGAGGCATGATGCCATTTGGGTGATAGTGGATCGGTTGACCAAGTCAGCGCACTTTTTGGCAATTAAGCAGACTGATTCTTTGCATGTGTTGGCAAAGAAGTATATTGATGAGATAGTGAGATTGCACGGGATTCCAGATTCGATTGTGTCTGATAGAGATCCGCGGTTCACTTCGAGGTTTTAGGGCAGTTTGCAGAAAGCTTTGGGGACGAAGCTGCATTTTAGTACGACCTTTCACCCTCAGACGGATGGTCAATCTGATAGGACCATTCGGACTCTTGAGGGGATGCTTCGAGCTTGTGTGATAGATTTCAGAGGAGCTTGGGATGAGCATTTGCCGTTGGTCAAATTTGCTTATAACAATTTGTACCATTCGAGCATTCAGATGGCTCCGTATGAGGCTTTGTATGGGCGGAGATGTAGGACTCCGATTTGCTGGGATGAAGAAGGAGATAGGCAATTGGTGGGTCCAGAATTGATTCAGACAACAGTTGAAAAGGTTAATTTGGTTAAGCAGCGGCTTAAGGCAGCCCAGGATAGGATGAAGAGTTATGTTGATGCTCACCGAAAGGAGATGGAGTACGAAGTCGGCGACAGGGTGTTCCTTAAGACATCTCCTTGGAAAGGAGTGATGAGATTTGGCAAGAAGGGTAAGTTGAGTCCGAGGTATGTGGGTCCATATGAAATCCTTGAGAGAATTGGACCACTCGCCTATCGGTTGGCGTTACCTCCGGAATTGTCGCAGATTCATGATGTGTTCCATGTGTCTATGTTGAGGAGGTATAGATCGGACCATCGCATGTCATTCAGGTTAGTGAGGTTCAGCTGAGAGATGACTTGAGCTATGAGGAGCTTCCAGTACAGATTTTGGATTCTAAGGAAAAGGTTCTCAGGAATAAGACGGTTCAGTTAGTCAAAGTTCTGTGGATGAATCATTCAGTAGAGGAAGCTACTTGGGAGCCATTGGAGGCCATGCGGGAGAAGTATCCGCATCTCTTCGATGATTCAGGTAAATTTCGAGGACGAAATTTCTTTTAAGAGGGGGAGAAATGTTAGGCCCCGAATTGTTTTTATGATGTCATTAAGTATGATTTGTGGTAATTATGTGATTATGCTTTAATTTGAGTTATTTGGGGGTATTAATGTGGAATCAAGGTTAAATTGTGAGTAAGTGAGGATTAAAATGGGTAAAAGTTTATGAGAGTATTTTGGGAAGTTACTTATGTTGGAATGGATTTGAGCTTATTTAATAGGGGTAAGTTGGTCTTTTCCCATGCCTTAGGTTAAGAGGAGAGAAACGAAGAAGAGGGAAAGAAAGAAAGAAAAAGAAGAAGGAAGCGTCGTCGAGAGGGGGAAGAAGAGAAGAAGAAAGAGTTTGCGATTTCAGTGGTTTCAACGATTTTAAAGCTTCACTCGGTAAGTTTAAGTCCTTTCTATCTTGTTTATGGTTGGATTAAACCTTAGGATCGTATGGATTAAGTAGAATCGGCGGTTTAGGGTTTTGAGTGGGAAAATGGGAAAATCGTTGGGTTAATGATTTTAGGATGGATTGGAAGCTTATAATGAGTTAGAATGGTAGTATAAGTCTTGATCTATGCCTTATATGTGGTAGATTTGAGTTTGGAACGGATTGGAAGTTGGGTTATGCAGAAATCTGGGTTCGGAGTCGAGCTCCAGACCCGCACGTTGCGACGTGCATATGAATAGCGCCGAGACGTGTGAGGATGGGAGCCACGTTGCGACATGTAAATGATTTTACGATTATTTGTCGCGACGTGTGAAGTTTCGTGGACGTCGCGACGTGCGAAAGGAGATGTCGCGACGTGCGGCTTTTGGTTCGCCGCAAGGAGACGTCGTGGCATGCGTGCACGCTGCGGCGAGCGCGATTCGTTCGTCGCGACGAGTGACCTGACGTCGCGGCGAGCCCCTTAGTTATCCGAGAAGTGAGACTTTGATATTTTGGGGCGTTTCTTGGGCTTCAAATGTCTGATTGGGGTGATTTTTGGAGTCGTTGTGATCTAAAGAATAAGGACTATAAGAAGTATAAAAAGGGAAGTTCGGAATTAGCCTTGAAGGGTTCAGAATTTTAGGAGAAGATCGATTATAGATTTTTAATGTTTTATTTCGGCTTTCTAATCTTTGGATATTGCTATGGATAGTAATTGAATGGCAACTTGGTTGATTTAGGAAACCAAGCTGACCCAATTTCGTCGCAAGAAGAAGGACATCAGTAAATCGGATACTCGCGCGATTAGAGGTGGGTAATATACTTATAGTTATTGTGTGATTAAGCAAATTTCTTGCCTATGTATGAATATATGTTATATGCTATGCATGTTAAATGTGATGAATTGAATGATTTTGATTACATAGATTTGATTAAGAATCATGGAAATTGATAAAATTGAATTTCGTTTCTGAGTATGTTATGCCTCGACTTCGGTCATGGCATTTTGGATAAATGTGAAATATGAAAGCATATCATTGATAAAATGATTTTGAGCATGAATCTATGCTTTTGTTTGGGCGAGAGTGGAACCATTTCGTTCGTCACGTGCACGTTGACAAGAGCCTTCTCCCGGCTGCCCGCTTGTGGCCTATGAGCTCCGAATGGACTCATTTCGTTCAGGGTGTAAACTTCAGTTTCTCCCTTTTGTTTCCATTGAACCCTCGAGCCATTGTTATGTGCATTACATATATGAATTTTGCATTATGCATCCTTTGTGAAACCATTTCTGCATTAAAATAAAGTTACTGCCTGTGTAAAGTGTTGATTGACGTGTGAATGCTTATTGCCTGTATAGATATAATATATATATACATTCATATGCTGGGATTTGTGCTAGTTGCTAATGGCTATAACTATATTAGCCACTGAGCTGTGTAGCTCAACCCATTCCTTTCCTCCTCAAAAGTGCGGTCGGGACGATCGTTGACTTTCATGCACGATCGGAAACTTCGATTTAATTAGCACTTTGTATTAAGTTCGTATTTTTGTTGGCCCTCCAAGCATACGTTCATGGAGCATATTTCATGTATTTTGGATTATTAATTTCATTTTGTGTTATCCTACAATTGAGAATATTTGTTGAATTTACTTGAATTGTAATAGTATGAAATCCCTATGATTATAGGGTCTTTAATGCATGGTTGTGTGTTATGGAAATGTATGTATGTATCGAATAATCGATTGTGCCGGAATGTTGGGATCCGGTCCGCGGTTTCGGCGCTCGGCACGGGCGCGACTTGAGGGGCCGCCTCGGGATTCGGGCATCCGGGGCCCGGGCCCAACAAAACGTCGCACAAAGCTATATTGTTTCCACGATGTCTAATTTCCTCGTCGCCTATTCCCTTACGCTTTTACGACGTTTTCTCAAACGTCGACAAATAGCCTACATTTCTTCAACGTTTTTTACAAAACGTCGAAAAAACCATTTCCTTACTCCCCCTTCAACGACATTTGTTGCGACGTTTTCGGAAACGTCAAGAATAACAATGTTTGATGTTTTTTAAACATTTGCGACGTTTTTAAAACGTCGCAAATGAGGTCTTTTTCTTGTAGTGAATTATTAAGTTTATATATTTTTACATAGAACTCAAAATTTTTAATACATTTTGAATTGTTTAGTCATAATTTATGTTAAATTTGTACCAAATTAATATAATAATTGGCAATTAATAATACAGCAAGATATATACTAAATAATAATATTTACTTCTTAATCGATTAAATATATTTTAATATATCATTTAATTAAGTAAATTAATTATTATTATTAATAACTGAATATATTTATTATATTCTGAAAACACTTTATTATATTAAAAGTAACTAGTTAACTATGATTTAAGTATATTTAAATTGCTTACTACGAATTAGAAATTGATAGCTTTGAGTTTTGTTTCTAGGCCAGTAGGTTGGGGTGATGTTATTTTGAAATCTTAGAAACTTCTTGAAGGAGAAAAGGGTTTGCTTTTAACAATTCTCAGTTCTCATGTTCGTGCACATTGACATTGAACTGTTGCTGCTGATAGTAAGTGAGTTAACGGCGGCCTTGCAGATTAAAGATAAGTTACACTTCTTCACACCCGCGATACTTCTTTATGGACAATGATACGAATATCATATCAAATTTAGTAGTGGATTAGATTTTAGTATAGTATTGTACCGATATCAGTTAATATTGGGTATCGTTTGGATAACTTTTTAAATTTATAAAAAATCTCTGAATTTTTTTAAAATTATAAAATAATTCATTATCATATTGTACTATTGTACAATTTTAGTTTATATATATCTTTATTATATTCTAATTCTATATATAATAATTATTTAAATATAGTAATTTATTATAAAGTAATGATTCAAAATTTTGAATTTTGAATTATTTTCTATTTTATTAAAAATTTGAATTATTTTTAGAATTGTTATTTTTACATTCCATTTCATTTTACATTTAATTATACATAATCATAATTTTAATTTAATATATAAAATTAATTTAATAAATATAATTAAATTTAAATATATTTTAAAATATATAAATTTCAATAAATATTGATTTAATAATTATAAATATATAAAATAAATATTAGTTTATAAATAATAATTTTAAATTATTTATTAAAAAATAAATATTCTTATTAATACTTTATTACTAAATATTATATAAAATATTAAAATTTTAAATAAAATAATTTATAGTAATAAAATAAAATAATTTATTTTTAAGTTTTATTTAATTTATAATTATTATTAGTAATAAAAATATTTACTATTATTTTAAAATTTTGCAAAAAAAAAGTTTCCAAATTTTTTAAGACTTTTGATACTAGCCGATATTTAATCAATGTTTTGAATACTAATAATACCTGTCGATACGGGGCCGATATTGACCGATATTTAAATCCAACATCACCAATCTCGATATTATACTAATTTTAGTACAACACGATTCGGTATTTATTATTGTATATCATCTTCACCGCCAGTATCGCACCGTCCTTTTATCTCGTTCTTTTACTTGCTTTATTTACTGGCACTTCAATTATTTGGTTTCTGCTTCCCTGCGAGGGCGCAAATTGGAACCACTTGATATTAAAGTCTTACCTGCAGTCAAAACCAGCGCCGTCATTCAGCAGTATCCGAAAGAGGCTGTCGCAAAAATCCTCTCTAATGCTAAGGATTTTTTAGCCCCTCTTTAACTTATTAATTTTATTTATGTGTATTAGGTCGCCGTTTTATGTTGCTATGACATTTATATCCTTCAAGGCAGAATTCAAATGGAGGTATAACAATAGGTAAGGAAACAATTGGATAATAAATATATGCTCACCTTCAATTTCATTATGAAAACACAGAATTAATTAACTTTATAAATAGAATGTGTGAAATTATCTTATAAATTTAAAAGATACAATCTATCAATCAAATTTTTTGCATAGAAATACTCTTAAATCAAATATTTTATTTTCATTACATTTAAAATATAATAAAATTCTAACATTTCAATAATTAAAAATATTTAAAAAATTAATTTAATATCTATTTTAAAAATTCAAAACAAATAAGAATTGAAACTTTTTATTATATTTGATAAATTAGGAAACATTCATTATTCTCTTAATTATAATAATTTTGAAATTTGACACATATAAAATATATAAAATAGAAAGGACAAAGAAGTGAGAATCATTCAAAAGATTCAGGTTAACAATATTTAATTATTTACTTAATTTTATTGATAGAATATCAAACTATATTTACTTAATTCAGTCTAATATTCTCATTTTAGTTTACTATATTATTTATGTGAATATATTCTTATATTAATTTACGTGTATATATATTGTTATTGTTTTAGAATTATTCTTATATTTTAATTAATAAACTCATTTATAGTGGAGAAGACAAATGAAAAATAGAAGAGTATGGAAAGCAAACGTCAATTAACTTCGAAAGAGTAACGAGAAGTAGTACAACATGAGTAGCTGGGAAATAGACAAAGTTGTAACATGTCTCTTTCTTAATACTCTCTTGTTCTTGATTTTATTTGGTAAATTGCCCAAGTTGTAGCCTTGAAAAGTGAATAATAATTAAAATATTTTATTTTAATGAATTTAAAGTATTTCTAAAAATAATTACATTAGATATAAAATTAATTTAAATTAATCAGTCAAATTAGTTTGTTTGAATTACTTAAAATTTTAAGATAATAATACCACTATTTTATTTATATAAAATTATTATTTTATATATCACAGCAATATAACATAACATCATCAAATACATTTCGCTTTCTTTTTAGTGTCGTAAATATTAAAATACGAAGATTATTGAATCAAACATTCTTCTTGTTTGTAAAATGCATTGTATATATTCTTATACATACTTAGAAGTATAAAAATAACGTCTTTTTTTTAGCTTATCCAACCTATAAAAGAAACCAAACAACATATGATATCAGTTCTTTTCATTCACATTCTTTCCCCATTTCAATTTGTAGCATTTCAACAAAACTTCTTGTTTTCATTACGATAGTATTGCAAAAGATCAAAGCGAAATTGAGAATTTACATCAAAAATCTGCTCTATCTATTTGAGATTAAATCTCATTCTTAAGATAAAAGGTCAAAACAAATTTCCAATCTAAGTTTTCCAAATTATTTTTGTCTAATTAAACAAAAGTTCACGCGGACTCTCTGGCTTATCATGATACAAATATGAAACATCAATAGATATCATTGAGACTTGGTGAATTCTTCCCTTAACCAGAAATGATCACAAGAACTTACTCATTAGAATAGTTGAGTTCAAAAATAACCATTTATCATCCTAAGAAGTCTCCAAATGATAACATCTAAGCAAATGTTAATGTTTGAACTTTGAAGATGGAAGATTGCGTTACAATCTCAGACATTTCCATCAAAACTCCATCTGCATCACTTTTCCTACATTTCCAGATCTCGCAAGGGAGAGCTTAATCAATTGAGGTGTCTGCAAAAGAACCAAAAAATATTAAGACAATTATACCACATCTACATTAAAAAATGGAAACGTTGGTTTTGTTTTCTACTATAATCAATCATTTCGGAAAAAAAAATGAACATATTGTAAGGACTTCCTTTTTCAGTTATACACTGAAGCAAAATTAGGGGTGTACCAGAGAGACTTCAATTTAGAAGTTCAGCCCAATAACAAAGGAGGTGCAACACTCGGTTTCTAGTTCAATTTATGATAAAAATGCAGTTTGAGAAAGCTTTAAAAATATAAACAATATTATAAAGCAACTTACCTGAGTGGCTTTTCCTTGAAGAAATAGACCTTGGCGTAAGAGCAATCATCATCAAAGGGATTATAAAAAACTTGGCTTTTATACGTTTTCACAACTCCACAAGAATCTATGGCCTTAAATGTTACATAATACATAACGCCACAAGACTATGCAGAATATGCTTTGACGATGCGTTCAAGTTTCAAGTTTATACCCTTAAATGTTACATAATACATAACGCCACAAGACTATGCAGAATATGCTTTGACGATGCGTTCAAGTTTCAAGTTTATACCCTGCAAAACAGAATTGAAATGGAGGTATAACAATAGGTAAGGAAACAATTAACTTTTGCAAAATGACCTGAATAATTATCATCAAACCTTTTCTGCATTTTCTAAACCAATAGCATAATGAGTACATCCTGGCACCAATACTTTGTCGCAGCCTGTTAAGTTATCAACATCTAGATAACCTATACCACCAATAAAAGGTGCATGTTCACAAAACTCATCCACAGATCCCTAAAACAAAATAAAAACATTAAACATCTACCATTGTAATCACTAAGAACATAATTTTACTATTAGAAATTATTAATTAAATAAATATACAAATAAGTTTTGTCACTTTCATTGACTTTGTTTGGCATGACACCAGATCCCGATATTGTTGATTCTCGCTAAAATCTCTCTCACCATCTTTCCCAGCCTCATTATCTTCCCCACTATCATCGAATACCATTGCTTGATAGACCTTGTCCTTTGTTTCATGTAGGTTCTTGTCATCGAAACCGTGAACTTATTAGACAATGGTTCACCAATTATGCTGTGGACAAGTCTTTTGATCCATCAAATTTGCTGCATTTTGAAACCATTGGTAGAGAATAGTCAATTCCCCTTGATTGTGTTGTAACAAAAGATGACAATATAATGACAAAAATTAAAAACATTTAATGAGAATCATGCAATATACAAAAGGAAAGTAAAATGACTTCTAATAAATCAAGCATTAAACTGGACATGAAAAATAGCTGGTAAACAATTTAAGAACGTTGAGATAATAAACAACTATAAGCATATGAAACTGATTTAGTAAACAGAGACTCACTTGAGTGGCTTTTTCCTAAATTCAACAACCTTAACCTCGTAAGGGATGAAGTAGGCATCATAATAAACAATGGTTTGATAAGTTTTTGCAATTCCACAAGAATCTATAGCATCAAATGTTACATAATATCCTATAGCACGATCACCACGACGGGAATTTGCTTTGATAATGCGGTCAAATTTCAAATTTGTCCCCTGCAGAACCAAATCAAATTAAAATAAACTTACAAGCAACAGTACTTTGTAAATTAAAAATAAATAATTCATCATCATCCGACCTTTTCTCTGTTTTCTTCCGAAATAGCATAGTGAGTGCATCCTGGGACCAATACTCCGTCTAAACTATTTAAGTTAGCCATATCCAGAGGAATTATGCCACAACCAATACAAGGGGGGTAGGGGTCAAATGCTTCCACGTCATAACCCTAAAACAAATAACAGTTAATTACTAATAAAATTACAACAGAGGCTAGCAAATCAATGTTCTTAAATACTTAACACCGCTTTCCTCGATTTGTTTCTCATAGCTTAACCACTTTTCATACCGCCCACTTTTGGTGAAACCCTTTTTCTCATATTCCTCTTCGCTATCCTCGAACACTTCCATCACCGTGTCGTCCTCCTCCGTCTCCGATGGTTTATTAAACTTATCGCTCGCAGATTCAACATAGCTTTCGTCAATCTTCACCTTCTTCAGCGGAGGTTTCTTGAACGATGATTGCAATGTGACATCGGTTTCTGATTCTCCTCCAAATAATGGTCTTCGCTACGGTCTCCGTCCTCCTCCATAGTTGTCGTGTCCTTCGGTTCGTATGACCGCAACACCTCCATCTCCGGCTGGTTCATCCGCAACTTTGATCGTAATTGATCAAGAAAAGAACGAGAATTTACTGAATACTCTTTTGATTTTAAAAGTTTAATCTTCGATTTTAAAAGCTTAATATTCACCGTTAATTTGGGCTATAAAATTTCAGCCCAAATATATATATATATACATATATATACATATATATATATATACCGGTAGGATACACCACGCTTTTAAATGGCTATCAGCCTAAACTTATAGAACTTGATCCGAGCTTTCTTTTTAATCATTGATTAATTAATAATTAATATATTGTTACTTAGTATTAATTAATGATGATATATTTAACACCAATCAAAAATTAGTTTTATTTTAAAATATAATTAATTAATTAGGTATTTTAGTTTAATTGTTAAATTTTAAATTTTAATTAATTAATTAATTTACATTCATTCTTAGTCAATGGGATGTTATTCCACTTTTGTTTAATCATTGGTTAATTAATAATTAATATATTAGCAATCAATATTAATTAATTATGATATATTTAATATAAAACAAAATTAACAAGAATGGAAAAATTATACTTTAAAATATAATTAATTAATTAACTAAATAGTTAATTTCAGTTTGCTCTATAGAAAATAAAATAAAATATATTTATTTATTTATTAAGTCATTATTATTTTAAAATGATTATTTATGGTTATAATTGATATAATTAATAGATTAATTAAAATTTACTAACCTGCATTCTTCTTTTCTTTTCTTATTATTGTTATTATTATCATTAATTATTATTATTATTATTATTATTATTATTATTATTATATAAATTTAATTTTCTTCTTTGTTGTTACGGAAGAATAATTTGTTCGTAGTAATGGCTACTAGTGGCTAGCAGTGAACAATCAGAAAGAATGCTAACGCTTTTAACAACTCGGAAAACTCTCTGCCTCAAGGTATTTACATTAGAATGATATGAATGTGAGAAAAGATGGCAATGGAAATTCATGTAGTGAACATATGAGACTAAAATAGTCGTTGCTCACTACAACTCATATATGGACCAACCAAGTTGTGTCATGACCCCAGAACAATACCCTCACGGGCAATGTTGGTCACTTTGAGCACAACAGGCGCTTAAAGGACAAAATTTTGATCGACGTAAGTGTTCCCAACTACTCAATTCTCGATTATCGGACATTGGTAGTGTGAGCTCACGTGACTTCTCATATATAGTCCAAGTTTTAGAAGAAGGGTCCGTGCTCACAATGGGAAACCATGAAGAAAAATGAGTATGTGTATAACCAATTATCAAGCATAAAAGAAATATAGAGCACAAAAGGTACAAGTAACAACAATAATGTACCAATGGATCCAATGACCCAATTATACAAATCACCATATGCATCAAATAGATCGTGAGAGGTCATAATTGCGCTTTGCATATTGCACTTCTTGGATTTTTCAAGAACTTCACAATTATTGTTTGTCAATTAGTTCAAAGCAATACGAAGGACTAATGAAAGAAAAACCACTATATGATAATTGATACAAGAAAATCATTGGAAACGGAACAAAAAGACAGAGAATGTTTGGATCTATGTAGAGCCTAACATATCCACGAAGTAATAGCCAGGATACTTACCACGTTAAAACAATCATTACTACATCTAATTAGGAACGTATATGGGAATCTACAAAAGGAGAAGACAACCAAAGGCATAACTTGTTATGAATTGCAAAAATGAACCCAAATTTTGATAAGACCCAGAATCTAGAAAGAAGAAAAGAAAGAAAATTGAAGAGATTAACACAACAATCTAAGAATATGAGTATAGAAAAACACAAGCACACGTGAAAACGAAGAAAAAGAGAAGAGCAGCAACATACCAACAATAGAAAGGCTAGAGAGTGTAGTCGGGCAGCAATTGGTGGAATCAATTTCTTCATGGATTAAATGAACAAGTGAGTTGCGATGCGAACCAAGATAATGAAGACAAACTATAACATGCCAACATTAAGATTGAGATTTCAAGCTTCACAAGTGTGGTAATCGGAAGGCAAGATACTAATAACGATTAATTATGTCGAATTGGCCTAACGACACATCACAAGATTCTCATCACACATTGACTTCTATAATTCTCAATAAAATAGCGAACATGCATCCAACAAAATCAAAAGAAACAAATATCAAGATGTTTTTAGTAAGTAGGTGGATACACAAAAACTTATGAAGTTCCATGGACCAGCACAAAAGCTTGAAATAAATGAAACCAAAAACAAGAGAAAGAAAATGGAACTAAAGAGGATAGAGTAAGAATGTTCATCGAGAAACTCGCCAAAGATGCTAAGCATTTACCTCAACAGTTGGAAGTTGGAGCCATACGAGAAATGCAAACTTCAGCGTGATAATACATGGGAACCCCAGACAAAACAAAATAATATCGAGGAACAACCTTATAAAATAATCAATGAGATATAGAAAACATATAAACTTATCAACGTGAACACCCATCCAGTTTGGTATGCAGATCTCTCGTAATTCTATGTTACAAACATCAAAATTTTGTCCTTTGCAACTAAATGGGTTAGTATGAAGCTTAGAGACTTAAAGAGCAACACTTTAGAACCGTACCAAGAAAGCAGTTTGTCTGTGAAGACTTCTACAAGGCTAAAGGATCCATATGCTGCAAATACGGAGAAAAGAATTGTGAATAATAATTCCAAGTATCAAATGAGCACATTCTCAGACCAAAGAAGAAGAATAGGGAGGGATGGAGGGATCGAGAATGGAGATTTGAAAGGTTACTGTTGAGACTAGGTTCCAGCAAAAGTATAGTAAGAAGAAGGGAGATCCGAAAGGTAACAAAACAGGAAATATGAGAGACATGTGAGGGTAAAATGGGGAGCAAGTGGTTGAGAGTTAGTTAGTGAGAAAGAATATATTGCTGGGAGAATAGAATGTTTGTCATTCAGTTATGATATAATAATTGTTGTTTGTACGGAGGTTTAGCTAGCCCTCGAAGCCTAGCTAGGGAATATCACATTTCAGTATTCTTCTCAGTATTATTTTCTCCTATGTTTCCGTGTGATTGCTGTGATTGTGTGTGCTCTGCTGTGGTATTGTGGTGATCCTTAGTGCAGGTTGCTGTAGTTTGGTGGATATTCACTGTTAGAGCTGGTGAACTCTAACAATTGGTATCAGAGCGAGGTTTCAGTTGGGCATGGTTAATACGAGGATGGAAGCAAGAATTGATAATGTGGAAAAAGAGATGATACGGATAGTCGAAGACATTGCCGGAGTGGAGGCGAAGTTTGATAAGATGGCAGGCGACATCTCATCCATCTTTGAAATTTTAAGACGAACAGAAAATAAGGGGAAGGCAAAGGAAGATGTTGGGGAAGTAGGGGAAGGTTCGGAGCAAAAATTTGAGGGTGAAGCATCGGTTCAAACGGAACCGCTAAGGGGAGATAGGAGTATCCGGAAACTGGACATTCCTCTGTTTTATGGAGAGGATCCATTTGGATGGGTGTTTCGAGTGGAACGTTACTTCGAGTTGAATGGAGTTCCATGTGACCGGTGGCTACCAGCAGTCGCGGTGTGCATGGAAGGAGAAGCTTTGAGCTGGCATCAATGGCGGCAGAACTGGTCACCACTATCGGACTGGTCTTCTTTTAAAAGAGCTGTGATTCGGCGGTTCGGTAGTGCTACAGTGGGAAATCCGTTGGCGGAACTATTGAAGATCCAGCAAACAGGGACGGTGGCTGAATTTAATCAGCGTTTTGAGGTGGTGTCTTCGATGATAAGAGAAGTCTCGGTGGACAGCAGCGTACATGAATGGGCTGAGAGATGATATCAGGGCTGAAGTACAGATGGCACAACCGGAGTCGCTGGTACAACTAATGGAGATGGCCCAGCTGACGGAGAGTAGAAATTGGGCTCTGTGGGATCAGCCCTTCCGCAGCAATAAAATACCTAGACTGCCGGGTGGGTCGGGTATAACGGGTTCTAATATATGGGGCACGAAATCTACCTCATCTGTTATCCCTAATTCGCAAAATACGTCTGGGACTTTCAATCGGAGGGTCAGTGAAGAGGGGAAAGCCCCGGCGTCGACGGTGAGCGTCAACTCCAGAAATGTGCCGGCACCAGGATGATCGCCGGAAAAGTGGGGAGGTAACCTCAGTACTGAAGGTCGTCGGAGTTTCCGCAGAGAGCAAACTTTCCCGTTCAAACGGTTAACTGCCGATGAGTTACAGAGAAAACGGCAGCAAGGACTCTGTTATCGCTGTGACGGCAAGTACACTATTGGGCACGTATGTGGGGAAAAACAGTTTCATATCCTCCTAGCCGATGAAGAACAGCCAGCGGAATTACAGGAAGAAGAGGACGAGTTGATTAACCAAATGATGTGCCTACAACCTTACATACCTGAAGACGTAGCTCAGCCCTTACCAGAGCTGGAGCTGTCGGTTGCTTCTCTTAAGGGTATAGTGGGACCGCAAACTCTCAAGCTCAGGGGGGTGATCTGCGGAAGAGAAGTTATAATTCTGGTCGACAGTGGCGCATCGCATAATTTCATCAGACGAAAGTTAGCAGAGGACTTGAAAATGGAGGTGAGTGTTACGAAACCTTTCAGGGTTAGGTTGGGGAATGATTGTCGGGTACAGAGTGCTGGTATTTGTAAAGGGATAGAGCTCCATATACAGGGGCTGCTGTTGAAACAGGATTTCTTTCCTTTTGATATGCAAAGTGTTGATGTCATCCTTGGGGTGGCATGGCTGGAGACGTTAGGAGATACTCTGCTCAATTGGAAAAAGCAGATAATGAAGTTTAATCATGGGGGAAAAACGATCAAACTGTATGGAGAGATGGGTTCTACGGCTACTGTGACTTCCCTCAAAACTGCGGTCAAATTATTACAGCATGGAGCTGAGGGATTCTTGCTGGAATATGGCGGGCAGGGAAAACTGGAGGAAGAAAGGGTAGAAGTGGAAAGGGAGATACTCAATTTGGATAAGATACAGAGTTACAGCACTGCAGATGCGCAAGTTGGGGATGAAATCCAAAAGCTATTGTTGAAGTTTAGAAAGGTATTTGAACCAGCTTGCAAGTTACCCCCAAATAGGGCCACTGACCATGTTATACAGTTAGAACCGGGGTCTAAACCTCCCAATGTTAGACCTTACAGGTATCCTTATTACCAGAAGAATGAAATCGAGAAGTTGGTAAAGGATATGTTGGAATCAGGGATCATCCGACCAAGTACTAGTCCTTACTCTAGTCCAGTGCTGTTAGTAAGGAAGAAGGATGGTGGATGGAGATTGTGTGTGGATTACAGGGCTTTGAACAAGTTGACCATACCAGATAAGTACCCCATTCCATGCATCGATGAGATTTTTGATGAATTAGGGGGATCTAAGATTTTTTCTAAGATCGATTTGAAGTCGGGATATCATCAAATCAGAGTGAAGGAGGAAGATATAGCCAAGACAGCATTCAGAACTCATGAGGGGCACTATGAGTTCATGGTAATGCCTTTCGGACTCATGAATGCTCCTTCCACTTTTCAGTCTCTTATGCATGACATATTTAGACCTCATCTTAGAAAATTTATACTAGTTTTCTTCGATGACATACTGATTTATAGTGGAAGTTTGGAAGATCATTTGAAACATCTTCAAATAGTGCTTCAGCTACTTAGTGAATATCAGTTGGTAGCCAACTTGAAAAAGTGCAATTTTGGGCAGAACAGATTGGAGTACCTGGGTCATTTTATTTCTGCAGAAGGAGTATCAGTAGATCCCAGTAAAATTGCTGCCATTGTCAATTGGCCTATCCCAAGAGATGTTAAAGCACTAAGAGGTTTCTTGGGATTATCCGGCTACTACAGAAGATTTGTTAAGGGTTATGGGGGTATAGCCAAGCCACTCACTAATCTGTTATGCAAAGATAAATTTCAGTGGGATGACTCGGCACAAAAGGCTTTTGAGACTCTCAAGCAACTGTTGACTGAGACACCTGTGCTGGCAATGCCAGATTTTTCCAAACCCTTTGTAGTGGAGACAGATGCATCGGGAGTAGGTATGGGAGCAGTGTTAATGCAAGAGGGTCGACCAGTGGCTTATTTAAGCCAAGGATTCTCAGTTAGAAATCAGCTGAAACCTGTCTATGAAAGGGAATTGATGGCAATTGTGTGGGCAGTACAAAAATGGAGACACTATTTGATGGGGAGACATTTCACCATAAGGACAGATCAGAGAAGTTTACATTTCTTGACTGATCAGAAATTGCTGGGTGAGGAGCAGCAAAAATGGGTTACTAAGTTGTTAGGTTTCAAATTTGATATAACCTACAAACCAGGAGCAGAAAACCGTGCAGCAGATGCCTTGTCAAGAAAGGCTGAAACTGAATATAGGGGTTTGAGTATAGGATTTCATAATGAGTTGCAGCAGTTAGAAGACATGGTGCAGCAAGACCCTAAGTTACGAAGTATTATACAGGATCTGCTGTTACAACCGGATAGTCACTTTCCTTATAAGCTGGTGGGATCGAGGCTCTTCTATGAAAACAGACTGGTATTGCCAGCTGAGGGCCCTCACTTATCGAAGTTGATCAGTGAGTTTCATTCAACTCCAATGGGTGGGCATTCTGGGTACTTCAGGACTTATAAGAGGTTAGCAAATGTTGTATATTGGCAGGGAATGAAAGCTGATGTAAAACAATTTGTCATGAGCTGTGAGGTGTGCCAGAAGAACAAATATTCTGCCTTGAAACCTGCTGGCCTCCTTCAACCTCTACCCGTCCCTACTCAGGTATGGGAAGAAGTATCTATGGATTTCATAAGTGGTTTACCTAAAGCTTTAGGAGTAGACACTATATTTGTTATTGTGGATCGTTTGACCAAATTCAGCCACTTCCTAGCTTTAAAACATCCCTACACTGCTAAACAAGTGGCTGCGCTCTTTATTAAGGAAGTAGTGAGACCTCATGGCTTCCCTAGGGTAATTGTGTCAGATAGGGACAGGTTGTTTATGAGCATCTTTTGGCAAGAAATATTCAAGCATTCGGGCACCACTCTCCACATGAGTTCAGCATATCATCCACAGACGGACGGCCAAACGGAGGTAGTAAACCGTTGCTTGGAAACTTATTTACGGTGTTTTGTCAGTAATCATCCTAAGGAGTGGCCTAGGTGGTTGAGTTGGGCCGAATATTGGTTTAACACTACTTACAGTAGTGCAATTGGTATGACTCCATTCAAAGCACTTTATGGCCGGGAACCACCTACTCTCTTCAAGTATACTGATGAGGGGTCTTTAGTGGAGGATATCAACCAACAGTTAATGTTCAGAAATCAGATTTTGGAAGAACTCAAGTCTAATATGCTGAATGCACAGCAGCAGATGAAGAAGTATGCAGATTCCAAAAGAAGGCCCCTGACTTTCGAGGTTGGTGATCTAGTTTATTTAAAATTGCAGCCTTACAGGTTTAAATCTTTGGTTGTCAGGAGCAATGAAAAGTTGAGCCCAAGGTATTATGGACCTTATCCGATTACTGCTAAAATTGGAGAAGCAGCTTATCAAGTGCAACTACCTACTACTGCCAAAATCCATGACATTTTTCATGTATCCCAACTTAAGAGAGCTATTGCTCCTGTGATGCATTCTCAGCCCCTACCTTCTTTTCTGGAGGAAGACATGCAGCTGAAAGTGGAGCCAGCTACCTTAGTGGGTGTCCGCAGAAGAATCAATGGAGAATTGGAAGTTCTAATCCGATGGAAAGATCTACCAGATTTTGAAGCCACTTGGGAAAAGTTTGATTTCATAAATAATCAATTTCCTTCCTTCTACCTTGAGGACAAGGTAAGTTCTTTTGGGGGGGGTATTGTTGAGACTAGGTTCCAGCAAAAGTATAGTAAGAAGAAGGGAGATCCGAAAGGTAACAAAACAGGAAATATGAGAGACATGTGAGGGTAAAATGGGGAGCAAGTGGTTGAGAGTTAGTTAGTGAGAAAGAATATATTGCTGGGAGAATAGAATGTTTGTCATTCAGTTATGATATAATAATTGTTGTTTGTATGCGGAGGTTTAGCTAGCCCTCGCTTCCTAGCTAGGAATATCACATTTCAATATTCTTCTCGGATTATTTTCTCCTATGTTTCCGTGTGATTCTTGTGATTGTGTGTGCTCACTGCTGTGGTATTGTGGTGATCCTTAGTGCAGGTTGCTGTAGTTTGGTGGATATTCACTGTTAGAGCTGGTGAACTCTAACAGTTACACGTAAAGTTCATGATATTAAACTCTGGAACACGAAATACTAACCAGCCCAATACATCACCACTTTTGTTTATCATTTTCACCTTCTCTCAATTGCCTTGAACGTAGAGTACACAGGTAAAACAATCCCAACAGAAAGCATTTGCATTAACAAACAGAGACCCAATTCGGTTTCCAATCACATAGCATTAATAGTGACAGAACATCAAGTTAGACACCAAGAGTGAATAAGAAAACCAAAATGGTAACAGAGAGCTCTTGAAACATCAACAAGATGCTAAACCACGCTCGAGCCATAACAGATTCAACACAAGTTTAAACAAACATAGCAAATTGTACTTGAAACTTAAGCACGAGATTGTAGATAAAAGAACAGTCTTACTCACCAAGCGGTGCAAGAACAACGTTAGAAACAACTCGGCAAAGAAGCAACCACAACCCAACCTGCATTCCCCATAAACCATTTTAAGAAACACCATTTTTCTCTCGAAAGTTTAATAAGAATCATAAAACATAAACTTTTAATTCACAAACGGCTTCAGTAACATAATTGGAAGCAAAAATTTTATCCATTTTATAACCAAATACAAGTTTAAGGAATAGAATAAGAATATGTTAAAAATAGAATAGCTATTTTGTTTAATCAAACAGCCGTCGGTTCATTTATACATTTTTATATGCCAAAACATATAGAAAATGTATATGTTTTGTTTTGTTAAATGTAAATTCAGTGGTTTACTTTTGTTTTTGTTTTGTTTTGCCACGTGGGTATTAAGAGGCTATACAAATAAAACTCAACAAATTGTACAGTCAAGGTCTTTACGTCAATCTAACATTATTTGTTTTAACTAGGTTTTCATCAATATAGCCTCCGAATTGATGAGAAGAAAACTAAAACCTTAAATTTGTTTTTGGTATCAATTAAAGTGTTTGATGAACATCGACAATGTTTGAGAAGAAACAAGAGGCTATGACATAGGAGAAAAGCTTTGTCACCCAATGTAACATGATTATCAATTTGGGCAGAACTTCCGAAGATATTTCAGTAAATAAAAGAAAGGATTTATAGGCTGCTTAATACACACGAAATGGCAGCAATAGAATCGAGTATAAATTAATTAGAGGTTGAATCACCAGTACTCGATCCATCGGACAAATAAGCTCCATAGCCGCCAATGCGAAGCTACAACTAATCCGTATCACCTTGCCTATCTGTGAAATTGCGAAGATTCCACCCGATTCTCCTTGAAATCTCATCTTGAGGTTCAAGTTTTTGGATTCGCACCATTTTCATTGCATTCAAGAAGCTTGCACTCGGGCTTATGGCCTATAGTTACGTGGGAAAATATCTGCTGAGAATCGACCATTCAAAGAAAGTGATGAAAACTCAAATGATATTTAATACTAGAGATTGGTTGTAATTCAAATGTCCCCGCTACATAAAATCGAAATAAATTTAAAACACGAAACCATAAAAGAAGAAAGTATGTTCAAAATGATTCATCAAACAACGCAAAATGAATGAAAACCATTAGTTGTAAGGTTTGACTTGGTCGATTCTCCGTCACCTTAAGTAATTTCTCAACCGGTATCTTTTCTAGCTAAAGAGAACAACAAGAACAAGTTCTCCATTGAATCATAACAAGAAAGCAGTGTAAAACTTCTTGGCGTGTAAAATCTCAAGAATTATTTTCCTATCCAAGAGCTTCACGTTGTCGTTCCAAAGATTCACGGGCTGCCTTTTCCCTTTCAGTGTATAATAGTATATTCCATATCTATACCGTGTTCCTACATAATTTCCTGTCACGAGTCAATAAAAGCAAAGGATAATCATAATAAGAAGGAAGATCCTAATATAATCGCACAAACTTGTGTTACCATAACCACACTTTGGAAGTCCTATCAAATTCTAAATCTGGTATGCCAAGCTCTTTGCTTCATATGTGAATGAAAAATTCAAGCGTGTTGTGAATTAAAATGAAAGATTTGAAAAGAGAACTATGTAATTAATCGCCAAGATGTGTGCATGAATTCAACAAACACTTCAAAATCCTACATGCTATCGGCCTTTATATGGGACCATTTTATTCAATAAAGAATCACAACCGCAAAACAAATGTATTATAATGACAAGAATTGCCGCTGCAAAAAACAAAAATTGCAACATTGAACGGTCTCATCCTAATGCACAAGAATTGCAGAGGAAGTATTCATTTATTGACTAAATTTCAGACTCCAAATGCAAATGAATTTCCCAACAATTACTTGGAATTGTCGAGTAATAACAACTCCATTCATAAAAATATTACAGAGAAATGTTATATTAGAAGAGAATTGCTGATCTTAACCCCATTTCCTCATAAAAACTTGCAACTAAGACCAATCACCATTTTGAGTGAGCACTCTCCTGGATAACTGACATCAAGAAAGAAGCAACATATAGAAACTCTAAAATTAAAAGAAAATGGGAAGTTAATAAATCATTCTATCATAACTATATCCAACGAGAACTGGATGTCCCGATCGATAATCTAACAAAAGCAAATACAAAGAATAAAGCCCCATTGAAGTAGAAATGTAAAGACAAGTTTAAAGGCAATCAAAATTAGGAAGAAAGGAAAAGACAACAAAAGATGCATAAAGAGATTAAGCAAGTGCATTAACCTCGGGACTTTGTAGCACAGATCGATCAACACGCCCACAGGAGTGAAATCCAAAGCGAATCTTACAAAATGGCTGCAAAACCATACCCGAAAATTTATACTTCCTAGTCTTAAAATTCATAGATCAAGATTATTTCTAGAATTTTTTGCCATGAGCTCCAAGAGCGCCCTTTTAATAGTTACTTATAAGACGAGAAAAGAAGTAGAAGACCAATCTAGAGAAGTTTTAGAACTTGGAGAAAAGCACAGATTGTTTTGTTTGAGCACAAAAATCTCATGCCTGTAAGGTAAACTAAAATCAAGTTTTTCATGAAAAGGTGAAACCACAAAATTCTTATAACAAAGTTGAAACAATTTTGCAGCCAACCCACTAGAACACATCAACCACATTTGCAAGAAGTTTCTACTAAGAGCTACCGAACACTTATAAATTAGACTCCCCACTCCCGGTGGTAGAAGAATTAAGCGGGTCCGACTTATACATAGCCTACTATAATTCATCCGATGACTAAAATCTTACACTAATCATGTCAAGCAATCATGATCACGTTTCATTGGGACTAGCAGCGTTAGAATTATATAAATACAAAACAAAGAAGAAGAATATGGCACCGGTTCGGACAAAACAGATAATTAATCGACTAAAAAATCGATAGTCATATACCAAGCATTTATCAAGAAGAAACAAAATCGATCGCCAAAGTTTACAATCCTCAAAATTAAGTCTCACAACAATAATCATATAAACCTCGAACAAAATTATCCAAAACCCGAAAGAAAAGTCCAACACACTCCAATCGTAACAAAATTAAGAGAGACCAAGCCGGTTTCAAGAAACCCACCATCGATTCAAGTTAGTAGGATCATGTCTAGCCCGAGAAAACATCAAGGTAGTCTCAAGCTGCACTCTCTAGATCATATCTGTAGTCTAACCACCTCGCTATGTTACGAAGAATAGGCGCAAGATGGAAGAAGTGAAGCGGAAGCAAAATCAAAAGAACGAGGTGCATCGGCTTGGCTTAGGAAAGCCGATGTGTTTGATATAATTCACGCTCACGCTTTAACTATGGAATTGTTGTATCATGTCCCTCTTGTTTTTGATTTTGTTTGGCAAAATGGAGTTGTAGTCTTGAACGTGAATAACAATTAAAATATTTTATTTTAAATTAATTTAAATAATTTTTAAAATTAAATTAATTAAATTTATATAATTTATATAAAAATTATTGTTTTATATGTTACGATCGTGCTAATACTAGTAATTAATTAATATTTCTGTATACCCAATTAATTTACTAAAGTTATATCACTTTTTATTAGGCCTATAATTGAGATAGAAATCTATGTACTTATATTTATACACATGGCCCATAAAATTCTAACAATCTCCTCCTTAGACTACGTGTATTTCCGGATAATATACATAGAAAAAACCTAAATGCACACAAACTTGCTATCTCATTCCCGAAATACCAAACCAATTTGGTCCATCAATTGTACTAGTGTAAGATCAAAGCGGCTTTTGTCATCTAATTTTGTGACTAAACCGAACAATTGTCACAATACTAGCAGAATCAATGACATAGATTAAGTATGGATGCGTAGCATGAAAATTACATGTGATGTGATCATAACCATGTCTGTTTCTAACTTGTCCAAAATTTGTAACTCAAAGAGCCTCAAAACATTTTATAACCTTATGCAATACTGCAATAGAAAGCAAATTCTATATGTTTTGAATTTTCAGATAAACATGAAATTCCTTAGATTTTATAAATTAAAGTCTGTACAGAAAGATAACTTTAGACCTTAGAAACTTAAATCTTAAAACATAAAATTTAGATGTCAAAGAACATACATAGAAGTAAAAGATTAACTCCCACTAAAGTGACATGTCTGACGGACCTACTACACTCATATTGCCCACATGTACATGAAACAGTGAAAGTGGCAACCCTTTGTTGAGTGGGTCTACAATATTAGAGTTTGTACCAATATGTTCTATAGGCACTTGAAGATTCTGAACCATTTCTTTAACAACCAAATACTTGATGTCGATATGCTTTGATTTTGATGAATTCCGGCTATTATTTGAATATAGTACAGTGGCTTGATTATCACAATAAATCTTTAGTGGTCTTTTTATATCATCAACCATTTGTAGCTCAGTGATTAAGTTTTGCAACCATATTCCATGACACGATGCTTCATAGCAAGCTATATATTCTGCCTTTATAGTAGAAGAAGATACAAGTTTTTATTTTTCACTTTTCCATGAAACAACTCCTTCACCCATCGTGAAAACATAACCTGAAGTGAATCTTCTACTATCTAAGCATCAAGCGTGATTAGAGTCGGTATATCCAACAATTTATAATCGCTCTGACCTTCTGTATGTGAGCATATAGTCCTTTGTTATCTGTAAATATCTCATAACCCGTTTTGCTGCTTTCCAATGATCCATTTCCTGGGTTACTTAAATATTTAACTAACATTCTCGTTATGAATGTTGTATCCGGATGCGTACATACTTGTGCATACATGAGGCTCCCTACAACCGAAGCATAAGGGATTTTATCCATCTCAGCTTTTTGTATGTCTAATTTAGGACATTGGAGCAAACTAAACTTATCACCCTTTGAAACAGGAGTGTCTCCCAGTGCACAATTCTGCATGCCATATCGACTTAGCACTTTATTAATATAGGACTTTTGAGATAGACCAAGTATACCTTCTTTACGATCCCGATGGATCTGTATACCCATGACAAAAGATGCATCACCAAGATCTTTCATTTCAAAATTCTTTGAGAGAAATGTCTTGGTTTCATGCAATAAACCTATATCGCTGCTTGCTAGTAGAATATCATCTACATTTAACACCAGGATAATAAATTTGCTCCCACTGAACTTGATATATATGCACTGATCAACGATGTTTTCCTTAAAACCAAACGAGGTTATCACGTGATCAAATTTTTGGTACCATTGGCAGGATGCCTGCTTTAAACCATAAATGGACTTCTTAAGTTTGCAAACAAGGTGCTATGAATCATTGGATTCAAAGTTCTCTGGTTGCACTATATGTAGTGTTTCACCAATGTCTCTATTGAGAAACGTTGTCTTTACGTCCATTTGATATAGCTCGAGATCACAATAAGCTATAAGTGCCATGATGATTCTAAAAGAGTCCTTTGTTGAAACTGGAGAAAATGTCTCTTTATAATCAATACCTTCCTTTTGAGTGAAGCCTTTAGCGACTAAACATGTCTTATATCTTTCAATGTTACCACGCGAGTCCCGTTTGGTTTTAAATATCCATTTGCAACCAATCGGTTTCGCTCCTTTAGGGAACTCAACAAGATCCCAAATGTCATTGTCTACCATTGACTTCATCTCCACCTTCATGGCTTCAATCCACTTATCAGAGTGTGAACATGATTTGGCTTGACTTACAGATGTCGGATCATCCTGCACCCCAATGTCAAATTCATTTTCATTGAGGTATACAATGTAGTCATCTGATATTGCACTTCTCCGTTCTCTAGTGGATCTCCTAATAGGCACTTCTAATTGAGGTTGTTGATTTTCATTGCCTTGAACATACAATGTTTCCTGATCAACAATAGGAGGAATGACAGGTAAAATTGTGTTTTCAACATTTTCCTGATTTACAATTTGAATAGTGTTAGGTATGGTTAACCCATCACTTTCAATTGTTACTGTAGTAGGAATGTTAACACACTCCTTTGCAAACAAAATATTTTTATTTTGATGACTCCCATTATAATCAACATCCTCAATAAATTTGGCATTCCCTGTTTTCGAAAAAGGATATGGTTGGGGGATTATAAAACTTAAAACCCCTAGATTTTTCTGGGCAACCAACAAAGTAGCAACTAATAGTTCTTGAGTCCAATGTCTTTTCATTTGGTCGACAAGGTCTAGCCTCAGCTGGACAACCCCAGACATGCAAGTGCCTAATACTAAGCTTCTTATCATCTGCTGATTAAGTATGAGCCACGGTGGGAAAGTGGGGCACTTACCCCCACTAGCTCCAAAAGATTTTACTTGTAAAAATTATTATTTTAAATTTTGATGGTATAAAAAAATAAAATTTTGTTATAATTAAAATTTTGCCCCCGCCCCCGCTAAAAATAAAATTTTGCTTCCATTAAAATTTTGCCCCCACTTAAAAAATTTTTTGGATCCGCCCCTGTCTGTCTATAGCTCGTATGGGGTTTTAATTACTACTTTACTAGGAACTCGGTTTAGGATGTAAATTGCAGTTTTAAGTGCTTCGCCCTAAAGTGATTTTGGTAAAGAAGAATGACTAATCATACTTCTCACCATGTCCTTAAAAGTTCAATTTCGTCTTCCAGTTACACC
Source organism: Erythroxylum novogranatense (assembly GCA_029891385.1). Classification (NCBI taxonomy): domain Eukaryota; kingdom Viridiplantae; phylum Streptophyta; class Magnoliopsida; order Malpighiales; family Erythroxylaceae; genus Erythroxylum; species Erythroxylum novogranatense. Next base: position 8,596,153 of record CM057232.1, on the reverse strand, counting down.
GTTTTGACTAGGAATCCCAGGCATGGTGTACCGAACAACTCTACCACACTCAGTCAAATATTTGGCGAAGGGTCTTTGACGTTGTTCACCTGATCCATTATATCTGCCATAGTATTCACCACCACTATCTGACAACCTTTATTTTCTTGCTTAGTTGATTTTCAACTTCAGCTTTGAAATTCTTGAACACATCTAAGTGCAAGTTTTCATAATGATTAGTTGTCTTAGAATCCAATTTGTATAGTTTGTCAACACGAGTGCCAGTGGCTACAACTTGAGAGTTTAGAGAAACAATACATTTGTTAAGTCAAACCAGACTTCACGTATTAAAAATTTTGATGACAAACAAAGAGAAATATACAAATGAAAAGTAGATGGACGCATAAAAAGGAAAAATCAGCAGAAGTAAAAAATCAGCTTAAGTAAGAAAAAACAGAAGGAAGAAAAAGCAGAAGAAAGAAAAACAGACGAAAGCATTGCGGAAGAAAAAGCAGAAGGAAGATAAAACAGAAGAAAGAAAAACAGACGGAAGCATTGCGGAAGAAAAAGCAGAAGGAAGAAAAAGAAGAAGAAAGAAAAACAGACGAAAGCATTGCGGAAGAAAAAGCAGAAGGAAGATAAAACAGAAGAAAGAAAATATATCATGGACTTCATTAATGCGATTAAAGATCTAATCAATTCATAAAGAATGTTTATGAACATCAAATTAATGAAGTATGCCTTTCTTTATTTATTCATAAAGTCTGCACACGACTTTGAACAAAACGCGCTAAAGAGGATTGCCTTTAGGGCACTACTCTAACAATCTAACGGTACTGGACATCCATAAGTCGACTTACACTGGTGAACAAGGCGACTTATCAGTACCGAGCAAGCATAAGTCGACTTACACTTACAAATCTCCCACTTGACCTAAAGCCAATCGCCTTGGTATCTAATACCATAAGCGCGTCCATGAGAATCACAATTCTTCTGTGACTATGGCTTTGTCAACAGATTAGCAACACTTTGCTATGTGGGAATTCTCTCTATTAGGACATCACCTCGATCGATGATCTACCGAATCAAATGGAATCGGCGGAGTACGTGTTCGGATCGTTGATGAGACCTTGGTTCCTTGCTCACAAGACTAGCCCCATTGTATCACAATACAACCCTATGGGCCCATCACAGCTAGGAACCAAATCAAGTTCAGAAATGAACTTCTTGATCCAAACTGCTTCCTTTGCTGCATCTGATGCGGCAATGTACTCTGCCTCGGTTGTTGAATCAGCAGTTCTCTCTTGATTGGAACTCTTTCCAACTGACCGCTAGGTCGTTCAGTGTGAATGTATATAACCTGATCGTGATTCAGAATCATCCTTATCGATTAAAGCGGCATTGGTATGCCGCCACTGGAGATTTTCATCTCCATATGTCAAGAAAACATCCTTAGTTCTTCGCAAGTACTTGAGGATATTCTTGACAGCCACCCAAAGGACTCCCTCACCAAGATCCGATTGGTATCCGCTCGTAACACTTAGAGCATATGATACATCGGGTCTCGTACATAGCATTGTTCCATGCTAAACCTCTTTAGCATCTTATCTATGTACGTTGATTGTGAAAGACCAAGCAATCTGTTTAATCTATCTCTATAAATCTTTATCCCAAGGATATAAGTTACGTTACAAAGGTCTTTCATGGCAAAATGTTTGGACAACCAAATCTTAATCGATTGTAGAAGATAGAGACATCGCTTTCCTAGTATTAATATGTCATCTACTTATAACACAAGGAATACGATTGCAGTCCCATGAACCTTCTTATACACACAATGTACATCCGAATTTTGTGAGAAACCAAACTCTTTGAGTACCTCATCAAAATGGATATTCCAACTCCTGAATGCTTGCTTCAATCCATACATGGATTTCTGAAGCTTGCATACCATTTCGCCATCATAGGAGGTGAAGTCCTCTGGTTGTGTCATATACACATCCTCGGGAAGATTTCCATTCAGGAAAGCTGTCTTCACATCCATTTGCCATATCTCATAATCATAATGAGTGACAATGGCTAGGAGTATCCTAATGGATTTAAGCATTGCTACGGGGCTGAAGGTCTCGTCATAGTCAACTCCTTGTCTCTGACGAAATCCTTTGGCCACAAGCCTTGCTTTATAAGTAATCACATTACCATCCATGTCGGTTTTCTTCTTGAAAACCCATGTGCACCCTATGGGCTTTATTCCTTCGGGTGCAACAACCAAAGTCCAAACTTGGTTTTCTTACATGGAATCCATTCGATTTCATGGCACAAAGCCATTTTTCGACTCGAACTTTTCGTAACCTCTTCATAGGTAGTAGGCTCATCATCTCGTATGAGCAATCGTCATTCTGTCCCCACGAAATCCATATCTCTCAGAACAGGCGTATCCTACATGACCTATGAAATTCTTGTGTAATAGAAGGTTGAACTATTACCTCATCTATATGAGTTCTGATTCGCGTTTCAGCGGTTGATCTGCGTTTGTTCGAGCATCTTGAACTTCCTCAAGTTCAACTTTGCTCCCACTGTTCTCTTCACATAAGCAGGACAACCCCAAACTTTCAGCTAAGAAAGATAGGGCTTTCAGTTAGTCCACATCTCATATGATCAACTGTCTTTAATGGAACTCTGTTTAACAAGTAAACAGCTGTCTCGAGCGCATACCCCCAAAAACTATGCAAAACCTATCATCAATTGCACCATGTCTAACAAGGTTCGATATCTCCTTTCAGCCACACCATTATGCTGCGGCGTGCAAGGTGGAGTGTACTGAGATAAAATCCCATTATCTCTGAGATAATCCAAAACTGTTGGTCTAAGCAATTTCCACTACGATCAGATCGTAATGTATTCATACTTTTACCAAGTTAGTTTTCTACTTCATTTCTGAATTATTTGAACTTTTCAAACGCTTCAGATTTGTATCTCATCAGATGCAGGTACCCATATCGTGAATAATCACCAATAAAAGTAATGAAGTAAAGACAACCACTTCTGGCATGGATGGACATCGGACCACATACATCCAAATGTATCAGGTCTAATATTCCATTCACTCATTTACCCTTTCCCTTAAAGGGTAACTTAGTCATCTTGCCTAATAAACAAGATTCGCATGTGTCATATGATTCATAATCAAATGACCCTAAACTGCCACTCTTATGGAGCTTAGCGATGCGTGCCTCATTTATCTGGCCAAACCGACAATGCCTTTTAGCCCCAAATTTTTTTTAAAATTAAGCATGATTTAAGTAAATTATGTTAGCATTAATTAACTTGACATTAATTAGGATGTGTTAGCATTAAGGATGTTAGGTGAAGAATTAATGAAGTTAAATATGTTAGTTGGTTAGTAGGTTAAAATTAAATGAAATGGGCTTTAAATGAGGTAGGAAGAAGAATTGGGCTTAAGAGAAGGAATAAAGAAGAGAGGAATTAATGGATGAATGGGCCTAAACAAGATGAGTAGGAAAAAGAGAAGTGGGCTTAAGTGTAGTAGGGAATTAAAAGAAGAAAGGAAGAAGGAAAGAGTGGATGGGCCTAAATGGATAATGGGCTTAAGTTAGTATGTTAGGAGTATAAAAAGAAGAAGTTAAGTGATTTTTGTAGGAAAGGAGAGTGAGAAACGAAATTCAAGAGGGAGAAGGAGGTGAGTGTCGTATGAAGGAAAGAAGAAGGGAGAAAAGAAGAGAAATGCTTAGGGCTTGGATTTCTTGAAGATTTAGAGAGCTTTTGAAGAAACTCCAAGAAGAAGAAGTGAAGAGGAAGGTCTAAGCTTCACTTTGAACTAAGAAATCATTGGGTTAACTAAGGATTTAAGGTAAGTTCTTGGTTTAAAGTTTAGTTTTGTTTGGGTTTTTGGTTAGAAGGTGTGAGAATAAGATGGGTTTAGTGAATGTTAAGTTAATTTCATGATTTAGGTTTTTAGGTTTTCCAATTTCTAAATCCTATGTTGATTTGGGAATGTTATTGGTTTTTAATGAAGAGAGAAGAGGAAGAGAAGAGGAACAAGAATTATAGCAAGGAATTCAAGAATTTATCAAGTATAAAAGGTGGGTTCCATATTTATCTTTATGTATTTAAGCTACAAATGTAAATAAATGCATGATATTAATGGATTTCAACTACTTAGAATTTGCATTAAATGTATGTGATTAAATGGTTAATGTGGTTGTTATGAGTTAATGATGATTGAAATAAATGCTTGATGATGTTGTTGTTAGGCAATTATGAAAGTTGAACATAGGATTATGATGATTATTAATGTACCTTGTACGATGATGGAAAATTGTTTTGGAGAAAATTTCAAAAATGAACATGATGAAAATATATGAATGATGTATGGAAAAGATGGTTTCTAAAGAAACAGGAAATTGGACAAGAACAGTCCATTTTTCTTGTATGATGCATGATTTGTATGTTATGTGGGTAAGGTATTGTCCTAAGAAATGTCACGTGCACGTCGACCAAGAAAACCTTCTCCCGGCTGCCCGATAGTGGCGTAGGATGATCCAACATTTTGGACTCCTAAAGAACTGCCCATATAGGCTCATTAAATGAAACTATATGGTTGCGAAGAATAAGGACTTACCGAGCCAATTGATGTGTTTCATATGTGATGTTATGAAAATGAAAGAATGATGAAATGTTAAATTGTGAGAAATTATGTTTGAGTATTGATGTGTATTGATGAGAATTTGCATGATGCATGTATGATGATTGATTGGATGATTGCTAAAAGTATGCATAATTAAATAGACTTGCTTGATATATAAATATAAATGTGTTACCCACGGAGCGAAAGCTCACCCCCCACCTTCCCGTCCCATCTCCAGGTGAAGATAGGGATCACGAAGAATGAGCTCAAGGCATATACTCCAAGATCGTGTTTTTGATGTATTTTCAAGTTAATTTTTGTAAACAATGCTTTAGGTTGCATTTTGAGAAAACCTATGTACTTTGGCAAGATGTATTTTGATTGGATTGTAATAGGCTTGAAATGCCTACTAAAGCATTGTATGATACATGATTAAATGAACATGGCATGATGAAATGAATTTGAGTTGTAACTCAAAACTGAAATTTCAAATCCTATGATGTTATGTTTGATTTAGTAGTTTTCAATGATGCATGAGATGGCATAAATAGCATATAGGTAGATGAATGTTAAGAGTGTGGTAGCTGCCCTTAAATGTTGAGTTGTTATGCAGGTATGGTCTTAGATTGAAAATTTGGGTTAGGAATAAAATAGGGGAGGTGCTGCCCAATTTTCCCAAAAATTGTGCAGTGACTTCCATTCGAATTTAGACCCTCTTCGGGTTTGAATTAGATTAATGAGTCTTCATGAGGATTGAAGTAGAAGATTAGAGCTTTCCAAGGGTATATAGTATGTCTCATTTGGATGTAGGGTTAAAAAGTTATGAGGATTAGAATACATCCCGTCATTGTTCATTGGGCTATAGCACTGTTACATTGGTATTAATGGAGCAGTAGCTTTTGAGTGGATTTTGACCTTACTAAATGATGGAGTTAGATTTTTCACCCTTCATAAGATTTGTATTTCATCTTATTATCTTTCCATAGAGGTATAGTATGCACCAATTGGAGCTAGGAATAAGAAGTTATGAGAGTTGAAAGATGCTAGTGTCAAGGGGTTAGAGATTTGGGGAAAAATCTAAGTGTTCTGGTCATTTCTTCTTCGCGGGCGCGAGCCCTACCACTCGCGGGCGCGACCATAGACGAAGGAAATGAACTTTCTGGCCATCCTTTCCTCGCGGGTGCGAGCTCCCCACCTCGTGGGCGCGACCATATACGAGTCAGAAGAGTCCCAACTTTCTGTCCGACTACTCCTCGCGGGCGCGAACAAATTAACTCGCGGGCGCGACCAAGATAGAGTCCGAATTTTAATTTATGGTCTTCATGAAAGTTGTAGCCCTAGGTGTCTATTTTCTAACCGTCCAAGAATGAAGTCATTCCGACATCTATAGTGAAATTTATGGCATTTGCGCCAAAACATGTTCGATTGAGATTAGCATATGAACACGTTGAGTTTGTAGAGTCATAACTCCTTCGTCCGACCTCCAAATGGGGTGAGGTTTGGACCATTAGATTCCTAAGACATATATTTTCCTATCCATAAAAATTGGTAATATTTGGAGTTAAATTGAAAATGTTTGGATATAAGCAAGTGAAGGGTCGGTTGAGAGAGTATGTTTCGGGTATGAACCTCTTTAGGTTTTTGGAGTATATTTTGAGTTACATAACTCCGTTTGAGGTGATTCTTATTGCGAAATGATCTTGAGGAATAGAACTATGATTTATATGAAGAAGTCAACTTATGGTTTTGATGTTTAAATAGTGTGCGCTCGCCACGAAAGCGGAGCGACAGCTTAGGGTTTTGCAAGATTATAAGCACAAGGCTTCAGGATTACGAAAGTTAGGCAGTTGGGTATCGAGATTCGACTTCTAAGGTGTCCAAACAAGTGTAATAAGTATAAGTTCCATGTAGTAGGGTCTCGGATCCAACAGTTGGGGTCCGGTCTCCGGGTCGGGTCCTAACAATGCCATAAGTAAGTTGATTTTAAATTATCTCGATTATGTCTTTTCGTGTCATTGACATTCAGAACTGGATATGACATATCTAATATGTCAATTTCATTGCATAATGTACTAGTAGCATAGAGCATTCCATTCGAACTAATAGAACAACCATTGCTACTAAAAGTCCAATGGAAACCAAATCTATTGAAACAAGAAATGCATAATATGTTCTTTGTTAAAACAGTACAAATGACAATCATCCAATTTGAATACAAGCCCACTAGGGAGCGATAAGACATAAGTGTCTCACGCTAATGTAGCAACTCTTGCTGCATTACCTACACGAAGGTCTAGTTCTCCTTTTATGAGTCAGCTCATCGTCCCCGAGGCCCCGATATCATTTCATATGTATGAGCCACAACCGTATCATATACCCATATGTTTTGATCGTAAATAGTATTAACCTCAATGACAAACATATTTGAAGGAGTAGAGGCATCGATGCCTTCTTCGCTTCAGAACTCGAATAGACTTTACAGTTTAGCCTCAGGTGGCGGACTTGCCACAATGAAAGCAAAATCCTTTTGGGGCGCTTTGGTTTTCCTTGATAGCACTTCCATTTGGTTTCTTGGCTTTTTCTTCTTTGGACCGTAAGAAGAAGCATCCACCACTAAGACTTGCTTGCTATCCTTCTTGATAGCTCGCCACCGGTTCGAAAGCAGATTGATCAACTCGGTATTGTTGTGGATATTTGGTTCATCGATAGTTTAACACGAATCGTGAAAACCGTCGACAATCCAACCGTAATTAAGTCTATACTTAACTCATAATCCATTACAAATCCTAAGATAGCCAATCTCTCTATATAGCCATTCATCTTCAGGGCAACCTGGATAGCAGATGTCCCTGGAGCCATCTTTGTGGTGAAGAGAAGCGTTGAGGTCTTGAACCTTTCAGACCGAGCTTACTCATCGACTCCCTAAGATGAAATACTATAGTGTGAGCATCCATAGACTCGTCTTTATTCGCACTCTGTGACATCGAGACAAGCATAATGCAAGTATCCATATCATCGTCCTTTAGATGCTTACGATATGCTTTCGATCCTCATCGAAGCATCGACGAGTGCATCTGGAAGTGGAACATCTAGGACGTATCCCAGTTCCTCAGATCTGAGAACAATTCTCAGATTCCTCAGCCAATCAAGAAAATTGGGTCCAGAATAGTGAGCGTTAATTCACACTGAAAGACATCTTCAACTAATCTAAACGCGATAGAGAGAACGAATGCTAGAATAGAAATGCCTGCATGATCATAAGGACTTGAATGACACGCATATGGCTCCCACTAGTTTCTAAGAATCCATAACCCTCTTTACGAATCCAAAGAAAATTATGACAAATGTCCTAGTGAGTCGATATCCGACATTGCTAAGAATGACCTTGGGTTTGCCCAACAAGCCACTTCTTAGGTCAATCGGTAGGTATCAGTCATACCAATTGCATCATCGATAACCGACATTAAGAATGACCTTAAGGTTAGCTCAACAAGCCACCTTATGTCTCGAGAGGTATCAGACATACCAATTACATCTTAGACACAACTATCGTCCAGTGCTATCAACTTGTTGATGTGTGCACTTACATTGGGTTATCAACTCTTTGATGCGCATACATCTAATGTACACTACCCAATTTCGCCTCTGTCCACGTTGACCTTGAGTTTGCTCAACAAATCAACGCTTCTAGTGAAAACCAACCCATTAATCAGAAAATCTTATTTTCATGGTTCGAACATATCCGTATAGAGTGAGCTTGAGTTAGCCCAACAACCCAGCCCTATAAGAACTCTGGTTCTTACCATATTAATGGAAGGCGTTAGTTTTCATATTACGAGGAGGGTTTTCAGGTCTCATCTTCTTCTTCTCCAAGTGATAGGATTATAGTCACCATGACTATATGGAATGATTTAGGGCATTTCATCAATCACATTGAGTCTATACCTAAAATCATCCATCATCCCACCTCAGTTGTTGTCAGTCATTGGTGCATGTTCTAGTCGATTGGTGCATGTACCAATGATTGGAACTTGTGCTAGTCGACTATAGGTTATCATGACGCCCAATGATCGGAACATGTTCTAGTCGACCGAATTGATTATCGTAGACTTTCCAATCATCGAACATGTTCTAGTCATCGAATCCACTTTCCATGATTGGAACATATTATAGTCGACTGGAATCTGCCCTGCTTTCTAATCGGCTAATTTCTCAATCCGTGTAGATCCCAATTCACAATATCAATATAACAAGTATATAAACCTTTATATTAATGTGCTAATGAAACATTTTCATCAAATCATGCATGCCATATAGTCAAACTATATAGGAAAAACTTGAAACCGATTAATCACTATTAATCACTAGATTTCCACATAATTTTAAGAATATCAAATTATCATGCTAAGTATCTCTAGGTAGGCTACACGTTATCAAGATTACTCCGGCACTTGACACAAAATTGCGACGGCCAAAATAACCAAGATAACGGAATAATCTAACGAGACGCTAAAGTGACCTATTCGACATCCAAAAATTATTGGAAACCAAATTTCAAGAATCTCATTTTGGCATGCATACCAGATCAATATAACACATTTTTAATCACATTAAAAATGATTCAAGGCATTGGAATTCAGAAATACACATTCAATTATGTCAAGCAAAACAGTCCCAGCAATTTACACAAAACTGCCAAGTTCTGTACATTACTCGAAATAATCATTGAAACAATTTCAATAAATTCTGAGAAAAATACACCGGTTACTAAATGTTCAGAACATGCTTCATGAATTATTGGAGGATTTATAGCCATCAAAAACTCAGTCAACCTAAGCAACAAAACCGATTCAAAATCTGTGTTCATCAACACAGCAATTCCCAACAGCATAGAATAAATTCGAAAATAAATAGTCAATCACCTTGAAAACCATTTTCCATCCTCATAGAAATTCACAAACATCTTAGAGACATGTAGGTGAAGGAAAATCCGAAAAACAATGTTTCTAGAAGTTATTATCGAATTTATACTCATGCCTGTTCACAGAATGTTTCAAAAAACAGCATCTGGAACCTTAGGGAAAAAATTAGCAAAACTATATCAAATCATATCGATAAATTCTCATCTTTCACAGACATATTCTACAACATGTTATGAACAATTCTGGGCCGAAAAATTTCGAAAAACCTATCTCTATAGAATTTCGAAATCTGGACAGCATACATGCATCAACATCAAATTCACATAGGGCTTCCGATCTAGCTAGGGTTTTAGCTTCATACACGACACAAGTGGCTCTGATACCACTGTAGGAAAATCCCGGGATGTACATCACATGTACAAGGTGCGGAAAACAAAAATTTTTGTCGCCGGGACCTTCCCGAAGGCCAGGATCTATGTGTCGGTATGAAGACTCAAACCTAAATAGCCAATAGAGACTATCTCTAAAGGTATCCACGCAGAGATCAGAAAACCTAACCGGGACAAACCCTTTTGACCCGGGAATAGCTAGAACAGATTAAAGGCTGCTAGACCCTACCTCTGTCCTTTGAGAGCATGGATCAACGTTGAAGAGATAAAGAAGCTTGGTGAAGAATAGAAGATGATCGATGGTGAAGAATAAGAGACTTTCTCTTATAAGGTTTCTCAAAACCTTTCTCCCTTCTCATGGCCACGAAGATCATCACCCAAGCAACAAAAACTCTTTTGTTCTTCTTTTTAACCAAGCCATACGATCATCATCATCTCACCTTTTCATTTTTGTCATTTAGTCATTAATTACATTGATGACTAAGCTTAAAACTAGAAGGTTCTAATCCTTCTCTTCTCTTCCACATTACTAACATATATATATATATATATATATTAATTATTTAATTAATTAATCATATATATATATGTATATAAATTGCTGAAGCGGTCCAGTCACACTGGGGTCATTCCTACTGCCATCGGCCCCTTGGCCGAAAACGCTCCGAGACCTTTTCTTAGCAATATCGATGTCGCGATCTCATCGGGACATATCCCATCCCATCGGGATCCATTTAATCCTAATGCTCTCCATAATTGGAACTCGTCCAATTACTATTTTACTGATTCTCTGAATCACTCTTATCGTGTGACCACTTTAGGTTCCGGTTATGTTGGCCACTTAGATTAACAATTAATCTGAGCAAGTCATGAGCGGCGTCTAGCAACACATCATGACCCCAATTGACCGGAAAGTAATTGGTTTGATGAATTCATCACGAACCGGATCACGAACCCTTCCATGACACAATTCTGGTGCAATTAGTCCTTTCACCATCCTATACCCCACTTGGTTATGAGTATGGTCAAAGTGTCAACTCTCACTAGACCGAGTCTAGCCCAGTGATATTAGTTCTCGCCCTAGACTCATTACTCTATATGTCAATGAGGACACTCTTCATGACATATTTGCTGGCCACCTTACAAGTAATGATCCCGACAAGAGGCTATGGGTATCTCTTACGCTAATCCGTAAGTGGTGAATCCTTTATTGGCTACCAATTACCTTCAATACCTCAAGTGCACTCAAGCACCACCCTATGAGCGACCTCCGGAAGGCAACAAGGAATGGAGTCAAAGCACGTAATCAAGATTCAAGATATCCTTGAGTACCTCAAGTCTAAGGATACTTGCACCATTGCTATGATGAGATTATCAACGACACTAGAAGAAGATATCCATGTGATGATCTCATGGCGAGTCATCCAACGTACTTACTACCGCTAGTAAGCATCCACATGTCAACTCTAAATATCTCATATTTACAGCTTCGAGATCCACTACTTGATCCAATCAAGGAATATGACATGTGTTAGTCTAACCGATTAATGATGTCCAGCCTCATTAATCCTATGACTAGGAAAATTTAGATACTGACATAATTGCACATGATAGGAATCTCAGTAGTATGATCACATCATAATTTCCTTCATGCTATGTCATATATCATGGACTTCATTAATTCGATTAAAGATCCAATCAATTCATAAACAATGTTCATGAACATCAAATTAATGAAGTATGCCTTTCTTTATTTATTCATAAAGTCTGCACACGACTTTGAATAAAACGCGCTAAAGGGGATTGCCTTTAGGACACTACTCTAACAATCTAACGGTACTGGACATCCATAAGTCGACTTACACTGGTGAACAAGGCGACTTATCAGTACCGAGCAAGCATAAGTCGACTTACACTTACAATGCTCGCATCACATGACGGGAAAAAGGTCTATGTTCCTAGATCTTCAGTACAAGAAAGGAGGTTCAATAACTTTTGGAGACAACAAGCAGGGCAAGATAATCGGGATTGGTAAGATTGGTAAGAATTCCCATGCATGCATTAACAACGTACTGCTAGTTGATGGTCTAAAGCATAACTTGATAAGTATTAGTCAATTATGTGATTCTGGTTTTGAAGTTACATTCAACCAAAACTTTTTTGAAGTCAAAAACAAAGATGGTTCTACCTTCTTTTCGGCCGAAAGACGAAACAATCTTTACAAAATTGATTTAGACGATTTTCGGTCTCAAAATATTTCATGTTTTTATCTCTCAAGAAGAAAGACTGATCGGCATAAAAAACTAGGTCATGTCGCTTTTAAACATATTTCAAAACTTTTGAAACATGATTTGGTAAAGGTTTGCCACAAATTTGTTTTGACAAAGATTTCTTTTTGAAAGTTGTCGAAAGGAAACAAGTTAAAACCTCTTTCTCTTGAAACATTTCAGAATCTTCATCTAGACCACTAGAGTTGTTACATATGGATTTATTTGGTCCAACTAGGACAATAAGTCTTGGTGGGAAGAAGTATGGACTTGACATTGTTGATGATTTTACAAGGTTTTGTTGGATACTTTTTCTGGCACATAAAGATGAATCTTTCAAGTGTTTTAGAAACCTTTCCATGAGGTTACAGAATGAAAAAGGAGTGTCTATAGCCAGTATAAGGAGTGATCATGGTGGAGAATTCGAAAATGAGAAGTTTAGAGTATTCTGCGAAGAAAATGGAAATTTCCATAACTTCTCTGCCCCAAGGACTCCGCAGCAGAATGGAGTTGTTGAAAGGAAGAATAAGACGATTCAAGAGATGGCAAGAACAATGCTGTGCGAGATGAATCTTCCTAAATATTTCTGGGCAGAAGCTGTTAATACAGCATGCTATATTCAGAATAGAGTGTTGCTGTGACCAATATTGAAGAAAACTCCTTATGAGTTGTGGAATGGAAGGAGACCAAACATTTCTTATTTCCATCCTTTCGGTTGCAAGTGTACTATTCTGAACACAAAGGAAGTTCTGGACAAGTTTGATGCAAAGACACTTTCAGGAATATTTCTAGGCTACTCTCTCACCTCAAAGGCATTTAGAGTCTACAACCTCACCTCAAAGACTGTTGAAGAAACTATTCATGTCAAGTTCGATGATAGTTCTCAACCCAATAAGGAAGATGAATCAGATAATGATGATGTTACAGTACCTTTGACGGAGTGCAAAGAAGTACCTTCATCAGAAACACTATATGACGAGAAGGAAGACATTTCAAAGAATTTGGAGTTAAAGAAAGATTGGAGATACAAAAGTTCTCATCCTAAAGAGTCAATTATTGGAAAAACCTCAGAAGGTGTTAGAACAAGGTCCAAGTTCAGAAGAGAAGCCAACGTGGCATTTATATCTGATGTAGAATCTAAGAAGATTGATGAAGTTCTAAAAGATGAAGCATGGATACTGGCTATGCAAGAGGAGTTGAATCAATTCAGTAGGAATAAAGTCTGGTCCTTAGTTCCTAAGCCTGAAAAGAAATCCATTATTGGTACTAGATGGGTATTCAAGAATAAGCTAGACGAATCAGGAAAAGTAAGTCACAACAAGGCAAGATTAGTAGCACAAGGCTATAATCAGTAGGAAGGAATAGACTATAATGAGACATATGCTCCAGTTGCAAGACTTGAAGCAATAAGGATACTGCTTGCATATGCAGTTTGCCATGACATAAAGCTTTTTCAGATGGATGTAAAAAGTGCATTTCTGAATGGTTTTATAGATGAAGAAGTTTATGTTAAGCAACCTCCCGGATTTGAGGACATAAAGTATCCAGATCATGTCTACAGACTTTACAAAGCCTTATATGGACTGAAACAGGCCCCTAGAGCATGGTATGATCGTCTGAGTTCATTTCTTATAAAAAATGGATTTACGAGAGGTAAAGTAGACAAAACTCTTTTTAGGAAGAACTTGAGTAATGATTTTATCATTGTGCAAATTTATGTTGATGATATTATTTTTGGTGCAACCTCAAAAAGGTTATGCATAAGTTTTGAAAATCTGATGAAAGATGAATTTGAGATGAGCATGATGGGTGAGTTAAAATTCTTTCTTGGATTGCAAGTAAAGCAAACTAAGGATAAGATTTTTATCCATCAACAAAAATATGTTAAAGAATTGTTGTCTAAGTTTGATATATGCGATGTTAAACATATGTCTACCCCGATGCATCCTTCAAACTTGTTGTCAAAAGACGAAAGTGGTAAGAAGGTGGATCAAACTCTATTTAGAGGGATGATTGGTTCTTTGCTTTATCTTACAGCAAGTAGACCTGACATTCTATTCAGTGTATGCTTGTGTGCAAGGTTTCAGGCCGATCCTAGAGAATCTCATTATATTGCTGTAAAACGAATTTTGAGATACCTCGCAGGTACTACTGATCTTTGCTTAATGTATGAGAAAGGTAAAAATTTCAGGTTGAATGGATATTGCGATGCGGACTATGCCGGTGATAGGATCGAAAGGAAGAGCACGAGTGGTGGCTGTCACTTTCTAGGACCAAACCTGGTTTCATGGTCAAGCAAGAGACAAAGCTCGATTGCATTATCAACTACCGAAGCTGAATATATGTCTGCCGCAAGTTGTTGTTCACAAATTTTGTGGATCAAGTATCAATTGGAGGATTACTCAATATAAGAGGAAGAGATTCCAATATACTGCGACAACACCAGCGCCATCAGCTTGTCAAAGAATCCAATTCAACATTCAAGGGTGAAGCACATAGAAGTCAGACATCATTTCTTGAGAGATTACGTTCAGAAGAAAGTCGTCAGTCTACAATTCGTGGAACCAGAATATCAGTGGGCGGATATCATCACAAAACCACTAAGTGAAGATCGCTTTAAAGAAATCAGACGCAACCTCAATATGGTGATGTTAACAGACCATCCATCTGGTTTTTCATAAAGGCTAGACAGACAGACGGAGAAGTTAACAAACCATCCATCTGGTTTTTCATAAAGCCAAGACAGACAGACGGAGGAGTTAACGGACCATTCATCTGGTTTTTCATAAAGTAAAGACAATAAGAACGTGAAGTTAACGGCGTCAGACGGTTTCAGAAATAAAACTTCTTTCACAAGGAAAAGTTTTAGAGGGAAAAGAGCTGTCAGATCATCGAGAAGTACAATCGTTCTAAGAATTCGCCATAAAATCCCTAAAACTGACTTTTGGGATTTCTACTGAAATTCAGAAATTGCTAGTTCTCTTAAATCTGTCTGAAATTTCTTCAAGCAAGTTCCTACTCAATCAAAATCAGCAAGATGAATGTCAAGCCTATTTTGCAAGTTGATCCAGGAGCGAACTGGGGAAGATTGGTAAACTTCGAAGAACTAAGAAGAGAACAGATGGATATAGAGCCGGAGATAATAGCAGCAGGTTGGAGAAACTTCTTTCAAATACGAGATGAAGTCTATCTCAAAGAAGTTTATGAGTTCTGGAAGAATATTAAATCAGTAGACGATACAATCGTGTCGTATGTAGAAACACACCCTGTTATAGTAATGAAGGAGTTACTGGAGAAAGTCACTGAATGTTCTATGAATGGAGTTCAACTCACCAACATGGCGAAATGGATGACTAAATTGAAAATGAACGAAGATGAAGTTAGTCGTCAACTTTATGGACATAATAACCCAACTGAAAGGAAAGCCTCTTGGCTGGTACCAAAGGCAAGGGTATTGTTCGTGGTTCTTTGTGACTGTGTGTTACCTAGAATAGGTTCACGACATCAGGTCACTACTCTGGATGAACAATGTATCTTTCATCTTCTGAATCATCACCCAATAGATTTACCATTCTTGATCTATCAGTACATGGTAAAATCAATGAAGGACACAAACACTCTTCCTTATGGGATGGTGTTGACAAGAGTGTTCAGAGAATCTGGCATCAGATTGGATTGGGGAATTAGACAGAAGGTAACTGTTAGAAGCTACATAGATTCAACATCAATTGCTAAGATGGGTCTGAGATTTTCAGACAGAAAAGGAGCAGAAGTGCTAAGGAAAGCAACAACTGAGGGGGAGCCTATACAGAAGAAATCTTCTATAAAGGAAACAAGATCACATTCTCAGAAATCAAAGTCGAGTGGTGTTCAATTTTTTGAATCAGGTGACTTGAAACGTAAAGGGGAACCATTGCTGAGTGACATGCCAAAGCAAGCAAGAAGGTCACCCAGAGAGAAAACTGTGCAACAGAAAGAAGCCAGTCAGTCCAGAGAATCAAGCCAATCAAAGCACTCAGAACTGAAAAGACCAAAAGCTACAAAGTCGCTGTCATCAATCCTTGAAAAAGATTCAGCAACTCAATCTCAAGGAAGTGGAGGAAAAAGGAAAGAAGAACCTGAAAAGGGAAAAACGCAACCTAAGAAGTCACCAAGGTTAAAGAAAATGAGTGCAGAAAAAGAAAGAAGTCCAACAACAGAAACTAAGTCTAAGAAGGCAAGGCAAGAAAAGACTGTTGTTGATACTACAGAAAAGTCTGTTGATAATGTTGATATTGCTGAAGCTAATGTGGAAGCTATTACTGAAGTCTATGTGGAAGCTGTTACTGAAGCTATTGTGGAAACTGTTACGGATAATATTAAGGATTCTCACAATATCCTTGATAATCCTATTTTTGAAGAAGTAGTTTCTACTACTTTTCAGTCTTCACTTGTCCACAAACAAGTTGCTACACATGTTATGGGACAGAAGGTTTCTCAAAAAGTCGTAGGTGTGATGACTAATGTTCCATCTAAGTATTTAACTCTTCAAAGAGAAAGTTGGGAACACAGATTGGTTGTCACAGAGGAGAAGAAGACCAAATCTGTCATCATCCGAGACAAACCAAAGAAATTTGTGAAAGCCTTCTTCAAATCAGTTGAATTTGATAACAGCATTCTACATCTGTTGGATAGGGGTTACAAAAATTTCTATGATCAACTGAAGAGAGTTGGAAGGGAACCATATCCACCAGAGCCTTTTGGAGAGCGTCTTACTCTTTATTCAATACTGGACAGTACAGTAATCAAGGTGGTACCTGATTTACAACCACCAAATTTTGTTGAACTTAAGTATGAGAAACTGAAGCTGAAAGTTCAACCAGAACCAGTTTTGGATGACATGACTTCTAATCAGATTGCAGAAGCAATGCAATTGATTGATAAAGCATGTGAAGAGAAAAGAAGTAGAAATTCTATCTGCGTCTATCAAGATCCAGGAACAAGCCAAACTAAGGCTACAGCAGATGATCCACAGGGAGGCACTATTAGAGAGGGACAATATTGTTTTCTTCTGATTGGCAACTCAATATGTTGTTATACTATTTTACAGAACATTCTGCGAAATCGACCTTTGTGGGAGATCAACTCAATTGCAGAAGCTATGCCCTGGTTTGAAAACACTTTTCAACGCATACGTGATTCCTATGATCTTGATATTCCTGATCAAGCTGTATATGTTCCTCCGCCTCTCCTTCAAATCATTGAACCACATGTCTCAAACGAAGCTTATACAACAACAGTTGCTATTGTTGAAAAGCAAGATGTTGAGACAAAATCCTCGACTGCAGCTGAATCATCAACTTTGAAGAAACAAGTTCAGAAACTGGATAAGGATATGAAGAAGATTAAGAAGATGCTGAAAAAGTTGGTGAAGCAGATTGGGAAATAACTTTTGGATTAATAACAAATAGGGGGAGAAGGAAGAAGGAGAAGGAAAAATGGAAAAATCAGCTGAAAGGAAAAATCAGCTGAAAGGAAAAAGCAGAAGAAACTTGAAAGCAGAAGTTATTTTTGTTTATACTTCTGTATATTTGATACTTTTCCAATATTGATACTTTTCATATTTCTCTATTTCATAATATTTGTTATCATCAAAAAGGGGGAGAATGTTAAGTCAAACCAGACTTCACGTATTAAAAATTTTGATGACAAACAAAGAGAAATATACAAATGAAAAGTAGATGGACGCATAAAAAGGAAAAATCAGCAGAAGTAAAAAATCAGCTTAAGTAAGAAAAGGTATGAAGAAAAGCGTAAGAAAGAAAAATGCGGCGAAAGCATTGCGGAAGAAAAGCAAAAGGAAGATAAAAGCGAAGAAAGAAAAAAAAGATCAAGGAAGCATTGCGAAGAAAAGGTATGGAAGAAAAGCAGAGAAAGAAAATGACGAAAGCATTGCGGAAGAAAAGGTAGGAAGATAAAATGAAGAAAGAAAAAGCAGAAAAGCATTGCGGAAGAAAAGAAGAAGAAAGAAAAGCGGAAGCCTTACAAGCGGCGGCATTTGAAGCTTTACAAAAGGCGGAAGCTTTATGTTTAAAAGGCATTTGGAAGCCTTACAAGTTTAAAAGGCATTTTAAGCTTTACAAGTTTAAAAGCGCATTTTAAGCTTTACAAGAGAAAAGCAAATGATACAAAAATCGACGGAAGAAAGAAACATCGCTTAAGACAAGCGATTCTGAGCTAAATCAATAACCGCTTTTTAAAGATTCAAGAAGCAGATAATCAAGAAACAGTTGAAGACCGTACTATAAATAAGAGTCGAGATTGAAGAAGAAATAACTTTATGCAACTGAATGAAACTCTGAGCATTCAACTTGTGATTTTCAGTTTATCTGTGAGAAATATTGTGAACGATATTACGAGTGAACAGTGTTAAGAGCATTTCTATTGTAACAAGCTCTTTACTATTCTTTCATTTAGAAAGTGTTACAGATAGCCTGAAGAGGCTAAGAGTAAAAGAATACTTGTCAAAGAGACCCAAGAGGCTCAATCGAAAGAATACTTGTAAATGATCGAGAGATAGTGAAATCTCGTAAGGATATCGAGGATCGGACGAGCCCACGGTTTAAAGTGAACCAGATAAATTGTCGTGTTTCTCTCTAACTCTTACATTACTTAAATCGTAGTTTTCTTTATTAACAAAGTTTTTCAAACTAGTTACGAATTGACTTACGATAAGTTCTTGAAAGAACAAGTAATATTTTTTTAAGGGATTAAAGAAAAGTTTATCACAATTCAACCCCCCCTTTTTGTGTATCTTGATCATATTATTGTTCAATATATTAACGTGTGATTTACTTCAACATTTACCATTTCTAAATATACAAAAGTAACCAGAGTTGTCCAAATTATAAACAGAAATTAAGTTTCGTCTAAATGATGGCACAACAAAAGTTTAATCTAAATCCAAATAAACACCAGTCTGTAACTGAATTCTAAAATAACTAATATCTTCAACAGCAGTTGTGTTGCCATTTCCTACATAGATGTATTTTTCACCATCAATTGGTTTTCGGCTACTGAGGCAATCCTGCATAGTGACACTTATGTGAGTGGTAGCACCGGTAACTATCCACCAAGTTTCAATTGGTACTAAAGCCAAATTAACTTCAGAATAAACAAAGTTGAGAAATATACCCTTCTTAACATGCCAATTGGCGTACTTGGTACATTCTTTCTTCACGTGACTCGGTTTCTTACAAAAGAAACAGAGAATAATCGTATTTTGTTTCTTTTGTGTACCTTGCATTGTTCTAGAGTTTGCAGTTTCTTTACCTTTCTTCCTTTTCCTCTCATTGGAATTTTCTTGAGAAGTTGTTGCTAAATTAGCGCTTTCAGTCTTCTCTTGTTTCAGCATCTCCTCTTCTTGCACACATTGAGCTATAAGCTCATTTAGGGTCCACTTCTCCTTTTAAGTATTATAGGAGACTTTGAACTGACTGAATTGTACAAGAAGGGAAATCAAAACCAAGTGCACGAGTATGTCATCAGACAACTCTAACTTAAGTTCCCTCAGCTTTGGGACAAGATTAGACATTTCCATTATATATTCCCTAATGTTTCCTTTTCCCTTATAACGCATTGAAACAAGCTTAGTTAGTACATTGCTTGTTTCAACCTTTTCGTTTGTAGTGAATAGGTCCAAAATTTGCTTAAGGAAACTCTTAGCATCAGCCTCATCAGAATTCCACCTCTTATGGAGTCCGAATGGAATGCTTCATGATCTTCAGACTCATGCGGTTTGCACGTTCCCACTTCTGGTATGTAGCTATCTTATCAGTGGTACTAACGCTGGTTAGAGCTACAGGATGTTCAAATCTATATATAAAGTCTAGATCCATGCAGCCAAGCACAATCATTATGTGCTCCTTCCATTTCTTAAAGTTTGTACCGTTAAGCATGGGAATATTGTGCATGCTGGCAGAAATTGATGACACTTTAAGAAAGAAAAACAAAATAAAATGTTCACAATTATTTAAGAAGTTAAGAAGTCAAAATAGCAAAATTTGTAAAGGGGGTGATTACAAGATCCCTAGCACAACATTATTATTCAGTCTTTAGACAAAAATAATAATTTATAAGTGGTCCTCTTGGTTATAGTAAAAATGTTGAAACTAAAATGGCCTAACAATGTGCCTTTCTTTGGATTGACGTATTGTCAGCATGTTATGTCAAATGCTTCACATAATTTAATACTAACCATCGTGCTAAAATAACCTTCCTTTGGGTTGATTATCTCGCAGTGATGTTATAAAATTTATTTACTCTCTTGCCAAAATAACCTTCCTTTGGGCCGATTATTTCGCATAGATAAAATTAAATTACTAGTCATCTGGCCAAAATAATCTTCCTTTGGGCCGATTATTCCGCATAGATGAAACATGCATTCTCATTCTAAATTAATAAATTTTACCCAATAGAGGTTACTTTGGCAACATATTGGTTCAATCTGCTTAATTCAAATGATAAGCACCTCAAGTTTAGATAAAATTATGTAATTTAATTATAATTAAAATGGATAATCAATTAACCTCAAATTTTGACTTCAATTAATTATTACAAAATTATAACCTTAGTCCGTAATAATATTTAACTTAAGTCCAAATGATTTTAATCCAAACTAAAAGCTGACCGTATGCTTGTCTAGCTTGTGCGGTTGAGTACCAGATGACATACATTGTCTTCCAAATGTATAGTAGGTGAGTACTAAATAAATGGTAAGGAAGTCTCGACCCCACAGATGACGTGTATTGTCTTCGTATAAATGGATGATTACTAAATAAATGGTTACGAAGTCTATCAGACTTGATAAATAAATTTTAAAAAAACACTGACAGGTAAAAACACGGATAAGCATCTGTTGCACGTGAGTCAGTTTCTCCGGTGAATGCAGAAACGGTGCAAGCGTGAAACGCTTGACGAACCGCTTGACAAACAAAAAACTGTCAGGGAGTTATCATTGACCTCTGCCGGGTCATAGACCCGAATGTAAAAAAGGGTCTGTAAAAATTGAAAGCCAGATTTTCATCATTTTTTAGGGAAAAAATCGTTTCTAAACTAAATGAAACTATTTTTTGACAATAACAACAATGTTTACTCGCTTTCTAATTCATCACAGAGTAAGAAAATCAAGAAATCAAATTTCTACCTAAAAAATTCTACCTTGGCCGATTATAATTAAGAAAACAATAAACAACTCAAAATGAATGAAATCTTAAATGATACATTTGTAATTCATTTTTACTAATATAAACATACAGAACAGAGTGAAAAATAAAATTGAATATCATGTGAAACAATCTACGTGATGACTCTTTGATACCACTTGTTAGGAAATTAGCCTTATGATTATTATAATCAGATTTTTAAACATTTAATCAATCATAATCACACGTAGATCTAATAAACAATGATATATGTACAAATAAGAAAACTAACGTTGTTCCATTGCATAGCAGAAGCGTAAACAACAAAACTTGATGGATTTGTGTTCTTCCAAGTTAAAATTCAGAAACCGAATGAATTCTCTTTATGGAATAGAGAAAACTAACAAAATCTTTTTTAGAGAAAATGTCAAAAATGAATCTAACTTGGGGACCACAATCCTATTTATAGTCATCTTTTGACCTACAAGCCATTGTGGCCCTATTAACCACAATGACTCGTAATGGGCTTCTACGCATCAGGCTCATACTAATAATTAACTCATATTTTTGTAGGCCCAATTAATTTACTAAAATTAGATCACATTTTATTAGGCCTATAACCGAGATAAAAAATCTATGTACATATATTTATACAAGTGGTTCATAAAATTCTAACAAAACTCTGCAACTTTCTCCTTTCAATCCCAAAACTCCAACCAATAACAAGCAAACCCCAACGACGGAAATATAAAAAAAGAGCTAATGATATCACAACTTCGTGTGACAATGGAAAAGCTAGAGGCACAAACGAAGTAGAGTAATGTAGAAAGAATTTTTTCTCTTATCTCCATTAAACAGCTATACAGTACCTTATATATCAGTATAATAACAACCGCTTAACTTACTAGTAATAATATTACAGTTAAAGACCAACTAACTAACGTGTACAGAAGTATATTGTGACATCCCCTCCTCAAGTTGAAATCGGTGGTGAAACCATTCCCAACTTGGCAATGATGGCTGCAAACTGTGGATGACCCAGGGACTTTGTCAAAACATTAGCTAGTTGAAGATGACTCGAAACATACATAGGATTAATAAACACCTCCTTGAACTTGTTGCTCACTATATGACAATCAATCTCCAAGTGTTTAGTACGTTCATGAAACACTGGATTTTCAGTGATATGTAAAGCTGATTTACTGTCACATCATAAGGTAATTGGTGTGCGAAATTTCACCTGAAAATCTCGAAGTAAACAACACACCCATTGGAGTTCACAGACAGCTGAACTCATGCTTCAATATTCTGCCTCACAGGAACTCCTTGAAACCGTACTCTGCTTCTTAGTCTTCCAAGAAACCAATGAACTACCAAGAAAAACACAATATCCACTCAAAGACTTTCTACTTATAGGACATGCCGCCCAATCACTATCACAATAGACCTCAACAATGATATTTGGTTTAGCCGAATAAAACAAACCATGAGAACTTGTTCCCTTAAGATACCTGAGAATATGTAATGATGCCAACCAATGAGTCTCACATGGAGTGCATAAAATCTGACTCAATTGATGTACACTATAAGAAATATCTGGTATAGTCATATTCAGATACAACAACCTCCCCACCAATCGTCTATACTTCTCTGGGTCATCAAGTGGAGTAGAAACTTCATCAAATTTATGATTTCTAGGCAACGGTGTGGAAGCAACCTTTGAACCAGTGAATCCAACATCCATCACAATATTAGACAAGTATTTTTTCTAAGAAATAAAAATCCATGCATCGAACCTTGCTATCTCTATGCCCAAAAAATATTTGGCATATCCTAGATCCTTGATAGAGAACCTGGAATGCAAGAAATCCTTCACTACATCAACGTCGTCTTCATGACTTCCTGCCACTAATACATCATCCACATAGACAACCAAAACAACAAATGAACTTTCGGATGACTTTGTGAACAAACAATAATCATGTACTGATTGTGTAAAACCATACTGCAACAACTGACTAGTAAACTCTGTAGGAAAATTCCAGTGTGAGCATCACATGCCCACGGTGCGGAAAACAAAATTTTTTTATCCCGAGACCTTCCCGAAAGCCAGGATCCATGTGTCTATACAACAAACTCAAACCATAACGACCAAAGGAGACCGTCTCTAACGGTATCCACGCAGAGATCAGAGAACCTAACCGGGGCAAACCCTTTGACCCGGGAATAGCTAGAACAAATTAAAGACTGCTAGATCTTACCTTTGTCCTTGGAGAGCTTGGACAACACGATAAAGGAGATGAAGAGAGGAAGCCCTGATGATGAAGGAAGATGAAAAGATCAAAGCTTAGGATTTAGAAACCCTTTCTTAAACCCTAAACCTACGATGATCACTCTCCCTTTCATCTCTCCGTATGCCTTTCTCAAAGACAAAGAAGAGATCATCGTATGCTCCTTGCTTTTGGAGAAAGAAACTCTTTCTTTCATCTAAAACGAAGACCCACGAACATCTTCATCTTCATTTCATAAATGAATTCCTCTCTTACTCCTCATCCAACAACCACACACCTTTTCACCTTTTTACTTTTGTCTTTAACTAATTAAAGACCATTAAATGCTAAGTGATGAGTCATAGATCCACCTTAGGCTTTATATATATATATCTACATATAAAGCTAAAATGACAAGGCTCATTCTCCTTCATCCACGTTAATGCATATATATATATATATATATATATATAATTAATTCTTTAATTAATTAATAATATATATATATATATAGATGCTGAACTGGTCCAGTCATACTGGGGTCGGTCCTACCGGCCTACCGGGTCCCGGAATGGAAAAACCTCCGGAAACCCTTTTCAGTAATATCGATGTCGCGATCTCATCGGGACATATCTCGATCTCATCGGGATCTATTTGGTCCGATTTGCTCTCCATATATTGGAACTCTTTCCAAAACTATTTTATAAATTCTCCGAGACACTCTTATGCGTGTGACCCATTAGGTTCCCGGTTATGTTGACCACTTAGATTAACACTTAATCTAAGCAAGTCATGAGCGGTATCTAGCAACACATCATGACCCCCAATTGACCGGAAAGTAATTGGTTTGACGAATGTATCTATATTCATCATAAACCATATCACGAACCTTTTCATAGACAATTACCGTGCAATTCGTCCTTTCACCATGCTATACCCCACTTGGTTATGAGTATGGGCAATGTGTCAACTCTTACTAGACTGATTATGTCAAATCTAGTTCAAGTGATATCAGTTCTTGTCCTGGGACTCATTACTTTATATGTCCATGAAGACACTCTTCATGACATATATGCTCCGGCCAGAGACTTCAAAGTAATGATCCTGACAAAAGGCCATGGGTATCATCTTCTGCTATCACAGAAGTGGTGAATCCTCTATTGGCTACTCAATTACCTTCGAATACCTCAAGCTGTACCCAATCACCACCCTATGAGCGACCTCTGTAAGGCAACAAGGAATGGAATCAAAGCACAGAATCAGTATCCAAGATATCCTTGAGTACCTCTAGTCTAAGGATACTTGCACCATTGCTATGATGAGATTATCACTGACACTAGAATAGGACATCCATGTGATGATCTCATAGCAGGTCATCCAATGTACTTACTACCTCTAGTAAGCATCCACATCTCAACCCTAAATATCTCATATTTATAGTTTCTGAGATCCACTGCTTGATCAAATCAAGGAGTTTGAGATGTGCTAGTCTCTCGGATTCTGATGTCGATCCACGGTAATCCTATGACTAGGGATAATTTGAATCTTGACATAATTGCACATGATAGGAATCTCGGAGTATGATCACATCATAATTTCCTTCATGTTATGTCATATATCATGGACTTCATTAATTTGCTTACAGATCAATATCAGTTCATAAATAATGAACAGCAAATTAATGAAATATGCCTTTCTTTATTTATTCTTAAAGACTGTACACAACTTTGTACAAAACGCGCTAAAGACGATTGCCTTTAGGGCACTACTCTAACAATCTCCCACTTGACCTAAAGCCAATCACCTTGATATCTAATACCATAGGCGAGTACATGAGATTCAAAACTCTTCTGTGACAATGGCTTTGTTAACGGATCTGCAACATTCTGCTCTGTGGGAATTCTCTCGATCTGGACATCACCACGTCCTATGATCTCCCTTATCAAATGATATTTGCGGAGTACGTGTTTGGATCGTTGATGAGACCTTGGTTCCTTCGCCTGCGCAATAGTCCCATTGTTGTCACAATACAACTGTATGGGCCTATCACTTCTAGGAACCACACCAAGTTCAGTAATGAACTTCTTGATCCAAACTGCTTCCTTCTTTCTTCGAGCGGCAATGTACTCTGCTTTGGTTGTTGAATCGACGATCGTCTCTTGTTTGGAACTCTTTCAACCGATCGCCTCACTGCTTCGGTGTGAATACGAACTGATTGGGATTTGGAATCATCCTTATCAGATTGAAAACTGGCATCTGTATACCTGCTCACTTTGAGATCTCCATCTCCATATATCAAGAAAACATCCTTAGTCCTTCGCAAGTACTTAAGGATATTCTTGACAGCCACCTAGTGATCCTCACCAGGATCCGATTGGTATCTGCTCGTAACACTTAGAGCATATGATACATCGGGTCTCGTACATAGCATTGAATACATGATAGATCTTACCGCAGATGCATACGGGATCATATTCATGCGCATCCTCTCATCTTGTGTTTTAGGACACATAGACTTCGAGAGTGTTATCCCATGAATCACGAGAAGGTACCCTCTCTTGGATTGGTCCATGCTAAACCTCTTTAGCATCTTGTCTATGTACGTTGATTGTGAAAGACCAAGCAACCTTTTTGATATATCTCTATAGATCCTTATCCCTAGGATATAAGTTGCTTCACCAAGGTCTTTCATGGCAAATTGTTTGGACAACCAAATCTTGACTAATTGTAGCATAGAGACATCGTTTCCTAGTAATAATATGTCATCTACATATAGCACACGATTGCAGTCCCACTAACCTTCTTATACACACAGTGTTCATCCGGATTTTGTGAGAAACCAAACTCTTTGATTACCTCATCAAATCGGATATTCCAACTCCTGAATGCTTGCTTCAATCCATAAATGGATTTCTGAAGCTTGCATACCTTTTCGCCATCATAGGAGGTGAAGCCCTCAGGTTGTGTCATATACACATCCTCAGCCAGATTCCCATTTAGGAAGGTTGTCTTCACATCCATTTGCCATATCTCATAATCATAATGAGTGGTAATGGCTAGGAGTATCCTAATGGATTTAAGCATTGCTACTGGGCTGAAGGTCTTGTCGTAGTCAACTCCTTGTCTTTGACGAAAACCTTTAGCCACAAGCCTTGCTTTATAGGTAATTACATTACCATCCATGTCGGTTTTCTTTTTGAAAACCCATTTACACCCTATGGGTTTTATTCCTTTGGGTGCCTCAACCAAAGTCCATACTTGGTTTTCATACATGGAATCCATTTCGGACTTCATGGCATGAAGCCATTTCTCAGACTCTGAACTCTTCAGAACCTCTTCATAGGTGGTAGGCTCATTATCTTCTATGAGCAATACGTCATTCTGTTCATTCACGAAAATCCATATCTCTCGGGCAGGCGTATCTACGTGACCTATGAACTTCGTGTGTGTAGAAGGTTGAGCTGTTACTTCATCATGATGAGTCACGAGTTTGAGTTGAGCGAGTTGATCTGCGTCTGTTCGAGCATCTTGAACTTCTTCAAGTTCAATTTTACTCCCACTGTCTTCTTGTAAAAGAAATTCTTTCTCTAAAAAGACAGCATGCTTTGAAACAAACACCTTTTGTTCCTCAGCTAGGTAGAACTGATATCCCATTGTTTCTTTAGGATATCCTACGAACAAACACTTGTCAGACTTTGCATCAAGTTTGTCTGACTGTGTCCGCTTCACATAAGCAAGACAACCCCAAACTTTCAAATGAGTAAGATAGGGTCTTTTGTTAGTCCACATCTCATATGGAGTAACAGCAACTGTCTTTGATGGAACTCTGTTTAGCAAGTAAACAGCTGTCTCGATTGCATACCCCCAAAAGGATTTTGGTAACTTTGCAAAGCCCATCATTGATCGTACCATGTCTAACAAGGTTCGATTTCTCCTTTCCGCCACACCATTATGCGGTGGTGTGTAAGGAGGGGTCCATTTAGATAAAATCCCATTATCTCTGAGATAATCCAAAAACTGTTGGTCTAAGTATTCCCCACCACGATCTGATCGTAATGTCTTGATACTTTTCTCAAGTTGGTTTTCACCTCATTTCAATTGTTTGAACTTTTCAAATGCTTGATTTGTATCTCATCGAATCTGGTACCCATAGCGAGAATAATCATCGATAAAGGTAATGAAGTAAAGACAACCACTTACGGCATGGATGTGTTAAGTCAAACCGGACTTCACATATTAAATAATTTGATGACAAACAAAGAAAATATACAAATGAAAAGTAGATGGACGCATGAGAAGTAAAAACAATTTGAAGGAGAAAATCAGCGAAGTAAGAACCAACAAGAAGAAAGGCATTTAAAGCTTTACAAGAGAAAAGCGGATTTAAAGCTTTACAAGAGAAAAGGCATTTAAAGCTTTACAAGAGAAAAGGCATTTAAAGCTTTATGTTTAAAAGGCATTTAAAGCTTTACAAGAGAAAAGCGGCCGATACAAAAAAGATCGAATGAAAGAAAGAAACATCGATTTGAGTTAATTCTGAGTCAAACTGAATAACCGTTTTTCAAGATTCAAGCAGATATTCAAGAAACAGCTTGAAGACCCGACTATAAATAAGAGTCGAGATTGAAGAAGAAATAACTTATGAAACTTTGAGTATTCAACTTTTGATTTTCGATTATCTCGAGAGAAAAATTGTGAGCGATATTTCGAGTGAGCGAGTGTTAAGACATTTCTATTATAACAAGCTCTTTACTATTCTTTCAATTAGAAAGTGTTACGAGATAGCTGAAGAGGCTAAGAGTAAATGAATACTTGCTGTAAAGAGACACGAGAGGCTCGATCGAAAGAATACTTGTAAGCAGTTCGAGATAGTAAAATCTCGTAAGGATATCGAGGATTGGGCGTAGCCCACGATTTAGGGTGAACCAGATAAATTGCTGTGTTTTTTCTTTCTACTCTCATATTACTTATATCGTAGTTTACAAAATTAACAAATTTTTCAAACTAGTTACGAATTGATTTACGATAAGTTTTCGAAAGAACAAGTAATTTTTTTTAAGGGATTAACAAAAAGTTTATCACAATTCAACCCCCCCTTCTTGTGTATCTTGATCATATTATTGTTCAATATATTAACGTGTGATTCACTTCAATTGGTATCAGAGCAAGGTGTTCAAGAATCACTCTAATAAAGTGTGAATTAAAGAAAATGGTGGAATCACACACGTATATTGCCGAAGGAGCCTCAGTCACTAGACCTCCAGCATTCAATGGTGAAGACTACCACTATTGGAAGGACCAGATGAGATTGTTTATCGAATCTACTCACATTGACCTTTGGGACATCATCGAGAACGGACCATACACACCTGAAGATGATGATAAAAATCCAATTCCACGAGAAAGATGGACAGCTAAGCAGAAAGCAAGATTTCAACTAAACTCCAAGGCAAAATTTTTCTTGAGTTGTGCATTGAGCAGAAGCGAGTATGACAAAGTTCATGGATCGCGACTCGCCAAAGAAATGTGGGATACATTATCAATTGCACATGAAGGAACAAATCAAGTCAAGGAGTCAAGATAAGCATTTTGGTGCATCGATGCGAGTTGTTCAAAATGAAAGAAGAAGAGACCATTGATCAAATGTTTGGAAGATTTCAAACAATTGTTAATGGGCTAAAAGCTCTTGGAAGAGCGTAAAGCAGTCAAGACCATGTTCGAAAGATTTTGAGGAGTCGCCAAAAGATGGAGACCCAAAGTAATTCTGTATAAGAAGCCAAAGACTTAAAAGTCTTGAAGCTTGATGAATTGCTTGGATCGTTGAAGATACAAGTAGAGCTTGATGCGTAAGATAAGCCCAAAAAGAGAAGTCCATAAGCGCTCAAAGCGGTCAAAAGAATCACAAAATCCGAAGAAGAAGACAAAGAGGAATACATCAAAGGCATTAAAGATTGAAGAATCAAAGGATGATGATTCCAGAAGTCGAAATCTGAATCAAGTGATGAAGGCGATGAGCTATCTTTCATTTCAAGAAAGATAAGAAGAATGTGGAAAAAGAAGTCCAAAGGAAATTCAACATTCGGAAGGAGCAATGGCAAAGACGATGGAAAAGTCGAAAGCATCTATTACATGTTATGAATGCAATAAGTAGAGACATTACAAGTCCGAGTGTCCAATGTTGAAAAGACAACCCAAAAGAGTAGGGATAACAAGAAAAGCATGATGGCAACATGGGAGGATCTAGATTCATCAGAATCAGATACAAGCTCAAAAGCGTCAGAACATGCTAACATATGTCTAGTAGCTGAAGAAGAAAGTGATGAAGAGGTAACTTCTAGCTATAATAATATACAAGATGCATACTCAGAATTGTTAGAGGATTCTCATGCTATTACGAAGCAAGACAAGCTGTTGAAGAAGAAGTATGTAGAAAACCTCAAACATACTCATGAGATAGAGAGTGAGAATATAAGTCCGAGAAAGCAAGTTGAGGCTGAATAACAACAAAGTTATAGATAGATCCAAGAGATTAAATAGTTGAAGCGAGAATCAATAATCTCTCGATTGATCTAGCTAAATTTACAGATAGTACAAAAAAGATGAATGAAATGCTAGGAAAATGCAGACATCCGAGTGATAAAACTGGATTAGGGTTTACTAAAAATAAGTCCCAGCATTACGTGAAATCAATTGTTCAAAAAGATAAGAAAAGATATCAATCAGGTTTTCAAAAAGGTCATCAACGTTTTCATTCTACGTCTTATTATCATTCATTACACCATACTAACCCTAAAGGACCCAAGAGAATCTGGGTACCTAAAAACAAGATAATATCTCCTACAGAAATCCTTCTTTGGAAGAGCCAGCAAGCACCATTGGTATTTGGACAGTGGATGCTCGCGTCACATGACGGGAAAAAGGTCTATGTTCCTAGATCTTCAGTACAAAAAAGGAGGTTCGGTAACTTTTGGAGACAACAAGCAGGGCAAGATAATCGGGATTGGTAAGATTGGTAAGAATTCCCATGCATGCATTAACAACGTACTGCTAGTTGATGGTCTAAAGCATAACTTGATAAGTATTAGTCAATTATGTGATTCTGGTTTTGAAGTTACATTCAACCAAAACTTTTGTGAAGTCAAAAACAAAGATGGTTCTACCTTCTTTTCGGCCGAAAGACGAAACAATCTTTACAAAATTGATTTAGACGATTTTCAGTCTCAAAATATTTCATGTTTTTTATCTACTGAAGAAGAAAGACCGATCGGCATAAAAACTAGGTCATGTCGATTTTAAACATATTTCAAAACTTTTGAAACATGATTTGGTAAAGGTTTGCCACAAATTTGTTTTGACAAAGATTTCTTTTGTGAAAGTTGTCGGAAAGGAAACAAGTTAAAACCTCTTTCTCTTGAAAACATTTCGTAACTTCATCTAGACCACTAGATTTGTTACATATGGATTTATTTGGTCCAACAAGGACAATAAGTCTTGGTGGAAAGAAGTATGGACTTGTCATTGTTGATGATTTTACAAGGTTTTGTTGGATACTTTTTTTGGCACATAAAGATGAGTCTTTCAAGTGCTTTAGAAACCTTTTCATGAGGTTACAGAATGAAAAAGGAGTGTCTATAGCCAGCATAAGGTGTGATCATGGTGGAGAATTCGAAAATGAGAAGTTTAGAGTATTCTGCGAAGAAAATGGAATTTTCCATAACTTCTACGCTTGAAGGATCTGCAGCGAAATGGAGTTGTTGAAAGGAAGAATAGGGCGATTCAAGAGATGGCAAGAACAATCTTTGTCGAGATGAATCTTCCTAAATATTTCAAGCGAGAAGTCATCAATACAAAGATGCTATATTGAGAATAGAGTGTTCTTTGCGACCAATATTGAAGAAAACTCCTATGAGTTGTGGAATGGAAGGAGACCAAACATTTATTATTTCCATCCTTTCGGTTGCAAGTGCACTATTCTAAACACAAAGGAAGTTACGGACAAGTTTGATGCAAAGACACTTTCGGGAATATTTCTAGGTTATTCTCTCACCTCAAAGGCATTTAGAGTCTACAACCTCACCTCAAAGGCCGAAGAAACTATTCATGTCAAGTTCGATGATAGCTCTCAACCCAATAAGGAAGAGGAATCGAGATAATGATCTTTATTAAAGGTGCCTTTGACGGAGTGCAAAGAAGTATCTTCATCGAAACACTATATGACGAAAAGAAAGACATTTGAAGAATTTGGAGTTAAAGAAAGATTGGAGATATAAAAGTTCTCATCTAAAGAGTCAATTATTGGAGAAACCTCGGAAGGTGTTGAACAAGGTCCAAGTTCGTAAGAGAAGCCAGCGTGGCATTTATATCTCAAGTAGAACCTAATAAGATTGATGAAGCTCTAAAAGATGAAGCATGGATACTAGCTATGCAAGAGGAGTTGAATCAATTCTGTAGGAATAAAGTCTGGTCCTTAGTTCCTAAACCTAAAAAGAAATCCATTATTGGTACTAGATGGGTATTCAAGAATAAGCTAGACGAATCAAGAAAAGTGCGTCATAACAAGGCAAGATTAGTAGCACAAGGCTATAATCGGCAAGAAGGAATAGACTACAATGAGACATATGCTCGATGAGAGACTTGAAGCAATAAGGATCTTGCTTGCATATGCGGTTTGCCATGATATAAAGCTTTTCAGATGGATGTAAAAGTGCATTTCGAATGGTTTTATAGATGAAGAAGTCTATGTTAAGCAACCTCCAGATTTGAGGACATAAAGTATCCAGATCATGTCTCAGACTTCATAAAGCCTTATATGGATGAAACAGGCCCTAGAGCATGGTATGATCGTGCGAGTTCATTTCTTATAGAAAATGGATTTACTAGAGGTAAAGTAGACAAAACTCTTTTAGGAAGAACTTGAGTAATGATTTCATTATTGTGCAAATTTATGTTGATGATATTATTTTGGTGCAACTTGAAGAAGGTTATGCATGAGTTTTGAAAATATGATGAAAATGAATTTGAGATGAACATGATGGGTGAGTTAAAATTCTTTCTTGGATTGCAAGTAAAGCAAGCGAGGATAAGATTTTTATCCATCAACAAAATATGTTAAAGAATTGTTGTCTAAGTTTGATATGCGATGTTAAATATATGTCTACCCGATGCATCCTTCAAACTTGTTGTCAAAAACGAAAGTGGTAAGAAGGTGGATCAAACCCTATTTAGAGGATGATTGGTTCTTTGCTTTATCTTACAAAGTAGACACGACATTCTATTCAATGTATGCTTGTGTGCAAGGTTTCAGGGCCGATCTAGAGAATCTCAATATATTCTTGTAAACGAATTTTGAGATATCTCACGTACTCTTGATCTTTGCTTAATGTATGAAAGGTAAAATTTCAGGTTGAATGGATATTGCGATCGGACTATGCGGTGATAGGATCGAAAGGAAGAGAACAGTGGTGGTGTCACTTTCTTGGACCAAACACGGTGTCATGGTCAAGCAAGAGACAAAGCTCGATTGTTTTATCAATCGAAGTTGAATATATATCCGCATGAAGTTGTTGTTCACAAATATTGTGGATCAAGTATCAATTGGAGGACTACTCAATACAAGAGGAAGAGATTCCAATATACTGCGACAACACCAGCGCCATCAGCTTGTCAAAGAATCCAATTCAACATTCAAGGGTGAAGCACATAGAAGTCAGACATCATTTCTTGAGAGATTACGTTCAGAAGAAAGTCGTCAGTCTACAATTCGTGGAAACAAAATATCAGTAGGCGGATATCTTCACAAAACCACTAAGTGAAGAACGCTTTAAAGAAATCAGACGCAACCTCAACATGGTGATGGTTACGGGCCATTCATCTGGTTTTTCATAAAGACAAGACAGACAGACGGAGGAGTTAACGGACCATTCATCTGGTTTTTCATAAAGACAAGACAGACAGACGGAGGAGTTAACGGATCATTCATCTAGTTTTTCATAAAGACAAGACAGACAGACGGAGGAGTTAACGGATCATTCATCTGGTTTTTCATAAAGACAAGACAGATAGACGGTGGAGTTAACAGGTTGATCATCTGATTTTTCAAAAAGAAAAGACAGTGGAACGGTGGATTTAACGACGTTAGACGGTTTCAGATATAAAACTTCTTTCACAAGAAAAAGTTTTAGAGGGAAAAAGCTGTCAGATCATCGAGAAGTACAATTGTTCTAGAATTCGCTATAAATTCCTAAAAGCGACTTTTGGGATTTCTATCGAATTCGAAATTGCTAGTTCTCTTAAATCTCTCTGAAATTTCTTCAAGCAAGTTCCTACTCAATCAGAATCAACAAGATGAATGTCAAGCCTATTTTGCGAGTTGATCCAGGATCGGGCTGGGGAAGATTGGTAAACTTCGAAGAACTAAGAAAAGAACGAGATGGATATAAATAGGAGATAATAGCGGCGAGTTGGAGAAACTTCTTTCAAGTGCGAGATGAAGTCTATCTCGAAGTTTATGAGTTACGGAAGAATACTAAATCGATGAGCGATACAATCGTGTCGTATGTAGACACACACTCTGTTATAGTAACGAAGGAGTTACTGGAGAAAGTCACTGAATGTCCGATGAATGGAGTTCAACTCACTAACATAGTGAAATGGATGACTAAGATTAAGATGAACGAAGATGAAGTTAGTCGTCAACTTTATGGACAAAATAACCCAACTGAAAGGAGAGCCTCTTGGCTGGTACCAAAGGCAAGGGTATTGTTCGCGGTTCTATGTGACTGTGTATTACCTAGAATAGGTTCACGACATCAGGTCACTACCCTGGATGAACAATGTATTCTTCATCTTCTGAATCATCACCCAATAGATTTACCGTTTTTGATTTATCAGTACATGGTAAAATCAATAAAGGATACAAACACTTGTCCTTATGGAATGTTGTTGACAAGAGTGTTCAGAGAATCTGGCATCAGATTGGATTGAGGAATTAGACAGAAGATATCTGTTAGAAGCTACATAGATTCAACATCAATTGCTAAAATGGGTTTGAGATTTTCAGACAGAAAAGGAGCAGAATCGCCAAGGAAAGCAACGATTGAGGGGGAGCGTATACTGAAGAAGTCTTCTATGAAGGAAACAAGATCACATTCTCAGGAATCAAAGTCGAGAAGTGTTCAATTTTTGAATCGGTGACTTGAAGCGTAAGGGAACCACCTTTGAGTGACATTCCAAAGCAAGCAAGAAGGTCACCCAGCGAAGCGTACCAGTGCAAATGAAAGAAGCCGATCAATCCAGAGAATCAAGCCAATCAAAGCATTACGAGCGCAAGGGTCAAGAGCTACAAAGTCGTTGACATCAATCCTTGAAAAGATTGAAACTCGGTCTCAAGGAAGTGGAGGAAAAAGGAAAGAAGAACCTGAAAAGAAAAAAAATGCAACCTAAAAAGCCACCAAGGGGAAAGAAAATGAGTGCGAAAAAAGAAGGAAGTCCAACAACAGAAACAAAGTCTAAGAAGGTAAGGCGAAAAAGGCATTGTTGATACTACTGAAAAAGTCTGTTGTTGATCGGTTGATATTCTGAAGTTAATGTGGAAGCTGTTACTGGTAATCTTAAGGATACTCACAATGTCCTTGATAATCCAATTTTTGAAGAAGTAGTTTCTACTATTTTTCAGTCTTCACTTGTTCGCAAACAAATTGCTACACATGTTATGGGACAAAAGGTTACTCAAAAAGTCTTGAGTGTGATGACTAATGTTCCATCCAAATATTTAACTTTTCAAAGAGAAAGTTGGGAACATAGATTGGTTGTCACAGAGGAGAAGAAGACCAAATCTGTCATCATCCGAGACAAACCAAAGAGATTTGTGAAAGCCTTCTTCAAATCAGTTGAATTTGATAACAACATTCTACATCTGTTGGATAGGGGTTACAAAAATTTCTATGATCAACTGAAGAGAGTTGGAAGAGAACCATATCCACCAGAGCCATTTGGAGAGCGTCTTACTTTTTATCCAATCTTGGGCGATCTGATAATCAAGGTGGTACCTGATTTACAACCACCAAATTTTGTTGAACGCAAGTGTAAAAAGAAATTGAAGCTGAAAGTTCAACCAGAACCAGTTTTGGATGACATGACTTCTGATTAGATTGCAGAAGCAGTGCAATTGATTGATGAAGCATGTGAAGAGAAAAGAAGTGGAAGTTCTATCTGCATTTATCAAGATCCAGGAACAAGCCAAACTAAGGCTACAGCAGATGATCCATAGGGAGGCACTATCAGAAAGGGTCAGTATCGTTCTCTTCTGATTGGTAACTTAAAATGTTCTTATAGTATTTTACAGAACATTCTGCGAAATCGACCTCTATGGGAGATCAACTCAGTTGCAGAAGCTATGCCTTGGCTTGGAAGCACATTTCAACGTATACATAATTCCTATGATTTTGATATTCCTGATCAAGCTGTATATGTTCCTCCGCCTCTCCTACAAATTATTGAACCATATGTTTCAAACGTGGAAGCTTATACAACAACAGTTACTGTTGTTGAAAAACAAGTTGTTGAGATGTAATCCTCATTGCAAATTGAATCATTGACTTTAAAGAAACAAGTTCGAAAACTTGATAAGGATATGAAGAAGATTAAGAAGATGCTTGAAAAAGTTGGTGAAGCGGTTTGGGAAATAATTTTTTGATTAATAACAAATAGGGGGAGAAGGAAGAATGAGAAGGAAGAATCAGCTGAAAGGAAAAGGCAGAAGAAATTTTGAAAGCAGAAATTATTTTTGATTTATTAATACTTCTGTATATTTGATACTTTTCATATTTCTCTATTTCACAATATTTGTTATCATAAAAAAGGGGGAGAATGTTAAGACAAACCAGACTTCACGTATTAAATAATTTTGATGACAAACAAAGAGAAATATACAAATGAAAAGTAGATGGACGCATGAGAAGTAAAAAGCAATTTGAAGGAGAAAAATCAGCAAGTAAGAACCAATCAAGAGAAAAGCGATTTAAAGCTTTACAAGAGAAAGCGGATTTAAAGCTTTACAAGAGAAAAGCAGACGAAAGCTTTACAAGAGAAAAGAAGACGAAAGCTTTACAAGAGAAAAGCAGACGAAAGCTTTACAAGTGAAAAGCAGACAAAAGCTTTACAAGAGAAAAGCAGCCGATACAAAAAAAGATCAGACGGAAGAAAGAAACATCAGTTTGAGTTAGTTACGGAGTCAAACTGAATAATCGTTTCTTTCAAGATTCAAGAAGAAGATATTCAAGAAACAGTTGAAGACCCGACTATAAATAAGAGTCGAGATTGAAGAAGAAATAACTTATGAAACTTTGAGTATTCAACTTTTGATTTTCTGATTATTTGTGAGAAAATTTGTGAACGATATTTCGAGTGAACAGTGTTAAGAGCATTTCTATTGTAACAAGCTCTTTACTATTCTTTCAATTAGAAAGTGTTACAGATAGCCTTAAGAGGCTAAGAGTAAAAGAATACTTGCTGTAAAGAGACCTGGAGAGGCTCAGTCGAAAGAATACTTGTAAACAGTTCAGAGATAGTGAAATCTCAGAAGGATATCTGAGGACTGGACATAGCCCACGGTTTGGGGTGAACCAGGATAAATTGCTGTGTTTTTTCTTTCTACTCTCATATTACTTATATCGTAGTTTTCAAAATTAACAAAGTTTTTCAAACTAGTTACGAATTGATTTACGATAAGTTTTCGAAAGAACAAGTAATTTTTTTTAAGGGATTAACAAAAAGTTTATCACAATTCAACCCCCCTTCTTGTGTATCTTGATCATATTATTGTTCAATATATTAACGTGTGATTCACTTCAGGATGGACATCGGACCACATACATCTGAATGTATTAGGTCTAATACTCCAATCGCTCGTTCACCCTTTCCCTTAAAGGGTAACTTAGTCATCTTGCCTAATAAACAAGATTCGCATGTGTCATATGATTCATAATCAAATGACCCTAAACTACCACTCTTGTGGAGCTTAGCTATGCGTCTCTCATTTATATGGCCAAGGCGACAATGCCATAAGTAAGTTGATTTTAAATTATCTCGTTTATGTCTTTTCGTGTCATTGACATTCATAATTGGATGTGACATATCTAATATGTAAATTTCATTGCATAATGTACCAGTACTATAAAGCATTCTATTCAAACTAATAGAACAACCATTGTTACTAAAAGTCAAATGGAAACCAGCTTTATTTAAACAAGAAATGCATAATATGTTCTTTGTTAATACAGTACAAAATAACATTCATCCAATTTAATTACAAGCCCAGTGGGGAGTGACAAAAGTAAGTGCTCATGCTAATGCAAAGAACTCTTGCTCCATTTCCCACACGCAGGTCTATCTCTCCCTTCATGAGTTGTCTATTGTCTCTGAGGCCCTGCATATCATTGCATATGTGTGAGCCACAACCGGTATCTAATACCTATATGTTATGGTCAGAAACAGTATTAACCTCAATGACAAACATACCTGAAGAAGCTGAGGCATCTGATGCCTTCTTCTGCTTCAAGGATTCTAGATAGACTTTACAGTTTCGCTTCCAATGGCCAGTCTTGCCACAATGGAAGCAAGTTCCTT
The DNA here is from genome assembly GCA_029891385.1 of Erythroxylum novogranatense. NCBI lineage: Eukaryota > Viridiplantae > Streptophyta > Magnoliopsida > Malpighiales > Erythroxylaceae > Erythroxylum > Erythroxylum novogranatense. The sequence goes on along the minus strand of CM057232.1, from coordinate 8,557,871 downwards.
TTGGTGCAGTCTCTTTGGTTTTCTTCTTGGCTGTACTTCCTATTTTCTGATCTTCATCAAAAGCATCACCAGCAGGTGGATCAGGAAGTGGAACATCTAGGACAAATCCTAGTTCCTCAGACCTGAGAACAATTCTCAGATTTCTTAGCCAATCAAGAAAATTAGGTCCAGTTAATTCGTTAGAATCCATTAGTGAGCGCAGATTCACACTTAAAGTCATCTTCAACAACCTATAGGGATAGAGAGAAAGAATGTTAGAATAGAATTACATGCATAATCATAAGGACTTGTATGATATGCATATGGCTCCCACTAGTTTCCAAGAATCCATAACCCTCATTACGAATCCAAGAAACATTATGGCAAAATGTCCTAGTGGGTCGATATCCGACATTCCTAAAAATGACCTTGGGTTTGCCCAACAAGCCACCTTAGTTCAATCGGTAGGTATCGGACATACCAATTGCATCATAGATAAATATCCGACATTCCTAAAATGACCTTGGGTTTGCCCAACAAGCCACCTTAGTTCAATCGGCAGGTATCAATCATACCATTTCCATCTTAGGTGCAACCATCGACTAGTGCTATCAACTTTTGATGTATGCACACGCATTAGGTTATCAACTCTTGATGCGCGTACATCTGATGTACACAACCCAATTTCGCCTCTGTCCACGTTGACCTTGAGTTTGCTCAACAAATCAACGCTTCTAGTGAAAACCAACCCATTAATCCGAAAATCTCATTTTCCACGGTTCAAACATATCCGTATAGAGTGAGCTTGGGTTTGCCCAACAACCCAACTCTATAAGAACTCTGGTTCTCCCCATATTAATGGAAGGCGTTAGTTTTCATATTATATGTGAGGGTTTTCAGGTCTCATCTACTTCTTCTCCAAGCCGTAGGATTATAGTCACCATGACTATATGGAATGATTTACGGCATTTCATCAATCACATTGAGTCTATACCTAAAATCATCCATCATCCCACCTTTGCATGTTGTTGTAGTCGACTGGTGCATGTTCTAGTCGACTGGAACATGTGCTAGTCGACTACAGTGAGTTACTGTGCACGTTCCAGTCGACTGGAACATTTTATAGTCGACTGGAATTGATTACTGTGCACTTTTCAGTCGACTAGAATGGATGTGCCAGTCAACTGGAGCATGTTCCAGTCGACTGGAATTAGGCCTGCTCTCTAATCGGCTAATTTCTCAATCCATGTAGATCAAATTCACAATACCAAGTGTAATATCCTTTATTATGATGTACCAATGAAATACTTTCATTGTACCATGCTTACCATATATAGTCATACCATACATGAAAAACTTGAAACCGATGAATACACAATTATTCACCTAGATTTCTAAATAATTTGAGAATATCAAATTATCACCCTAAGTATCTCTAGGTAGTCTACACTTTATCAAGACTACTTCGGCACATGTCACAAAATTTGTGACGGCCAAAACAATCAAGATAAGGAAATATACTAACGAGACGCTAATGAGACACATTTGACATCCTAAATTGTTTGGAAACCTAATTTCAAGAAATTCAATTTGGCAAGCATACGACATCAATGTAACACATTTTTAATCACATTAAAAATGATCAAAGGCATTAGAATTGAAAACTACACAATTTCTCATTCCAAACAAAACAGCTCCAGCAACTTTCTCAAAACTGCCAAGCTCTATGTTTTGCTTGAAAAACGCATTGCAAAACTTTCAATAAATTCTGAGAAAATTACAAAGGTTACAAAATGTTCCCAACATGCTGCATGAATTTTTTCAGGATTTATTTCCAGCAAAAACTCATCCAACCTCAGAAACAAAGCCAATGTAGAATCTGTATTCCTCAACACAGTTATTCCCAGCAGCACACAATAAATTCTCAAATAAATAGTAAATCACCTTGAAAAAATTTTTCCATTCTCATAGACATTCATCAACATCTTAGAGACATGTAGGTGAAAGCAAATCCGAAAAACAAAGTTTCTACAATTTATTCTCGAATTTATAAGCATGTCTGTTCAATGAATGTGCACAAAGACAGCAACCAACACATTAGGGAATAAATTAGCAAAACCATATCAAATCACATTGATAAATTCCAGGCTTCGACAGACATATGCAACAACACCTTGTGAACATATCTGGGCAAGAAAATTTCGAAAACAATATCTCTATGCTGAATTCGAAATTCACATATACAACATGCATAATCGTCACAAGCTATAAGGAACTCCGACCTAGTCATGGTTTCTTCGTTATATACGACACAAGTGGCTCTGATACCACTGTAGGAAAATCCCGGTGTGAGCATCACATGCCCACGGTGCGGAAAATTTTTTTTTTTGTCCCGAGACCTTCCTGAAAGCCAGGATCCATGTGTCTATACAACAAACTCAAACCATAACGACCAAAGGAGACCGTCTCTAACGGTATCCACGCAGAGATCGGAGAACCTAACCGGGGCAAACCCTTTGACCTGGGAATAGCTAGAACAAATTAAAGACTGCTAGATCTTACCTTTGTCCTTGGAGAGCTTGGACAACACGATAAAGGAGATGAAGAGAGGAAGGCCTGATGATGAAGGAAGATGAAAAGATCAAAGCTTAGGATTTAGAAACCCTTTCTTAAACCCTAAACCTACGATGATCACTCTCCCTTTCATCTCTCCGTATGCCTTTCTCAAAGACAAAGAAGAGATCATCGTATGCTCCTTGCTTTTGGAGAAAGAAACTCTTTCTTTCATCTAAAACGAAGACCCACGAACATCTTCATCTTCATTTCATAAATGAATTCCTCTCTTACTCCTCATCCAACGACCACACACCTTTTCACCTTTTTACTTTTGTCTTTAACTAATTAAAGACCATTAAATGCTAAGTGATGAGTCATAGATCCACCTTAGGCTTTATATATATATCTACATATAAAGCTAAAATGACAAGGCTCATTCTCCTTCATCCACGTTAAGGCATATATATATATATTAATTAATTAATTCTTTAATTAATTAATAATAGATATATATATATAGATGTTGAACTGGTCCAGTCACACTGGGGTCGGTCCTACCGGCCTATCGGGTCCCGGAATGGAAAAACCTCCGAAAACCCTTTTCAGCAATATCGATGTCGCGATCTCATCGGGACATATCTCGATCTCATCGGGATCTATTTGGTCCGATTTGCTCTCCATATATTGGAACTCTTTACAAAACTATTTTATAAATTCTCCGAGACACTCTTATGCGTGTGACCCATTAGGTTCCCGGTTATGTTGGCCACTTATATTCACACTTAATCTAAGCAAGTCATGAGCGGTATCTAGCAACACATCATGACCCCCAATTGACCGAAAAGTAATTGGTTTGACGAATGTATCTATATTCATCATAAACCATATCACGAACCTTTCCATAGACAATTACCGTGCAATTCGTCCTTTCACCATGCTATACCCCACTTGGTTATGAGTATGGGCAATGTGTCAACTCTTACTAGACTGATTATGTCAAATCTAGTCCAAGTGATATCAGTTCTTGTCCTGGGACTCATTACTTTATATGTCCATGAAGACACTCTTCATGACATATATGCTCCGGCCAGAGACTTCAAAGTAATGATCCTGACAAGAGGCTATGGGTATCATCTTCTGCTATCACAGAAGTGGTGAATCCTCTATTGGCTACTCAATTAACTTCGAATACCTCAAGCTGTACCCAATCACCACCCTATGAGCAACCTCTGTAAGGCAACAAGGAATGGAGTCAAAGCACAAAATCAGTATCCAAGATATCCTTGAGTACCTCAAGTCTAAGGATACTTGCACCATTGCTATGATGAGATTATCACTGACACTAGAATAGGACATCCATGTGATGATCTCATAGCAGGTCATCCAATGTACTTACTACCTCTAGTAAGCATCCACATCTCAACCCTAAATATCTCATATTTACAGTTTCTAAGATCCACTGCTTGATCAAATCAAGGAGTTTGATATGTGCTAGTCTCTCCGGATTCATCGATGTCCGGTCTCAAGAATCCTATGACTAGGATAATTTAGATCTTGACATAATTGCACATGATAGGAATCTCAGTAGTATGATCACATCATAATTTCCTTCATGCTATGTCATATATCATGGACTTCATTAATTTGCTTACAGATCAATATCAGTTCATAAATAATGAACAACAAATTAATGAAATATGCCTTTCTTTATTTATTCTTAAAGACTGTACACAACTTTGTACAAAACGCGCTAAAGGCGATTGCCTTTAGGGCACTACTCTAACAATCTCTCACTTGACTTAAAGCTAATCGCCTTGATATCTAATACCATAGGCGAGTACATAAGAATCAAAACTCTTCTGTGACAATGGCTTTGTCAACGGATCTGCAACATTCTGCTCTGTGGGAATTCTCTCGATCTGGACATCACCAGGTCCTATGATCTCCCTTATCAAATGATATCTGCGGAGTACGTGTTTGGATCGTTGATGAGACCTTGGTTCCTTCGCCTGCGCAATAGTCCCATTGTTGTCACAATACAACTGTATGGGCCTATCACTGCTAGGAACCACACCAAGTTCAGTAATGAACTTCTTGATCCAAACTGCTTCCTTTGCTACTTCTGAAGCGGCAATGTACTCTGCCTCGGTTGTTGAATCGGCAGTCGTCTCTTATTTGAAATCTTCCAACCGACCGCCATTGCTTCGGTGTGAATACATAACTGATTGGGATTTGGAATCATCCTTATCGATTGAAAATCGGCATCTGATACCCGCTCACTTTGAGATCTCGCCATCGAGTCAAAGCACGTAATCAAGATTCAAGATATCCTCGAGTACCTCAAGTCTAAGGATACTTGCACCATTGCTATGATGAGATTATCAACGACACTAGAATAGGACATCCATGTGATGATCTCATAGCAGGGTCATCCATTGTACTTACTACCTCTAGTAAGCATCCACATCTCAACCCTAAATATCTCATATTTACAGTTTCGAGATCCACTGCTTGATCAAATCAAGGAGTTTGAGATGTGCTAGTCTCTCCGGATTACCGATGTCCAGTCTCAGTAATCCTATGACTAGGGATAATTTAGATACTGACATAATTGCACATGATAGGAATCTCAGTAGTATGATCACATCATAATTTCCTTCATGCTATGTCATATATCATGGACTTCATTAATTTGCTTACAGATCAATATCAGTTCATAAATAATGAACAACAAATTAATGAAATATGCCTTTCTTTGTTTATTCTTAAAGACTGTACACAACTTTGTACAAAACGCGCTAAAGGCGATTGCCTTTAGGGCACTACTCTAACAATCTCCCACTTGACCTAAAGTCAATCGCCTTGATATCTAATACCATAGGCGAGTACATGAGAATCAAAGCTCTTCTGTGACAATGGCTTTGTCAACAGATCTGCAACATTATGCTCTGTGGGAATTCTCTCGATCTGGATATCACCACGTCCTATGATCTCCCTTATCAAATGATATCTGTGGAGTACGTGTTTGGATCGTTGATGAGACCTTGGTTCCTTCGCCTGCGCAATAGTCCCATTGTTGTCACAATACAACTATATGGGCCTATCACTGCTAGGAACCACACCAAGTTCAGTAATGAACTTCTTGATCCAAACTGCTTCCTTTGCTGCTTCTGAAGCGGCAATGTACTCTGCCTCGGTTGTTAAATCGGCAGTCGTCTCTTGTTTGGAACTCTTCCAACTGACCGCCCCGCCGTTCAGTGTGAATACGTAACCTGATTGGGATTTGGAATCATCCTTATCAGATTGAAAACTGGCATCTGTATACCCGCTCACTTTGAAACTCTACATTCCACTCTCTCAATGCCTGCTTTGACCCATAGAGAGACTTACGGAGTCTAGCCTTCGTATAGCCCTTAAGTGGAGCCAAATACACCTCCTCCTTCAAGTATCCATGAAAAAATGTGTTATTAATGTCTAACTGATGAATACACCTACCATTTTGTGCTACCAAAGCTAAGAAAACTCTGACCTTAACAAACTTTGCAACTGAAGAAAAACTATCAAAAAATCCACCCCTTCCTTCTGGTTGTAACCTTGGGCCACTAACCTCGCTTTCACTCGCTCCACCGTCCTATTTGGGTTAAACTTCACCTTATAAATCCATTTTTCACCAATAACATGCTTGCCTTCTGGTAAAGTAGTTATCTCCCACGTAACATTATCCTCTAATGCCTTTAACTCTTGTTTCATTGCCTTAACCCAACCAGGATGCAACACAACCTGTTTGTAATCCTCTCAATATTGACCATAAAAGCCAAATGAGGCTCTAAGAATTTTAGATCCGTCATTTTCAAGTTAGAACTAGGGATCAGATTCACAGTACTGCAAACAAAATCCTGCATCCAAGCAGGTGTCTTCCTCGGTCTAGTATTGGTGCGCAAGACAGCGACTGGTTGTTCTACCTCGGATACATGATCAGTATTTGCAAGTGGTGACACACTTGTATTAAGAGTATCAGACGAAGAATGATTAGAAGTAACTGGAATAGTAGCTGATAAATCACCAGTAAGATTTTCATGTTGAAGTTGCGACAACATCTCCTGATCATGGTCAGCAACATGCACAAATGGAAGAGAAGGAAACAATTCATTCTCAGACACAACTTTATAAGAAAATTGATCTTCATAGAATGTTACATCTCTAGAGATAATAATGCGGTGAGATTGTAAATCATATGCCTTTTGACCTGGAATATAGCCTAAGAAAATACACTTGAAAGATCTAGGAGAGAACTTTTCTTTATTTGGCTGAGTATTAGTGACAAAACACAAGCAACCAAAAGTCTTCAATCGTCCATAATCAGGTCTTTTGTTGAAGAGTACTTCAAAAGGACACTTCCACTTCAGAATTGGAGTTGGCATTCGATTGATTATGTAGGTAGCAGTAAGCATAGCTTCTCCCTAGAAATGCTTGGGTAATCCTGCTTGAAACATAAGAGCTCGTGCAACTTGAGTTAGATGCCTATGTTTTCTTTCCACCACTCCATTCTATTGAGGAGTATAGACACAAGTTTTCTGATGTAATATTCCCATCGTCCCTAACATATCTCTACATGTCTCATTCACAAACTCAGTGCTATTGTCACTTCTAATGCTTTTAACCTTGCAATCAAACTGATTATGCAGCATAAGTAAACATTGTTCAACAGTTTAAGTGACTTGCTGCTTGTATTTAAGCAAAAAAATCTAAGTTGCTCCACTAAAATCATCAACAACAGTCAACATGTAATGAGCTTGATTAATGGCATATTTGGTGTAAGGTCCCCAAAGATCTATATCAACAACTCCAGTATAATTGTGGTTTGAATTGAAGAGGTAGGAAAAGAAAGTCTATGTTGTTTGTAGAAATGACAAACATCACAAGTTTTATTATAAATGTCCTAGCCTTTGATGCCAATATGTGGCATTAGTATCACTAATTACAACTGAATGAGAAACAGAATTACAAGTATAAAGTGGTTTATTGAATGAAAAATACACATTATGAGATTTGCCATGTGAGTCATTCGGTGAAGAAGTAGGAAGATGGAAAGATTGTGACGTCAAAATGTATAGATTGCCTATGACTTGACCAATAGCAATGATAGCTTTAGTTTGCCGGTCCCGTATATAATAGCAAGAAGGAAAACAAGAAACAAACACATTAGCATCTTAGCAAGTTTGTTGACAGAAAGCAAGTTGAATTTGAAGGAAGGAATCAGTAAAACATCTTTAAATTAAAGGATAGAGTGTAAGGTAACATGGCCTGAATGTTTAACATGTTTAAGACTATGATCAGGGAGATGAACTGGTACGGGAAACTAGAGTTGTGCAATATTCTGTATAGATCTTTCATCAAAACACATATGATTGGATGCACTACTATCAACTATCCAAACATCATTTGAATTCAGGGAATAAGCATTAAAAGTGTACTGTATCGTAGCCACCTAACCTGCAAAATTCACAAGGTCAGTCACCATGTTCACATACCCTTCATCAGGCCATTGTTCTTTAAGAATTATGGACATCTCCTTTCGAATTAAGGAATTCACCATTCTAGCAAGGTTGTCATCAGTTGCCAATTTGTCGACAGGTGTTGTATCAGACTATTCTTATTGCACCAAATTAACCATTTGTCCTCTCTTTTATGCTATTTTCTTTTCTTTTAATGCTTTGAACCAATCTGGATAACCATGGATTTTAAAACAAGCATTCCATATATGACCAACCACATTACAATGATCACAAAATATGTCCTTCTTGTTTACCTCTTTTTGTTTATAACTACCACCATTAGCATTAGAATTCTTGGCCAAAAGAGCACTAGCTTCAAGAACAGTATTGCCATAAACCATACTCACTTGTCGTTGCTTTTCAACTCGCAAAACTATAGAATAACTTTATCTATGTTAGGCAAAGGCTCAAGATTCAAAATCTATCTCCTCACATTATCAAATGTTGGATCAAGTCCCATCAGGAATTGCATTAGTCTAGCATATTCCTCTCTTTTAGCCACTAAACCAATTAAATCACAACTATAGCCGTGACAATTGCAACTAGGTAAAGGCATAAGTCTACTTAATTATTCCTAACATTGATTCATATTGCTATAATAAGTAGTAATAGAATCAATACCTTGTTCCAAAGATGAAACCTATCTTTGCAATTGATATCGAAGAGGACCATTATTCTCACCAAGTCTTTTCTCAATTGTATCCCATAATATGTTGGAACTAGCATAATAGATGAAATTATCAGACATCTCCTTAGTCCTAGAATTCAAAAGCCACGCCTTAATCATGGAATCAACTTTCTTCCATTTCTTGTAGAGATTAGGATTCGTAGGAGCAGGAAAACTTCCATCAATGAAACAAATCTTGTCCTTAGCTTTAAGACTAGTTTTAACAGCTATGCTTCAGGTAAGATAATTGTTACCTGTGAGAGGGGAAGCAACCAGAAGCATTCCTGGATGATCAGAACTCTGCAAATGTAATGGATCTCCGTCAAGATCATGATTCATTGCTGCAGAAGAAGCTTCATGAATAATGTCACCATGCAGAGTAGCCATAGCTTCAAAGAAATCGAATTAAGTATGAGTTCGATCGTCATGAGGCTCTGATACTATGTGACAATGGAAAACCTAGAGGCACAAATGAAGTAGAGTAATGTGGAAAGAATTCTTTCTTTTATCTCCATTAAACAGTTGTACAGTACCTTATATATCAGTATACTAGCAACCGCTTAACGTACTAGTAACAATATTACAGTTAAAGACCAACTAACTAACGTGTACAAAAGTATATTGTAACACTTCGCAAATAACCCAACAGAAACAACAAAAGCCCTATTTACTTTTGTCACACTTAATCTCTTCCAGTGAGATTGGATCTGAGTGTTTTCTTTTAATGCTATCCACTTGGACCTTTCCAGCTAGGAGAGTAAATTAAAGTTCGAGGCTATGAGGATTTTGTGTTTTGTTCAAACTAGTAATTTTTAGCGCTTTTAGTTCATCTTTTCATGTTACCTTTAGTTGACTGTACAAGCTTTATGGTTTTAAAGTCTATTGGAAATGGATAAAATCGTAACACACTTTTATCGTTTAGTTGAGTATTTCATAATGGAATAAAATAGAAGCGTAGAGTTTCATGTTACGTTTCATTCTATCACAAGCAGTTAAAATAAGAAACCTCCGACTCGAAAAGTTTAGGATGGAACATAAACTAATAAATACATACTACCTAATATATCCTCAATAATTTTTTTTAATACCAACTATAACCAATTCATAATATTAATATATTAAATAGAATATAATAATATTTAATATAATAAATTTTATTAAATAATTAATAATAATATAATATTATTATTAATAATAAAATAAAATTTTATATTTAAAATAATTTATTTATTTATTTTATTATATAGAAATATATACAAACAATTAAAGAATATTTTATATATTTTCTATTTTATTAATAAAATATATTAAAATTATTTTGTATGTATATATTTCTATAAAATAAAATATAAATAAATTATTTTAAATATAAATAAAATTTTAATATAATAAAATTTATTAAATAATTAATAATAAATTGTATATAATTAATAAAATAAATAAAATTTTATTAACCAAAATAGAAAATGTATTTAAAAATTATTCTTTAATTATTTGTATATATTTCTATATAAATAAATTATTTTATATATAAATCACATAGAATGAAATAAAATAAAATATATTAAATAATTAATAATAATATTTATATATACTTAATAATAAATTGCATATAATTAATAATAAAATAAATAAATTTTAATAAAACTTTTATTAATGAAAATAGAAAACATATACAAAATTATTCTTTAATTGTTTGTATATATTTTATATAAACAAAATATAAATAAATTATTTTTAAATATAAATCACATAAAATAAAATAAAATAAATTAAATATTTAATAATAATATTTTATATAATTAATAATAAAATAATAAACCTGCTCCAACAATCATTTTAATATAAAGGAATAATAGTCACTTATTATATATTACATTCTATTTCATCCATCTTCCAAATAACATTTCACTTTATTACATTATGAACCCTCTCATCTTTCCCAAACAACTTTTCACTATATTACATTATAAACCATTCCGTTTTGTTTCATTCCATTTCATTAATTAAAATTCAACCAAACATGTAAAAGCGCTAAAATTTACTAGTTTGAACAAAACTCAAAAGCCCTAGAGCCTCGAACTTTAAGTTTACTCTCCCGACTAGAGAGGACCAAGTGGATAGCATTAAAAGAAGACACTCAGATCCAAGCTCATCGGAAGAGATCAAGTGTGAAGACAGAGGAGTACAAGGTAAAGTTCAAGAACGTATCTTTGATATAAATTGAAAGATCTTGTTTTAAAAAAAAGGATAAATAAAAAAAGATATTTTGTTGGATCATATAGCAAATTTTAAGCTCAGCTTTGCATATCCTCTGCGTTACATCAAAATTTATCCAAATATTTAAATAGGATTTATATAAATGTGTGGATCAGATCTCACAAAATAACATAGGAATAAATCATTTTCAGATGATCTGTTCCCGTTTTGTAAGGGTTTGTAATTTATAATTTATTTAATGCATGCTTAAAAAATAATAATTTTATTGTCAAAGAAAAAATTATATTTTTAATTACCTCAAATTTTGTAACCAATATTCTAAATTAAAATTATAAACGAAAAATGCTAAAGGATTTAATTGTTCAATTTTAGGAAATAATTAGGCAATATAAAGATCCAATGAACAATCTTCTCTCATTAATTTGATATAGTCCTTCCTAGTTGACTGGCAATTTTCTTAGGAATGTTAAGAAGTTTTCTTATTCATAACATATGCAATTAATAATAATTAACAACTAATAATGCAAGGTCACCATGAGCACATATACTAAATATTAATATGTACTAATTAATAAATTAATTATATTTTCAAACATCAATTAATTAATTATATATTAATTATTAATCATCTGCTCCGCTTTGTAAGGGTCTGTAATTTATAATTTATTTAATGCATGCTTAAAAATAATAATTTTATTGTCAAATAAAAATTATATCTTTAATTACCTCAAATTTTTGTAACCAATATTCTAAATTAAAATTATAAAAGAAAATGCTAAAGGATTTAATTGTTCAATTTTAGGAAATAATTAGGCAATATAAAGATCCAATGAACAATCTTCTCTCATTAATTTGATATAGTCCTTCCCAGTTGATTGGCAATTTTCTTAGGAATGTTAAGAAGTTTTCTTATTCATAACATATGCAATTAATAATAATTAACAACTAATAATGCAAGGTCACCATGAGCACATATACTAACTATTAATATGTACTAATTAATAAATTAATTATATTTTCAAACATCAATTAATTATTTATATATTAATTATTAATCATAACTGAATAAACTATTTTATAAATAAATTATGTTATGTGTTATATTTTAATTATTATTAATTGATCAACATATAGTTTCAGCAATTATTTAATACATCAATTAATTAATTATATATTAATCATTATTAATTATAATTGAATAAACTAAAATTTAATGAACAATAATTAATTTATAAATAAATTATAATTTAATCATAAATCTATTAATTCATTATATATTTATTAGCAATAATTATATTAAATAAACTAAATTTATAAATAAATTATGTTATATGTTATATTTAAATTATAATTGCTTGGCATAGACTTTGAGTAATTATCTAATACATCAATTAATTAATTATATATTAATAAACTAAACAATTAATGAATAATAATTAATTTATAAATAAACTAATTCACTATATTTTATTATTACTAATTATATATCATAATGAATAAGTATAGTTTAGAGAGAAATAAGGACTAAATTATGTTATAATAGCTTAATACACTAATTTATAAATAAATCATGTTATATGTTATATTTTAATTATTATTAATTGATTGGCATAGACTTTGAGTAATTATATTTTAAAGCATCAATTAATCAATTATATATTAATTATTATTTATAACTAAATAAACTATTTTATAAATAAATTATGTTATATGCTATATTTTAATTATTATTAATTGTTTGACATAGAGTTTCAGTAATTATTTATCCCTTCAATTAATTAATTATTATTAATTATAACTGAATAAACTAAAAGTTAATAAATAATAATTAATTTATAAATAAATTATAATTTTAATAATAAATATATTAATTCATTATATATTTATTAGCAATAATTATATTATATTAAATATTAATTATAACTGTATAAACTAATTTGTAAGTATATTATATTATATGTTATATTTTAATTATAATTGCTTAGCATAGACTTTGAGTAATTATTTAATACATCAATTAATTAATTATATATTAATAAACTAAATGTTAATAAATAATAATTAATTTATAAATAAACCAATTCATTATATTTTATTACTACTAATTATATATCATAATGAATAAGTATAATTAATCAATCTATTGATTTTGTTATTTTAATCATGTTTAATAAACTTTTATTTATCTAGTGATTGTTAATCATTAACTGTGATTATTTTAAATTATTTTAAAATTACATCAACCATAAATTTCCATACATAAAATTCAACTAAAACTTTACCGACAAAACATGAATTACTACATAAAAATCACAATCTACAATCATATAATAAAGTTAAACTATTCAATAATCAAAACTTTCTACTCACAAATTAAACATTAACAATGCAATTAGGTGTGGTTTATTAACATCATCACAGGATGTGACTTATTAGGCAATCAATTAAATATAAAATTCAACTAAAACCTTTACGACACAAACATGAAATATTACATAAACATCAAAACCCACAATTATATAATAAAACGACTCTATATCCTTTTGTTTGGCTATCTTCTTCTTCTTCGCACCATCCTTTTTATCAACAGTTACATTCACAACATACAACATTCCACTTCTTAACGGTCCCTGGTCCTCAATTTTTGTCTTCTCTCTCTTCTTAAAATTTTGTCTCCTCTTTTTTTCTTTGCAAGAACATTGTTAAAGAGACTTAATAATATTCAATTATCAACAATAACGTGAAATTAACAAAAGAAAAAAACGACATCATTAAAAACACTGAACCATAAAAACACAAACATTTTTAAAAATAATAACACTTTATTTTATCATTTAATAGTTAAAGATGTTAAGAGATCATTTGGGTGAACAAAACCTAAGATTTTCAAGCTCATAATAATTCGTGAACGATCTATTTTTCATATACATAACCATAATTGACAAATACATCAACTCAAAGACCATTAACAAATGTGATAGACACTCACTCCATTTTCCCTTCTTTCAAGCACTCAAAGGTCAAAAATATTCACTCATTTTCCATTTCATGTTAAACATCAACCATAAGCTTACTAGCTAATCCAATCTTCACTACTATATATCTAACACAAACATTAATATAAAGGTTTTCATTTTTGTTGTAACAAGGCCTAGGTAAAGGTAGGAAAAGATAAAATTTAGCTTATAACCAAATGATTAATTGAGCATTTGAAATGATACAAATCAATAAAATATCAAACATAGAATTTTTATTTTCAACTTAAGACATAACACAACCAATTGATAAGTCAAATTATTCTTAGATAATTTTGGGTTGAATTGGAATAAATTTGACTTATTTCTATATGGATTTGAAGCTTTATTTGGTGAATTCTCTCACACTTTAACTTTGTTGCTTGATAGGTACAAATGAATAGATTGTGGGGGTGAAAGGCATAACTTTTCTTGTGGATGTCGGATTAAGGTCATTCAAGGATGCTTGCAAAGAGGACTCTGAGCTCTACAACTTCTGTGAAGACTCCGAGAGGGATTCCGTTGACTGAAGGGTCAAAAGTGCAAAATAATTATGAATAGGAGAATGCCCATTTAACGGACATCGCCTAGCACAATGCAATTCCAGACCCGAGAATGTTCGTTTAATGGACATTGGCAGCCCAACACGATATGATCTCCCCTGTTTAGTAAAAACTAGGTTTCTTTGGACCCAAGACACTACAAATACTCATTTTGAAGACTTAATTAAGGGGTTTGACACTGAAAACAAGGTTACCACTTAAGGAGGCACAAATTAAGAGGAAGATAGGAAGTATTTGGGGGCTTGGCATCAAAGATTGGAGACAACATTGTCTTGTTTTCTTCCCATTTTCTCTCTCTACTCTTTCTTAAATGTTGAGCATCTTTATATGTCTAACTTTTCGTATCATGTTCTAGAACTAAACCTCACTTAGGGTGAGGGATGTAGCCTACTTGGGGATTGATTTGTATTTTATGGATGATTGAGTGTTGAATGAAAGTTCTTGGGTTATGTTTATCTCTCTTGCATTTCACTATTGTCTCTATGCTTGATCTCCATAGATGCAATCTTAGGAATCATATGATGTACTGAGAGGTGAAATATGGTTTATGCTATAGGAAGATGAATACCTTAGACTTAGAGATAGAGATGTCCTAAGCTAGTGTGATAACTTGTGGCTACTTATTCTTCATGGATTTAACTAGTTAGTTTGCACATTGAGAGATGGTAATCAACTAGTTAGATACTCTTGTATGCTTTGAGAAAAGATATGGGTAAAGTTGTGCAGCTATTTTCATAACCTAACATTCAATTAATCTCATAATGTATTAATCTATCTTTTGAATTGGTGAACCCCAAGCCCTAATTTCAAATCTTTGATTTATCCCTATTTGCTATTTTTTAGTATTTACAATTTACCGTCTACTAAACTCCAATCATTTTTTAGATTTTATGTTCGATTTCATTCAAATAATTAGAATTAATTTGGTGGTGATGATTTAGTCCTTGAGGGAGACGAATACTTAATGTGTGGGTACTAGGAATGATTATGTGCGCTTGCAGATTTTGTTGACCAAGTTTTTGGTGTCGTTACTAGGGACTAGTTTATAACTGCTATCATTAAGTCTAGTAATTATTTTGATTTATTTAATTATTACTTTGTGTTTTCTTCCATTAATGAATTTCGACCCTTGAGCTTTGTTTCATTTCAGGAGTTTTATGCACTTAAGGCATTCAAGAAGTTTGAATAACGAACCGCTTGTTGAGTTTAATCCTGAAATTGAATGGACTTGTCGAAGGAACAATGCTCAAAGAAGAAGAGAGATGGCCAACAATAACCAAATTCCAGATCTACATAAAGAACAAGATATGGGGAATGAGCAATTCCATGGGAGAAAATGAAGCTGAGCCTGTTATTGTCAACCCTACAGTAAGAAGAATTCGAGATTATCAGATGCCATTTATTACAGGGAACCCCTCTTGCATTAGATTAACTGCAGCAGCACAGAATTATGACCTGAAGCAGATTCGTTTATTTATGCTGCTGCAATTTAATGGGATGCCTAATGAAGATGCTCTAGCCTTCATGACATATTTCTATGCCAGTTCAAACTCTTCCTTTGTATGGACTATCGGAGGATGAGTTTAGGCTAAGGTGTTTTGCATGAAGGGATTGGCAAGAAATTGGCTGTTGAGTTTAGAGGTGGACTATTGATACTTGGGAGAAGGTTATGGAGACTTTTATGATGAAGTGGTACCCAGCCCACAAAACTCTTGAACTTCGAAAGATGATACATTGGTTCTCGCAAAAGGACGGAGAAAATTTTCATGAAGCTTGGGAACAGTTTAATGATCTTCTTAATCAACGTCCGCACTATGGATTTGACATGTACTCGTTGACTCAGTTCTTCTACTATGGTCTCACCGGTAACCAAACTTTGGTGGATTTGAATGTTGGGGGGGAATATTAATGACCTGAGTTCCCAAGAAATGTGGAATATTTTCAAGAAAGTTGCAGAGAACTCACATTGTAAGGTAACTAGGAGCAAAGATGTTACTCTAAATGAAGTGGGTTCCAAATCTGACATGGCCTACCAAGTTGCTGAGATTAATAAGAAGTTAAACTGTTAATGAATGACAATAAGTCTAGTAGAGATCCTTGTACTCTTTGTGGGAGATTTGGGCATACAGCAGCGGGTTGTATGAACATTGAGGCAATATTGGCAAAGTAAGAGATGAGTTATGTGAACAATGGTAGACAAGGTCAGAGACTTGATCCTTTCTCAAACACTTACAATGAAGGTTGGAAATTTCATTTGAATTTCTCATGGAAAAATCAAGGGGTGGCAAACCAATGGGACCACCAGGGTTTCAAGCACCATTAAAGCAACAGTACTCATCCCCTTCTTCTTCTACACCATAACAATTCCCTTCCTCGTGGGAGAAAAAGATATATCAGCTTGAGGATATGTTCTCTCAACTTATGGGCAAGATGGATCAGAGTGCCTAAGCCAGCTCTCAAGCAATGAACAGAATGGAGTAGAATATTCAGTCAAATCAAGAAGCTATTAGAAATTTAGAAGTGCAAATCAGTCAAGTGGAAAAAGAAGTTAATGAAAGAGGTAAAGGGAAGCTGCCTATTCACCGGAACTAGAAGTCAAAATTTTTGTAGATAGGGATCCTATCAAAACGGATTTCGAGGAATGGGCTAAAAGGAACCTCAGGATGTGGAAAGTGAAAATGTGGATGAAGGGAACCAAAAGAAATCACACAAAAGAAAGAATCCTCACCAAGTTCGGACTTTACCTTTGGACCACCCATACCATATCCTCAAAGGGTAAAGAAGAAGAATAATGATTCTAAATTCCAGAAGTTTCTTGACCTTTTTAAGAAAATCCACATCAATATCCCTCTTACAGAAGCTCTTGAGGAGATGCCTGCATATACCTTGTCACTTTGGCGAATCTAATATTTTTCAATGCTTATGTGACCTAAGTGCAAGCATTAACCTTATTCCCTTATCTTTATATAACAGGTTGGGAATTGGTGAACTCAAACCAACTACAATTTCATTGTAGCTTGCTGATAGATCAATTCGATATCCTATTGGTATAGTTGAGGTTTTATTGGTAAAAGTTAGTAAGCTTATAATTCCAACTGATTTTGTTGTGCTTGAGATGGAGTTTGACATGCAAGTTCCTATAATTTTAGGAAGACCATTCTTAGCCACTGGTGGAGCATTGATTGATGTCCCAGATGGTAAGCAAACCTTACGGGTAGGTGATGAAAAAGAGGTGTTTAACATTTTTAAAGTTTTGAAAGGTCCCTCCTTTGATAAAGTCACTCATCAGATAGATGTTATTGATTCTCTTACATTTGAATCTATTCCTGAATTGATGTGTGATGATGCTTTGGAAGCATTCCTAACCTTAGGGATAGAAAAGAATGAGTTGGATGATGAGTTAGTGGACTATGCCTATAGATTGCAAGGTAATGGTTCTAGGTATAGACCCCAAATTAAAGAATTGAGTCCTCCTAAACCTAAACTATTGCCCTCCATATTGAGCCCACCGAACCCTGAACTTTAACAACTTCCAATTCATTTGAGATATGCATTCTTGGGAGAAGCAAATACATATCCAATTATCATATCTTCTTCTTTGGACTCCTCTTAAGAGGAGAAGTTTTTAAGGTGGGTGTTGCATGGACATAAATTGGCTGTGGCTTGGAATATTGCTAACATAAAGGGGATTAGCCCTTCTATTTGTATTCACAGGATTCTAACATGAAGGAAGTTGTGTCATCTGAGGTACTTAAATTACTTGAAGTGGGAATTATCTATCCTATTTCTGATAGCTCTTGGATAAGTCCTATGTAGGTAGTGCCCAAGAAGGGTGGCATAACTGTTGTTTCAAATGATAGGAATGAATTAATTTCCACTAGGGTTGTGACAGGGTGGAGGGTGTATATAGATTCCAAAAAAGTAAATGCAGCAACTAGGAAAGATCACTTCCCTCATCCCTTTATAGATCAAATGTTGGAAAGATTAGTGGGGCATGAGTATTACTGTTTTCTAGATGGTTATTCAAGTTATAACCAAATCCTAATAGCCATGAAGGATTAAGAGAAAACCACATTCACGTGTCCCTATGGTACATTTTCACATCGTAGGATGTCCATCGAATTGTGCAACACTCCTACCACTTTCCAACGCTGCATGATGTCCATATTCTCCAATATGATAGAGAATATAATTGAGGTATTTATGGACGATTTCTCTATTTTTGGTTCTTCGTTTACTGCATGTTTGTTCAATCTAGAACAGGTTCTACAAAGGTGTGAAGAAACTAATCTTGTGCTAAATTGGGAAAAGTGCCACTTCATGATACAAGAAGGAATCATCCTAGGCCATAAAATTTCCAACAATGGGATTAAGGTGGATTTAGCAAAAATAGAGGTCATCAATAAGTTGCCACCTCCCAATTCGATTAGAGCGATATGGAGTTTTCTTGGACATTTCGGGTTCTATCACTGATTTATCAAGAATTTTTCCAAGATTTCTTGACCATTATGTGCTCTATTGCAAAAGAAAATTCCTTATGAGTTTACTGATGAATGTCTTTGTGCTTTTAACAGGTTGAAAAAGAAACTTACCTCAACTCCTATAATGGCCGCACCAGATTGGAATCTCCCTCTTGAGCTGATGTGTGATGCTAGTGATTATACACTTGGGGTTGTCTTAGGGCAGAGACAGGATAAGAAATTACATGTCATTTATTACGCTAACGAAATTCTTAATGATGCTCAACTTAATTATGCAACTATAGAGAAAGAATTGTTGGCAGTAGTTTATGTTTTGATAAGTTTAGATCTTATCTTGTTGGCTTCAAAGTCATTGTTTACACTGACCATTCTACTCTGAAAGATCTACTTACAAAGAAAGATGCAAAACCAAGATTGATTAGATAGATTTTACTTTTTTTGGGAATTCGACTTGGAAATTCGAAATAAGAAGGGGTCAAAAAATTCAGTAGCTGACCATCTATCACGACTGGAACAAGGAGACAAGTTGGGAGAGGAACCAATCAATGATATCTTCCCTGATGAGAATCTGTGGTATGTTAAGGACAATGTTCCTTGGTTTGCTGATTATGTCAAAATTTTGGTGTCTGATATTATTCCTACTGATTATTCATACCATATTAGGAAGAAATTCTTATCTAAGGTAAGAAACTACTTTTGGGAAGATCCGTTACTTTTTAATAGATGTACTAACGGGGTGATTAGGAGATGTGTACCTGATGAAGAGATGTGATCAGTTCTGCATCATTATCATGCTTCCCTGTATGGAGGACACCATGGGGCCAACAGAATAGCAGCAAAGGTTTTACAATCTGAACTCTATTGGTTGACTCTCTTTAAGGATGCTAGGACTTTCATCATGACTTGTGACAAGTGTCAGAGAACTGAAAATATTGGTAGAAAGCACGAGATGCCCCAATCAGGGATTCTAAAAGTAGAACTATTTGATGTATGGGGCCTGAATTTTATAGGACCGTTTCCAGTATCCTTTGAAAATGAATACATCCTTGTGGCGGTTGACTACATGTCTAAGTGGGTGGAAGCCACAACTCTGTCAAACAATACTGGAGTTAGTGTAGTCAAATTTGTTAAGAAGTAAATAATCTCAAGGTTTGGTGTTCCTAGAGCTTTAATAAGTGACAATGGGGTACATTTTTAGAATCATCAGTTTAAATCTCTATTGTCAAAATATGGGTGTTATTTTAAGTTTGGAACCACCTACCACCCTCATACCAGTAGGTAAGTTGAGATATCTAACCGAGAAATCAAGCAGATTTTAGAGAAGACGGTTAATATCTTAAGAAAGGATTGGGCATTGAAGCTTGACGACACTCTATGGGCATATAGGACAGCATACAAAACTCCCTTATGGATGTCTCCTTATAGGTTAGTCTTTGGGAAATCTTGCCATCTTCCGGTTGAAATTGAACACAAGGCATTATGGGCAATCTGAAAGTTGAATTTTATCTCAAGGAAGCTGGACAAAGGAGACTAATGGAGTTGAATGAGCTAGATGAATTTCGCCTTGATGCTTTTGAGAATGCTCACATATACAAGGAGAGAACTAGGGCTTTTCATGACAAGCATATCCTTTGGCAGGAATTTAAACCTGGCCAAAAAGTTTTGTTATTTAACTCTTATTTGAAATTATTTCCAAGGAAATTACGATCAAGATGGTTAGAACCATTCATAGTAACAAAGGCATATCCACACGGAGCAGTGGAAATTAGGAGGGATGATCAAGAGCCCTTCGTGGTCAATGGGCAAAGACTTGAGCATTATTTGGTGGGAGAATTGGTGGGATGCATTTCCACCATCTTATTTCAAAGTTGATATCTAGACGGCCAAGTCCAGCTAAAGACATTAAATTTAGCGCTTGTTGGGCGACAACCTAATTTTCTAACTCTTGGGTTATTTTCTTGTTGAATTTTCACTCGTTGTCACATCTTCTTATTTTAGTTGTCGTATGTGTATAGGGATAGTGTTTGCAAGGCATTACAATGACATCTTCTAAGAGCATGAGGAATGGCATGCTAACAACTCTTCAAACCTCGAGGTGAGACTTATGTTAAGTGTAGAGGAGGTAAATGGCAATGTCTTTTTGTTTTTATTTTGATGTTCTTTCAATTTTAACACTTATACATCATGCATGTGAACATGGGATATCAGTGAAGGGCTAAAAGGAACCAAAGAAGAGTGGACAAGATGAGAACAATTTTACAAAAATTGAGCATGTCCGTTAAACAGACATGAATGTCCATTAAATAGACATTAGGTGGAACATAGCACAATCTGACCCATAAAGGTCTGTTAAACAGACATAGATGTCTGCTTAGTGTACATCAATTTCAGCAAAGTCCGTTTAACGGACATCATGTCCATTTAATGAACATGCATTCCCCAGACACCTAAATTGAGCCGTAAAGGCCCGTTAAATGGACATGCATGTCTGTTTAACGAACATTGTTTAAACTTCAGAAATAAAAAGTCCTAATCTTTTTCTTTTCCTGCACTTTCTTCTCCCTCTCTCTCACTGTCTGTCGCACTTCCTTCTCTTTCTCTCCTTCACCTTCATTCACGCCCAACCTTCATCCCACCAAAACCCTATCCCTCAAGCTCCCTCTCTCTTATGCCATAACTACAAAACTCGAAGAAGTCTCTGAAGATTAGGGGGAGAAATCCATGTCCGTTCCTTTTCAATATTGTTGGGTAAGTGTCTATACATCATCTTATAGGTTTTTAATTGAAGGTGAATATTAATGGATTTTCTAGACTTTGGGACACAAGGGAATGATTCTTTTAGGGGTTGAGATTTAAGTTTCATTTCAATTTTCGTTAGTGATTTTGGGCTGCGAGAGATTGAATTGCAATTTAGATTTTGATTTGGATGAAGTGTGTTCTTGCCATTCTTGGGTTGAATTGACTTGGATGGTGGCTTGAGAAGTGAATTGAAGTGCTGATTATGTTATTCAATTTGAAGGAGATTGCGAGTGACTTAAATTTCAGGGTTGATTGAAATTGAAGTATTGGGGGGAATTCAGAGCGACTTGTATTTATGTAGATTGATATTGACGGTTAGTTGGGATTGAAGCATTTGGTTTATGCTTTAACTAACTTTTTGAGTGTGGTTGGCTGAGTTTGAAATTGAAGAATTTGATTGTGAGCTACAATATTAAGAATTAAGCAATCCGCGAGAAAGAACACCAGGCAATCCTCTCGGTCTGTGGGAGGGAAAAAGTTGGTTCAAGATGAACCTATCTTTGAACAACCATTGTTTATCAATGCACAACGTGAAGAATGGTATAACAAGAAGAAGAACAATAAGTTTGTGGTCGAGGTATTCATGGCCGAGTTAATTGATGAAAAGTGTCATATAAGGGCCAACTTGGACAAGTTCTATTAGGGAAAATTGTTGACACTTAAGGGTGTTTATTATCCGGAGGCTGTAAAGCAATTCTACGCAAATCTTAGTGCAATAACTGGGAAACAACCACCAGTGCTCACCTCATGAGTCAATGGGGAAGAGGTGGTGATCACCGAGGAGCTAATTTGTAGCCACTTAGAGCTATCAATGGGAGACAATGACCCATCTTTTGACAAATGGGCCAAATGTTCATGTGGTGAGACATGGGATAAGCATGATGCTATGGATCAGCTAGGGATTCGACCTACATGGCACTCGAAAAATTAGCAGTACTTCATACACTACAAATATCTAGATGTAGCCCTGAGATTGGTCGCTTTCTTACTGGCACACAATGTAATGTCAAAGGCTAGCGACTCCGGATACCTCCAACTTGAAGACTTATTCATTTTAGATAAGATGTTCTTCTTTGATGATCAGTTTTAGGGCATCACGGCGGCCAAGATGATGTTGACTTCAATATGGCAGGTCGTCCACCATAAGTTTGCGACCAAATCCTTCGTCTTTCTAATCTTAATAAGCCAGTTGTTTCATCATCTCAAGGTCCTTAAAAGAGCTGAAGTAGTGGCTTGTACTAATGAAGGAGATGTCATAAATGCTGACAAGATGAGGGAATTTGAATTTGATGACAATCCCCCTCATGGGTGGGTAAATCCGCATCAGGCAAGACCCAATCCGAATGAACAATAGTCAAGAGCCCGTCCAGCTTCAGGAGCTACTCCGACTTTGGTTTAGATGCAGACCGACTTAAGGACTCTTCGAGCTGACATAGACAACCTCGTAGCTTCACAAGCAAGAATGGAAGACATGTTGAGGGCTTTTATGGAGCATCACCAAGCACTGCCATCAGGACCGTGCTAGCATAGGATCATAGGACTATAATTGCACCTAAACTCACATACATGCAAAAGAGCATTTTCTTTTTCGTCTTGATCTAGCTTTTATTTTATGTTGATACTTTATCGAACTAACTTTAGTTGCCTTTTGCTGCTCTCTATATTTTGTATTTTGCTAGAGATATAAACTTTCAGGGTGTGAATTTTGGACAATCAATATACTTTTCGTTAATTACATTGCTTTTCCTTTATCTTTCCTAACATTGAGGACAATGTGAATTTTAAGTGTGGGGGAGGATAAAGTGGATGGTAGTGCATACCTTGTCTCGCATTAAATCATTATAAAAAGGGGGTTAATTTAACTTCTTTCATGTATAATTATCATTATAGATAAAGTGGATGGTAGTGCATACCTTGTCTCGCATTAAATCATTATAAAACAAAGGTGGGTTAATTTAACATCTTTCATGTCTAATTGTCATTATAGTTCAATTTAATGAGTTAATTGCTTTATGGATGAGATTGGTCATGAATAAGATGCATAATATGATTAATTGGATTACATACCTTATCACAATAGTATGATTTAATGTTAAACTGATTGAATGAGCATGCTATTGAATGAGTAAACATCACCAAATGAGCTAATTTGAGCCTCAAGGATTGCACTCAATTCTACTTTTCTTATGAGCGATACAGTTTCCTTTTCTAGGTGTGTTTACTTCTAGAACTTGTGTTACATCTCTTCGAGATTACATAATCATATTATGGTATGTTCATGAAAGTGATAAAAGGCATTGGGATTGAGCTTTTGAGCCAAATAGCTAACCCTTTCTATACATCAATCCCCTAGTGAACCCTTTGTGCCTAGTAATTGCATTTGAGCCTTTCTCTTTGTAAACCAATTCCAAAGAACCTTAAACTAAGAAAACAAGTTCACCCTTATTCAATGGTTAGTAGAGCTATTAAGGTTGAGTGTTTAATATTTTTATTGATAGGTATACAAAGGAAGAAGTGTGGGGGTGTGTTTTGTAATTGAAGGAGCATGTTGTTAAAAAAATACAAAAATATTAAAAAATGAAATAACGATAAATAAGGCATGTTTACTTCAAATTTCAAGGTGAAGGAATGAAGAAAATTGAACAATAGAGTTGGTTAGAGGTCCATCATCATGTTTGTAAGATTTGAGATTTCTGCTATACTAATTGTTGAATATTTGAATTCCTATTCTTTCTTTTGTAGTCCACTTTACCTCTTGGTCCCATTACAACCTAAGGAGTCAAGACCTTTTTGATTCATGGATATGCAATAGATGGGAGTATTGGAGAAGTAGATAAAATGCAAGCTTATGGTAAGGGACATGTATGAGAAGATGATTGAGAGTAACAATTAAACTCTTTTGTGTGAAGGTGAATGCTTTATGAGAAACTTCATTCGTGGCATGTGATCTTAATCAATTAAAGCATTATGAGATCTTATTGTTGCTTAGTTGTGATATAAATTATGAAGTACTGTGTGATCCTAATTTTATGTTTCAATTCTTACCTATCATGCTTCCAACTTATTAGATTGAGCTATGGTGATGGTTAGGCGCGAAATGATGGAAGGGAAATATTTATGGCTATCATCCGTTTTAAGTAAATCCTTAGGAGACTATAACTCCTCCATTATGGACACATAGTAGTTCAAAGGCTTGTGATATGTTGGATCCCGTATTCGGAACCCAACTACTTATACATATTCCCTCAATACGAACACATGATTCCTTATGAACTCGTATAACCCGTTACTGAATATCCAATCTCTAATCCGAAAATCCCGATATAATTTTTTTTTTCATTCTTATTCATCTTAACTCCATTTTCATGATTCGGGTCTTAACCGGAGAACGAAATGAAGACAAAACAAAAATAAATTCAACGGAACGGAGGAAAAGCATACAGAAACGAAGAAACATACTGAAAACAAATTACGAAGCACATGAAAATCAAAGACTAAAGAATTGAATCCAAAGCAAATTACAAAGCAAATCGAAGGCTCGAAATCGAAAGCAAAGCAGATTGAAACGAATCGAATCGGATAATAAAGTGTAGAAACAAACGAAAACGGAAGCCAAAGCAACTCGAACCGTAAGGTATAAGGCGAAAGAAAACAAAACAAAAGCGGAAACAAAAGCACATCGGTTCAAAAGGCATAAGGCGGAAGCAAAGCGAACATCTCGAAGCATAAATCAAATAGAGCAAAGCAACAAGACAATCGTGAGGGCTAATTCCGACAAAATTCAATTGAGCTAACAATTGGACATTTTTGGCAAGGAAAGGTAAGAAACTTGATGAAAAATCACTGGTTCGAATTTCGGGTAAATCGGAGGCCAAACGAGAGAGTTATAAGAGAAAATGTAAAATGACCAAAGGAATAGTATTTGACCATATGAATAGTAACTGGCCAACTTCCGACCCTTATATCTTTTTACTCCGAATTCCAATTAGGATGCACCATATCTCATTTTAAAGATATCAAGACCCTCTACAATTTTCATGGAGGACAAAAATTCCAATTCCCGCTCTAAAGGGGCGAAAAACCCATCCGAAGGTTCAGCCCAAAATTTCCTATGAATAGTAATCCGAGAAACCCTAATTGCATAATGGGCAGTAAACTTAAAACGCTCATATCTTTTTCATCCTAAGTCGAAAACTAACCCATTTTATACCGTTTTAAAATTCTTAACTTGCTCTATAACTTTCCAGAAGACCTCTTATTCCAATTCAATCGTTTCGGAGGTCTAAACTCTAAGCGAAGTTACTGCCCAAATTTAAGAAAAATTGGACAGCACCTCCCCTAAAATTGATCTAGCCAAAAATCCTAATCTATCCATCCAAGCTCCAAACCTGCATAAAACCACTTCTATCTTCCAACTCAATAGCACAGCCCAACTCCAACTTAGGGGGCCACATCACACTTTTAAAAAAATTCTAATTGATTTCAAATCATGCAACAATTTCACTCACTCTGTCTTTATATCCAAAATCACTATACAACCACATATACATAAGAAACTGATACAACATACATTGAAACTATCTAACCTTTATATTTACAAGGAATTTAAACCAGTACACAACATCAAAGGCATTTAGCCCGGTTACATCAAACTCTTTAAGTACACATACAAAGTTTCTTCAAACATGACTCCTAAAACCAAAAGCATAGGAGTTGCCTCGGTTCCGATGCGAGACTCAGTTTCTTGTTTAAAACCTGTGGAGGGAGATAGGGGGTGAGCACGACGGCTCCGTGGGTAACAGTCTAATAATTAAGCATAAGCTAATACATGCATCAATAATAATGTCAAGTCGATAACCATCAATTTCATTTTCTAACAAATAAAATAATTACAAAATCACCAAATATCAGATAACAGCACATAAGCACATATCAAATGGTTTGAGTGATCCTAACAGGACGTACTACACATGTTCGACAAGTGACCATGTGTAGCCGTGAACAGAGGGGAGTCCGATTTCGGAACTCCTATGCCACTAGCGGGCAGGCGGGTGAAGCCTATGACAAGTGCGCACTTGTTAAACGGAGATGATCACTACAAACCCACAAAATCATACATGATCATATTAAGCATTCTTCCTAAATCTCATATTCACATTCTTTTCCATTCTTCATCAAGCTTTACCACGAATGGCCATTTCAACAAGATACGCTCACATAAACATTTAATTCACATATTCAAAAAAATTTTGATCACTTAACAAACAATATTACGAATCTTTACACACAATAGTGCATAGAACGGTGCATAGTACAGATTCAAATATCACAAATAATCCTTTGTTCAAAAATTCACAAATCATTGGAATATAGTGTTGGATCCCGTCACCGGAACCCAACTACTCATACAGATTCCCTCATCCGTACGCATGATTCCTTATAACCTCTTCTTGCTCTGATACCATCTATGTTGGGACCCGTTACCGGAACCCAACTACATAAGCAGAACGGAAAACGAAGCAAACGAAAACGAAGTGAAAGCCGAAGCAAAGCGAAGGCGGAAGCTAAAAATAGCGAAACGAATCAAATAAGCGAATCGAATACAAATCGAAGACGGATACGAAACAGATCGAATCAAAGCAAACACATCTGACATCCGGAAATAAAGGAACAAACGAAAAGCGTCGCGTTGGAATTCCTTAGACCAAACTATCCCAAATCCGGTATGAATTTTTTTTTCATTTCTTTTCTTTCAACTTTCTTACACACTTTAATCATCTTTATCACAAATTCACTGCTTAACTAATACTCATCTTAACAAACTAACTTCTTAATTCTTATTCTTATCTTAACCCGGTTTTTACCGAAAATCGGGCAGCATAACGGCTGTATATGGACAGCCCAAAAATTCCTGCAAAGGCAAATAAACACTTCTATAATCTCAACAGACCTCAGAAACATCGGACACTCCCGTCCGGAATCCAAACACCAGCAAAACGCAAACCTAAATCTAATACTTCCATAATTCTCAAATCAACATACCAATCTCATAACTCAAATCAAATACAATAATTTCCATTTTGGAAATTCATCTATATACAAATCTCGAATTATCCCAAATTTTATCGAAAAATCGGCAGCATAACGGCTGCCTTTATCCTAACCCAAACCTGCAAAGTGTTCAAAACAATACTTCTAAAATTTCCAAACAATCACACACACATCAGAATCCACCGGACCCTCCGTCCGGGATATCAGCAGAAACCACAACCCTATTTCTAAAACATTCTCATATTTGTAATTCGATCTACTATTCTCATAATTCAATCTTATTCCCAAATCAAACATACATATATATTCCCAAATTATCCATAATTTCATATACAAACTTCACAATCATTCACAATACTCAACTTTATACACAATTACATTTTTCCCAAACTTATCTAAAGTCATAAACATATTCATACTAAAGATCCAAATTACACAAAATCTAACTGATATAAATGTCGAAACTGATGTCTTCACATTCTTTCATCCGATCTCCTGCTCGAAACCTGGAGATGGGGATGAAGGGGGGGTGAGCTCGGAAGCTCGTGGATAACACATTTATATAATGACAAATAAGCAGAAATCATCTTTTTTTTATAAACTTTTTGCCAACAGGGCTAATTTTTCAAACTTTATAACTTTTCAAAACGGTTTTCTCAAACCTTTCAAT
Source organism: Erythroxylum novogranatense (assembly GCA_029891385.1). NCBI lineage: Eukaryota > Viridiplantae > Streptophyta > Magnoliopsida > Malpighiales > Erythroxylaceae > Erythroxylum > Erythroxylum novogranatense. The sequence goes on along the minus strand of CM057232.1, from coordinate 8,529,316 downwards.
TTTTCAAACTTTTCATAACCAAAATCTCAATGTTCATTTCTCACTTTATAAACATGAATGCAGAACATAGAAACAAATCAAAACACATAACATATCAGAATGGTCTAGTTCGGTCCAAGCAGCGTCTTGCATATCCGCGATAAGCGGTCCTGCGATCGTGAATAAACGTACTACACTTTCCATAAAGCGGTCCAGTGTAGCCGTGAGGGAGTCCGAAATCGGAGCTCCGTGCCACTAGCGGGCAGCCGGGAGAAGGCTTTACGAATAGAGACAGCGCTGACTCACCAAAGGACCTACCAAACCCACATAACACATATCGAGAACGGAAATTCAAATTGCCCGAAGGCACTTTTCAAAATCTTACTTTTCTTCAAATTTTTTCACAAAAGGCATACAACTCAATTTATTCAATCTATCATTCACTAAATTCAACAATCAATCATTCAATCAAACAATAATTTCAGCAATTGAATAATGCATACACAACAAATGCAGTTTCAGAATTTCTATCAATATGTCAAATCATTTAAAACAATACATTTAAGCTTATAATAATTTTTCGAAAAGCATGCTTAGGAATCATAATTTCAAACCTTAAATCAATTCTTATTTTCAAACATTTCCAAAAACAATAAGTGATCAAAATTCTAAACTTTTGCTTTCTTTTAATTTTTCAAAATTCGTATTAAGCTTACAAATCAAAATATAAATATGCTACCCACCTCGAATTAAAATGCCGAAACTTGATCCTAGCTCCAATTGATCCTTGCTTCTTTCCTTCTTTCAATTAAAATTGACCTAAGCCATAACCAGTCAAATTCCACATCATAATTTGCATAATTTTCACAATTAACTATTGGAAATTCATAATCACTATATTTCCAAACTTTCTAAAGCCAGACTTTCTAAAATCCCCAATTTCAAAATTCAACCTAAACCAATTCACTTAAATTCAATCTCATAAATAAATTAATTTTAAAAATTGATCCCACAATTCATCAATTCACATTAATTCCAAAATATCTAAATCCTCAATTTCAAAATTCCCCAAATCATAAAATTGGCCTAAACCAATTTATCCAAATTCAATACCATAAAATACAAATTCTTCAAAATTGATTTCATATATCATCAATTCCTACTATTATTGATGATTCTACACCATTTATTCAAAAATTCCCTAAATTTCACTATTCATCATCTTCTTCACTAAGCTTTCTCTCTCTAGAAATTTCCATAACTAAAATTAAACATAACCATTACCTAATCTCTTCAATTAATCATAGGAAACTTCAATTCATAAACATATTAAGCTAAAACAACCAACAAACTAATCAAAAACTCAAAATCGGAACTTTCTCTCTCTTACCTTTTTCTCCTCCATTTTCTTTTTTGTCAAGCTCCCAAAGCTAGCTTTCCTCACTTTCCTTCTTTTCCTCTTGAAATAAGCACGAAAATCATCTTGAAACTCCAAAAGTTTTGAAATCTCCAAGCTTTTCTTCTTCTTTCTTCTCCACGACATTTTCCTTTCATTTTCTCTCTTATTTTTTTTTCTTCTTCCTCTCATCAACGTATTTCACTCTTTATATTCTCTTCTTTTAAAAAAATTTCCAGACTCTTCTTAAAGGTGCCATGTCATTAAAAATGCTAAAAAGACCAAAATGCCCTCATCTTTACCTTTTAGTCATTCTTACTTGCGGGTCGATTCGCACTATCAATTTGAAGGAATTTATCCAAACTTCCTTCTTGAGAAATGTTCCTCTCAATCATACTAATCCAACGCCACCGACCGCGCTCAATTCGGAGCACTACATCAAAAGTTATGCGCAAAACAGTTCGGGCATATCCACATTCTACCACATTTTCCATGTACGTTTTCTTTCGTCCAAATATTCACATTTTTAATCCCAGAATTGTAACTCGATGTCTTCATAACGATTGTAGCCTTATGTCTCTAGTTTAATTCAAAACAAGAATCGTCTCATTTCGATTCCCGGATCAAAAGTTATGCTCAAAACACTCCTAGGTGTTACAAATCCAAAACTGCATACGAATTTGAACTTCCATCCATAATTTGAGGGTCTTAGGGGCAAAATTGACATTTCATGTCTTCATATGATTTGTAGCCCTTTGTCTTATCTTTATTTCGCCTCAAGAATCGCCTCAATCGGATCTCTACAGATCCCGAATTTCACAAAACACTGAACTAAGCTCGGAAAATTTTCCGACACACTTTGATTAAATTAATCACCATTAATTTATTATCAAAAATTCACAAATTTTTATGAGGATGTAGATAATTGTCTTAGGAATCCAACGCCGCAAGAATCAACTCAATCGGATGTCGGACGGAAAAGATATGAGCAAAAGAATGAAGGGGGATCAAGATTCCTATAATCTGGAAAATAATTAAATAATTCAAAAACTAATAATTAAAATAATAAAAAAAATAAAAATTAATATTTATTTTTTTTTACCCCTCCTTCCTCACTGGGGCGACAACCATCGCCCTAGTGACTGAACTTTCAGTTCTTCTCCTCACTAGGGCGACGAACGTCGCCCTAGTTACTGTGCATTCGTTTTTTTTTTTTTTTAAACCCAAACTTCTGAAATTCATAACTTTTACTCCCGAACTCCGATTTTGACAAACTTAGTCTCTATAAAAAGCTTAAAGGAAGCTCTACATCTTTCACGAAGAACATAAAACTCAATTCGACTCCTAAAAGAGTCCATTTTCCGGTCAAAGATACTGTCCTCTATATAAACTTGTAAAAATCATAACTTATTATTCCGAGATCGAAAAATTGCATACTTTATCTAGAAATAAAGATCAAAACAAACCCTTCAATTTTCATGAAGAACATCAAAGCTCAATTCACCTCTAACTAGGTTAATTTCTCAGTCAAAGTTTCAACCATAATAAAAGTCAAACCCGATCAAACATAAACTTTGACTGATCATAACTTTCACTCCCGATATCGAAAAATTGCAAACTTTATGTCCATAAAAAGCTCTCGACAGAGGCTACAATTTTCATGTTGATCATTTTCTTGAATTTTGTCTAAATCAAAACGTCAACTTTTTCTTCAAAAAGTCAAACTTCAAACAAACTTTGACTGATCATAATTCTTACTTCCGGCATCGAAAAATATCAAACTTTATGTCTACAGAAAGCTCTTAACATAATCTACAAGTTTCATGTAGATCATTTTATCAAATTTTGCCTACATCAAAAGTCAACTTTCAAAGTCAAACATTCTCTCTCCAAAAAGTCAAACTTTCTAAATCCCTCAAATTTTCACACTTTTTCTTTTTAATTCTTGCTATATAACTTCATTTCAATCAATTCATCCACTTGATCATTCATATTACTAAATAAAATTGTCACTCAAGGTTCGGGGTCCAACATATAGCCTAATACTTAATGATTAAAAAGTTACCCACCTCTTATCCTTTGGCTTTGCAATTTGTCAAATTGTTCTTTTCCCATCTTCACTTGCCTTAAGAGACCTAATCAAAGCATAACAAGGTCTAATTACCAAAAAATCAAATGCTGAAATTTTGTTTTTCAAGAATGCGAGAACTTGACTTTAAACTTACTTAACTTTGCCTATTCATTACTAAACTATAACCATCATAACCTATCTCAATCTTATCAATTATTTTCAAGAATCTCATGCCTTAAAGCCAACAACTCAAATCTGAAATTTTACGCTTTTGTTTCTAAAATCCTTCTTCTTTCCACTTTACTCTCCAAGAAACCTCTTACACCTTCCTTTCTAAGCAAGAAAGGCCAAAATCTAACAAAACACCATGAATGAATATAGAGACATATGCTGGAAATTTTAAAAGCATGGAACAATTTGACTTTAACTCTCCATAAGCTCATTTATACTTTAACTAAACTGTTCTCATCAATACCCATCTAAATAATTAATAAAACTTTGAAAATCTCTAAGTTTAGAACTTTCCTCACGCAAAATTCTGATTCTGTTTACCTTCCAAAACTCCTCCTCTTTTCTAGTTCTTTCATCAAATAACTCTTCAATCCACCATTTTGAAATAAGAAATGCAAACTCTACCATAAAACCCTAATCAACACAATAAGGCTATGCTGAAATTTTAAACAAATGTCGAAACTTGACCTTCATCACTAACTCTTTCAACCACCATGCTCAAACCACCATGTTAAGCGAAACCCTTATCAATAAACTCATAATTCCCAAAAATTCAAGTGCTGAATTTTTTTACAAAATGGACAAACTGCCATCGCCTCTAACCTAACCTCCCTTATACTCTTTTTAAGCTATAACAATCAAAACTCATCTTAAACCTAATCCAAATTTGCAAAAATCTCAACTCAAAAACAAATACCTACACAAATCTGAATTTTCTCTTTTGTTTTTAACATCCTTCTTCTTTTCTGTTCTAAGCCAATACTCTTCAAACCATCATATTAACCAAGAATAGGAACAACCCAAGCAACAAAATCATGAATTTACAAACATAACCTATGCTGGAATTTTGTTTTTCAACCTTGGAAAACTTGAATTCAACTTACATACTTTCACCTATATTTTATCTAACCCATTATCATCACAACCATCATTAAAAACACAACTCCTACTAGAAAACCATGAATTTCCAAACATGACCAATGCTGGAATTTTCCAAAGACAAGGAAAACATAAGATTATTTCATATAACCTTATCTACACCTTCCTAAAGCTATTCCATTTGAAACCCCCTTTAAAACCAATCCAAAGTTTCGAAAATTATCAACTTTAAGGCCATACATGCATGCTGAAATTTTCCACAATTGTCGAAACTTGATATTGAGCTCACCGAACCTTACCAAAACCTTTCTTGTGCCATTCTTTTGCTATATTAACTAAAACCCCCTTCAAAACTAATTGAAATTTTGAAATTCCTAAGTCCTATGCTTGCTGAAATTTTTCAAACATTCATGCTCTTCTCTTTTTCCTTTCTTTCATACCCCAATCATCATCAATCATCATATTAACCAAGGAAAAAGGCAAAATCTAACAACATGTTGAGACAATTTCGTAACCCTAATCCTATCCCCAAATCTGACATTTTGAACATCCATGTAAACCTTCTTCTTTCTTCATCTAGCAACCTCCAACACCATGCTTAAGCAAGGAAAGCAAGAACCCTATCAAGAAGTCAAGAAATTTTTCGAAATCTCACCTTTCAAGACCACCCATGCAAGCTTCTTCCTTTGGCTCAAATGGAAGACAACTCTTCCTTTTTCCCTTAGGTTTTACGAAAATCTCTAGGAACTCCAAAGACCTTCACGTTTCTCTTCTCCTTCTCTTCTCCTTTGAATGGCCGATTGTCTCTCTTCTTTTTCTTCTTTGGATGTTCGAAATTTCTGCTCACCTTATCCTCTCTTGTTATTTTCGTATAGCTTCAAAGATGACCTAGGTTTTATTCACTTCTCACTTAAGTCTCTATGTCAAAAATGGCAGCACCTCTCTCCCTTTAAAAATTCGTGGGCCACCTCCTCATTTAAAACACCACACATGCTTCTTTCACTTAATTAGGTTTAAGTTATGATTAACCCTATTTCCTTTAACTTAATAAACTTAAGACTAGCTTACTACTTAAGCCCAAATTTTCAAATCCAATTTGATTTCCTTCTAACTTAAACTTTTGTGGGCTCCCACTTAAAAGCCCATATGCTCCCTTCCTTTTTCATTTAAATACCATCCCAAAGTCTAAAAGCCCATTTAATGAACCTAAAGCCTTATAACCATTTAAACACTTCCTAATTTATCCTAACAATATTTTATGACCTAATTGCACTTTTTTTTTTCAAGTCTAACACCAAAATTAAAATTTCTAATTTAGTCTTCTAAATTCCATCAATTAAAGCAATAATCCTCAAATCATACAATTCTTTTTAGTACTCACAATGCATCATAAAATAATAATTCTCAATAACCTAAATGTAACACCCCAACCCCCGCAAGACCCGAACCCGATATCGTTGGTGATATCCGAGTCCGTGCCCCGTGAGAGTGGCGTACTACATCAGTCGATTTAAAACTCAGTATACACTTTTTTTTTCATTGCTTTCACGTTAACACGGCAAACTCACAATAAACCAGTTTCAGTTATTACAGTCATCCAGTAATAATTTACAATCAATCGATGCAGTAAAACATCAAAACCACAATGGGCTCAGTAAAAATACAAAGCCTTGTTATACAGTGATTGCGGAACACAATTTACTAAGACCCTAATGCGAATATTTAACCGATCCCAACCTCTATCCTTTGCGTGCCTACAGTAGACATACTCCCGTGTCAACCGGGGTATTCTTCAGGACCTGAAAAATAGATGCAAATTTTGGGTGAGTTTTGCGAACTCAGTGAGAAACCATCATCGATGGTTCACTCAAATCATGCATTACGCCCATGGCGTAAAGACGATCGAAGAATAATCAATTACCAAGAAGGCGATCAATAACAATGTCCATGAATGAAAACCATTCACAGTAATTCATGCCATTACAAAAGCAGTACATGTCACAGAACAGTCATTTATGCGAATGCAATGCATATGTGACTCTTTCCGATTATTCAAGATTGTGCCCAAGTGCTCGATCGTGTTCGGTGGGGACGCGTCGATTTTCTCCCCTCGGGCTCGAGGCCGGTCGATCTGATATGAGAGCTCAAGCTCTTATCGGTAAAAATAGCAACTTGGGGCACGCCCATTATCGATCATGCAATTATGCATGCGGTCGATATTCGATGAATGTACGGTGTTTGGCTATAAAGCCCGAAGTAGCGAGAAGTCAATGATATGACTATAAAGCCCAAGATAGCAAAGAAATTCAAGATGATGGCTATAAAGCCCGATATCAATGTCGGTGTCATTCAAGATGCAGAAAATCATACATTACAATCCCATACATGCCAGTAGTCATACAGTGATCATTCAATTCATCTTTGCACGTAATTCACGTTGAGCATGTAAACAACCAGAAATTTGAGAAACTAACTAAGTTACTCACCTATTACTTCCGAGCTAATGCCGGGAAGTCTCTGTGACGTCGGTCAATCAACGCTCCAATTGGGCCTCTATATGAATCAGAAAAAGTACGAGTCACTAAATATGAAATTTGTGCTCATGTTGATGAGATATGCATGTTCATGAATTCTCGGCCCTAATCCCCTTTTTTCCATTATAAAAAATTCATCAAAAATTTAGAAACCTATTGGCGCTGACGGTGCGCAATTCGGACCTCTATAGGTCCCCAATTAAATAAAACAGTGATTCACCGTTCCATTACCCGGGGCTACGTCAAATTCCCGTCTAAAAATCCCGAATCTCTCAGAAAATGAAATTAAATATTCAATGAATCCGATGCCTCAAGAATCAGGTCAATCGGACGTCGGACGGAAAAGTTATTCACGAAAGAAACCAAAACTCAACAATTTATATTTTTATATATAACCCTTATTTCCCCCTTTATTTTCTGATTTCCAACCAAACTTCCAACACCCATAACTCTTTCTACAGATTTCTGAAAAATGCACATTATACCTTGTTGGAAAGCTTATGAAAAGCTCTACAATTCTCAAGAATACCATAAAAATCAATTTCACCCCTAAGGGTGTCAAATATCCCATCAAAGCTACTGCCTACTCAAAACCTCTCAAAACAGTGCAGTAGAGTTCCTAACCAGTGCAGTATTTTGCAAATTCAATAACTTCTCATTTCCTTAGTCAAAAATTACAGAATAAATATTCTCATCAAGATCACAATGTGATCTACAACTTCCATGAACAGTCTAAATTCAAATTCAATAGCTATCTAGGTTAAACAATTCAGTGAAGGCTACTGCCCCTGAAAGTACTCAAATTGGACAGTGGTTTTTCACACAGTATAACTCCTTGTACAAATGTCTAAAAATTGCATACTTTATACCCATGAAAAGATGAAACACAGTCCTACACTTCTCATGAAGGGCTCAGAATCAGATTTCATCATTAACCAATTTAAAACAGTCTTGCAAGTTACTGCCCTGTTCAGCAGTCCATAACCTAACTTCAGTCCAATCTTTGACAAATCATAAGTCCCAATTCTGTTATCTAAAAATAGCACACCATATATCAATTTCAAGGTAATCTCTTCCTATACAACTTTTCAGAAGCTCACTCACACCAATTCAGTCCACATAAAATGTTAAAATTGTCTCCAATCAGTAAACTCACAAAATCACACTTAAGCTAGGTTTCACCCAAACTGCTCAAAACCAGTCATTAGTAATCAATTCATATCTCCCAATATACAATTCTAAAAATAGCAAGATCAGTAGCAATGGAACGATAATTCAATATTCTACAACTTACATGAAGACCATTTTCCCTAATTCCATCTCAATTAATTCAGAAAAATCAACAAAACTCAGATGTCATGGTTGCGGTTTTTGTTCACAGGCAATGGAACAGTAACTTTCCATGCAAAAATTCACCCTTCTATCATTGAAATTCAACAACACCTATTTCACACTAAATTGAAGCCAACATCCCAAAGTTTCAGTGCCACTAACCTTACCTCATTTGCATTTCTACACAATAAATTATGAACAAAACAGTAACATCAATTATAATTCCAATTTTCCAGATTTAAGGTTAACCTTAGTTCAACCACTTCCAATGCCTTTTTCACATCACTAGATATCAAAATAAATACAAATTAAATATTAATACATTCATAAATATACTAGGGCTAATACTGAAAAATTGGCAGCACTTAATTCTTTCTTTCCAAGTAAAATCAATCATCAAAATACAATTACAATTCAAACTAAAACCACTTCTAACATACTACTTTCAATTCATAATTCAACCTAACCTTATACCCATTAATTCAAACCATTATAGTCTTTAATTTAATGCAACCCTAAGCATAATAAATGCTCCAAACCTCCCATTCAATGTGTCTACCTACCATGACTCATAAATTCATACTTAAGACATCATTGAAAACTTAATTAAACTAACTTACCTAATTAGCTTTTCCACTTCAAGGCACACCAATTTCTCACTTTTTCTACTTTCTTCTTCTTTCATCAAACCTTCCTCCAAACATAAGAGCTTCTTCATGCCATCAAGTTATGTTCTTCCCATGATGATGATACCCCCTGCGGAGGACCCACCCAGTACCCCATTATCCAGTATTGTCCTCTTTGGTCATTTTACATTTTCTCTTATAACTCTCTCGTTTGGCCTCCGATTTACCCGAAATTCGAACCAGTGATTTTTCATCAAGTTTCTTACCTTTCCTTGCCAAAAATGTCCAATTGTTAGCTCAATTGAATTTTGTCGGAATTAGCCCTCACGATTGTCTTGTTGCTTTGCTCTATTTGATTTATGCTTCGAGATGTTCGTTTTGCTTCCGCCTTATGCCTTTCGAACCGATGTGCTTTTGTTTCCGCTTTTGTTTTGTTTTCTTTCGCCTTATACCTTACGGTTCGAGTTGCTTTGGCTTCCGTTTTCGTTTGTTTCTACACTTTGTTATCCGATTCGATTCGTTTCAATCTGCTTTGCTTTCGATTTCGAGCCTTCGATTTGCTTTGTAATTTGCTTTGGATTCAATTCTTTAGTCTTTGATTTTCATGTGCTTCGTAATTTGTTTTCAGTATGTTTCTTCGTTTCTGTATGCTTTTCCTCCGTTCCGTTGAATTTATTTTTGTTTTGTCTTCATTTCGTTCTCCGGTTAAGACCCGAATCATGAAAATGGAGTTAAGATGAATAAGAATGAAAAAAAAAATTTATATCGGGATTTTCGGATTAGAGATTGGATATTCGGTAACGGGTTATACGAGTTCATAAGGAATCATGTGTTCGTATTGAGGGAATATGTATAAGTAGTTGGGTTCCAAATACGGGATCCAACATATGTGGTATCAGAGCCCAGTATTATGAACTTGGGCGATATGTTTGTTTCATGGACAACTTTTGGATAAGTGTTAGTGCCCAGTAATATGGTCTTAACTGGGTATATAAGATTGATGAGAGTGTGTAAGGATAAAATTGAGTCAAAGCCGATGAGATGACAGATAGGGATTCGATGCCATTACATTGGTTGTGTCGAAAGTCTTTGGTTGAGAATATGAATCTCGGATCGTTAAGTTAACGTCCTTAACGGTCGGATGATTTCGTCCTCGATCAGAGTACTTATTGACATGCCTTTTGATGGTTGGGATACCAGATAAGTGATATGTATAAGAAATTGACAAGAGTTTGATTAGATAAGATTGAATTAGTGAGAATGTAAGATGGATGTGAATAAGTTTTCAAGAGTTATGTGACGAACTTAGATGATTCTTTGCTATAGATGACAAGCATTATGATAGGAACACTGCTACAATATTGGTGGTACTTTGATACAAGCATTAAGAAATTGTGACGAGATTGAGGAATATGTATGATAAGGAATTAATTAAGAAAGTGATTGATTATGATAAATTAGAAGAAATTAGTTTTGAAGAATGTATTACTTGATGATTATTCAGTGGTATTCAGTGAAAATTTCGAGGACGAAATTCTTTTAAGAGGGGGAGAAATGTTGGGCCCCGATTCGCAATAAGCATATTTAAATTATTTGAAGCATGTGTAAAGTAATTTGAGGATTTTAGTTTGATGATTTTTTATTTGATTGGATTACATTGAGGATTTTTGTTGCTTAAGTTATGATTATTAAATGAAGAAAGTAGTGAAATTAGATTTATTGAGATTCGTAATTTGTTTTCAGTATGTTTCTTCGTTTCTGTATGCTTTTCCTTCGTTCCGTTGAATTTATTTTTGTTTTGTCTTCATTTCGTTCTCCGGTTAAGACCCGAATCATGAAAATGGAGTTAAGATGAATAAGAATGAAAAAAAAATTTATATCAGGATTTTCGGATTAGAGATTGGATATTCGGTAACGGGTTATACGAGTTCATAAGGAATCATGTGTTCGTATTGAGGGAATATGTATAAGTAGTTGGGTTCCGAATACGGGATCCAACATTTTCTCTTATAACTCTCTCGTTTGGCCTCCGATTTACCCGAAATTCGAACCAGTGATTTCTCATCAAGTTTCTTACCTTTCCTTGGCAAAAAATGTCCAATTGTTAGCTCAATTGAATTTTGTCGGAATTAGCCCTCACGATTGTCTTGTTGCTTTGCTCTATTTGATTTATGCTTCGAGATGTGCGCTTTGCTTCCGCCTTATGCCTTTCGAACCGATGTGCTTTTGTTTCCGCTTTTGTTTTGTTTTCTTTCGCTTTATACCTTACGGTTCGAGTTGCTTTGGCTTCCGTATTCGTTTGTTTCTACACTTTGTTATCCGATTCGATTCGTTTCAATCTATTTTGCTTACGATTTCGAGCCTTCGATTTACTTTTGTTTTATTCTTCGTTTCGTTCTTCGGTTAAGACCCGAATCATGAAAATGGAGTTAAGATGAATACGAATGAAAAAAAAAATTTATCGGGATTTTTCGGATTAGTCGAGGTTTTCTAAGGAATCATGTATGCGTACGAGAAAATCTGTATGAGTAGTTGGGTTCCGGAAACGGGATCCAACATGATATATGCTAAATGCCACTGTACACCTACGAAAGTGAAATCAATAAATTGGTTAAGGTTTTAGTAGTTAGTTTTCTTTTGTTTTGCTTGGGGACAAGCAATAGTCTAAGTGTGGGAGAATTTGATAAGTCAAATTATTCTTAGATGATTTTGGGTTGAATTGGAATTAATTTGAATTATTTCTATATGGATTTGAAGCTTTATTTGGTCAATTATCTCATATTTAACTTTGTTGCTTGATAGGTACAAATGGATAGATTGTGAAAGGCATAACTTTTCTTGTAGATATCAAATTAAGGTCATTTAAGGACGTTTGTAAAGAGGACTCCGAGCTCTACTACTTCTGTGAAGACTTCGAGGACGGGTTCCATTGACTAAATGATCAAAACTACAAAATAATTGTGAATAGGAGAATGTCTGTTTAACGAACATCGCCTAGCACAATGCAATTCTAGACCTGAGAATGTCTATTAATGGACATTGGCGGACCAACACAATCTGCTCTCCCCTGTTTAGTAAAAACTAGGTTTCTTTGGACCCAAGACACTATAAATACTCATTTTGAAGGCCTAATTAGGGGGATAGACACTAAAAACAAGGTAACCACTTAAGGAGGCACAAATTAAGAGGAAGATAGGAAGTATTTGGCGGATTGACAACAAGGATTGGAGATAGCATTGTCTTGTTTTCTTCCCATTTTCTCTCTCTACTCTTTTGTAAATGTTGAGCATCTAATGTGATTCCGGAAGTTCACGGGTCCCAAGTAGTATAGTATAATATCATCCCATAGGGAGTAATTATGTAAGTACTAGGCTTAGATCAATCCATTAATTGGACTAATCACTTAAATGTTGATAATTGAGGAATTGATTAATTAATGACTTGCTAAAACTAATCCTAAAACAAACAGAATAACCGCACAATTTATGATTGAAAGGAATGAATCAAATATGTAAAAGACAGGTTTCAAATTTGGTTTCGTGATCGACTTCTAATTATTTTCTTCTGGTTTATTCAATAAATTTGATCCCTAGACTTTGAAGGAAACTAGATCCAAATTTTTCTATGATTCTCTATCGAGACGTCAAAGAAGTATCTTAGTTAAAATCAATCCCGACTATCGTAGCTCATGAAATTAACTAAAATCCATTAAGAATTTTATCTAGTTGCTAATTCCTCTCGCAGATTTTTCCTTATGTCTAGATCTAAACCTACAAGTTCCTAATTTTGATTTTCCACTACCGATTTTCACCTTTCAGTTCTTCAACCGATAATTTCGACGCAAATTATGTGAGGCCTAACACATAACAGGCACAATAATACTCAAAACAAGAATCAATAGCCATAGATAATTTTTATCGAATAAAATCCATAATAAAATCATATAGAAATTCGAAAACTACTACCCATCTTTGAAACCCAGCAAGAGATCTACTCAATCATGTTCATGCTCAACGAAATAAATATTAGATCAAGAAAAATAAACATTAAAGGAGTAGGAACGAAAACAATAACTCTGGAGAGTCTTGGAGCTTCCTACTTGCGTGCGTACGTGGTCTTGTGCGTCCTCCCACTGATGGTCAGCTCCTGCGTGATTTTAGAGTGTTGGCGTCTGCTGGATGGTGCGTCAGTCTTGTGTAGCTCCCTCAGTTCACGCTACTCACTCTTCTTTTTTTTCTTTTTTTGTTCATGCACACACACAACTCTCACGTTATTTTCTCTTCCTTTTCAGTTCACGCCCAACTCCCATGTAATGCACAACTGCCTTTGTAACGCTACTCTCCCTTATGTAGTGCACCTCCCTCTTCTTTTATTTAATTCCTTTATGCTTTTTGCGTGGTGGTTGGAGCTTCCTCTTGGTGATTCAGCCTGGTCTATGATTTTCTTCTTGTCGTTTTTTTTCACTGATGGTTCACCCTTGATGTCCATGCCTCAAGTGCCTCTAGCTCACTCCTTCACGCCTCTTCCCTTCAGCTCTTCTCTTGGTGTCCTCTAGTTGGTGTCCCGTTAGTGTTGAATGTAGTGTATCGTTGACAGCTCAAAATGTCAAGTGAGTGGAGAGGATTCTTAAGTAAATGGAGCCCCCCTATTGGTGTAACGTTTGTCCTCTCTACTGCCATAACTCCACCAACTCCCCCAATAATTTGTTGCCAACATCTTGTAACGTTAGTGGAAAGAGTGTGTGTGTGTAATCAATGTACCATGAGTGCTTCCCCCTTTTGTGGTCTGTCGCATGGCCCCCCCTATTGCCAACGTTGGAGAGTCTTTTTGTTTATTATTATTTTTTGGTGTAACCTCAATACTCCTCTATCTGGTGGGCATGCATTTCCCTTCATCTCCTCCTGGTTTGACGTTATTTTCTTGGATAGTCGGCGTGATGGGCCATGGTGGGTCATCTCCCAGCTGGTGCATGAGTTTTCTTTTGTCCTCTAGTATGCATGTTGGTGGGTCTCTCCACTAGCTGGCGTGGTGCTTCTCCCTTGTAACTTCAACGTTTTTTTTTTCTCTTTTTCATCCAATAGCCATGTAAATGTTATTGGAAAGAGTGTATCTCCTGGCCCCTCCTCACTGCCTACATTTTTAGAGTAATTTGTTTATTTTTTTCTTTGTAACGTGAATACTCCTCCTTTGGTGTATGCGTGGTCCCCTTTTATCTCAACCTGCTGTTAACGTCTTCTCATATATGTCCACCAGCAGCTAGATGTCAAGCCCCGCATGCAACATTGTAAGTGGAGAATTTTTTAGTGAAAGTGCAATGTGAATGGAGAGGAGTATCCCCCATAATTAGTGTAGCCGTGCGCGAGTGTATTTTATTTTTTTTCTTTTCTCCAATGCTTCCCTCTGCGACAACGTTTCGTCTTGGACTGTTGTGGTCCTTTACAACTAAAATCAAGTGTAATTCCTACAAATTAAACATGAAAATTATAAATGCAAATTTTGGTAAACTAAACAATTTAGCAGAAAAAATATGTATGAAGTCCAATAATTAATCCAGAAATTAAGTGAAAAATGCCACTCATTCTAATAATAAAAATGCCTTCAACAAATGCCCCCAAACTCAAACTTTTGCTTGTCCCTAAACAAAATTAAGAAAAATTGTTCAAAATAGATTAAGGAATACTCAACAATTGGAATTTTCAGAATTGCAGTAACCAATTAAAATTTACCTTTAGCCACTTATCAAACCATACCCACCTTCATAGTGCAAGGATACCAATGCTCGCTCAAACACACACTCCTTGATTCAAGTCTAATTAGAAACCAACCAACTCACAAGAGTAGAGAAAAGCCAAATAAACTCAAAGGCGATTTATAACCCAAGAGACTCTAAAGGTATTATCAAATTAACCAATCCCATAGGTAAAAATTCTCTATCCCATCTCCACTAATTTCTAGCACTCCTTCTCAAAGGAACAAAAGGTCTTATTAGGGTTGTAATGGGGTCGTTGTGGTTTAAAATTAGCCTAGATCAAAGAAAAGGATAATAAAAGCTCAATTAAAATGGAAACAATTATTTAAGAAATAGGAAAATGTAAGAGATCTCTTTTTTTCTTTCTTTTTTTTTCTTTTTCTTTTTTTAAAGAGCAAGTAAAAATGTGGAAACAAGGAAGAAAGTTTTTTTTAATAGAATGACAAAACTCAACATGACAACATGTTATTGAAAAACAGTAACAATTACAAGACTTAACTCAATTTCAATGAATTCCTAAGTTTCAAATAATTGACTCTCCCCCAAACTCAGTTTCTTGTATACTAGGGGCAATAACTTGCAAAATCCTCACTTGCTTGCGCCTTTTTTTCTTTTTCTCTTTTTTTTTCATTTTTTTTTCATTTTTTGTATTCGTTTTTCATTTTTTTTTCAACCCCCCACATAACCTACTCCCAAATAATTATTTCCACATGAAAGGTAGGGAATATTTGACTTATGGCTTGGTTAAATGAGGGTGCCAAAGAAATAGAGATTTTACTTAGGCTCAACTTGGCTCCAAAGGGAATATAGGGTTATTTTAAGCCAAAATTAGATTGTGGTTCATAATTCAAAGAAAATTTGCCTTAATAACTTCCTTATCAAATTTGTTCTCACATTTCACCTAGATTGGCCTAGAGAACTTGTTCTAGGATTGGTGAGACCTCGCTAGGTTCCAACGTGCCCAAGAATTTAATGGATAATCAAAACTCAAATAAAATGGATGGGAAGACTCAAATCAAAGAATATGAGTAGGATTAAACAATTGGAAATCAAGCACTAATCCAGAACAATCTATCCACAAACCTTCTAAGGTAAACCTCAGGTCCCAAGCAATTCTCAATTTCCAAAAGTGAGGTGGGTTTCCTTGTGTAAAGCTTTTATTAAGGAAGAGAAAAGAAAAAATGGAAAAATATTTTTTTGTTTTTTTGAAAAATTATGCTAAAATGGAAAAATTTTGTTTTTAAAAAATTTTGTTTTGCTTTTTTTTAAATTGTTTTTAAAACAATTTTTTTTACATTTTTTTTTTGTTTTTTTGAAACAGTTTGCAAAAATGAGACTCACCCCCACCATCAGATAGGACATTATCCTCAATGTCAAGAAGCGCAAGCACAATGTGAAGTTAAGGACAAAAAGAATGTTAACAAATAGGCGCATGCATAGGCTTATGCATGATGATGCAAGCTGAAAATTTAGAAATGCTACAGATCAAACTCAAACACAAACAACCACAAAATTCAACAATTGCTAGGTCATGAGTAAGAGGCACAAAGAACTTCCCTGTAATGAGCTTGGATGATTTTCTTCAGAAGTGTAATTCCTCCATCAAAATTCGCTTGTAAGGTCCAATTTTCTGCAATTAAAACAAAGAGGAACATTAATTTTGGGTAAATAAAATAAATGAAAACAGCTAAGGTGTGAAACTTGGGTTGCCTCCCAAGAAGCGCTAATTTAAAGTCCTTAGATTGACTTAGCCAAATGGTTGCTCAAGGGTCAAGGTTGGAGAGGGATTGATTGACCCATGTTTCTATTGGAAATCCAGTCACATAAGGCTTTAACCTCTGCCCATTAACCTTAAATACTCCAGTTTTGAGATCCTCAACTTCTACCGCACCGTGAGTATAAACCTTAACAATCTTGAACAGTCCCGACCACCTTGACTTCAACTTCCTGGGAAATAGCTTGAGTCATGAATTAAACAGCAAGACTAAATCTCCTTCCTTGAACTCTCTTTGGATAATATGTTGATCATGCCATCTCTTCGTTCTTTCCTTATAGATTCGGGCATTCTTATAAGCATCGAAGTGAAGCTCCTCCAACTCATTCAACTGAAGTAAATGCTTTTCTCCAGCTGCCTTGAAGTTCAAATTAAACTTCTAAATAGCCCAATATGCTTTATGTTCTAGTTGGACTGGAAGGTGGCACGATTTCCCATACACTAGTCTAAATGGAGTAGTTCCAATTGGAGTTTTGTACGCTGTTCTATACGCCCAAAGAGCATCATATAACCTCAAAGACCAATCTTTTCTTGAAGTGTTAACTGTTTTCTCTAAGATGCTCTTAATCTCCCTATTTGAAATTTCGACTTGCTCATTAGACTGAGGGTGGTAGGCCAATGCTAACTTGTGGTATACCCCATATTTCTTCAAAAGGTTGGCGAATGAGCTATTGACAAAATGACTTCCCCTATCACTGATAATTGCCCAAAGAGTGCCAAACTTGGTGAAAATATGTCTCTTGAGGAATCTAATGACCACCTTGACATCACAAGTTGGTGCAACAATTGCTTCCACCCATTTGGAGACATAGTCGACCCCCACAAGAATATATTTGTTGCCAAGAGAAGACGGTAATGGCCCCATGAAATCTATCCCTCAAACATCAAAAAGTTCAACCTTCAAAATTCCTTTAAGGGGCATCTCATGTTTTTGAGAAATATTTCCAGCTCTCTGGCATTTGTCACATGCTTGCACAAAATTTCTTGCATCCTTAAAAAGTATAGGCCAATGGAATCCCGCTTAGAGAACCTTTGTTACTGTCTTTTTAGAACTGAAATGACCTCCATAGGGGGATGCATGGCAGTGATTGAGGACAACTCCTACTTCTTCACTCGGTAAACATATTCGAATCACCCCATCACCATAACGCTTAAAAAGAAAGGGCTCCTCCCATATATAATGCTTGAGCTCAGAAAAGAACTTCTTTTTCTGCTGGAAAGTAAATTCAGGTGGCAAGACTCCTAAAACAAGATAATTCACATAGTCAGCATACCATGGAACTTGTAATGTTATTGTAGCAATTTTTTGTAATGAATAACACAATTATGGTAAATATGCATAGTAGAACAAATGCTCGTCACTGAAGGAGTCATTAATCGGTGTTTCTTCTCTAAGAAGTTCGTTCTGATCTACAGTAAGCCGCGAGAGGTGATCTGCGACCCAATTCTTAGCTCCCTTTTTGTCACGAATCTTAAGGTCAAACTCTTGAAGGAGAAGGACCCATCTTATAAGCCTTGGTTTGGCTTCTTTTTTCGCAAGTAAATAGCGAATGGCTGCATGATCTGAGTAGACTATCACTTTCGAGCCCATAATATATGACTTGAATTTATCCACTGTAAAGACTACAGCTAGCAACTCCTTTTCAGTCGTGGCATAATTGATTTGAGTATCATCCACTGTCTTACTCGTATAATGGATCACATGGGCCACCTTGTTCCTTCTTTGGTGTAAAACAGCTCCCACAGCATAATCTGAAGCATCAAACATGATTTCAAAAGGAAGGGACCAATCGGGGGGTTGAAGAATAGGTGGCGAGGTCAATGATTGCTTAATCCTGCAAAAAGCATCAAGACAAGATTGGTTAAAATTGAATGACACATCATTACTCAGCAAGTTCGTCAAAGGATTTGCTATATGAGAAAAATCTTTAATAAAACGCCTATAAAAGCATGCATGTCCCCAAGAAACTTTTAATCTCCTTGACTGAAGTTGGTGGAGGCAGATTCGCTATCACTTCAATTTTAGCCTTATCCACTTCTATTCCACGATTGGAGACTAAGTGGCCTAGGACTATTCCTTCTTATACCATGAAATGACACTTCTCCCAATTCAGCACTAGATCAACCTCTTCGCACCTGCTTAAAACCTTGATAAGATTAGATAAACAAGAATCAAATGTCAGTCCATAAACAGAAAAGTCATCTATGAAGACTTCCATAATTTCCTCAATAAAATCTGAAAAGATTGTTGTCATGCAATGTTGAAACGTAGCTGGTGCATTACACAACCCGAATGGCATCCTTCGATATGCAAAGGTACCATAGGGGCATGTGAAAGTAATTCTCTCTTGGTCGTTAGGGTGAATGGGAATTTGAAAGAAACTAGAGAAACCATCAAAATAGCAAAAATAATCATGTTTAGCAAGTCTTTCCAAAATTTGGTCAATAAATGGCAAAGGGAAATGGTCTTTACAGGTGGCCTTGTTCAATTTTCTATAATCTATACACATCTGCCATCCCTTGACTGTCCTAGTTGGTATTAATTCGTTATCTTTTTGCACAACGGTTAGATCACCCTTCTTGGGCACACAATGGACAGGGCTTACCCAAATACTGTCAGAAATGGAGTATATAATACCCGCAGCTAATAGCTTTAAGGCCTCTTACTTGACCACGTCCTTCATGTTTGGATTCAGTTTCCTTTGATGTTCAATTACGGGTTTTGCATCATCTTCTAGATGAATTCTATGTGTGCAGAAAGACGGGCTGATTCTCTTCAGATATGAAATTTGGTACCCAATTGCTCACTTGTGCTCTCTAAGCACTCTTAAAAGTTTATCAACCTACACAAGGCTTAAAAGAGCATTAACAATGACTGGATAGGTCAAATTAGGGCCTAGAAATTCATACTTAAGGCTAGGAGGCAACGATTTCAATTCCACATTCGGAGGTTTTTCTTTGTTCGAATCAGGTGATAGTTTCAGTTATGGTTGCATAGGTTGTGTAGATCTTTGCACAGGTTGTGCATCAAGCATATTTGCGCAAATTCAAAAATTTCTGATTCCTTCTCTGTAAATTTTGTATTACCCCTTGTTGTTACAGCCTTCACTAAGTAGTGTTCCAACGAATCCTGAGGATGAGATTTTTTGAATTCAGCACTAACCAGCGTGTCAATAAGGTCCACCCTTAAACAAGAATCCTTGTCATCCATAACCTTCATTGCCTTTCCCAAATTAAACTGGATTTCTTCCTCCCCCACTCTCAGAGTCATTTTTCCATTCTTAACATCGATTATTGCTCCAATTGTTGCCAAAAATGGTCTCCCAAGTATAATAGGTATGTTAGTATCCTCCTCCATTTCTAGCACGATGAAATCTATCGGGATAAAAAGACTTCCAACCTTGAGGGGCACATTTTCCAATATCCCAATGGAAAATTTTATGGACTTGTCGGCTAGCTGCAATGATATGGTAGTTAGTTTAAGCTCTCCGATGTCTAATTTCTAACAGATAGATAATGACAATAAGCTCACACTTGTCCCCAAATCACATAATGCTCTCCCAATTGTTGTAGTTCCAATTTCCAAGGTATCGAGAAACTTCCCGGATCTTGAAGCTTGGGAGGGAGTTTGTTTTGAAGAATGGTATTTGATTCCTCTATAAGAGCCACAGTCACATATTCCTCTAGCCTTCTTTTGTTGGATAAGATTTCCTTTAAGAACTTGGCATAAGTAGGCATTTGGGTAAAGGCTTCCGTGAAGGGGATGTTAACATAGAGCTTCTTCAGAATGTCAACAAATTTTCCAAATTGCTGGTCTAGCTTAGCTCTATGAAATCTCTGAGGAAATGGGATTGGTGGCTTATATGGTGGTGGTGGTATGTATTTTTTGGGCTCAGGTGATTGTTGCAAAGACTGTCCGTTGGATTGCACAGGTTGTGTATCTTGATCTGTTCCCTCATATTCTTTTTCAGCCCTATTCTTCTGTACCATAGGTGTAACACCCCACTCCCGTAAGACCCGAACCCGATATCGTTGGTGATATCCGAGTCCGTGCCCCGCGAGAGTGGCGTACTACATCAGTTGATTTAAAACTCAGTATACATTTTTTTTTCTTTTTGGAGCCATTAATTCAACGTTAGCGCGGCAAACACAGTAAGTAAATAAAACCCGTGTTCAATAAAAACCAGTTTCAGTTATTACAGTCATCCAGTAATAATTTCATCATTGCATGTAATTCACGTACAACATATAAGCAACCAGAAATTTGAGAAACCAACTAGGTTACTCACCTATTACTTCCGAGCTAATGCCGGGAAGTCTCTGTGACGTCGGTCAATCGACGCTCCAATTGGGCCTCTATATAAATCAGAAAAAGTACGAGTCACTAAATATGAAATTTGTGCTCATGTTGATGAGATATGCATGTTCATGAATTCCCGGCCCTAATCTCTTTTTTTTTCATTATAAAAAAAATTGTGATTGGCTTTCAATTCAAAGAAAAGTCAAAGTAGTATTTGTTTAATCCAGTCCAAAATTTTACTCCATTTAACTCCTATGACTTTAATTTCAGTCCCAAAATAATATACCCAATATTACAGTACCAGTGGGTAGCGATTTTTGCTACCGAGAATCGACCGGTTCGTCAATTGGCGATCTTTCCGGTCTGGGAATTTTCTCCGGAAAAATCTAGAAAAATTTCTAAAAATCCCTAAAAATGTAAAACAGTTTATGGTGCAGTCCAAATAATTTTCCAAACTCAATTACTCCATTAATTTCACACAGAAGTTCAGTTTAAAACCTAAGCCGGAAAATGTCATGAATGCATGTATACTATGTGCATGTGCAACCAATCAGTAATTATAGAGACTATATGCTGTATGCGCATGCCGAGATATAATTTAATATCCCGAACCCGTCCCAATTACCAAAATACCCTTTTCCTATAGGAGAGGGGATGTTACAATTGGTTCCAAAACCTTTCCACTTCTCAGTACTACTGCTTTGGTTTCCTTAGGAGCCTCTGGTTGTGCTGGTAGCTTACCCTTGTCAAACCTTAATGATGCAGCTTGCTGTGCAATTTGAGTTTCAAGCATCTTATTATGGACCACCAATTGGTCCATTCGGGTAGTAAGTTGCTGAATCAAGTCTCCTTGCTTCTGCATAAAGGTTTCCATCATTGATTCAAGGTTGGACTTAGGTTCAGGTGATTGGGCTTGTTGTCTCAAGTTTGAAAAACCTGGAGGGACACGGTCTTGTTGTTGCTAGGTCTGTTGGTAATGTGGTTGATTTTGTGGGTAAAGGGTTTGGTTAGGGAAATTTTGGGGTGGCTTGGGTTGTTGAGACCAGTAGAAATTTGGGTGGTTTCGCCATTCAGGGTTATAAGTATTTGCAAAAGCTCCACCTTGGTTCTTCTGCCCATAATTTCCTAAAAAATTCATATGTTCAGCCCCAAATTCTTACCCAATATTTTGAAATTTTGTTCCCATACTCGACCCAAAATCCTGATCCTGTAAAGCATTCACATTACTCATAGCAGCTGCAGCAAACTTATCCACTTTCCTTGAAAGAGCTTCAAATTTCGAATTCAACAAGGTAAAACATCTAATTCGAAGATTCCTTGAGGTTTCTTCCCCTCTTGCTTAATCTCTCTCCGATCATTATTCCACTGATAGTTGTTGTAGGCAATTTTCTCCAACAACATAAAGGCCTCATCTTCATTCTTGTCCATTAAATCACCTCCAGCTGCAGCATCTATCATACTTTGTATAACCGGAGAAACTCCGTTGTAGAATATCTACACAATCATCCACTTCGGGACACCATGATGTGGACATTTACGTTGAAGCTCCTTGTACCTCTCCCATGCTTCATACAAAGACTCATCTTCTTTGGGTTGAAATGAGGTTAACTCACTTCTGAGCTTTGTCGTCTTCCCGGGTGGAAAATATTGAGCCATAAAAGCTTTGGACAATTCTTGCCAATTATTTATCGAACCAGGTGGTAATGAATGGAGTCAATCCTTAGCCCGATCTCTCATAGAAAAAGGAAACAAAAAAAAACCTTATTGCATCCTCAGGTACCCCGTTCTGTTTCAACATTTCACAAATCTCCAGAAATTGCTGCAGGTAGACATGTGGTTTTTTGTTGGGTGCCCTCCGAACTAATTCTGTTGCACCATTTGTACAAGGCCAGGTTTCAACTCAAAATTATTCGCTTGCACAGGAGGCCTTGTAATGCTAGGGCAAAATTCCCAAAATCTGGAACTGCATGGTCCCTCATAGTTCTCTGATTATGTTCGACCATTTTCGTTTCGACTGTCTCTTATGTTGGAAAATTTGTAGTAAATTCAAGTTTGATCTGTCGTTCCTGCACAGACTATGCGTTAGATTCTTTTGCTCGTGCCTTTCTAGCTTTTTCTTCCTTCCTTAGTGCCTTAGCTATCTTCTCGATTTCAGAATCAAACAATAACTCTTCAGCACTGACGACCCTTCGTATAGACGAAGAAAAACATAGTAAGATCAAAGGCAAAGTGCAGAAAATGCAAAATAAAAAATAGACAGTAAAAAGAAAAAAGAAAACAAAACAAAACAAAAATCAATTTTAACAAAATTTATTAACACAAAACACAAAAGAAATAAAAAAGGAAAAGAGAAAAAAAATTCCAATTTAACCAAACAATCAATCGCCTAATATTATTCAGGGATTACTCCCCGACAACGGCGCCAAGAAACTTGATGTGATTCCGCAAGTTCACGGGTCCCAAGTAGTATAGTATAATATCGTCCCACAGAGAGTAATTGTGTAAGTACTAGGCTTGGATCACTCAATTAATTGGACTAATCACTTAAATGTTGATAATTGAGGAATTGATTAATTAACGACTTGCTAAAACTAATCCTAAAACAAACAGAATAACCGCGCAATTTATGATTGAAAGGAATGAATCAAATATGTAAAAGACAGGTTTCAAATTTGGTTTCGTGATCGACTTCTAATTATTTTCTTCTGGTTTATTCAATAAACTTGATCCCTAGACTTTGAAGGAAACTATATCCAAAATTTTCTATGATTCTCGATCAAGACGTTAAAGAAGTATCTTAGTTAAAATCAATCCCGACTATCGTGGCTCATGAAATTAACTAAAATCCATTAAGAATTTTATCTAGTTGCTAATTCCTCTCGCAGATTTTTCCCTATGTCTAGATCTAAACCTACAAGTTCCTAATTTTGATTTTCCACTACCGATTTTCACCTTTCAGTTCTTCAACCGATAATTTCGACGCAAATTATGTGAGGCCTAACACATAACAAGCACAATAATACTCAAAACAAGAATCAATAGCCACAGATAATTTTTATCGAATAAAATCCATAATAAAATCATATAGAAATTCGAAAACTACTACCCATCTTTGAAACCCAGCAAGAGATCTACTCAATCATGTTCATGCTCAACGAAATAAATATTAGATTAAGAAAAATAAACATTAAAGGAGTAGGAACGCAAACAATAACTCTGGAGAGTCTTGGAGCTTCCTGCTTGCGTGCATGCATGGTCTTGTGCGTCCTCCCACTGATGGTTAGCTCCTGCGTGATTTTGGAGTGTTGGCGTCTGCTGGATGGTGTGTCTCTTCTTTGGTGATGCGCCAGTCTTGTGTAGCTCCCTCAGTTCACGCTACTCACTCTTCTTTTTTTCTTTTTTTGTTCACGCACACACACAACTCTCACGTTATTTTCTCTTCCTTTTCAGTTCACGCCCAGCTCCCATGTAATGCACAGCTGCCTTTGTAACGCTACTCTCCCTTATGTAGCGCACCTCCCTCTTCTTTTATTTAATTCCTCTATGCTTTTTACGTGGTGGTTGGAGCTTCCTCTTGGTGATTCAGCCTGGTCTGTGATTTTCTTCTTGTCGTTTTTTTCCACTGATGGTGCACCCTTGATGTCTATGCCTCAAGCGCCTCTAGCTCACTCCTTCACGCCTCTTCCCTTCAGCTCTTCTCTTGGTGTCCTCTAGTTGGTGTCACGTTAGTGCTGAATGTAGTGTATCGTTAACAGCTCAAAATGTCAAGTGAGTGGAGAGGATTCTTAAGTAAATGGAGCCCCCTATTGGTGTAACATTTGTCCTCTCTACTGCCACAACTCCACCAACTCCACCAACTCCCCCAATAATTTATTGCCAACAGCTTGTAACGTCAGTGGAAAGAGTGTGTGTGTGTAATCAATGTACCATTATTGCTTCCCTCTTTTGTGGTCTGTTGCATGGCCCCCCCTATTGCCAACGTTGGAGAGTCTTTTTGTTTATTATTATTTTTTTGGTGTAACCTCAATACTCCTCTTCCTGGTGTGTCATGCATTTCCCTTCATCTCCTCCTGGTTTAACGTTATTTTCTTGGATAGTCGGCATGATGGGCCATGGTGGGTCTTCTCCCAGCTGGTGCATGAGTTTTCTTTTGTCCTCCAGTTTGCATGTTGGTGGGTCTCTCCACTAGCAGGCGTGGTGCTTCTCCCTTGTAACTTCAACGTTTTTTTTTTCTCTTTTTCAGCCAACAGCCATGTAAATGTTATTGGAAAGAGTGTGTCTCCTAGCCTCTCCTCACTTCCTAAGTTTTTTAGAGTAATTTGTTTATTTTTTTCTTTGTAACGTGAATACTCCTCCTTTGGTGTATGCATGGTCCCCTTTTATCTCAACCTGCTGCTAACGTCTTCTCATATATATCCACTCGTAGCTAGATGTCAAGCCCCGCATGCAACGTTGTAAGTGGAGAATTTTTTAGTAAAAGTGCAACATGAATGGAGAGGAGTATCCCCCCGAATCAGTGTGGTTGTGCGTGAGTGTATTTTATTTTTTTCTTCTTTTCTCCAATGCTTCCCTCTGCGACAACGTTTCGCCTTGGACTGTTGTGGTCCTTTACAACTAAAATCAAGTGCAATTCATACAAATTAAAGATGAACAATTATAAATGCAAATTTTGGTAAACTAAACAATTTATTAGGAAAAATATGTATGAAGTCCAATAATTAATCCTGAAATTAAGGGGAAAATGCCACTCATTATAGTGATAAAAATGCCTTCAACAACATCTTTATGTGTCTAACTTTTAGTATCATGTTCTAAAACGAAACCTCACTTAGGGTGAGGGATGTAGCCTACTTGGGGATTGATTTGTATTTTATGGATGAGTGAGTGTTGAATGAAAGTTCTTGGGTTATGTTTATCTCTCTTACATTTCACTGTTATCTCTATGCTTGATATCCATAAATGCAATCTTAGGAATCATATGATGTACTTAGAGGTGAAATATGGTTTATGCTCTAGGAAGATGAACACCTTAGACTTAGAGATAGAGATGTCCTAAGCTAGTGTGATAACTTGTGGTTGCTTGTTCTTCATGGATTTAACTATTTAGTTTGCACATTGAGAGATGATGATCAACTAATTAGATACTCGTATTGTTGGACCCCGAACCTTTCTATGAGCAAGGACTTTTAACCGAGGAATTATTGGCAAGTAGTTATGTGTAAATAAGAGAGGAAATTATGAGATTGAAATGAAATGGAAAGAGATTGATTGAATCAAAAGTTATAGGATTTGGTTAAGGGTTATGAGTTGGATAATTTTCTGAACATAGTTCAGTATTTTGTGAAATTCGGGAGTTGTAGAGATCCGATTGAGTTGATTCTGGAAAAATAAAATTGAGACATGGGGCTACAAATCATGTGAAGGGATCGAATTCCAATTTAGTCCCTAAGATTTTCAATTTCTGGATTGAAGTTGGGTCAATGTTCAGTCTCGGATTAGTCAGAGCTGAACGCGTATTTTGGCCATAACTCTTTCGTTTCTAATCCGATTTTAGCGTTTTTGGTGTCATATTAAAGATGGGACATAGAGGAACACTTTTTAAGAAGAAATTTTTACCAAATTATGTCATTTACCTGCCCAAAATTGAGAAGCAAGATGACAATTTTTAAGTGTAAAATGGAGGGCAATTTAGGAAGTTCACTTAAGGAGTTAAAGTTGTAGGCTTAAAAGGAGGGGCATTATGGGCTTAGAAGGGAGATAGAAGAAGACAAAATTAGAAGTAGAGGAGGGAATTGTCGTGGGCTGCCAAGGAGAAGAGGAGAAGAGAGAGAAAAGTGGGAGAAATAGAGAAGAAGAAGGAGATTTCGAAAATCCAAGAGGAAAGGTGGAAAAATCGTGGAAAGGAGGAGAAAATCAAAGCTTCTAAGGTGAGTTATCCAACTTTCTTCTTGATTTGTTGAAGAAAGAGGGATTGTGTTGTGTTGGAAGGAGAAACCTAGAGAGAGAGAGGGATTTTCGTGGATGAGGAAGAAGATGGAGAAATCTTTGGATTTCTTTGAGTTTTGAAGCTAGTGTTGTGATTTCTAACCTATATGGACTATGGGTAGGTTGGATTTAAGTTAGATTAGGGTTAACTGCATTTGATTAAGATTATGAAAAATTGGGGATTTTCCAATTGAGTTGAAATTTATGGAATTTTGTTTGTGTATAGGCAATCAAGAGCCTATCCTAGAGCAAGAGGAATGAAGCTATTGATTTTGGAATTTGCAAGTATAAGGTGGGTAAATTATTTATAGTTGTTGTGTGAGATGAGCAAAATGCATGATGTATGAATTGTGTGCTAAATGATTTGATGGAATTATTGTTATGTTGGTATTTCATTATGAGGTATACCATTTTGATGAAACAATTGAATTGTGCTTATGTTATGTTATGCATTGATGGATGCTTGACTTTTGACATGATTGTTATGCCATTGATTTTGTCATGGCATTTTGTATAAAGAAAATTTTGAGATTTTGATCAAATGGAATTGAGTATGATGATGTTATGCCTTGTATGATGGCATTTTGATAAAAAATGGAAAGAATGATTGAATTGAACATAAGGTGTGATTATGTGCTTTGTGTGGGCGAGAGAGGAACCGTTTCGTAGTCACGTGCACATCGACGTAAAAGCCTTCTCCCGGCTGCCCGCTTGTGGCCCACGAGATCTGAAATGGACTCGTTTCATTCACGATGCAAACCTCGATTTCATCGTTTTGTTCGCGGAACCCTCGAGCCAATTATGTGTGCATCTGCATCTTAATGTGTCAAACTATGATGATATTTTTGAGTGATATGCTTGAAGGATGAATTACATCAAATGTTTCATTTGTGATGATAGTATGAATTATGAAATGTGAATCGTATTGTGAAGGTTGAATTGAATTGTCATTGCGATGAATATGCTTATATGAATGTTCATAAATATGTGTGACTGTGTGGCTCAACGCCAATGGCTATAAATGGTTTATCTACTGAGCTGTGAAGCTCAACCTATTTTTCCCCACTCCTCAGGTGCAGTGTGAGAATGATTTAGCGATCCTTAGAAGGAAGTTGGACGGCTTCGAGATAGATAGCTTTTGTATTAGGCTAGTTGAACCTTTGTATAGCATTCCCTTGTATTTGTTTTAAGCATTTTGATGTGTAATTCGTTTGTAAAGAAAGTTGTTCGAAAGTTACATTGTTTAGTTATGAGATTGCAAAATTTAGGAATTTCCTTTGTATTTTGAATACTTCTTTTCATTGTTGAAACTCATGATTTGGAAATAAATTGAGAACTTGAGAAGTTCCTTTTGTACATTGTGTTATGTTTTCAAAGTTTGAATTGATGGATGAGTATAATTGATTTGTTGAGATTTCCAATTGTTGCTTGTGTTAGGATAGCATGTTGGAGTTGGAAAGCTTGTACGTGATAAATTTGGACTTTAAAGTTGAGAGTTATGAACATTTGCAAGGGATGATGTTATATGGGAAGTATGAACTTGAGGGCTTTGGTGATGATGAAAATTTGGGTGTTATACGAGTTAATTGAGTTGAGATTTGGGAGTTTTTGCATTTAGATTGGTATTTGTTTGGTTATGAAGTTGTGTTACACTTGAAGAGTTGAATTTGGGGACTTTGTGAATGTATAGGGTGTTAGGATGGAGTTTGGAAGCATTGGAGAGGCTTTAGAAGGAGTTTTGGAGTGTTTGCCTAGTGTGTGTCTGTTAAACAGACATCCCAGTCCGTTTAACAGACCTTCTCGGATGGTTTTGGACACTTTGGGCAGTGTGTGTCCGTTTAACAGACCTTCTCGGGTGAAATTGGGGTGTTTTGCCAGTCTGTGTCCGTTAAACGGACATTCATGTCCGTTTAACGGACATGCTCGGGTCAGCTATAGTGTTTTGCGATTTTTACTAGTTTTGAGGCCGAATCTCGCTTTGAGACCTCTAATACAAGTTGTAGATCTTGAGTTCTTCTTTCCAATGGTCTAAGAATGAAAGCATTTGGAAATTTGTAGCAAAGGTTGTGGCATTTGCGCCAAGGGAGGTACAAATCGATTTAGGGTTTAAACATGGTTTATTCTTTTGGGCATAACTCCCTCATCCGACCTCCAATTGAGGTGATTCTTGAAGCTATGGTTTCCTAACACATGTATCTTTATCTCCATAAAAATTGGTAGCATTTGGAGTTGAATTGAGAGAGTTTGCATTAAAGTAAGTAAGAGGTCGGTTAGGAGAGCATGTTTGGGATATGATCCCTTTTAGTTTTTTTAAGCATATCTTGAGTTGTATAACTTCGTTTGAGGTGATTCATACTTCAAATTAAACAAGAGATTTAGAGCTATGATTGATATGAAGAAGTCAAATTGAAATTCTGATTTAAAGGTTTTCAAATTCTGTTCGCAAATAGGAGAATTAAGTTTAAGCTTGGTGACTGATTTGTACGAGCACATCCTTGAGCAAATTGTGAGCAATTTTTGGGATGTTATGAAAAAAAAAGTAATGAGTTTAAATTGATAATGTCTTTTAAGGGTTCAATGAAAGAACTGTTCGAGGTCATATCCACGCTCAAGGTTTCATGTTTCGCAAGAGAGTTGGGTTCTGAAAACGGGGCCCAACATGTATGCTTTGAGAAAAGATATGGGTAAAGTTGTGCAACTGTTTTCATAACCTAACATTCAATCAATCTCATAATGTATGAATCTATCTTTTGAGTTGTTGAACCCCAAGCCTTAATTTCAAATCTTAGATTTATCCCTATTTGTTGTTTTTTAGTATTTATAATTTACTGTCTACTAAACTCCAATAATCTTTTAGATTTTATGGTCAATTTCATTCAAATAATTAGAATTAATTTGGCGGTGATGATTTAGTCCTTGAGGGAGACGACCTCAGAATACTTAATTTGTGGGTACTAGGAACGGTTCAGTGCATTTGTAGATTTTGTTGACCACCAATCTCCTTTACCATTCTAGTCTTCATTTTTCTTTTTCTCTTTCCTTTTTCCTTTCTTTTTCATGCCATTTTCTCCTTCTCTTCTTCCCCTTTTTTTTTCTTTTTCTCTTTCTTCCTTAGTTGATATGATTTCTTTTTTCTCAATATACAATAACATATATCCTTTTCTTTTTTTTTTCTTTTTTCCTTTTTTTCTTCTTCTTCAGTTGATAACTTTTACTTTTTTTCTAATATAAAGCAACATATGTACCTTTTAAATGCTCAACTTACCCTTATGGCGGGTGCAATAAAAAAACTGATAAACAATAAAGGACAAAGTTTATGTTTTACGTTTTAACCCTAAAAAAAGGATCCATGTAAGCTCAAAGCAGTTCACTAAGGATAATATCATGGTGGCTTTTTAATCATTCAAGTTAAATCCTAAGCACCTTCATCATTTTAATGTTTTTATTAAATTATGTAATCTTGACTGGTATTTGGAAGCATGTTCTAGATTTGTTTAAACATGAAAGAATATTCTCAGCGAGAAATACTTTTTATTGGTCTCAAATTCTTACTAAATGAAAGTATCATTCATCTATCACAAGTAGTTAATACCCTTTCAATTAAAATCCAAATCAATCAACTCATGCATAAAATATATTTACTCATTTATATTATGCATTTATAACCCTGATTAAGTTCACCCAATAACCAAACATCTTTAACTATTAAACAAAAAATTAAACACAATATCTACCAAATTCATAGTCCACAAAATAGGAAATTAAATAAGAAACCTAACATGCAATCAACATTAATTTAGATAAACAATAAAATAAAATTTTTTTGATAATGAACAATCAAAATAATAAAAAGAAAAAGATAGAAATACAATACTAAGATGAAGGTAGATGTCTTCTCGACCAAGGATTAAAACTCACTAGCAAATCCTTTATCTCCGCAATATTTGCCTCAATCTTCTCCAATCTCTCATTCGTTCGCCATTCAAAAACTATAAGTTGATTGGTTAATGATTGATACTCTACAGAAGTAGGTGCAATACTAAACCGCGTACCTTCGTTTGATAAAGGGTCTTCCCCTTGTCTACCTTTACCTGCTTCAACCTGACTTCGCTTACGACTTGAAAGCTCTGTTGTCAAATCAATAGCAGTAACATAAGAATCGCCTTCCTGCCTTGCAATCTTTATGGACACCAAAGCCTGTAAGTCTAAACTAGAATTCCTAGAAACTAAAAACATACTTGTTCTTTCAGTCAATAAACTAAAATACTCCGCAATTTGGGTAACAAATGTCCCAACAATTATTTTCCCAGCGTTACCTTTAGTTACATCTATCATATGCACACTTAACCGTATGCTAGCATTAAAATGTTTACCATGCACCATGTACCATAACATAAATAATTCACCTTTAGAAACTGCACCTTGGCTATCTCCTCTACCAAACATCGTACAAGTTAAAAACTATGAAGATAACGTAAGCTATGGTCCACTATGAAAGAATTGAATCAGAGAAATGTATTTTGTAAAAATGCTCTGTACACTTTCATTGACAGATGTTTATATTTATACATGATACAAGGATTGTTGCTGACCATTGATCTTTTATTTGTTTGATCTAATGGTTGTTATTGATAACAGAATAACAATATCGGTTAGTTTTACAGCTGTCAATATTGAGTGACCCAATCTGGTGAAGCGCAGGTGTAGTGAAGATCTTCTAGAAGACTTAATAAGAATTAAGGCTTTAGTGTTGGGTCGGTTCTGTATAAAGGCTTCTTGGGCTCTTATAAATCAAATAGCTCCAGTCCACTTGAAGATTTCCACTTGAAGATTTATTCATCAAATCTACTTGGCTCATAATCGGTGGTCTTGTTTAACCTAAAATGTTGTCTTCTCGAACATTCCCTATCAAACGAGAGTGAGGGAGAGTTGACACATGAAGCTTGGAGATCTGTTGACAACGTTTTGACTGCTGGCCTGTTTTCAACATCAGTGTCGTTTTCTCGAGGATTCCCTGTTAGGCGAAAGTGAGGAAGAGCCGAAACATGAAGTTTGGAGATCAATATCGACGTTCTGGATGTCGTGAGTGGTTTGGTGAGTAAGTCGGCTAGTTGATCTTCAGTATTTACATATCTCACATCTAATTGTCCACTGGTTATTTTGTCTCGTATGAAATGTACATCGACTTCGATGTGCTTCGTACGGGCGTGAAAGACTGGATTTTGGGCAAGTAGTCGAGCTCCATTATTGTCGCACCAAAGAATTGGTGTATGTTGTAGAGTAAATCCTAATTCTTTGAGTAGTGAGTGTAGCCATAGAATTTCTGTAGAGTTTTGAGCTAGGGCTTTGTTTTCTGCTTCGGTGCTGGAGCAGGATACTGTAGTCTATTTCTTTGAGCTCCAAAATACCAGATTGCCCCCTAGGAGGACACAACCTCTTGTTGTGGTCTTCCTATCATCAGGATTTCCCGCCCAATCAGAGTCACTATAAGCTTGTAGTGACAGAGGTTGTGGTGAAGGACGAAAATGAAGGGCAAGATTAGTAGTGCCTTTAAGATAGCGAAGAACTCTTTTACAGGCAACCAAGTGGGTATCTAGAGGTTTTGATAAATTGAATTAATCGATTGACTGTGAAGCTAATGTCAAGACGTGTGTGACACAGGTATTGAAGGGCACCAATGATGCTGCGATACATAGTGGGATCAGCAAAGGGATGACCATCAAGAGCAGATAGCTTGGTACCAAGTGCAAGAGGAGTTGGACAGGGAGAGCAGGCTGTCATTCTTGCACGAGCAAGGAGATCCAATATGTACTGCCTTTGAGAAAGGAATAAACCTGTCTTGTCCTTATAAACCTCAAAACCAAGGAAATGATTAATACTGCCCAATGTTTTTAAAGCAAATCTGATGTTTAGTTGTTGTATGATCTGCTGGATGTCTGCATTTGAGTTCCCTGTTACTAATATGTCATCAACATATATTAATAAGAATTGAATCAGAGAAATGTATTTTGTAAAAATGCTCTGTACACTTTCATTGACAGATGTTTATATTTATACATGATACAAGGATTGTTGTTGACCATTGATCTTTTATTTGTTTGATCTAATGGTTGTTATTGATAACAGAATAACAATATCGGTTAGTTTTACAACTGTCAATATTGAGTGACTCAATCTGGTGAAGTGCAGGTGTAGTGAAGATCTTCTAGAAGACTTAACAAGAATGAAGGCTTTAGTGTTGGGTCGGTTCTGTATAAGGGCTTCTTGGGCTCTTATAAATCAAATAGCTCCAGTCCACTTGAAGATTTCCACTTGAAGATTTATTCAGCAGATCTACTTGGCTCATAATCGGTGGTCTTGTTTAACCTAAAATGTTGTCTTCTCGAACGCACTATAACAGATGATTTAGACCTATTTGGAGAAAAAACATTTGTTGAATTTGTAATTTTATTCCAAAATTCTTTAGGACTAAATTCATCATCATAGTCATATCAATCTCTGTGTGGAAACCCAAATATATTATTCAAATCATTTAAAGCAAGAGCATGTATCTTATTCATTAATCTAAATATCAAATTAGTCACAATGCCATCTTCATAATAAACCAAATGTAAAGTTGCCAAAAATTCTAGAGTTAATTCAAAGTATGAATTTTTTTTTTCTAAATTTTGCAAATTTGTCTCATCTTATATTATGCAACAATTCATTAACTTGATCTCCAATTTCTAACTTAGTTATAGCTCTATGATCAATAAGCCTATTTGGCACAATCGGAAGATTTCTCAAAGTTATATACCTTGATTGGCTCTCAGCATTGCTAAATTCCAAACAAGGATTACCTAAACCAGGGACATCGTCTCTAGCTTCAGACAATGAAGAGGCTCCTAATCTCACACGAGGCATAATCTAAATAACAATCAAAAATCAAAATATTTTCATAATAAGCAAGCATAAATTCCTGGAAAAAATATTTTATAAACAAACATTTAGTTTAAATATACATCCTTTAATAAATAATGAAAAGATTAAATAATCTTTGATATCATCAATTGTATACTATATAAAATGTTTTATAATGTGATACTTGAATTATTTAAAATGAATCTAACACTTCAACGAAAACTAAAATTTATTATTTCTAAAATCAAAGTTTTCCATTTTCAAAACCATTATCTCGTTGCCCATCTTTTAGTTTTTCGCAGCACAAATAAAATTTCAAATAACATGCAATTTTTATCATTATTATTTTTATTCCTTTTAACTCATTCAACAAAATATATTAACAAAATTAACAGAAAATTTTAAAAAGAAATTATTATCCTGATATAATTCCTAACCAGGTATAAAAACTAAGAAAAAACAAAACAATTCGACGACAAACTCAAAAAATCTATTAAAACAGTTAACACTATAAAAACAATATAAATGAAGACCAAAGCCTCGACCCATATCAAAATAAGATATTAAGTTAATACTTTTTACCAAATGTTGCGAAATATGTTTAAAGATGTAAAAGATTACCTAGAATGATAAACAGCTTCCGACGGACATGGTTGACGACAATACCCAAAATGAAAACAGAACGACAATGACCCAACTTGAGATCTCAAGTCCCGCGCAGAGTCGAACGATCCGATTTTTACTGGAGAAAAGAAGAAGATGATTGAATGACTACAGGCTGCAAGCGTTTTCACTGTTAGGGTAACTCGGTCACGATTATGACTTTATAAGTCTCACCCAACAAATTTTTTATCTTATTTTAACTTTAATCAACTTAGTCTTTTTCATTGAGACTGATTTATTTAAAATTTTTGACTCACCAATAAAATTTGGTTTCTTATTTTTATTTTAATTAAGACAGTATTTTTTGGGTGTGACTTCTTTATTTAAAAATTGTGACTTCTTTATTTTAAAAAATTTTAGTCAGAGGTGCGTAGCTGCTTGAGGTATGTTATTGTTTTGTGAATTATACTGAGTCAATAAACATGCACCAAATCATTTGAACCATCTATAAATTCCTAAATTATTTAATTTTTCATTCCAAAATTGATTACAAAATTAATAATGATATAATGATATAATTTTTACTTTTTAATTAGATTTTTATATTTATATTTACTTTCTATATTTTATCCAATTATAACAAGTACACTTTTACATTTTCATTCCAAAATTTTTAACCTAATTTTAGTTATTCATTTAAAATATTCTAGCTTATATATTTTAAATATTTCTATCATAATTCTTTCTTAATATACCTTTAAAATTTTTAATAAGGATCATTTTTCACAAATATTTAAATTACACAATATTCATTTATACATTAAATAATTTCAACACTTTTTCATTATCTTAATTAACAGAAATAACTAAATATGAGTAACTTTTATTTCAGTAATATTTATATTAACCTACATTAAATATTTACAATTTTATCACATCATTTTAAATTACGCTTTAACCTCTATTAAATACAATATTTATTTAATAACAAAACATTTAACATTTTTATTTTTCAGTCACAACCAATTTTACAAATCCATTAACTTATATATTTTTAACAAGTGTATAGAATGAATTGTCGCATTTCATTTCATTTCATTATTTTCCCATTCCAAACTTTTACTTACTAATTTTACCACCTCACTTTAAATTTTAAATTTTGTACGTGTTTTATTCTATCATAATTCTTTTCTTATTATATATTTCAAAATTTTAATATTAATAATCTTATCACAAAATTTAAAATTATATTAAAGTCCTTAACTTTGATATTATTAATTAAAGTCCTTAACTTTGATATTTAAGTTTATGTTATTTTAAATTGCAACCCGAAAATGATTATAAATTAGATAATTAACTCAAGTATTTGACATATTTGTTCATTTCCATCTACAAATTAAACCTAATTTTCTAAAGTAACAACTTAGCCAACTAATTAAACTAATTAGACAATTCAAGCGTCACCACTGAAAGATAAAAAGGTGAAAAGATGTAGAGTTCATTTATTAAAAAAAAGATGTAGAGTTCATTTTTACTATGATAATTATAATTTAACAAATAGATAATAAGAGCTTAAGATACGTGGCTTTTTCTAAGCAATTATACTTTAACAAGGACGATAACTATAATTTAACAAATAAATGGTAAGACTTTAAGTTTTATAAATATTTGATAAATTAGGTAAATACTCATGATTTTCGTAATTATAATAATTTTGCAAATTTTGATATTTAATTTATAAAAACTACAGTTTTGATATTTAAATACAAATACATAAATTAATGTTAGTAGTTTATACTTTATACTATAAAATTAAAACTTCCTAATCAAATTCTTCCTAAAGCCAAATATTAATCGCTTCTGCACTATGCACATTATGCTTACTATTATTCTAACTTAATGCTTAATTTTAATGATGCGTTATTTCTAATAAATCATAAATATCTATTTATGTTTGTTACAAAATTTTTGTTTTAAATTTTATTTAAAAATTTAATTAGTTAAAATTAAATATTTAATATATAATCCTAAAACATTTAGAGAATCAGACAGTCTTAAAACTTTGGGAAGAAAACTATATGGAAGATGAAAAACCGAAGGGAGTTAATTATTTCGCAAACTTTCCGCAAACTTATTTGGCACCAGCAAAATAAAAAACAATCAAAACTGAAATAATAAAAACACTAGAAATTTGGTAACGCAGTTCGGCACATCTTGCCTACGTCTGTAGGGCCCTTACCTAGCTTAATCACTTTCATCGAGGTACAATAGTTTTACCCAAGGTTTTATAGAGCCGACACCACTAAACCCTTGACACTATCTCTCAACCTCACTTTCCGTGAAAGAATTTTACACCCAATAGTATGACCGCCTCGTACTAACCTCAACAGAGGATTTTCTCGATCAACTTAATAGTACGACCACCTCGTACTAACCTAAACAGAGGATTTCTCAACAATATTTGACAATAAAGATAAAAAATAAACAACTCAAGTGATTAAAGTAATAAAGAACGAAAATTAAATACACTTGAGATAGAAAAGAACAACTTCTCAATAAGTTCCGCTTCACTGAAATAAATCTGGAAGTCCTCGCAATAATAATGAGCTGATTCACGCAGAACTTATAATCAAGTCATAAAAACTTTTGCAGAAATCACAGCTGCAAAAATACCGGATCAATGACAACATATCAAAGAAAATGCAGCACAAAACTATTCAGCCCAGCTTAACGAAATCATCGTCTTTCAAAGGAAAGCACCAAAGCAACACGGACGCAGAGAAGCAGTATGCAGAGAAGCTCACTTTTCCTAGGAGCACATCCACAACGTACTATATTAACTCCTCTTCACCATAGGTTACAATTAGACATGCACACACCGCAATATCTGTTCAAATCCACAATTAACTCACACTGCACACATACAAGCTCCTTTTCCTTAAAGCCACACACACATGCCATCTTTACCTTTTTAATTAATGCAACACAATCACGTCCTTCACTTTGACACACACTCACTTTAGAGATAGAGCACACCTAATGTCTTCCATCCATACATGTTTTCCTATATGCAATTAATGCACACGAGAGGGAGGAAAATGCAAATGGAGACACAAAATGTGGAAACTAAGGGAGGAAACAGATGGCGTAGTCGAGGTGCAAACGATGAGAGAGATAAAACAATGTAGAAACTAGAAAGAGAGGAAAATATAGAGGAGAGAGAAAACGTCAACTGGCAAGAGTAACTCTTTTGTCTAAAGCTGCAACGTTTGCCAATTACACTCCTCGGCAGAGCTCGCAGCAGAGCAGTTGTTGGACCCCACCCCCCACACCTGGGCTAACATTTTCCACCCAGCGTGTGTTTGGGTTATCTGCATGGCGGTGTTCTGGGGTTATACTGCATGGGGTGTTCTTGGGTTATACCGCATGCATCCAACCTTAATCAAGATCTTGTCCTCTTTGGTCAAGGGTGAGCCACGGCTCGAACCCAAGACCTCAAGGTTTTGTTCCACTTAAAGTGGACGCCTCTCAACCAAATTAATTTGCTTGCATTACTTAAAAATATTCAAGATAATCATACCGGTATTTTTATTTATATAAAAATTATTATTTTATAACATCATCTAAAATAAGAAGAATATTGAATCAAACATTCTTCTTGTTTTTAAAATACATTGTCTAGGTATATATGTTCTTATACATAGAATAACGTCTTTTCTTTTAACTCATCCAATGTTATTTAATTTTGTCCGCCAGTAGCCTCGTCCACTATAGAGAAGCAAATGCATTCACATCACAACATAATCCTTCAAAGATTCAAATGGACCTAAGGAAATCTGAAAGGGGTGACAAAAACATCAGCTCCAATGGTTCATTGTTGACATATTAATTGAAACAACAATGCTTCCTCATCAATGGCAATTCAAGTACATGGTCTGTAACCAGATAAATGTGCAACTTCACCTATTGTATGGTCACAATAAAACAGATAAATCCTACAGAATTTAAAAATAGCGTGAGATGCCTAATCTAGTAACTAGACCCCATAAGAACTAGAACCTATAAATCCCTTAAACAGACGCTGATTTACTTGTTAATTAGATTACACTCCTTTGAGAGATGTTACAGAATCTTCAACAAAGAAAAACAAAAGAGCATCCAACTTAGTGGCATCCCTTAGACCCAGAATATGTGTGGACCATATAAAATGGCTGCAAGATATGCTCTAATCCAAATCAAGGAACTCCATTCTCCTCCTCATTGTACCCTTTAGACCTGTGGCTTCTCTTTCTGCTTTCTGTGCCTGCAAAAGTATGAGAGCAAGTGACTTGGTCGTCATGCATGACAAATAGCTATTGCATCTATACCTTCCAATTTCAAGTAACCAACTAAACTTCTCTCTTGACTTTGTCTCTCCTAGTGCCAACTGAACTTCATATTATTGAGGCATCTTTAAACACTACAAGTACTAAAAGGTAATTGCGATTCAGCACAACCTGTTGTTTTCATTACAATAGTACTTTGAAAGATCAAAGCGATATTGAGATGCCACATCTAAAATCTGCACCATCTATTTGAGATTAAATCTCATTCTCAAGAAAAGGCCTAAACAAATTCCCAATTTAACTTTCACAAATTAATTTTGTCTAATTAAACAAAAGTTCATGCGAGCTCTGGCTTATCATGACAGCAATATGAAACATCAATAGATAACATTGACACTTGGTGAATTCTTCCCTTAAATCTCATTCTCAAGAAAAGGCCTAAACAAATTCCCAATTTAACTTTCACAAATTAATTTTGTCTAATTAAACAAAAGTTCATGCGAGCTCTGGCTTATCATGACAGCAATATGAAATATCAATAGATAACATTGACACTTGCTGAATTCTTCCCTTAAGCAGAAATCATCACAAGAACTATCTCATTAGAATAGTTGAGTTCAAAAGGAACTAATTATCATCCTAACAAATCTCCAAATGATAATAACCAAGCAAATGTTAATGTTAGAAGAAGGAAGATTGTGTTTAACATGGAGCACATTCTCAAACATTTCCATCAAAACTCCTCACTTTTCGTACATTCACAGATGTAGAGAGCTTAATCAATTGAGTTGTCACCTCTGCAAAACAACCAAGAAATATTAGGACAAACATGTCTACATTAATAAATAGAAATGTTGGTTTCATTTTCTAATATAATCAATCATTTCACAAAAAAATGGACATATTGCAACGACTTCCTTTTTCAGTTATACACTGAAGCAAAATTAAGGGTGAACTAGATAGACTTCAATTTACAAGTTCAACCCGAAAAAGAAAATTGCAGCTTTCGGTTTCTAATTCAATTTATGATATGCAGATTGAGAAAACTTCAAAAATATAAACAATATTATAAAGCAACTCACCTGAGTGGCTTTTCTCGGAAGAAATAGACCTTGGCGTAAGGGTAATCATCATTGGGATTATAATAAACTTGGGTTTTATGCGTTTTCACAACTCCACAAGCATCTATAACCTTAAACGTTACATAATACATAACGCTGGAGGAGTATGCAGAATATGCTTTGACAATGCATTCAAGTTTCAAGTTTATACCCTGCAAAAGAGAACTTAAATGGACGTATAACAATAGGCAAAATGAATTGAATAATTATCATCAAACCTTTTCTGCATTTTCTAAACCAATAGCATAATGAGTGCATCCTGGCACCAATACTCTGTCGCAGCCTGTTAAGTTATCAACATCTAGATGACCTATACCACCAATAAAAGGTGGGCGTCCAACTCACCCACAGATCCCTAAAAACAAAATAAACAAACATTAAACATCTACAATTGTAATCAACTAAGAACATAATATTACTATTAGAAATTATTGATTAAATAAATAAATAAACTGGTTGTATCACTTTCATTAACCTGTTTGGCAAGACAACAGTCCCGATACTGTTCATTATTGTTAAAACCTCTCTCACGATCTTCGCTATCATCATCTTCGCTACTGTCATCGAATACCATTGCTTGATGGACCTTATCCTTTGTTTCATGTAAGTTCTTGTCATCAGAAACTGTGAACTTATTGGACAATAATTCACCAATTATGCCTGTAGACAAGTCTTTTGATCCATCAATTTTGCTGCATTTTGAAACCATTGTTAGAGAATAGTACGTTCCCCTACCAAGAAACAAATTGATTGTACTATATAATGAAAGATGACAATATAATGACAAAAACTACTAACATTTAAAGAGAATCATGCAATATACAAAAGGAAAATAAGATGAGTTCTAATAAATAAAGCACTAAACTACACATGCAAAATAGCTAGTAAGAACGTTGAGAGAATAAGCAATATAAGCATATGAAACTGATTTAAACAGAGACAAACTTGAGCCGTTTTTTCCTAAATTCAAGAACCTCAACCTTGTCTGGGAAGTAGAAGGCATCATAATAAACAATGGTTTGATAAGTTTCTACAATTCCACAAGAATCTATAGCATCAAATGTTGCATAATATTGTATGCTGCGGGTATCGCTACCGAAATTTGCTTTGACAATGCATTCAAGTTTCAAGTTTGTCCCCTGGCATTCAAGTTTTAGGTTTGTCCCCTGCAGAACCAAATCAAATTAAAATAAACTTAGTAAATTATAGAACAAGCAAATGTATTTTGTAATTTAAAATGAATAATTCTTCATCATCCAACCTTTTCTCTGTTTTCTTTCGAAATAGCATAATAAATGCATCCTGGGAGCCATATTGCGTTTTCACCGTCTAAGTTAGGCAGATCCAGATGATATATGATACCACCAATACAAGGCGGGGAGTCAAATGCTTCTACGTCATAACCCTAAAACAAACAATAGTTAATTAATAATAAAATTACAAATCAATGTTCTTAAAACAATAAATGCTTACACCGCTTTCCTCGATTTGTTTCTCATAGCTTAAGAACTTTTCATACCGCCCACTTTTGGTGAAACCCCTTCTCTCATATTCCTCTTCGCTATCCTCGAACTCTTCCATCACCGTGTCGCCCTCCTCCGTCTCCGATGGTTTATTAAACTTATCGCATGCAGATTCAACGTCGCTTTCGTCAACCTTCACCTTCTTCAGCATCGGTTCCTTGAACGACGATTGCAATGTGACATCGGTTCCTCGATTCTCCTCCAAATAATATTTTTCGCTACGGTCTTCTTCCTCCTCCATAGTTGCCGTGTCCTTCTGGTTCGTATGACCGGCAACAGCCTCCATCTCTGGCTGGTTCATACGGCAACTTTGATCATAATTGACTGAAGAAAAGAACCTAAATGAGAATTTACGAATACTCTTTTGATTTTAAAAGCTTAATATTCACAGTTAATTTGGGCTATAAAATTTCGGCCCAAATTTTCTTTTTTTTTTAAATGACTAATATGCAGTATCAACAGGCCTATAGAACTTCAACCCGAGCATTTCTTTTTATGCGGGTCTTTAGATCAGTTGGTGTCACAGTTTGAGATTAAAACAACAGAAAAACAGAAATTAAAAGTAGCTCACAATATAATTGAAATGTTTCTTACTTTTTGAAGATTGAAAAAAGTTTGAATTAATGTTCTAAATTAAAATAATTAAAAATATGAGTAAAATAAATAATTGTATTTAAAATTTAAAATTATTAACAATAGAATAGTATTTTTAATTAATAATTTGATTAGATGTACAATTAATTTGAAATAATTTATTAAAATAATTCATTTCGATACGTTCATATGTAACATTTTCATTTCATTTTGTTTTATTTTAGATTGATATTTTTATATAATTGATCTAATTACTAAGTTTATATATTTTTACATGGAACTCAAAATTTTTAATACATTTTGAATTGTTTATTCATAATCTATTTTAAATTTGTACCAAATTAATATAATTTTTATCATGTAACTCCAATTATATTAAAATTGTTGTTACATCCACCGAGCATGTTTTGGTTTCAAATTTTTATTTTATAAAAAACATATTTTATTATTAAATTTATACAAGTGAACGATAACCGTACTTGATAACTTCTGCGAGGAGAGGATCACGAACAAGATCAGGTAGTGGCTACTTATTATTTATAAAGGTGATTATTAAGTATATAATACTAAAGACAAACGGGATGAACGAGTACGAAAATCCATCCCACCATTCTATTTACATCACCCCAACTTACTGGCCTAGAAACAAAACTCAAAGCTATCAATTTCTAGTCGTGGTAAGCAAATAGGAACTGCATTACAACAATTCTTATGTATTATTAGCAGTTTCAGTCTAATGCTTTTGAAATTAGATCTTAAAATAAGTATCCACTTGTAGCATTGGCTGTGTGAAATATATACCTAGAGGAATATCGCAATAAAGGTCACCTACAATAACTATTACACAGGCACCATCAAGGATAGCATTCGATGTGTGAAAGATAGTATAGTACAGGAAAATGAAACAAATAAAACTCTAAGGGTATGTTTGGGAGTTTAGGATAGAATGAAATGGAATGACAATTAATGGAATGGAATGAAATGGAGTGGAATAGAATGGAATGAAATAGGTTACTCCATTGTTTGGAAGTTTAAATAAAATAAGAGAGGGACTCTTTTGACCATTGTTTGGAAGTAATACTAAAAATGGATGGAATGGAATGACTTGTAATATTTTTTTTCCAAAATTACCCTTGTAATAAAATATGCATAGTTGCCATGAAACTATTTTAGTAACTCCAAAGCATTTCAAATTGTAGGATGCCCAGAATATAGTTTTCTCATTTTCCTATATAAGCAATCAACTTTTTTGTTCTTTTTCATTAACCCTCATCGCACTTTACTCTTCGTTAGGCATTTATTCACGTGACTTGTTATGGTTGATAATCATTCTTGGCATTGTAAATCTATTTCTACACAACATAGGATAAGCGCACGTCCATCGATGAACAAAAAAGACGATACCAGCATCAACAAAAATTTCTGATTTCTTCACATACAAAAAGTGTCAAGAAGATGAACATAGAAGAATAGTCAATGCTTACCTGATGGAATGAAGACAGATGACCCTAGTAGCAGTAGAGGAAAACGTTCGTCAATGGAAGAAGCCAGTTGAAGGAGAAACACAATGGACGTAATAACATGTAGCCGCGTAGATATTTGCTAGAATGAGGTTGTAATTTCATTAACTTTTTTAGGGTATTTTTGTCATTAATTAGGGTTTGAAAGGCAAGCCATGCCATTCCATCCCTGACCCCCCAATTTGAGAGGTCACAAAATATTAGATTTTGGATGGCAAAGGATGGCTTCCAAAGCCATTAATTGCCATTCCATCCTGTTTAAAAATAGACTCTTAAACAATGGCCTGAGCCATTTGGGCCATTCCATTCCATTCCTTTCTATCCCTCCACCCACATCCAAACATACCCTAAAACCATTTGAGATAAAAGACAGTAAAACCTATACCAAATTGATCAAAAGATCTAAGTGTCCCCGTCAACTTTCGCCCATCTCGCAAAAGCACAAGTAGCTTCTCTAAAACATAGAGCAGAGCCAACAAACTAAGAAAATAATTGCGATTAGAAACAAATGCTGCATGTTACCAACAACAGCACCTCTCCTTCACCACCTCCACTAATTACACCTCAACGAACGTACACAAACATACACCATCAATCAAACAATCGAATTATACTGAATTCCAATAAATAATGACACACACAATATCCTAGGCAACAGTACAGCTAATGCTAACAATTCAATGTTATTGACGTAAACGTGTGAGAGACAGGGACAAATAAAAAGGAGCTTACTATCAAGATAACTAACAAGGGACCTAGAGAGGTAGATATCTTTTAGGCCCGCTCAAGACATTGATAAGCTCAAGCTCCAATCTTTTCGGCCCTGCAAAAATTACCAAAAAATTCTCCTAATACTAATCAAAAAATTATGCCATTAGCTGCTGAAAATTCCTCCTTTACCAACTCTGCAACTTTCTCCTTTCAATCCCAAAACTCCAACCAATAACAAGCAAACCCCAACGATGGAAATATAAGGAAAGAGCAAATGAGATCACAATTTCGCAAATAACCCAATGCAAACAACAAAAGCCCTATTTACTTCTGTCGCACTTGTGTATTAAGCCTGATCGACTCTAAATTTGTCTGAAGGTGAGTGAGGTGGCGAGTAAGAAGGAAGCAGGGGCCCTTTTTAACGGACCTAACTACAGCATGCTTGCAAATCCGTTACGGCGTCAACAG
The DNA here is from genome assembly GCA_029891385.1 of Erythroxylum novogranatense. Classification (NCBI taxonomy): domain Eukaryota; kingdom Viridiplantae; phylum Streptophyta; class Magnoliopsida; order Malpighiales; family Erythroxylaceae; genus Erythroxylum; species Erythroxylum novogranatense. Next base: position 8,484,695 of record CM057232.1, on the reverse strand, counting down.
CAAATGACGGCTAGGGGGTTCCAAGGAGAATCGAACATATGAGTGAGGCTTCAGGGAGCCATCTACATGATTTTCCGCAGCACACATCTCGGACGGGCCTACGCGGTTTCGTCTTGCAGTTAGTACAACGGATTTTCTTGATCCTGTTGGAGGCAGGAATAGGAATATCATCTTCAATCAGTTCTGCTAGTTATGAAATCTATTTGCAATATTAGGCAAAACCAAACTTATTTTAGTCAGATGGCGAGCTTGCCATCAATACCAAAGACTTCTTGGATTTTTCAAGGACTTCACAATTAACATTTGTCAATTAGCTCAAAGCAATACCAAGGACAAATGAAGTAAAAACCACTACATGATAATTGATACAAGACAGTCATTGGGAATGGAACAAAAAGATTGAGAATGTTTGGATCTATGTAGAGCCTACTGTTAGACCCCTAAGTTCAGATGGCGGGATCGTGTGAGTGTTGGCGAGCCTTGGCCAATACTTGGCACGTAAGTTGGCACGAGGAAGGCGTGTTAACGGGTAATAAGGCAAAGTCTTGCAAGTTAGTGAGCAAAACCCGAGGAACTTGCGAAGTAGGCAAGGGATGCGGGGAGTATCGACAAAGATCTCGAGAGTAGGCGAGATTCGATACGCGTAGGCACGCATAGGCGCGCATTAGCGGAAATCTTCGACGAGACGCAAGATTTGGATACAAGGCCACGCGGAGTTGGAAAACTAAGTCATGCGGGATCCGAGGGTGCGCGAGAAAGAGCAAAGGTGTATGAGACCCGCCAGGATGCGCGAAGGCATGTGAGCGTGATGAGACGCCTAAACACTTAATTTCAGCGAGGCAGCTCGAAGGTATGTAAATGGGAGAGGTTTTATATACTAACTATGTTGGGACCCGATCCGGAAAACCGAATCCCAACCGAAAGACGAAGGAAAACGAAGGAAATGAAGGGGTTCAAATCGGATAAATCGAATCACAACATGCGGAAGCAAACTCGAAACAAATACGAAGGTATCGAATCAAAACGAATCGAATACAAATCGGAACCAATTTCCGATATCTGAACATAATTATCGAAGAAAGCATTTGCGTTGGAAACCTTAAGATTGATCCAATCCGAAACCGGTATAAATCTTTCTTTTTCTTTTCTTTATAATCATTTACACACATATGCAGACTCATGCAAATCCATACGATTCCCTTTTTCCTTGGAAATTATCCTCAATTCAATATACCAATCTCATAATCCAATCCAATTTCAACTCATCATAAATAATATCATTACCATTTATCTTTCATAATCCCATAATCATATTCAAATCCATCCATAACTCAATTCCATACCCAAATCTATCATTTACTTACATAACCCAATTTCATAATCATGCACAAACTAAATTTTCTACATGAAATACATCAATCATCTACATATCCCTGTACAATACCATAACTCAATGGCCTCATCCAAATCTCATAATTCAATTACAATTTCTACACCTTTTCACATATCAAAGCTTTATACATATCATAGTGGCATTTTCAAGTCTCATATGCAACTTCCACTTATCAAAATCTAGATTATACGATGCACAATAATTCTAACACATGCAAACAGAAATCTTCATTTTCTTCCACCCGATCTTCTTCTCATCACCTGTGGATGGGAATGAAGGGGGTGAGCTTATAGCTCGTGAGTAACAGTTTATAACAAAAATATAAGCAAAATCCTTGAAATTCTTTTTCTGGTCTTAGAAAACATTTCTTTGAAATCCTTAAAGCACATTTTTTAAAAGTTCCTTTCTTGCTGTATCCAAAATCGCCATTTGTAAAACATATGATTTTTAGGCTTTCAGCCATAAACCCATAACTTATAAACATGAATGCATCAACTTGACAATTCACAAATCCAATGGAAAATCACATATGCAATGCACACAACTGGCTCGAGAGTTCCGTAAACACGACGGATAAACCGAAGTTTATACCGTAAACACAACGAGTCCGATTTTGGATCTCGTAGGCCCATAAGTAGGCAGCCAGAATAAGCTAGATGTCGACGTGCACGTGACTAACACAACGTTCCTCTCTCGCCCACACAAAAGCACATATCATGCTCAAAATCATTTATCGCATGATCTTTTCCGAATATACACAATGCCATGAAATCTTTCGAGGCATAACACAAATGTATTTTGAAATTCATCAAAGTTCATGTATGAAGTCAATAATGAATTTTCAAATCATTCATATAATGATCCAACATTTATGATGCAATTTAAATCTGAAAATATCTTTGTTTAAAGCAAGCAGTAGTGGCTTATAAATCTATTATAAACAGGTACCCACCTCGATTCGACGCTAGAAAGTTGTTCCTAACTCCAACTTGTCCATTGGTTCCTTCTTTCTTCCAATTTAACTTCACCTAAAGCAATTTCACCCAAATTCAACATCATAAATAACTTAATCCTCAAATTGAACTTAGAAAACATAAATCCCTCATATATTCAAGCTTTCTAAATCACAAATTTCCAAAATCCCCAAATTCTAAATTTGGGCATAAACCCTAATTAATTTCCATCCAAAATTAAACCCATAATACTTAGCAATCAACAAAATTAACTTCATACTCCACAAACTCATTCCATTTTCCATGATTCTAAACCAAAACTTCAAGAGAAACTCAAATCTTAAAAATTGCTCTTACCTCATTTCTCTTCCATTTTCGGATTTTCTTGGTTCAAGATGAAGCTCTCTTCATCCTCTACCTTTTCTCTCTTGGAATGACATTAAAATCTATCTTCAAGTGGTAGAAAAATCGAGCCCTAGCTCTCTTTCTTTTCTCTACCGAAACTTGCTCTCTCTTCTCTCTTCTCTCTTATTCTCTTATTCCTTCTTTTCTCTTAAGTGTCGTGGGTTGCCTCTTAAAATGACAGCCCACTTTCTTTTATAGTGTCATGTCATTTAATGAATGGGGAATGACTCATAAGCCCCTCCATTTAAGCCTATAAACTTAACCCTTTAAGTAAACTTCCAAAATTGCCCCTCCATTGGTCTTTAAAACTGACATCTTGTTTGATTATTTCGATCAGGTAAATGAAGCCATTTGATAAAACTTTCTTCTAGAGAAATGTTTCTCTATGTCTTAAAAATCCAACCCTTCAAGAATCGGATCAATCGGAGTTCTATAGCTCAAGATATCTCCAAAATACTGAAGTCTGTTCCTCAGACTTTCGGCTGACCACTACACCTAACTTCCGACCTAGATTTGGAAGTCTTAGAGGCTACATTGTTGATCGGTTCCTTCATAACATTTGTAGCCCCATGTCTCTATTTTAATTAGCAACAAGAATCAATTCGATCGGAGCTCTACCGATCAAGAAATCTCTAAAATACTGAACACTATTCAAACTTTTATAACTGATTATCTCACTATAATTAGAGCTATCTTTCTCAATTTAATTCCAAAACTGATCTATATAGCGTGAAAAGATAGAAAAATGTCTTAGGAATCCAACGCTTCGAAAATCAGATCAATCGGAGGTCTACACAAAAAGTTATGGCCAAAAGAAGGAAGAGGGGTCAGAAACACAAACGCATAAAGTCAACTCAGACGCAAAAAGTCAACTCAGACGCAAAAGTCAACTCAGACGCAGAAAGTCAACTCAGACGATGAACAGTAACTGCGTCTCACTTCTTCAGAACGTCTCTACTTAAAAGATGCATAACTTTCTACTTAGAACTCCAAATTGGACACGGTTTGATTCGTTGAAAAGCTAAGAGACAGATCTACAATTTTCAAGAGAACTCAAAGGGAAAATCAGTCTTTAAAGGGGTCAAAAATGTACTCAAACATGACTCATCGATAATCTCCTCAAAACTTTACATAGTACCTCAACTTGCAAACATCATAACCTTTTACCCAGAACTCCAAATTGAGCAAACTTAGTGTCTATGGAAAGGTAAAATAACCCTCTATAACTTTCTTGAAGACTTTAAAAATCAGATCTACCCCTAAATGGGTCAAAATCTCCACACAAATCTGACTGGTCGATCAGCTTCACACTAAACAGCATCAGAAATTCTAACAATCATAACTTTCTACTCCCTTGTCCAATATTTTTGTGCTTTATATCAATGGAAAGATAAAAACAAGCTCTACAATATTAATGAAGAACTCCAAAGCAAATTCAACCTCTAGCTAAGTTAATTTTTCAATTAAAGGTTCTGCCCTAATAGCAATCACCTAAGCAATGTCCAAATTTCACATTATCATATCTTTCAACCTCCACAACTAAGAATTGCATATTATACATCATTTTAGAGCTATTCTAATTCTCTATAACTTTCACATAAACCATTTACTCCAACTCAACCCACATCAATCCAGAAATCGCCTCAAAACATAACATATACAATCCTACACTTAGAGCATTTTCCAAAACGAAAGCAAAATACACTTAACTTTCAAAGATCATAACTTTCAATCCCGACATCGAAAAATAGCATACTTTATGGCTACGAAAAACTCTAAACATAATCTACAATTTTATGGAGATTATTTCCTCAAAATCTGCCTAAATCAAAAGTCAACTTTCAAATCAAACTTTCTATTTTCTTCAAAATATAACACTTTCACTAATTATTTCTTTCTTTTCAACTTCCATTTCAATCCACTCATCCACTTGAACTTTCACAACCCATACAAATCTATTTGAAACCCAAAGTTATCAAATCAAACAAATCTTTTCTCATCAATTTCCTTAAGGCAAAAATATCTATAACTCCATTCATATACAAAAACTCTTATCAAATTTTCATTTTCATATTTCTAATTTTCACTAAAAGATCGGGTTCCAACAAACTCGGATTGTGACTTGTGACTTAGTCATGGAGCGATGAGACTGCACCATGAGTGAGGCCGACATGCAATATGAACTTATCTATGGACGTGCATTGATGAACCTATGTGTGGATAAACTATGTTGAAAACACTAAGGCAAATATGGGCTAGTAGGATCAGACATGGTGCGAATTTTGGTAGAGCATCGGACCTTGTGGAGATTGACTCGACCCAGGCTAAGATTTGATGGACTAAGGACTTGGCTATGCTCGGATGGATGGACCACGACTAGCGAACTTGTTGTGGGAGCATTGGATCAGACCAGTGTGCTAGTGGGCTTCGGCGAGATCACATTGCATCATCAGCGGATAGAGATTGCAGGGAGATCTTGGATGATGTACGATGACTATGAGTTACAGTTGCAGTGAAACTCAACATCTGAAGATAGTGGAGATCTTCGCGGATAAGGATGTTAGTGTTCTAGATAAATGTAAACTCTAGCTTATGTTATCTTGTTAGATCTTATCTTATCAATTAGAATCCTATTTGGATGGGGGTGTCATCCAATTGGTTTGTGTTATCTTATCTGATAGGATATACGTGATCTTGGGTAGTACAGATTTAGTGGGAATCTGTGACTCCAGGCTTGGGTGCCTATATATATAGCTCATTCGAGCTTTGCTCTTTATATTCTCATATTTGGGAATTCTGTCATTCAGAGAGAGCATTCTTTGTATTCTTTGAGGGAAATTAATATAAAGTTGGTCTTTTGACCGTATCTCTGTGTGTTTCCTTGTTACCTATATTTCTTTATTGCTTCCGCGTTGTTTCTTCGAGTGTGTGTGAGGTAAACACTTCGAGGGTTGGGGAAAGTCTGAGTCTTACTTTAACGGATCTAAGTGAGACTGTCGTGCAAAAGGTGTGAGCGAGCAACTTCGGATGAAAGTTCGAGTCTCCAAGGTGACCTTTGTAACAACTGGTATCAGAGCCAAAGTTTGAATGGCTGTAGGCAACTTGACAGAACGGGTGTCTATGGTGGAGACACTCCTTGGACCTATTCCTCAGGGAGAGGAAGAGGTAACTTCTCATAGTATTCGTTTCGATATGTTGGAGGCGAGGGTCCAACAGTTGCAGCAACAGATGGGTGAGACGTTGAAGGCACTGGAGGATGCTCAGTTTGAGATTACTATACTGAGGCGTGCCATTGCAACGCGAGATCTCGAGCGAGGTGAAGGATCAACTCCGTAACTTTCTTCTGTGAAAGTACGTGAACCAAGGGTGTTTGAAGGCGTGCGAGACTCCAAGGTGTTGGAGAATTTCTTGTGGGATATGGAGTAGTACTTTGCAGCTGCTAGGGTATTGGACGTTGATAAGGTCAATGTAACGACCATGTACTTGGATGGGGATGCGAAGCTCTGGTGGAGGACAAGGACCTTTGCGGAGATCAGCGCGGGTAGAACTCCTGTAGATATATGGGAGCTCATGAAGAAGGAGTTGAAGGATCAATTTCTTCTTATGAATACTTCTTGTCTTGCGAGGGATGCCTTGAAAAGCTAACGCAGGATGGATCGGTAAGAGATTATGTGAAATCTTTTAGTTCTCTCTTACTTGATATTGAGAATATGTTAGATGAGGACAAGCTCTTCAACTTTTTTTTCGGGTTATAATCGTGGGAGCAAATGGAGTTGAGGAGGCAAAATGTGAAGGACGTGGTTAGTGCAATCGCGGCTACGGATGCCTTGGTAGATTTTTTAGCAATGAAAGAAACTAAGGTAAACTCCTCTAATTCTACTAAGGGTAAAGGCCATGCTTAACAGGAGAATACTGAGGGAAAAAAGAAGAAGGACTCCAGGAAGGGAGACTTCAGGTGGAAAAGCAAGCAAAATGGTGGGTCTGAGAGTAGACGTCCTCCAGAAAGGGCAAGGTTGCTTGTTTTCTATACGGTGAATCATATTATGCGAGAGATTGTCCGAGGAGAGAAAAGCTAAATGCCTTGATAGCCGAAGAAGAGGGTGAATCTTCGGAGGAGGCAGCGTTAAATCCGATTGCATTACTGAATGCGGTTAGTAAAGAACCTAATCCTCATGATGAACTGATGTATGTGAAGATAAAGGTTAATGGGATAGAGGTGACCACGATGGTGGATACGGGTGCGTCACATTCTTTGGTTGCGGAAAGAATGGTGCACAAGTTAGGGATTAAAGTGTCCAAGACCTCGACGAAGGTAAAGACCCTGGCGGGTAAGGCACAAGCGGTGATGGGAGCTGCTTACAACATTCTAGTAGACATAGGAAGTTGGAGTGCCAGGATGAATTGCATGGCTGTACCACTTGAGGATTTCAAGTTGATATTAGGGATCGACTTTCTTAAGGCAGCAAAGACGGTGCTGTATCCTAGTTTGGGAGGTATGATGTTCATGTATGGTGAAAAATCCTTCTTTGCTAATTGTTGTAGATTCATTTTTGGGACGAAAGAGACTACGATATCGATAGCACATATGTCAGCTATGATCGTTGAGAGGGAGCCGAACTATGCTCGAGGGAACCCGAAACGGAAGGTGGGTAAGGAGCATATAGTTGCCAAGATTGTGGAGGATCAAGGTGACAGGGAAAGCTCAGCGGACCGAGATTTTCTTAACATATATTTGGCAGGCGCGGTGAGCCTTGAGGAGGCGAGTCCAAGTGAAAGCAAAGACAACCTCGATGGTTTGGGAAAATGGTATGTAAGTGAAATACCAATTGATATGAAGACTTGCTACCGTCTTTAACAGCTGACTAAGGAGTCTTTGAGGGAACCGCTCGTGGAAGAGTGCCCACAGATTAGTTTGACGAGGGCGTCGAATTCTTCTAATGGGGGTGGTTTGTTAGACCCCTAAGTTTAGATGGCGGGATCGTGCGAGTGTTGGCGAGCCTTAGCCAATACTTGGCACGTAAGTTGGCACGAGGAAGGCGTGATGACGGGTAACAAGGTAAAGTCTTGCAAGTTGGAGAGCAAAACCCAAGGAACTTGCGAAGTAGGCGAGGGATGCGGGGAGTATCAACGAAGATCTCGAGAGTAGGCAAGATTCGATACACGTAGGCACGCGTAGGCGCGCATTGGCGGAAATCTTCAACAAGACGTGAGATTTGGATGCAAGGCCGCGCGGAGTTGGAAAACTAAGTCGTGCGGGATCCGAGGGTGCGCGAGAAAGCGTAAAGGTGTATGAGACCCGCCAGGATGCGCGAAGGCATGCGAGCGTGATGAGACGCCTAAACACTTAACTTCGGCGAGGCAACTCGAAGGTATGCAAATGGGCGAGGTTTCATATACTAACTCGGATTGTGACTTGTGACTTAGTCATGGAGCGATGAGACTGCACCATGAGTGAGGCCGACATGCAAGATGAACTTATCTATGGACGTGCATTGATGAATCTATGTGCGGATAGACTGTGTTGAAAACATTAAGGCAAATATAGGCGAGTGGGATCAGACTTGGTGCAAATTTTGGTAGAGCATCGGACCTTGTGGAGATTGACTTGACCCAGGCTAAGACTTGACGGACTAAGGACTTGGCTATGCTCGGATGGATGGACCACGACTAGCGGACTTGTTATGGGAGCATTGGATCAGACCAGTGTGCTAGTGGGCTTCGGCGAGATCACATTGCATCATCAGCGGATAGAGATCGTAGGGAGATCTTGGATGATGTGGCAATGACTATGAGTTAGAGTTGCAGTGAAACTCAACATCTGAAGATAGTGGAGATCTTCACGAATAAGGATGTTAGTGTTCTAGATAAATGTAAACTCTATCTTATGTTATCTTGTTAGATCTTATCTTATCAGTTAGAATCCTATTTGGATGGGGGTGTCATCCAATTGGTTTGTGTTATCTTATCTGATAGGATATATGTGATCTTGGGTAGTACAGATTTAGTGGGAATCTGTGACTCCAGGCTTGGGTGCCTATATATACAGCTTGTCGGAACCCGATCCGGAGACCGGATCCCGACTGTTGGATCCCGTTCTCGGAACCCAACTCTCTTGCTTAAAATCGTGAAACCTGAGCGTGCGTATTACTTTGAAGGGTTATACATTTTTTTTTATTCTTGATCCCTTGAACCCTTAAAGACATCTTGAATTCATTCTCATGTTCAAAACGCTCCCAAAATTTACTTACCAAAGTTCCGTAGTGTGCCCATGTACCTAATAATCATACTTGAACTTATTTCCACTACGCGTTCACCGAATTTGAAAAACTTAAAATCTTAAATTCATTTGGAATTTTCTTGTAAATCATAACCTTATGACTCTTGTTTAATTTAAGACAAGAATCGCTTCAATCGGAGTTCTATAACTCAAGATACACTCCAAAAACCTAAAAGAGTTCATACCGGAAACATGCTCTCTTAACCGGACTTTCACTTTCTTTAATGAGAACTTCCTCAATTTAACTCCACATGATACCAATTTTTTTAGCAAAAACGATATATGTCTTATAAATCCAATGGTTCAAGCCTCACCTCATTTGGAGGTCGTATGAGGGATTTATACCCAAAACAATGGACCAAGCTCACTTCCAAACTCAATTTGAAACTCCTTTGGCGCGATTGCTATAACTTTTTATTTAGATGTCCTATTGTGCTCGTTCTTTCACCATTTGAAAGTAGACATCTATATCTACAACTCCTATGAAGACCACAAAACGATATTCTGCCTCTAACATTGTCCAAAATTCGATTTTTCCCGTAGCTTTCTGTTAAACGGACAGCCATGTCCGTTTAACGGACACATTCGGGTGAATGGGTACCAAACTCTTCGTAAATGTCCGTTAAACGGACATGCATGTCCGTCTAACGGACACGGGTAGGGCAAGGGGTGTTTTGACACCCGAGGCTGTCCGTTTAATGGACATTCGTGTCTGTTTAACGGACACGCCAAATTTCCAAAACTCCCAATTCTTAAAACCAACTTCAATTCACTTGACACTACCATCTTTCAAAACTTATAACTTCTTACTCCTAGCTCCAATATGTGCATACTATACCTCCATGGAAAGATAACTAGATGAACTACAAGTCTCATGCAGGATGCAAAAGCTAAATCCATCATTAATCAAGGCAAAAAGCCACTCAAAGGACACTGCTCATTAAAGACCAATCTAACAGTAATATAGCTAAATGAACAGTGACTGAAGGTGTTCTAACCTTCATAAATTTTTAACCCTAACTCCGAATGAGACAAATGATATACCCTTAGAAAGTTCTGAACTTCTACTACAATATTCATGAAGACTTCCCGATCTAATTCAAGCCTTAAAAGGGTCTAAAACTAAAGCGAAGTTCTGTCAAATTTTTGGAAAATTTGACAGCACATCCCTTGAAAAAACAACTAACCAATTTAACACATCTACAAGATTTTGTGCATTCAACCTCACACAAGCCTCATTCTCACCTTCCTTACACATACATGACCATCAATCCCAACCTCAAAACATTTACCTACCTATATGATATTCATGCCCTCTCATGCTAACATACTTTATAGCGACTCAATCATCACACTTATTTTATCATTCTATAAATTCTTGATTCTATTTGTTCATCAAACCCTAAATTCCTAGGCAATCATCAAAGCTATCCTCATAAACAAGACTTAGGCCTCATGCTAACTTTCAACCATTGCTCCATATTCGTTTATGTGTAATTGTACATTCACAACCATACTCAAGTCCATATTGCATTAATCATCATACATAAGAGATTTACAATTTCAGTGGCATTTCCTAGCCAAAATCCAAAACCAATAACAAAATATCTCATTTATATTATTAAATTGCTCATATGAATTACAACTATACATTTACATAACCAATATTCAAATACACAATAAAACAAGCACAAGATGCCTTGATCCACTTCCTCTTGAATTCTTGCTAAAAACCTGGAAATTGGGAAAATAGGGGGGTGAGCTTGGGGAGCCCAGAAGGTTCTATGCTTATAACCAAATAATGAACAAAACAATTTTAGAAGTCCATTTCCATATAAATTTCCTTTGGATCATGAAACATTATTTTATTCAAAACTCTTGTCCTTTTTTTGAAAACACAAATCATATATTTTTCAAAGATTTATAAAATCATAACTAAGAAACTCTTGTTATTTTCTTGAAATCACAAATCATTCATTTTTCAAAGGTTCATAAAATCATAAATGCATTTCATGCATTTTTCAAACTTTCATGAAATCATGAATGCAATTCAACTTATCACAATTCACATCATATAACACATACAACCTAACACATCATAATGGTTTGGCAAGTCCACAATTCTTGGCAACCATATAGTCTCATTTAATGGGCCTATATGGGCAAATCTTGAGGAGTCCAAAATGTTGGATCATCCTATGCCACAATCGGGCAGCCGGGCGAAGGCTTTTCATGGTCATCGTGCACGAGACGTTTCTTGGGTGGACTTAACCTAACCCACATAACATATATTCATGTCTTGAAACTTGATTGCCCAAAGGAAAAAATCTTGGAAATCTTGTTTTGCATAAATCATGCAATTTTTCATAAATCATTTCATGATCATAAAGCATTTCATATGCAATGCATCATCATTCTTCAAGCAAAATCACATAACATCACCATTCACATATCAAATCATCAATCATCCAATTCACTTTAATAAAAAACCCAACTAAAATCTTAACTTTAATCAAGAAGCTTACCTTAAACTTCCACCAACCAAGTGAAGACTTGGTTCAAAATGAAGCTCTAGCCTTCCTCCACACTTTTTCTTCTTGGACTTTCTTCAAACTCTCACTCTTTCTCTTGGAAAATCAAACCCTAGCAAGCTTCTTTCTTTTCTCCTTCTCCCTCCATTTACGACACCTCTCTCCTCTCTCCCTCTCAATTTCGTTTTTCCCCTCTTCTTTCTCCTACAACTCACTTAACTCTTCCTCTTTTATACTCCTTCTTATTCACTTAAGCCCATTTGCCTCTAAGCCCATCTACTCTTCTCCTCTTCTTCTTATTTCTTCTTTACACTTACTTAAGCCCACTAATTTCTCAAGCCCATCTTATTCTTATTCTCTCTTCTTTCCTTCACCAATTCACTTATTCTCCTTCCTTTTATACTCTTCTTCATTTAACTTAAGCCCATCTTCACTTAAGCCCAATTCCTTCCTTCTTCATTTTGTTTCCATTCTTTTCCTTTTAATTTCCACTTCATTTAATTCCTTCCTTCTTATTTTCCTACTACAACTTAAGCCCATTTCATTTATATCCTCTCTTCTTTATTCATTTCATTTGGACCCAAAGCCTAATTTATTCTTCCTTCTTTCTTCTCATCCTACTAAGTCACTTAAGTCCACACTATTTCTTCTTCTTTTCATTTGATTTAGGCCCATTATTCTCTTAGGCCCAATTAAATTCAACTAACACATTTAATTGTATTAGTTCATGCCACCTAATTCATTACTCTTGTTTAATCCTCTTCTTTTTATATCAACACTTAAGCCAAACTTGAGTCCAAGGCCCATTTAACCCTTAATACATTTATAACCTTCATAACACCTTAATACACTTAATCCATGTCATATAGTCTTAGTCTAATCAACATGTTAACTAAATTTCCTTAACATGCTAATTAAGTCCACAAAATACAATAATTGAATCCCATTAAATCATGCCACCTAATTTCATGACACCTTACCTTAAGCATATTAACATGTCAATTAATTCCACATTAATCCATCTCATATTTATACCATATCTTCTATTTCATTTCAATTTCAAGAATTCTTAACTTCTTTACTCGTGAATAATCATTCAAAAATCCTTATTTAATAATCCTAGCTTACCAAAAAGATTCGGGGTCCAATAATTCTCCGCCTCTTAAAAAAAATTTTGTACTCGAAATTCCTATCTTACTGATCTAGTGGCAAGGGTTTAAATCCTTAATTAACGGATTCAACTTATTCTTGCATGACTTATTCAGATAGCTCACCATCCTGACCCTGCTTATTTGATCTTGAGTTCACTTTGGCACGGTGGCACTCTTAAACATGTACTCATAATCATGTACTCGTGAGAGTAAAAGCATGTAACTCTGAGAGCATCACTGGGGTATCTCGTCTTATACTTGATGTTCACATCATAATAATGGTAAGTGACTGTGAGCTAACACACCACTTCCATGCCTATTCTTGGATTCTTCTAATTCATCTTTCTTACTTCACTTGATTCTTATCACTCACTCATTTCACCTGTCCATAACCTTTTCAATTCTAGCCTTCTATAACTTGTAGACCTTACTTATCATCATAATGCTAAAAAGATGAATCTTCCTATCATCTAATTCTTCATACCGCATTTGATTGAATTCACTAGAACTGTGATTTTGTACTTACAATAAACTAAAGCTATACTTGGACCTCATAATCTTATGAGCTTCAACTATATGTTTTAAGCATATTCTTGATAATTACAACCATCAATTCCTACATTCACTTGCTTATTTGACATTCTTGATCACTAAGAGATCTTTCGATGTAATCCTACTAGGATGCATACCTCATGTTACCATTTGTACTTTGCTAGCAACCCTTTTTACTTAATCACCTTTATTGATTTCATATACTTCCCATTTCATTCACCTGGTATCATTCTTCCTATTTGAACTTGAAATTTAGATCCGTATCAATTTCTTAATAAGATTCACAATCTTTTTATCCTTAATTTGGGATAAACTATGTCCCACCTGCTATGCTTCTTGTTGCTCTAGTTCTGTACATCATAGTATCGAATTCATGCTTAATGTATCGGATGCCACACTTAGCCTCACTTGGAATCTCTTAGTGGTGCAATCATAGTCTTTTGATACATATCTCAATCTCCTGAGTTTCATATTTACCTCTCCCAATTCAGTAATTGCCTTGTACTTTTACGATCTGTATTTGCATGCTCATACATGTTCCTGCACATATGTTGTCTCCAAACTCTCAAAACAATCATCAATGTTGCAGTTCTAGGTCATGTATCAAAATTCACTCATAGGGCTTTATACATTTCTCTTCATGTATTCAAACCATTCTCCTCAAATTTTTTTTTTGAACATCTTTCTGAATACCTTTCATACATCATCAAATAGTCTCCAATTCCATAGTGTTATTAGGCATTTGTTAACTTAAGCAATCATTTTCAATTTTCATGTATCTCTCGATTAGCCCTTGTGATTCCTTACTTAGCTAATTCCTCAATGAGGTATATTGACTCACTTTCCTTTCGATTCCTCTTATTGACTTTCTTCCTCAAATGATTTTTCCCCACAATTTGCAGCTTATTTGCAAACTTAATTAGGATGATTTTAATATATTCATCAAGTCATACCAATATCTCCCAAATATACTTTCACGTAGTATATAACATAGACTTACATACTCCTCATGTTAGCAATCAAGGTCTCTATAGTGAGTGTACTCACTTTCGAATCATCACATATTCTTTTCTGATTAGTTCTGTCATTGATTACTCTTAACATGAACCATTTGATCTGCTTATTCTAACTTAATGAAATCCCTCTCCAAAAGAGGATTTTTTTTTCTGCAATCATCTATACTATTCCTGCAATCTTAATCATTCTCCTATTATCATCATCATATTTTATCCACAGACTTATCTTCATCAATTCATAAATCAATCTCTTACCTGATTGATACTTTGATCTTCATTAATCCTAGACAATATTCTTCTCTTGATCTTTGAATTTATTCCTCATTGTAACATCATCAACAACTCTCAATCTATGTCTACTTGATCACTTAGGCTTTAAACTATGGGAAACTATGACTAATAATATTCACTAAATCATAGGTTTCTTCCTCTATCATCTTCACACATATTCTACTTATGTGCTTAATACACTCATTTGTGCATAATTATGGATTTCCATACAAATACTCCCAACAACAACCAATTTGACCTTCTTGAACTTGTACAAACATTACTATCAATCATCTCATTTTCCCATTATCCTTCACTTCACATCTTACATATATATATATGTATGTATATATATTTGCCATTGACTTGTGGAAATAAAATCATCACATATTTCATACAGCACATAGATTTTAAAAACTTGTAATCTTGGTGCTCGTAATGGTACTTTCTTGTAAACTTGCTTTTCACAACGTGATATCCTTGCACAAATCATGTCTGAAAGCATAATTTCATAAACTTGAATTCTTAAAAAGAAAAACCCCTTTTTAAAGTCATTTCATCAATCATTCATATAATCGACATATTAAACATGCAACATTTCATAATGCACTCAATGCACAACTGATGCAACAATTATGATGCAATTTAAATTATGAAATTTTCTTGCTTGATTTAATGAAAACAAACTTGGCTTATTGAATTTATTATAAGCATACACCCACTGGGGTTCCGGTTTCATCTTCTTAAAACCATAAGAATTTCGACTTTCATGAAGTTCTACTTGAACCCCTCAATCCTTGTCCCCCTACTTTTCCTCAAACAATCCATGCTCATAATTCACATATTTCCCACATTCAAGGATAAGCACCATAGTATGTCATTGATACCATATTCGATTTCATCAACAGATGCATTGACTCATTACTGGTCATATTTGACCATGTACTATTTCTCATTTCCACTAATCCACAAATTCAATTTATTCGCTAATTCGATTGGCCCAAACTCTTAACAACTTGCTCTTACATGTAACTTTCACATATGCGCACATATAAGATCTCAATTCCGGCGCTCTGATACCACAAATGTCGGAACCCGATCCGGAGACCGGATCCCGACTGTTGGATCCCGTTCTCGGAACCCAACTCTCTTGCTTAAAATCGTGAAACCTGAGTGTGCGTATTGCTTTGAAGGGTTTTTTTTTCATTCTTGATCCCTTGAACCCTTAAAGACATCTTGAATTCATTCTCATGCTCAAAACGCTCTCAAAATTTACTTACCAAAGTTCCGTAGTGTGCCCATGTACCTAATCATCATACTTGAACTTATTTCCACTACGCGTTCACCGAATTTGAAAAACTTAAAATCTTAAATTCATTTGGAATTTTCTTGTAAATCATAACCTTATGACTCTTGTTTAATTTAAGACAAGAATCGCTTCAATCGGAGTTCTATAACTTAAGATACACTCCAAAAACCTAAAAGAGTTCATACCGGAAACATGCTCTCTTAACCGACCTTTCACTTCCTTTAATGAGAACTTCCTCAATTTAACTCCAAATGATACCAATTTTTGTAGTAAGAAATATATATGTCTTATAAATCCAATGGTTTAATCCTCACCTCATTTGGAGGTCGTATGAGGGATTTATACCCAAAACAATGGACCATGCTCACTTCCAAACTCAATTTGAAACTCTTTTGGCGCGATTACCATAACGTTTTATCTAGATGTCTGATTGTGTTAGTTATTTCATCATTTAAAATTAGTCATCTAGATCTAAAACTCTTATGAAGACCGAAAAATGATATTCGGCCTCTAACATTGTCCAAAATGCCATTTTTCCCGTAGCTGTCCGTTAAACGGACAGCCATGTCCGTTTAACGGACACATTCGGGTGAATGGGTACCAAACTCTTCGCAAATGTCCGTTAAACGGACAGGCATGTCCGTCTAACGGACACGGGTAGGGAAAGGGGTGTTTTGACACCCGAGGCTGTCCGTTTAACGGACATTCGTGTCTGTTTAACGGACACGCCAAATTTCCAAAACTCCTAATTCTTAAAACCAACTTCAATTCACTTGACACTACCATCTTTCAAAACTTATAACTTCTTACTCCTAGCTCCAATATGTGCATACTATACCTCCATGGAAAGATAACTAGATGAACTAAGGGTCTCATGAAGGATGCAAAAGCTAAATCCATCATTAATCAAGGCAAAAAGCCACTCAAAGGACACTGCTCATTAAAGACCAATGTAACAGTAATATAGCTAAATGAACAGTGACTGAAGGTGTTCTAACCCTCATAACTTTTTAACCCTAACTCCGAATGAGACAAATGATATACCCTTAAAAAGTTCTGAACTTCTACTACAATATTCATGAAGACTTCCTGATCTAATTCAAGCCTTAAAAGGGTCTAAAACTGAAGCGAAGTTCTGTCAAATTTTTGGAAAATTTGACAGCACATCCCTTGAAAAAGCAACTAACCAATTTAACACATCTACAAGACTTTGTGCATTCAACCTCACACAAGCCTCATTCTCACCTTCCTTACACATACATGACCATCAATCCCAACCTCAAAAAATTTACCTACCTATATGATATTCATGCCCTCTCATGCTAACATACTTTATAGCGACTCAATCATCACACTTATTTTGTCATTCTATAAATTCTTGATTCGATTTTTTCATCAAACCCTAAATTCCTAGGCAATCATCAAAGCTATCCTCATAAACAAGACTTAGGCCTCATGCTAACTTTCAACCATTGCTCCATATTCGTTTATGTGTAATTGTACATTCACAACCATACTCAAGTCCATATTGCATTAATCATCATACATAAGAGTTTTACAATTTCAGTGGCATTTCCTAGCCAAAATCCAAAACCAATAACAAAATATCTCATTTATCTTATTCAATTGCTCATATGAATTACAACTATACATTTACATAACCAATCTTCAAATACACAATAAAACAAGCACAAGATGCCTTGATCCACTTCCTCTTGAATTCTTGCTAAAAACCTGGAAATTGGGAAAATAGGGGGTGAGCTTGGGGAGCCCAGAAGGTTCTATGCTTATAACTAAATAATGAACAAAACAATTTTAGAAGTCCATTTCCATATAAATTCCTTTGGATCATGAAATATTATTTTATTCAAAACTCTTGTCTTTTTCTTGAAAACACAAATCATATATTTTTCAAAGATTTATAAAATCATAACTAAGAAACTCTTGTTATTTTCTTGAAATCACAAATCATTCATTTTTCAAAGGTTCATAAAATCATAAACGTAATTCATGCATTTTTCAAACTTTCATGAAATCATGAATGCAATTCAACTTATCACAATTCACATCATATAACACATACAACCTAACACATCATAATGGTTTGGCAAGTCCACAATTCTTGGCAACCATATAGTCTCATTTAATGGGCCTATATGGGCAAATCTTGAGGAGTCCAAAATGTTGGATCATCCTATGCCACAATCGGGCAGCCGGGCGAAGGCTTTTCATGGTCATCATGCATGAAACGTTTCTTGGGTGGACTTAACCTAACCCACATAACATATATTCATGTCTTGAAACTTGATTGCCCAAAGGCAAAAATCTTGGAAATCTTGTTTTGCATAAATCATGCAATTTTTCATAAATCATTTCTTGATCATAAAGCATTTCATATGCAATGCATCATCATTCTTCAAGCAAAATCACATAACATCACCAGTCACATATCAAATCATCAATCATCCAATTCACATAACATTTTCAAATCATTCATACCATTGCACATCAATTTTAGCAATTTCTCAAGGCATTCAAAAAAAATGAATTTGAAAGCATTTTTATATTCTTATTTTTTTTAAAAAAAATATATCAATGGCCCATTATTTAACTATAAACATAAAACCTACCTTATGATTCCTTGCTTGAAAACCTTGCTCCAATGACCTTCCTTTGGTTTCCATTCCTCTTGCCTCTCACCATTTTCCTCAAAATCAACATAATCCCCAAATCAAAAGTCATCCAAAATGCAACAAATCCTAAGGACACAAATCGTGAAATTGATCTTGGAATCACAATACCCATTCCATTCTTAGTCTTTCTAACCAAAAACCCAAATAAAATCTTAACTTTAATCAAGAAGCTTACCTTAAACTTCCACCAACCAAGTGAAGACTTGGTTCAAAATGAAGCTCTAGCCTTCCTCCACACTTTTTCTTCTTGGACTTTCTTCAAACTCTCACTCTTTCTCTTGGAAAATCAAACCCTAGAAGGCTTCTTTCTTTTCTCCTTCTCCCTCCATTTACGACACCTCTCTCCTCTCTCCCTCTCAATTTCGTTTTTTCCCTCTTCTTTCTCCTACAGCTCACTTAACTCTTCTTCTTTTATACTCCTTCTTTGTTGGACCCCGAACCTTGAGTGACAATTTGACTTATGAATGATTAAGTAGATGAGTTGATTGAAATTAAGGTGAAAATCTAGAGATAATGAGAAAAAGAGTGTAAATATGAAAAATTTTGAAATAGTTGACGTTTTTGGCCTTTAAAAGTTGACTTTTGATTGAGGCAAAATTAGATAAAATGATCTACATGAAACTTGTAGATTATGTCAAGAGCTTTCTGTAGACATAAAGTTTGAAATTTTTCGATATCGGAAGTGAAAGTTATGATCAGTCAAAGTTTATGTTGATCGGGTTTGACTTTTATTATGGTTGAAACTTTGACTGAGAAATTAACCTAGTTAGAGGTTAATTGAGCTTTGATGTTCTTCGTGAAAATTTAAGGATTCGTTTTGATCTTTAATTCGATATAAAGTATGCAATTTTTCGATCTCGGAATAATAAGTTATGATTTTTTTACAAGTTTATATTGTAGTTTTAGCATGAATAGTATCTTTGACCGGAAAATGGACTCCCGTAGAAGTCGATTTGGGTTTTATGTTCTTCGTGGAAGATGTAGAGCTTTCTTCAAGCTTTCTATAGAGACTAAGTTTGTCAATATTGGAGTTCGGGATTGAGAGTTATGAATTTTGGAAGTTTAGGTAAAATAAAAAAATAAAAATGAAGTAACCCCGTCACTAGGGTGACGCTCGCGTCGCCGTAGCGATGGCGAGCGTCGGCTCTCGTCGCTAGGGCGACGTCCGCGTAGCCGTAGCGATGCGAGCATTTCGGCTCGTCGCTAGGGTGACGTCCGCGTCGCCGTAGCGATACGAGCATTTCGGCTCGTCGCTAGGGCGACGCCCTCGTAGCCGTAGCGATGGCGGCTTTCGGCTCGTGTAGCTAGGGCGACGGACGCGTCGCCGTAGCTACCGCGCCCTCTTCGCCCAATACGGCGTCGTTTTACTCCTTGGTTTTCTTGGCTTTCCTTTTTCTCATCCGACCTTTGTTCACTATTTTGCTTATATCTTTTCCGTCCGACATCCGATTGAGTCGATTCTTTTTGCGTTGGATTCATAAGACAATTATCTACATTCTCAGAGAAATTTGTGAATTTTTGAGATTAAATTAATGGTGATTAATTTAATCAAAGTGAGTCAGGAAATTTTCCGAGATTAGTTCAGTATTTTGTGAAATTCGGGAGCTGTAGAGATCCGATTGAAGTGATTCTTGAGGCGAAACAAAGATAAGACAAGGGGCTACAAATCATATGAAGAAATTAAATGTTAATTTTGCCCCTAAGACCCTCAAATTATGGATGGAAGTTCAAATTCGCATGCAGTTTTTGGATTTGGAACACCTACGAGTGTTTTAAGCATAACTTTTGATCTGAAAATCGAAATGAGGCGATTCTTGTTTTGAATTCAACTAGAGACATAAGGCTACAATTGTTATGAAGACATCGAGTTTTAGTTCTGGGATTAAGAATGTAAAATTTTGGACGAAAGAAATCATACATGGAAAGTGTGTTCGAATATGGAGTTACCCGGACTGTTTTGCGCATAACTTTTGATGTAGTGCTCCGAATTGAGCGCGGTCAGTGGCGTTGGATTTGTATGATTGAGAGGAACATTTCTCGAGAAGGAAATTTTGACAAATTCCTTTGAATTGAAAGTGCGAATTAACCCGCAAGTAAGCATGATTTTAAGCCTTAAATGGAGGGGCAATTTGGTCATTTGACCTCCTTTAATGACACACACATAGGGATGTCGTTTTGAGCTTTTAAAAGCCACAAAAGTGGCTGGGAATTTGAGGAGAAGAGTCTGGAAAAATTAAAAAGAAGAAGAGAGAAGAAGAAGAAAGAAAAGAGAGGAAGTTTTCGTATGAAGGAAAAAGGAAAGAGAAGATTAGATTTTGAATTTTTTTTGGTCTTTAAGCATGAGTTTTGCATGGATTTCAAGGGGAAAGAGAAGAAAGAAGATGAAGTTACATGGAGCTTGAAAATAACGAAAATGGAGGAGAAAAAGGTAAGAGAGAGAAAGTCTTGATTTTGAGTTTTTGATTAGTTTATTGGTTGTTTTAGCTTAATATGATTATGAATTGAAGTTTCCTTTGATTAATTGAAGAGATTAGGCAATGGTTATGTTTAATTTTGGTTATGGAAAATTCTAGAGAGAGAAAGCTTAGTGAAGAAGATGATGAATAGTGAAATTTGGGGAATTTTTGAATAAATGGTGTAGAATCATAAATAATAGTAGGAATTGATGATATATGAAATCAATTTTGAAGAATTTGTATTTTATGGTATTGAATTTGGATAAATTGGTTTAGGCCAATTTTAAGATTTGGGGATTTTTGAAATTGAGGATTTAAATATTTTGGAATTAATATGAATTGATGAAATGTGAGATTAATTTTGAAGAAATTATGTTTTATGAGATTGAATTTGGGTGTATTGGTTTAGGCCAATTTTGAAAATTGGGGATTTTCAAAATTGGAAATTTAAATAGCTTGAATTTATATGGAATTGGTGAATTCCTAAGTCAATTTTGAAGATTATGTTATTTATGATGTGAATTTGAATGATTATGGCTTAGGTCAATTTTTAAATTGAAGAAAGAAGAAGGAATTTGGAGAATTGACGATTTGGACAAACTTCTAGCGTCATTTCGAGGTGGGTATCATATTTATATTTTGATTTATAAGTTAAATATTACTTTTCGAAAATTTAAGAAAATGAAGGAAATGATTTTTGTACTTTGTTTCGTTTCCGAATGATTTTTGAAAAATCATTACAAGCTTAAATTCATTGCTTTAAATGATTTGATAAACTGATAGAAATTCTGAAAATACATTTGTTGTGCATGCATTATTCAATTGCTGAAATTATTGTTCGGTTGAATGAATTGATTGAAATGTATGCGTTGTGTGATTGTGTAGAAAATCAAGAATTTGAAAAGTGCCTTCGGGCAATCCGACTTTTCGTTTTCGATATGTGTTATGTGGGTTTGGTAGGTCCCTTGGTGAGTCAGCGCTGTCTCTATGTGTATAGCCTTCGCATTTGCTCGCTAGTGGCACGGACTCGATTCGGACTCCCTCACGGCTACTTGGACATTATGCGGAAAGTGTAATGCGTTCATTCACATTTACCGCAGGACCGCTATGCGGGAATGTGCAGTACGTTCTGTTTGGACCTAGCCAGACCATTCTGATATGTTACGTGTTTTGATTTGTTTCTGTGTGTTTGCATTCATGTTTATGAAACATTTAAGATTTTGGAAAATTGAAAGGATGAGATATGAAAAGTTTGAAAAATATTAAAAAAGGTTTGAGAAAAATATTTGAAAGTATAAAGTTTGAAAAATCAGCCCTTTTGGCAAAAAGATTATGAAAGAAATGATATCTGCTTATTGGTCATTTTATAAATGTGTTATCCACGAGCTTCCGAGCTCACCCCCCCTTTCATCCCCATCTCCAAGTACTCGAGCAGAAGATCGGATGAAAGTTGGTCAAGGCATCAATTTCGATATTTGTATAAGTTTGGATTTTTGTAATGGATATGTATTTGGCTTAAGATAAGTTTGGGAAAGTTTACTTGCATATAAAGTTGAGTATTGTAAATGGATTTGGAAATTTGTATATGAAATTGGGTATGATCATGGGATATGTATTTATGTTTGATTCTGGGAATGAGATTGAACTATGAAAAAAGTAGATTGAATGACAAATATGAGATTGTTTTAGAATTAGGTTTGTGTCTATCTGCTGATATCCCGGATGGAGGGTCCGGTGGATTCTGGTATTTTTGAGCTGTGTTTGGGATTATTGAAGTGTATATTTGCCTTTGCAGGAATTTTTGGGCTGTCCAAATACAGCCGTTATGCTGCCCGATTTTCGGTAAAAACCGGGTTAAGATAAGAATAAGAATTAAGAAGTTAGTTTGTTAAGATGAGTATTAGTTAAGCAGTGAATTTGTGATATAGATGTGATTGATGTAAGAATGAATGAAAAAGAAAGGAAAAGGAAAAAAAAATATTATACCGGATTTCGAAACGTCTGAGGGTTTCCAACGCAATTGTGTTTCTCCGTTCTTTGTTTTCGGATGTCGGATTTGTTTGCTTTGGTTCGATCTGTTTCGTATCCGTTTTCGATTTGTATTCGACACGCTTATTTGTTTCGTATTTCGGCTATTCGATAATACGATTTCGATTCATATTTTCGTCTGTTATGTCTGCTTCGTTTTTTCTCAATTATGTATTCGAGTATTCACTTTGCTCTCGCTTCCGCTTGCTTTGTGATTCGAGTTCGCTTTTGCTATTGGCTTCCGCATTGTGTTTCCGATCGGAAATTTTGATCCGAAATTTCCGTTTCCATCCGATTCTGTTTTCCTCTCCGTTCTTTCGCTTTTCGGTTGGGATCCGGTTCCCGGATCGGGTCCCAACATTCTTATTCACTTAAGCCCGTTTGCCTCTAAGCCCATCTACTCTTCTCCTCTTCTTCTTATTTCTTCTTTACACTTACTTAAGCCCACTAATTTCTCCAGCCCATCTTATTCTTATTCTCTCTTCTTGCCTACACCAATTCACTTATTCTCCTTCCTTTTATACTCTTCTTCATTTAACTTAAGCCCATCTTCACTTAAGCCCAATTCCTTCCTTCTTCATTTTGTTTCCATTCTTTTCCTTTTAATTTCCACTTCATTTAATTCCTTCCTTCTTATTTTCCTACTACAACTTAAGCCCATTTCATTTATATCCTCTCTTCTTTATTCATTTCATTTGGACCCAAAGCCTAATTTATTCTTCCTTCTTTCTTCTCATCCTACTAAGTCACTTAAGTCCAAACTATTTCTTCTTCTTTTCATTTGATTTAGGCCCATTATTCTCTTAGGCCCAATTAAATTCTAAACTCTTAAATTCAACTAACACATTTAATTGTATTAGTTCATGCCACCTAATTCATTACTCTTGTTTAATCCTCTTCTTTTTATATCAACACTTAAGCCAAACTTGAGTCCAAGGCCCATTTAACCCTTAATACATTTATAACCTTCATAACATCTTAATACACTTAATCCATGTCATATAGTCTTAGTCTAATCAACATGTTAATTAAATTTCCTTAACATGCTAATTAAGTCCACAAAATACAATAATTGAATCCCATTAAATCATGCCACCTAATTTCATGACACCTTACCTTAAGCATATTAACATGTCAATTAATTCCACATTAATCCATCTCATATTTATACCATATCTTCTATTTCATTTCAATTTCAAGAATTTTTAACTTCTTTACTCCTGAATAATCATTCAAAAATCCTTATTTAATAATCCTAGCTTACCAAAAGATTCGGGTCCAATAATTCTCCCTCTTAAAAAAATTTAGTCCTCGAAATTCCTATCTTCTTGATCTAGTGGCAAGGGTTTAAATCCTTAATTAACGGATTCAACTTATTCTTGCATGACTTATTCAGATAGCTCACCATCCCCACCTCCTTATTTGATCTTGAGTGCACCTTGCACGGTGGCACTCTTAAACATGTACTCATAATCATGTACTCGTGAGAGTAAAAGCATGTAACTCTGAGAGCATCACTGGGGTATCTCGTCTTATGCTTGATGTTCACATCATAATAATGGTAAGTGACTGTGAGCTAACACACCACTTCCATGCCTATTCTTGGATTCTTCTAATTCATCTTTCTTACTTCACTTAATTCTTATCACTCACTCATTTCACCTGTCCATAACCTTTTCAATTCTAGCCTTCTATAACTTGTAGACCTTACTTATCATCATAATGCTAAAAAGATGAATCTTCCTATCATCTAATTCTTCATACCGCATTTGATTGAATTCACTAAAACTGTGATTTTGTACTTACAATAAACTAAAGCTATACTTGGACCTCATAATCTTATGAGCTTCAACTATATGCTTTAAGCATATTCTTTATAATTATGACCATCAATTCCTACATTCACTTGCTTATTTGACATTCTTGATCACTAAGAGATCTTTCGATGTAATCCTGCTAGGATGCATACCTCATGTTACCATTTGTACTTTGCTATCAACCCTTTTTACTTAATCACCTTTATTGATTTCATATACTTCCCATTTCATTCACCTGGTATCATTCTTCCTATTTGAACTTGAAATTCAGATCCGTATCAATTTCTTAATAAGATTCACAATCTTTTTATCCTTAATTTGGGATAAACTATGTCCCACCTGCTATGCTTCTTGTTGCTCTAGTTCTGTACATCATAGTATCGAATTCATGCTTAATGTATCGGATGCCACACTTAGCCTCACTTGGAATCTCTTACTGGTGCAATCATAGTCTTTTGATACATATCTCAATCTCCTGAGTTTCATATTTACCTCTCCCAATTCAGTAATTGCCTTGTACTTTTACGATCTGTATTTGCATGCTCATACATGTTCCTGTACATATGTTGTCTCCAAACTCTCAAAACAATCATCAATGTTGCAGTTCTAGGTCATGTATCAAAATTCACTCATAGGGCTTTATACATTTCTCTTCATGTATTCAAACCATTCTCCTCAAATTTTTTTTTTGAACATCTTTCTGAATACCTTTCATACATCATCAAATAGTCTCCAATTCCATAGTGTTATTAGGCATTTGTTAACTTAAGCAATCATTTTCAATTTTCATGTATCTCTCGATTAGCCCTTGTGATTCCTTACTTAGCTAATTCCTCAATGAGGTATATTGACTCACTTTCCTTTCGATTCCTCTTATTGACTTTCTTCCTCGAATGATTTTTCTCCACAATTTGCAGCTTATTTGCAAACTTAATTAGGATGATTTTAATATATTCATCAAGTCATACCAATATCTCCCAAACATACTTTCACGTAGTATATAACATAGACTTACATACTCCTCATGTTAGCAATCAAGGTCTCTATAGTGAGTGTACTCACTTTCGAATCATCACATATTCTTTTCTGATTAGTTCTGTCATTGATTACTCTTAACATGAACCATTTGATCTGCTTATTCTAACTTAATGAAATCTCTCTCCAAAAGAGGATTTTTTTTCTGCAATCATCTATACTATTCCTGCAATCTTAATCATTCTCCTATTATCATCATCATATTTTATCCACAGACTTATCTTCATCAATTCATAAATCAATCTCTTACCTGATTGATACTTTGATCTTCATTAATCCTAGACAATATTCTTCTCTTGATCTTTGAATTTATTCCTCATTGTAACATCATCAACAACTCTCAATCTATGTCTACTTGATCACTTAGGCTTTAAACTATGGGAAACTATGACTAATAATATTCACTAAATCATAGGTTTCTTCCTCTATCATCTTCACACATATTCTACTTATGTGCTTAATACACTCATTTGTGCATAATTATGGATTTCCATACAAATACTCCCAACAACAACCAATTTGACCTTCTTGAACTTGTACAAACATTACTATCAATCATCTCATTTTCCCATTATCCTTCACTTCACATCTTACATATATATATATGTATGTATATATATTTGCCATTGACTTAACTTGTGGAAATAAAATCATCACATATTTCATACAGCACATAGATTTTAAAAACTTGTAATCTTGGTGCTCGTAATGGCACTTTCTTGTAAACTTGCTTTTCACAACGTGATATCCTTGCACAAATCATGTCTGAAAGCATAATTTCATAAACTTGTATTCTTAAAAAGAAAAACCCCTTTTTAAAGTCATTTCATCAATCGTTCATATAATCGACATATTAAACATGCAACATTTCATAATGCACTCAATGCACAACTGATGCAACAATTATGATGCAATTTAAATTATGAAATTTTCTTGCTTGATTTAATGAAAACAAACTTGGCTTATTGAATTTATTATAAGCATACACCCACCGGGTTCGGTTTCATCTTCTTAAAATCATAAAATTTCGACTTTCATGAAGTTCTACTTGAACCCCTCAATCCTTGTCCCCCTACTTTTCCTCAAACAATCCATGCTCATAATTCACATATTTCCCACATTCAAGGATAAGCACCATAGTATGTCATTGATACCATATTCGATTTCATCAACAGATGCATTGACTCATTACCGGTCATATTTGACCATGTACTATTTCTCATTTCCACTAATCCACAACTTCAATTTATTCGCTAATTCGATTGGCCCAAACTCTTAACAATTTGCTCTTGCATGTAACTTTCACATATGCGCCCATATAAGATCTCAATTCCGGCGCTCTGATACCACAAATGTCGGAACCCGATCCGAAAACCGGATCCCGACTGTTGGATCCCGTTCTCGGAACCCAACTCTCTTGCTTAAAATCGTGAAACCTGAGCGTGCGTATTACTTTGAAGGG
Organism: Erythroxylum novogranatense; assembly: GCA_029891385.1. Lineage (NCBI taxonomy): Eukaryota > Viridiplantae > Streptophyta > Magnoliopsida > Malpighiales > Erythroxylaceae > Erythroxylum > Erythroxylum novogranatense. The sequence goes on along the minus strand of CM057232.1, from coordinate 8,457,347 downwards.
TTATTAATTTTTTTTTCATTCTTGATCCCTTGAACCCTTAAAGACATCTTGAATTCATTCTCATGCTCAAAACGCTCCCAAAATTTACTAACCAAAGTTCTGTAGTGTGCCCATGTACCTAATCATCATACTTGAACTTATTTCCACTACGCGTTCACCGAATTTGAAAAACTTAAAATCTTAAATTCATTTGGAATTTTCTTTTAAATCATAACCTTATGACGCTTTTTTAATTTAAGACAAGAATCGCTTCAATCGGAGTTCTATAACTCAAGATACACTCCAAAAATCTAAAAGAGTTCATACCGGAAACATGCTCTCTTAACCGGCCATTCACTTCCTTTAATGAGAACTTCCTCAATTTAACTCCAAATGATACCAATTTTTGTCAAAAGAAAGATATATATCTTATAAATCCAATGGTTCAAGCCTCACCTCATTTGGAGGTCGTATGAGGGATTTATACCCAAAACAATGGACCATGCTCACTTCCAAACTCAATTTGAAACTCTTTTGGCGCGATTGCCATAACATTTTATCTAGATGTCGGATTGTGTTCGTTCTTTCACCATTTGAAATTAGTCATCTAGATATACAACTCTTATGAAGACCAAAAAATGAGATTCGGCCTCTAACAATGTACAAAATGCCATTTTTCCGGCAGTTGTCTGTTAAACGGACAGCCATGTCCGTTTAACGGACACATTCGGGTGAGTGGGTACCAAACTCTTCGCAAATGTCCGTTAAACGGACATGCATGTCCGTCTAACGGACACGGGTAGGGAAAGGGGTGTTTTGACACCCGAGGCTGTCCGTTTAACGGAAATTCGTGTCCGTTTAACGGACACGCCAAATTTCCAAAACTCCTAATTCTTAAAACCAACTTCAATTCACTTGACACTACCATCTTTCAAAACTTATAACTTCTTACTCCTAGCTCCAATATGTGCATACTATACCTCCATGGAAAGATAACTAGATGAACTAAGGGTCTCATGAAGGATGCAAAAGCTAAATCCATCATTAATCAAGGCAAAAAGCCACTCAAAGGACACTGCTCATTAAAGACCAATGTAACAGTAATATAGCTAAATGAACAGTGACTGAAGGTGTTCTAACCCTCATAACTTTTTGACCCTAACTCCGAATGAGAAAAATGATATACCCTTAGAAAGTTCTGAACTTCTACTACAATATTCATGAAGACTTCCTGATCTAATTCAAGCCTTAAAAGGGTCTAAAACTGAAGCGAAGTTCTGTCAAATTTTTTGAAAATTTGACAGCACATCCCTTGAAAAAGCAACTAACCAATTTAACACATCTACAAGACTTTGTGCATTCAACCTCACACAAGCCTCATTCTCACCTTCCTTACACATACATGACCATCAATCCCAACCTCAAAACATTTACCTACCTATATTATATTCATGCCCTCTCATGCTAACATACTTTATAGCGACTCAATCATCACACTTATTTTATCATTCTATAAATTCTTGATTCGATTTGTTCATCAAACCCTAAATTCCTAGGCAATCATCAAAGCTATCCTCATAAACAAGACTTAGGCCTCATGCTAACTTTCAACCATTGCTCCATATTCGTTTATGTGTAATTGTACATTCACAACCATACTCAAGTCCATATTACATTAATCATCATACATAAGAGTTTTACAATTTCAGTGGCATTTCCTAGCCAAAATCCAAAACCAATAACAAAATATCTCATTTATCTTATTCAATTGCTCATATGAATTACAACTATACATTTACATAATCATTCTTCAAATACACAATAAAACAAGCACAAGATGCCTTGATCCACTTCCTCTTGAATTCTTGCTAAAAACCTGGAAATTGGGAAAATAGGGGGGGTGAGCTTGGGGAGCCCAGAAGGTTCTATGCTTATAACCAAATAATGAACAAAACAATTTTAGAAGTCCATTTCCATATAAATTTCCTTTGGATCATGAAACATTATTTTATTCAAAACTCTTGTCCTTTTCTTGAAAACACAAATCATATATTTTTCAAAGATTTATAAAATCATAACTAAGAAACTCTTGTTATTTTCTTGAAATCACAAATCATTCATTTTTCAAAGGTTCATAAAATCATAAATGCAATTCATGCATTTTTCAAACTTTCATGAAATCATGAATGCAATTCAACTTATCACAATTCACATCATATAACACATACAACCTAACACATCATAATGGTTTGGCAAGTCCACAATTCTTGGCAACCATATAGTCTCATTTAATGGGCCTATATGGGCAAATCTTGAGGAGTCCAAAATGTTGGATCATCCTATGCCACAATCGGGCAGCCGGGCGAAGGCTTTTCATGTTCATCGTGCACGAGACGTTTCTTGGGTGGACTTAACCTAACCCACATAACATATATTCATGTCTTGAAACTTGATTGCCCAAAGGCAAAAATCTTGGAAATCTTGTTTTGCATAAATCATGCAATTTTTCATAAATCATTTCGTGATCATAAAGCATTTCATATGCAATGCATCATCATTCTTCAAGCAAAATCACATAACATCACCATTCACATATCAAATCATCAATCATCCAATTCACATAACATTTTCAAATCATTCATACCATTGCACATCAATTTTAGCAATTTCTCAAGGCATTCAAAAACAATGAATTTGAAAGCATTTTTATATTCTTATTTTTTTAAAAAAATATATCAATGGCCCATTATTTAACTATAAACCTAAAACCTACCTTATGATTCCTTGCTTGAAAACCTTGCTCCAATGACCTTCCTTTGGTTTCCATTCCTCTTGCCTCTCACCATTTTCCTCAAAATCAACATAATCCCCAAATCAAAAGTCATCCAAAATGCAACAAATCCTAAGGACACAAATCGTGAAATTGATCTTGGAATCACAATACCCATTCCATTCTTAGTCTTTCTAACCAAAAACCCAACTAAAATCTTAACTTTAATCAAGAAGCTTACCTTAAACTTCCACCAACCAAGTGAAGACTTGGTTCAAAATGAAGCTCTAGCCTTCCTCCACACTTTTTCTTCTTGGACTTTCTTCAAACTCTCACTCTTTCTCTTGGAAAATCAAACCCTAGCAAGCTTCTTTCTTTTCTCCTTCTCCCTCCATTTACGACACCTCTCTCCTCTCTCCCTCTCAATTTCGTTTTTTCCCTCTTCTTTCTCCTACAACTCACTTAACTCTTCCTCTTTTATACTCCTTCTTATTCACTTAAGCCCATTTGCCTCTAAACCCATCTACTCTTCTCCTCTTCTTCTTATTTCTTCTTTACACTTACTTAAGCCCACTAATTTCTCAAGCCCATCTTATTCTTATTCTCTCTTCTTTCCTACACCAATTCACTTATTCTCCTTCCTTTTATACTCTTCTTCATTTAACTTAAGCCCATCTTCACTTAAGCCCAATTCCTTCCTTCTTCATTTTGTTTCCATTCTTTTCCTTTTAATTTCCACTTCATTTAATTCCTTCCTTCTTATTTTCCTACTACAACTTAAGCCCATTTCATTTATATCCTCTCTTCTTTATTCATTTCATTTGGACCCAAAGCCTAATTTATTCTTCCTTCTTTCTTCTCATCCTACTAAGTCACTTAAGTCCAAACTATTTCTTCTTCTTTTCATTTGATTTAGGCCCATTATTCTCTTAGGCCCAATTAAATTCTAAACTCTTAAATTCAACTAATACATTTAATTGTATTAGTTCATGCCACCTAATTCATTACTCTTGTTTAATCCTCTTCTTTTTATATCACCACTTAAGCCAAACTTGAGTCCAAGGCCCATTTAACCCTTAATACATTTATAACCTTCATAACACCTTAATACACTTAATCCATGTCATATAGTCTTAGTCTAATCAACATGTTAATTAAATTTCCTTAACATGCTAATTAAGTCCACAAAATACAATAATTGAATCTCATTAAATCATGCCACCTAATTTCATGACACCTTACCTTAAGCATATTAACATGTCAATTAATTCCACATTAATCCATCTCATATTTATACCATATCTTCTATTTCATTTCAATTTCAAGAATTCTTAACTTCTTTACTCCTGAATAATCATTCAAAAATCCTTATTTAATAATCCTAGCTTACCAAAAAGATTCGGGGTCCAATATAGCTCATTCTAGCTTTGCTCTTTATATTCTCATATTTGGGAATTCTGTCATTCAGAGAGAGCATTCTTCGTATTCTTTGAGGGAAAGTAATATAAAGTTGGTCTTTCGATCGTATCTCTGTGTGTTTCCTTGTTGCCTATATTTCTTTATTACTTCCGATTTTTTTCTTCAAGTGTGTGTGAGGTAAACACTTCTAGGGTTGGGGAAAGGCTGAGTCTTACTTTAACGGATCTAAGTGAGATTGCTGTGCAAAGGGTGTGAGCGAGCAACTTCGGGTGAAAGTTCGAGTCTCCAAGGTGACCTTTGTAACACCTACCACATCCTGGAAGTACTACCCAGGATACTTACCACATTAAAACAATCATTATTACATCTAATTAGGAATGTATATGGCAATCTACAAAAGGAGAAGACAACCAAAGGCATAACTTGTTATGAATTGCAAAAAATGAACCCAAATTTTGATAAGACCCAGAATCTAGAAAGAAGAAAAGAAAATGAACCCAAATTTTGATAAGACCCAGCATCTAGAAAGAAGAAAAGAAAGAAAATTGAAGAGATTAACACAACAATCTAAGAATATGAGTATAGAAAAATACAAGCACACGTGAAAACAAAGAAAAAGAGAAGAGCAGCAACATACCAACAATAGAAAGGTAATCAGAAGGCAAGATACTAATAATGATTAATTATGTCGAATTGCCCTAATGACACATCACAGGATTCTTGACTTCTATAATTCTGCAATAAAAATAGATGAACATGCATCCAACAAAATCATAAGAAACAAATATCAGGATGTTTTTAGTAAGTAGGTGGATACACGGTAAAACTTATGAAGTTCCATAGACCAACACACAAACTTGAAATAAATGAAACCAAAAACAAGAAAAAGAAAATGGAACTAAAGAGGGATAGAGTAGGAATGTTCAGTCAGAGAAACAGCTCAGCATGCTAAGCATTTAGCTCAACAGTTGGAAGTTGGAGCGGCTGCATTAACAAACAGAGACCCAATTCGGTTTCCAAACACATAGCATGAATAGTGATAGAACATCAAGTTAGACATCAGTAGTGAATAAGAAAACCAAAACGGTAACAGATAGCTATTCACAAACATCAACAAGACGGCTCTTCAGAAACATCAACAAGATGCTAAACCACGTTCGGAGCCATAACAGATTCAACTCAAGTTTAAACAAACATAGCAAATCGTACTCGAAACTTAAGCACAAAGATTGTAGATAAAAGAACAGTCTTACTTGGTGGGAAAAGGTGGCTGTCAAACTTGTTGGGCAAAGGTGGCTGTCAACCTTGGTGGGCAAAGGTGGCTGTCAACCTTGGTGGGCAAGTTAGGCACCGATTTATTTGGTGCCTAATATGCCAAAAGGATGGCTGCCTTCTCCTGCCTTATAAAAGGGAAGGAGTAGCATGAAGAGAGAGCATTTGAGAGCAGAAAAAATATAGAGAGAAGTAAGGAGAGAGAGAAAAGAGAGAAAAAGAGAGAGGTAAAAATATTTTGTATATTTTTGTGGTTTTGGTTTCTCCTTGTAATTCTCTAGTTTTCCAATAGTAAAAGTCTTCTATCCTTGTCCGTGGTTTTTACCCTAATCTGGGGGTTTTTCACGTAAAATCTATGTATTCTTTACTATTCTCCTCAGTCCTATTTAGCTTCGAACCTGCTCTAATTTGGTCAATTTTCACAACAAGTGGTATCAGAGCGAGGTCAAAAAATTACGACGAATTTTTTTTACGTAATCCGTTCGGAGTTCCGGTGAGCATAGTGAAAGTCGGTGAATAGTAACCAATAAGTACTATTCACATGTACGTACTATTCACGCATACGATACTATTCACGTATACGAGTGCTGTTCACGTGAAATAGTGGGAGCTAAGTTCTGTTCGTGATAGAAGCAATGGCAGCAAAATTTGAGATTGAAAAGTTCAATGGAAGTAATTTCTCATTGTGGAAGTTGAAGATAAAAGCAATCTTGAGGAAAGATAATTGTCTGACGGCTATTAGTGAACGACTAGCTGGAGTCACAGATGAGAAATGGAACGAGATGGACGGGAATGCTGTAGCTAATCTTCACCTAGCTTTAGCTGATGGAGTATTATCCAGCATAGAGGAAAAGAAGACTGCGAAGGAAATATGGGACCACCTTACAAAATTGTACGAGGCCAAATCACTCCACAACAAAATTTTTCTTAAGAGGAAACTATACACTTTACGCATGGCGGAATCCACTGCAGTGATGGAGCACTTAAATACTTTAAATAATTTATTTTCCCAACTCACATCATTGGGGCATATAGTAGAGATAAGTGAACGTGCGGAACTTCTACTCCAAAGTCTACTAGATTCATATGATCAACTCATCATCAATCTAACAAACAACATAGATACTCTAATCTTTGACAATATTGCAGCTGCTATTCTGGAAGAAGAGAGTCGGCGCAAAAGTAAGGAAGACTGGCTGGCAACTTCGCAATAAGCAGAGGCCTTGACGTTGACGAGAGGAAGATCCGTGGAACGTGGCTCAAGTGGGAGTCATAATCATGGTAGATCAAAATCTAGGAGAAAGAAGAATTTCAAGTGCTACAATTGTGGAAAGAAAGGACACCTACAGAAGGATTGTTGGAATCTGAATAAGAAAGATTCTATTCCTCAAGGAAATGTGGCGAATACTTTAGATGATGGAGGTGCAATGGTCTGTGAAGCAGCAACGACTATTGGAGGTAAGAGAAGATTTATTGATGTATGACTTCTAGATTCAGCAACTACTTTTCATATGACCTCTCGAAGAGAATGGTTCCATCAGTATGAAGCTACCTCTGAGGGATCTGAGTACAATTGTAACGATCAAGCTCTAAAAATCGTTGGTATTGGTACCATCAACCTAAAACTGTATGATGGGACAACTCAGACTATTGGAAAAGTGCGCCATGTGGAGGGCCTGAAGAAGAATTTGTTGTCTATAGGACAACTAGCTGATCTCGGTTTCAGATTTGAGATTCAAAATAAGATCATGAAAGTGATTAAAGGAGCGCTAGTATTTATAAAAGCAGAGAAGATTGTTGAAAATCTGTACATGCTGAAGGGAGTAACTTTGCAAGAAGGAGAGGTATCTGTTGTAGTGACTAGTCTAGACCACAAATCTGCAATGACGTGGCATAAGAAGCTTGGATATGTGTCAGAACAAGGAATGAAGATACTTGCAAAAAAGAATCTACTTCCAGGAATTACAAAGGTAACACTACCCTTCTGTGAGCATTGCATTGTGAGTAAGCAACATCGATTGAAGTTCAACACATCAAAGTTCAGAAGTAAAGAGATTCTAGAATTAATTCACTCTAATGTATGGCAAGCACCAATTATGTCCCTAGGAAGAGCAAATTTCTTTGTATTCTTCATTGATGATTATTCGAGGAGATGTTGGGTGTTTCCTATCAAGAGGAAAGCAGATGTATTTCCAACTTTCAAATCTTACAAAGCGCTGGTGGAACTCGAATCTGGTAAGAAGATCAAGTGTTTGAGTTCAGATAATGGAGGCGAATATACTGGGAAAGAATTTGATGAATTCTGCAAGCAAGAAGGCATCAAAAGGCAGTTCATGACGACATACACTCCTCAACAAAATGGAGTAATAGAGCGGATGAATGAAACTCATTGGATGTAACCGAGCAATGTTGAGAACTGCAAGCTTAGATAAGAAATTCTGGGCAGAAGCAGTCAATACTGCCTATTATGTGGTGAATCGAGCTCCATCAACTGTAATTGAGTTGAAGACACCGATGGAGATGTAGACTGGTAAACCAGTAGATTATTCCAACCTTCATGTATTTGGAAGTCCAGCCTATGTGATTTTTAATGCCCAAAAAACTACAAAGTTGGATCCAAAATCCAGAAGATGCATTTTCTTAGGGTATGCAGAAGGTGTGAAGGGGTATCGTCTGTGGGATCCCACTGCCCACAAGATTCTTATTAATAGGGAAGTTATCTTTATAGAAGATAAGGATCAAGAGCAAGCAGAAAATGTTGGTACTGTACAAGAGAATTCAGAAACTACAACTGTATAAGTGGATAGGGAAGTTGATCACAATGATTCTTATGAAGCTGCACCAAAGCACGAGGAGCAAGAACCAATTGAATATGATGTTTCAGATGCTCAGAGGCCAACTCGCATAAGAAGAGCACCGAGCTGGCACTCAGATTATATTATGGAGAGCAATATTGCATATTGTCTTTTAACTGAGGATGGAGAGCTGTCAACTCTTCAAGAAGCAATGAATAGTTCAGATGCATCTCAGTGGATGACAGCAATGCAGGAAGAAATTGAAGCTCTGCATAAGAATAAGACACCGGAGCTGGTATCACTAACGCAAGGAAGAAAGCCTATTGGCAACAAATGGGTTTACAAGATCAAGTGGAGTGGTGATGATCAAGTAGAGCGATATCATGCTAGATTGGTGGTAAAAGGATATGCTCAAAAAGAAGGTATTGATTTTAACGAAATATTTTCTCCTGTGGTTCGACTCACTACAGTTTGAGTAGTTCTGGAAATGTGTACTATATATGACTTGCATCTTGAGCAGTTAGATGTGAAAACTGCATTTCTTCATGGAGATCTTGAAGAAATAATTTATATGCTCCAATTAGAAGGTTTTGAAAAAATAAAGGAAAGAGAACTTGGTTTACAGGTTGAACAAATCTCTATATGGTTTAAAGCAGGTGCCGAGGTGTTGGTATAAAAGATTTGATTCTTTCATCATGAGCCTTGAATACAGCAGATTGAATGTAGACCCTTGTGCATATTTCAAGAGGTTTGTGAAAGATGATTTTATAGTCTTACTGTTGTATGTAGAAGACATGTTGGTAACAGGCCCCAATAATGATCGTATCAAAGAATTGAACCCACAATTGGCTAGGGAATTTGAAATGAAGGACTTGGGACTAACAAACAAGATTCTAGGGATACAAATTCACCGAGATAGAAATAATAGGAAGATTTGGCTTTCTCAGAAGAATTATTTGAAGAAGATCTTGTGGCAATTCAATATGCAAGATTGTAAGTCACTTTATACCCCTCTTCCTGTTAATTTCAAGTTATCCTCAAATATGAGTCTTAGCAATGAAGAAGAGAGGATGGAAATGTCTCGAGTACTATATGCATCAGCAGTGGGGATAATGCTCGCTATGATTTGCACAAGACCTGACATTGCACATACAGTGGGAGTTGTTAGTAGATACATGGCGAATCCTGGTCGAGAGCATTGGAATACTGTTAAGAGGATTCTCAGATATATCAAAGGAACCTCAGATGTTGCATTATGTTATGGAGGATCAGAGTTTACTGTCAAAGGATATGTTGATGCCAATTATGCAGGTGATCTTGATAAAAGTAAATCCACTACATGATATGTGTTTACACTAGCTAAAGGACCTGTGAGCTGGGTTTCAAAACTGCAGTCAGTTGTGGCTACATCAACAATAAAAGCAGAATATGTAGCAGCTACACAAGTAAGTAAAAAAGCAGTGTGGTTGAAGATGTTGTTGGAAGAACTTAAGAATAAACAAGAGAATATTACTCTGTATTGTGACAGTCAGAGTGCTTTGTATCTGGCCAAGAATCCAGCATTTCATTCAAAGACAAAACACATCCGAGTTCAGTATCACTTTGTTCGTGAGAAAGTGGAAGAAGGAACGGTGAACATACAGAAAATTCATATAATGGATAACCTGGCAGATTTTATGACAAAAGCAATCAATGGTAATAAGTTTATGTGGTGTCAATCCTCATGTGGCCTGACCGAGACGTAAGCAATATGAAGCGGCAAGGTAGAAACAATAGTGTGAAGATCTGATTGTCTCTCAATCAAATCTTCAAGTGGGAGAATTGTCAACAAAGGTAGCTGTCAAACTTGGTGGGCAAGGGTGGCTGTCAACCTTGGTGGGCAAGTTAGGCACCGATTTATTTGGTGCCTAATATGCCAAAAGGATGACTACCTTCTCCTGCCTTATAAAAGGGCAGGAGTAGCATGAAGAGAGAGCAAGCAGTTTGAGAGCAGAAACAAATATAAAGAGAAGTAAGGTGAGAGAGAAAAGAGAGAAAAAGAGAGAGGTAAAAATATTTTCTATATTTTTGTGAGTCTAGATTCTCCTTGTAATTCTCTAGTTTTTCAATAGTAAAAGTCTTCTATCCTTGTCCATAGTTTTTACCCTAATCTGGGGGTTTTTCACATAAAATATGTGTGTTCTTTACTATTCTCCTCAGTCCTATTTAGCTACGAACCTGCTCTAATCCGGTCAATTTTCACAACATTACTCACCAAGCAGTGCGCAGAACAACGTTAGAACCAACTGGGCAAAGAAAAAATCGCAACCCAACTTGCATTCCCCAAAACCCACTTTAAGAAACACCATTTTTTCTCTGAAAGTTTAATAAGAATCATAAAAGCATAAAATTTTAATTCACAAACAGCTTCCAGTAACATAATTGGAAGCAAAAATTTTATCTTTGGAACAATAATTCTAGCTCATGAACCCCTCACTTAATCACTTAATTTAGTATTCCATCTGTAAAGCAAATTTAATAGGCTGTAAATAAGAAGAACCCAGATAAACAATCATACTATAAGCAAGAAAATCGATAGCGAGAGATTGAATCTGGAGAAGAGAAGAAGAAGTTTCGATAGCGAGGCTCAAAGAAGTGAAACACGTCGAAGGGTAAAGTTGTCTTGGAGAAGAATATAGTTAGGGATCGGTATTATGTATACCTAAAATTATATAATGATACTCTTAATGATTAGTTATTCTTTATTTGTTCCTAAACAAAAATAGGTTTAAGCAATGGAATAGAAATATGGTAAGAATAGAATAGCTATTCTGTTGAATCAGGCTATACATTTTCTATATGCCACATATAGAAAATGTATATGTTTTGTTTTTGTTAAAAGTAAACTCAGGCAATTACTTTTGTTTTTGTTTTGTTTTGTCATGTGGGTATTAAGAGGCTATATAAATAAAACTCATCAAATTGTACAGTCAAGGTCTTTATGTCAATCTAACATTATTTGTTTCAACCGGGTTTTTCATCAATATAGTCTCTGAATTGATGAGAAGAAAATACTAAAACCTTAAATTTGTTTTTTGGTATCAATTAAAGCGTTTGATGAACGTCGACAATGTTTGAGAAGGAAACAAGAGGCTATGACATAGGAGTAAAGCTTTGTCACCCAGCAGAACATGATTATCAATTTGGGCAGAACTTCCAGAAGATATTTTGTAAATAAAAGACAAGATTTATAGATGCTTAATACACACAGAAATGGCAGCAATAGAATCAGTGTAAAGCATTTCATTTCATCTTAAAATAATCATTTTACACGAATGAGTAAAGCTATTTCTTATTGTAAACCGCTCACGTCTTTGGCTATCTGTTGCTCGTGTACGCAGTATACATGCATTAATTTGGCTTTTGATGTTTGTATATGTTGACCTACACAAATTCATTATTCCTGTAATTTTTGACAGAAAAGAATTTAATAATAAAATCTGTTTATTATAAAATAAAAACTGGAAACCAAAATATGCTCGGTAGGTATAACAACAATTTTAATATAATTGGAAATAAATGATAAAAGTTATATTAATTTGGTACAAATGTAACATAGATTATAAATAAACAATCCAAAATTTAAGTTCTATGTAAAATATATTAATTAACTTAGTAATTAGATCAATTATATAGAAAATATCATTCTAAAACTAAAATCAAATCAAATGAAAATATTATATATGAACATTTTCAAATGAATTATTTTAATAAATTATTTCAAATTAATGGTACATCGAACCAAATTATTTATTAAAATATTATTCTATTGTTAAAAATTTTAAATTAATTAAGAATTTTAAATTTTAAATAAAATTATTATTTTACTCATATTTTTAAATTACTTTAATTTAAAGGATTGAGTCAAACTTTTTTTCAATCTCCAAAAAAGCAAGAAGACATTTTAACAATTATAATATTTTTATGGGCTATTAGGTAGAAAACTGAAAGATTATTTGATTTCGGAGTTGCAATTTAAACTAAAACTGTGACAATGTATCTGGTCCAGAGATAATACTCGGGCAGAAATTCTGTAAATCTAGTTGACAGTGCACGTTAGCCATTTAGTGTTCTTGTCTTCGACAGTAGCGGTGACACGAACCAACAGAGATGAAAGGTAGTGCCGAGACGAGGATGGAGAAGGACTCGACAATTATGGAGGAGGACCGCGAAGAAGATTATTTGGATGAGAATCAAGAAGTCGATGTCACATTGCAATTGTCGTTCACGAAACCTCCGTTCAAGAAGATGAAGATTGACGAAAGCGGCGTTGAATGTGCATGCAATAAGTTTAATAAACCATTGAAGATGGAGGACGACAAAACGATGATGGAAGAGTTTTGAGGATAGCGAAGAGGAAAATGAGAGAAGGGGGTTTCACCAAAACTGGGTAATATGAAAAGTTCTTAAGCTATAAGAAACAAATCGACGAAAGCGGTGTAAGTAATTTTATTATTAATTAACTATTATTTATTTTAGGGTTATGACGTGGAAGCATTTGATTCCCTACGTTGTATCGGTGGTATCATATATCCTCTGGATATGGCTAACTTAGACGGTGAAAACGCAACATGGCTCCCAGGATGCATTTATTATGCTATTTCGGAAGAAAACAGAGAAAAGGTTGGATGATGATGAATTATTCATTTCAATTTACAAAATACATTTTCTTGTTCTTTAATTTACTAAGTTTATTTTAATTTGATTTAGTTCTGCAGGGGACAAACTTGAAACTTGAACGCATTGTCAAAGCAAATTTCGTTAGTGATACCCACAACATACGATATTATGCAACATTTGATGACATAGATTCTTATGGAATTGTAGAAACTTATCAAGCCATTGTTTATTACGATGCCTTCTACTTCCCGGACAAGGTTGACGTTCTTGAATTTAGGAAAAAGCTACTCAAGTGAGTCTCTGTTTACTAAATCAGTTTCATAAGTTTATACTACTTATTCCCTTAACGTTCTTAAATTGTTTACTAGCTATTTTACATGTGTAGTTTAATACTTTATTTATTAGAACTCATCTGACTTTCTTTTTGTATATTGCACGATTCTCTTTAAATGTTAGTAGTTTTTGTTATTATATTGTCATCTTTCGCTACAGTACAATCAATTTGTTTCTTGATAGGGAAACTCATTGTTCTCTAATAATGATTTCATAATGTAGCAAAATTGATGGATCAAAAGACTTGTCCACAGGCATAATTGGTAAATTGTTGTCCAATAAATTCATGGTTTCTGCTTACAAGAACCTACATGAAATAAAGGACAAGGTCCATCAAGCAATGGTATTCGATGATGGTAGCGAAGATGATGATAGCGAAGATGGTCAGAGAGGTTTTAGCAATAATGATGGTGTCTTGCCAAATAGGTTAATGAAAGTGATACAACCTATTCGTTTATTAATAATTTCTAATAGTAATATTATGTTCTTAGTTGATTACAATGATAGATGTTTATGTTATTTTTAGGGATTTGTAGGTGAGTTTTGTGGACGCCCACCTTTTATTGGTGGTACAGGTCATCTAGATGTTAATAAGTTAACAGGTTGAGACAGAGTATTGGTGCTAAGATGTACTCATTATGCTATTGGTTTAGAAAATGAAGATAAGGTTTGATGATAATTATTCAATTCATTTTGCAAAATTGAATTGTTTCCTTATCTATTGTTATACGTCCATTTGAATTATCTTTTGTAGGGTATAAACTTAAAACTTGAACCCATTGTCAAAGCAAATTCTGCATACTCCGACGGTGTTATGTATTATGTAACATTTAAGGCCATAGATGCTTGCGGAGTTGTGAAAACATATAAAACCCAAGTTTATTATAATCCCTTTGATGATTACCCTTACACCAAGGTTTATTTTCTTCCGAAAAAAGCCACTCAGGTGAGTTGCTTTATAATATTAGTTATATTTTTGAAGCTTTCTCAAACTGCATTTCATGAATTGAATTAGAAACTAAAAGCTACAATTTATTTTTTGGGTTGAACTTATAAATTGAAGTCTATCTAGGTCACCTTTAATTTTGCTTCAATGTATAACTGAAAAAGGAAGTCGTTGCAATGTGTTCATTTTTTTTTTTGTGAAATGGTTGATTATATTAGAAAATGAAACCAACGTTTCTAGTTTTCGTAATATTTCTTGGTTGTTTTGCAGACACATCAATTGATTATGCTCTCCCTTGCTACATCTGAAAATATAGGACAAGCAAGGATTTTTGATGGAAATGTTTGAGAATGTGCTCCATCATGTTTAACACAATCTTCCTTCTTCTAACATTAACATTTGCTTGGTTGTTATCATTTGGAGATTTGTTAGGATGATAATTTGGTTGTCCCAATCTGTTACATATCTCTATTGATCGTGATCTTGTAACTCGGATAAAATCTTGTGGTGGAGTGGATTTAGGTAGAGAAGGCCATAAGTCAGCGATATTTTTCTTATTCTTGCCCTTCCCTATGACGTCGGTGGTTGTAACAAGAGAACTGGAAACAACTGATTCACTTCAAGGGGAAGCAAACCTCTGTAAAACACACAGTGTTTAGGAATAATTCTACTCCCTTTCTATTCATGCTTAGACTGTTTATATACAAGACTCTTGTTAACAAATTCAGAGAAAGTCATGCAACTAACGAAAGCAAATTGATCACTACTTAGAATGTGGACAAGATTAAGCAAACATTTATATGAACAAGGAACTAATTAACCGACTCAGTAAACTAGTCAAATAAACCATCGAAGATGATGTAAATAATGGCAGATACCCTTAACATTCCTCCCCCCTTGGACCGTCCTTATCCTTAAGGATGAAGTCTGGAAACCACAATTTGATTTCCTCCATATTTTCCCAGGTAGAATCAGATGGTGATAATCCACGCCAATGAATCAGAACTTCCTTCTTCTGTTTGCGAACTCGAGTGTCTAGAATAGTTTGGGGAAGGGCTACAGTGAAGTCTTGGACCACTGGAAGGGTTTCTTGGGCAACCAAACTTTCACCAAGTTTTATTTTTAAACAAGAAACATGGAAAACTGGATGGAGTTTTGACTGAGGTGGTAACCGAAGTTTGTAGGCTACTGGTCCAATTTGTTCAACAATCTCATATGGTCCATAGAATCTTGGTGAAAACTTAAGATTCTTCCTTAGAGAGAGTGAGACGTGTCTGTATGGCTGAAGCTTAAGATGGACTAAATCTCCCACCAAGAATTCCTTATCCATTATATGCACATCATAAAACTTTTTCATTCGATTTTGAGCCGTAGCAAGTTGGGTCTTTAATCCACCGCTTCATTCCTTGTAGTTCCAGGTACATAAGAGAGGAGAGCCGGAGGTTCTCCTCTATACAATATCTCATATGGGGGCTTTTTTGTTGATGAGTGTTAGCTAGTGTTATAGCAATATTTCCGCCCAGGGAATTCATTTAGCCCATTCCTTTGGTTTTGAACCAGTAAAGCAACGGAGATACATTTCGAGTGTGCGATTGATGACCTCCATTTGTGTAACATCCCATTACCAATGTTAGGGCTATAATTGTGAATTATAAAAAATTATGAGAAATTAGAAAAATGCACATTATGCATAATTAATAGTAACATACATATTTATTTTATACATTCATATGATTGTTGTTTGTGTTACCTTCTTCCGCTAGGTTATTGTGTGCCATCCCTGAATACTTCTGCTCTGATACCAATTGTAAGTGATCTAGAAGGGGGGTTGAATAGATCTTTTTGCTTTTTAAAAATTTCTACAAGAAAAACAGAAGTTAAATCACACGAAAACTATATAATCAAATCTAAATGAAAAGTGTAAGGAAGAAGATCAAACACTGTTTTTATAGAGGTTCGGTGCTAAGACCTACATCCTCTACCTAAGCTATTGTTGGACTAATGGTGGTTAACAAATTAAATCCCTTGCATTAAATCACTAAATTCTTTGCACAAAAATTCATTAGTGGCACCAAACACAATGTCATCAACATAAATTTGACAAATAAGCATATCATGATCAACATGTTTAATAAACAAAGCATTATCTATCTTACCACTAACATATCCATGTTGAGTTAGAAAAGTACTTAACCTCTCATACCATACTCTAGGTGCTTGCTTTAATCCATAAAGTGCCTTTTTGAGTTTGTAGACATAATCCGGATGCTCATGATCTTCAAATCCCGGTGGTTGTTTGACATAGACTTCCTCTTGAATATATCCATTGAGAAATGCGCTCTTGACGTCCATTTGATTTAATTTGATCCTTTTATGAGACGCAAAAGCACATAGTAGCCTAATTGCCTCCAAACGAGCCATAGGAGCATATGTCTCATTGTAATCAAGGCCTTCTTCTTGATAAAATCCTTGAGCCACTAACCTTGATTTATTTTTAATCGCTTCACCACTCTCATCATATTTTATCCGATTTACCCACTTGACTCCAATAATAGTCTTGTCCTTTGGTGGAGCTACCAAATCCCATACATCATTCCGCTTGAATTGATTATGCTCTTCTTGCATGGCTAATAACCAATTTTCATCTTTAAGAGCTTCTTCTATATTCTTGGGTTCTACTAATGAGATGAAGGCTGAATTGCTCATATTCTCATAGACATTTCTCCTGGTCCTCAAACCATCATTTAAATCACCAATAACTTGTTCCATAGGATGGTTCTTTTCTTTTACCCATGATTTAATGTCGGGTACATGATTTTCTTCATCTAACTTCAATTCCTCGATCTTGGGTTCAATTTCTTCAACTTTATTACCTGAACTTCCTGCATCATCATCAAAACAAACCTTTCTCGGGGGTGAAATCATATCATCAAATTTAACATGAATGCTTTCTTCAACACATTTAGTCCTATTATTATAAACTCTAAAGGCCTTACTAGATTGAGAATAACCAATAAATACACCAACATCAGATTTCGAATCAAATTTTCCTAAATTGTTCTTACCATTATTATGAATAAAAACTTTACAACCAAAAGGATGAAAATAAGAAATATTGGGTTTCTTACCTTTCTAGAGCTCGTATGGTGTTTTATTTTTGTCTCGTCATAAGTGCACCCTATTAATGACATAGCATGCGGTAATGACCGCTTCCGCCCAAAATGATTTAGGAAGGTTGTACTCATTTAACATAGTTCTGCTCATTTCTTCAAGTGAGCGATTCTTCCTTTCTATTACACCATTTTGTTGCGGAGTCCTTGGTGTTGAGAAATTGTGCTCCATTCCGTATTTGTCGCAAAGACTTTCAAAAGGTTCACATTCAAATTCACCTCCATGATTGGTTCTAATTGCAACGATAGACAAATTTTTCTCATTTTGAACCAATCTACACCACTTGGTAAATTCATTAAAGGCATCACTTTTATTCGCAAGAAATCTTACCCAAGTAAATTTTGAAAAATCATCCACAATCACAAGTACATATAATTTTCCACTAAGACTAGCATGTCTAGATGGTCCAATCAAATCCATATGTACAAGTTCAAGAATTCTAGAAGTGCAAATTTCTTTATTTGGTTTGAAAGATTCTCTAACATGTTTGCCCTTTAAACAAGATTCACACAAGTGATCTTTAACAAATTTGATTTTAGGCAATCCTCTCACTATGTCATTTTTCGAAAACTTAGAAATTAGAGGCAAAGGAGCATGTCCTAATTTTCTATGCCATAAAAATGCATTTTCTTCTAATGTTACCAAACATTTTTCATTAAAGGAGCTATCATCATGTAAATCTACAATGTATGTATTTCCATGTCTTAAACCAATAAAAGCAACATGACCATCCTTTTTAACCATTGACAATGTTTTGCTTGTTGATGGCTTAAATACCTGAAATAATTTCTTAACTAATTCTAGATATTTTATTATTATCAAAACATAAAGGGATTTAATTTGTTAACCATCATTGGTCCAACAATTGTACATGCAATCTTTAGCATTTCTGGGTAAATTGGTTCATAAATGAAATTTTTGAATTTTTGTTTGCGTTAAAAATTTATTTGGAGAGTGTTATTATTATTTGGAAGTTTTGGTGAATTTTAGAAATTTTCAAAAAATTGATATATTGGATATTTTAGAAATTTTGGTGAATTATTTTTTGAGTTGAAAATTTATTTGGAGAGTATTATTAATATTTTGGATTTTGGTGAAATTTTGGAATTTTTGAAATTTGGGTATTTTTAGATTAAAAAATAAAAAAGTAAATAGACTAGTTAAATGGTGACAAGTGGTAGCTTTATTTAGAGACACATTTCAAGCATGCAAAATATCCGGTGAAGTTCTCCTCTGCTATTGTTTATTCATAGTGAAGGTTTTGACAAAAGCAAAAGCAAAAACTTTCCTTGCTTATACATCACTGAAACCAGTCCATCTCTATTGTTTGTCATTGATTTTTGCTATGTGCTTGACCACCGAAAGCTTTGTCTATTCTTATTATTGGAGTTTTTGCCAGAAACAAGTAAGTTGTGCTTTAATTTTTATGGTTAAATTAATGATAAATGACAAAGAGATGATGTTTTCATGCTTGTGGATGGGTGCATGCGTGAACTGTTTTTGGGCTGAAAATTGATGTTAGAAAAATGCAGAAAAGAGGTAGCAAGTGATGACAAGCCGTGAGTGATGTTATGTCTTTTTTGGGTGTTATATTTAATTTTGCATTTGAGATGGAAAGAATGAAATTATATGATGAAATGAAAATTGGGATGAGGTTATTGTTGGATTTTAAAACACATGCAAAGCCATATATGTAGAACAATTGAAAACGCATGCTCTGTTTTTTTTTTCCAGTATATGCGTAGATGTTGGGTATTGTTAGAGATGGGTTTATGTAGCGCCCCCTTACCGTAGGGTACACATCGGGACGCCCGCAGGTCGCTCCGACACGTAACCCACGATAAAGGTGCACTACCGAGCAAACCGACTGAAATCCACATGGCATCGAAATAATAAAACCACAATATCAAAATCACTAAATTTTAAAAACCATAATGCTATTCTCGTTACAAATCATCCAACAGAAATATAGACAAGTCTATCAGTCCCCTAAACAAAACTCAAAAAGGAAACTGATACAAAAGTCTATACTAAGTCATCCTAAAAAATCATCCCAGCTAACCGACCTGTGTGCCATTACTTCTGTTGCCAGCACGCTCACACGATAGGAAAAGACTATCTCTGGAGCTAGGGGTCTAATCTATCAGTCCTGAAAAATTAGATGCAATGTTGGGTGAGTTTGCGAACTCAATAAGAAACCATCATCGATGGTTCACTCAAATCATGCATTACGCAGATTGCGTACAGCACAGCACAGTAACATTCAAATATCATATAACAATTTGTAATATTTCATGCCATCACAGAACTCAGTAATTGTCACAAATCAGTTATTCATGTGTATGCAATGCATATGTGACTCCTTCCCAGTTTATTTCAGTGTTGTGACCGAGCGCTTATTCAGTGACAGTGTTCAGTTGATGCGTCTAGGGAGTAGGAGAGCCCTCATGCAGGATGCACTAACTCCCCTCGAGCTCGAGGCTCGGTTCAGTAACAGTATTAGAGCTTAAAGCTCTTTTCAGTAATAATGGTGACTTAGGTCACAACGTTCATTATCTGTTCATGCATTTATGGATGAAATGCACAATGCCCAATAATTCCGGTAAATTTTTTTTAACTCGATTTGGATGCACCGTACCTCGTTGGAGAAAATTCTAACAAGTTCTACACACCTGTGGCTATAAAGCCCATTTAACACGCACTTCTATCTTCCAACTCAATAGCACACCATCCCAACTTAAGGGCCACTTCCTTAATCATAACCACGTACATAAATCCCAACTTCATACTCATTTTTCTTCTACTCATTCTTCAAATCAAGCAAGAAAAGATAAAACCTAACAATCAAAACTATGAATTAACCACTAATACACATGCTGATTTTCTTTCCACTTTCCTAATTCTTCTTCTTTCATTTATTAATCCTTCACTCAAACCATCATTAGCAAATAAGAAAGAATAAACCTAACAATAATCATGAATTACCAATCAATACTCATGCTGAAATTTTTCTAGGAATGACAAACTTGGCTTAAACAATCATCGAACTTTACCTAACTTTACTTAGACCTTTCTTAAGCTATCCACATCACAATTCAGCTAAATAAAATGGGAAAATCCCACAAAAAGTCATGATTTCTCCTAAGCTCACAATGCTGGAAAATTGATAAAGAATGCAAATCTTGATTTAAAACCCATCTAACTCTACTATACCTTCCTTAATCATTCTTCAACCACCATGTATAACATGAGAGGCAAAACTCTAAGAAAAACCATGAATTTACAACAAGGACATATGCTGGAATTTTAAAACAACATGAATTTAATTCACCATCCTTACCCACACCTTCACTAAGCCATTTACATCAAAACTCATCCTTAAAAACAACAAAATTTGAATTTCTCTAAGGTAAAATGATGACCCACGAAATCACCTTCTTGCTTCTAACAACAAAACTCTTTCTCTTCCTCTTTCTTTCATAATTTACTCTTAAATCTACCATGTTTAAGCAAGAAAGACAAAAACCCTAACTATTAAACCATAAATTTCGAAATCTCTTACCTTTTTGGAGAGACCCACGACATCTCTCTTCTCTTCTTTGCTAAACCTTCTTCTCATCTTCTTCTTCTTCCTCATCTTCAACGAAAATCACCCTTCTCCTCTCTTCTTGAAGTTTCGGTGGCTTCTCTCTTTTGCTTTGAACAAAAACGATGATTCTCCCTTCTTTCTTCCATTTTCGTAATCTCCTCCTCTTTTATTTCTCTTTCTCTTCTTTCTTATTCTTCTCCTGTAAAACGTGAATTCCAGAAGCTTCATGGGTTGTGTTTTATGCCACCTCATTAAAATGGGGGAAAAGACTATAATGCCCCTCATTCAAGCAATCTTTCAACATTTTACCTGATAGCTTGCGATCTGATTTAGGGCAACTTAATGAAATAATTTGGACAAACTTTCTTCTTGAAAATTGTTCCTCTAGATCATACGAATCCAACGCCACTGACGGCGCTCAATTCGGATCTAAAACGAAGAAGTTATGGCCAAATTACTAATGACCTGCATTAAAATCCGAAACTGAACTTTAACATAACTTCAGTCCAGAATTTGACAATCTTAGGGATGAAATTAAATTTCGATCCCTTCACATGATTTGTAGCCCTATGTCTTAACTTTATTTTCCCTCAAGAATCAACTCAATCGGAGTTGTACAGCTCCCGAAAATCGCAAAATACTGAACCATGTTTAGAAAATTATCCAACTTATAACCTATAACCCATCTCTTACTTTGGTTCAATCAATCTCTTTCCATATAATCTCCTAAAAATCATAATTCTTCATAAAAATGAACGTAATTGTCTTAGGAATCCAACGCTTCAAGAATCAAATCAATCGGATGTCAGACGAAAGATTTATAACAAAAGATTGCGTAGGATCGGAGTTCAAGCAAAATTTTTCAAAACCTTAAATACCCACTTATAACTGAATTTTTCAAAATCATATCTCTTAATTCGAACTCGAATTTGAAGAATTTGGTGTCTATGGAAAGATCAAAGGAAGCTCTACAACTTCCTGAAGTACTCAAAATCAAATTAGGTCTTTAAAGGAGTCAAAACCTCAATCAAAGATTCTGCCCAAAACAGCTTTTCCTAAAAGACTTCCAATTTTAATAAACTATAACTCCTAGCCCCGATATCGAAAAATTACAAACTTTATGGCATTGGAAAGATCGAAATACAAGCTCCAACTCTCATTAAGACCACTTATTCCAATTCAAACTAAATCCATAGACAGTGGCCTCAAGTATAGCACATGCAAATCTATACTTAATAACATTTTCAAAACAAAGCATATCTTCCAAATTCATATCTCTCAATCCCGACATCGAAAAATAGCAAACTTTATGTCCACGAAAAGCTCTTGACATAATCTACAAGGTTCATGTAGCATATTTTCTCAAATTTTGCCTAAATCAAGAGTCAACTCTCCAAGGCCAAAAAGTCAACTATTTCACAATTTTCATATTTTCACTCTTTCTTTCTTTATTTCATGATCTTCAACTTAATTTCAATCAACTCATCCACTTTTGAAAACTTCTTATTTTCACTCAAAGATCGGGGTCCAACAACGTATCAGTCAAATCCAATATATCAGAAGCATGCATTTCAATCCTAATCACTCACGTATTCATACAATTTACATTGGCAAACAGTTCACAAGAGTATTTAACAATTAGGAATTTGAGGAACCAACTAGGTTACTCACCTGTAACTTCCGACCTACTGCCTGGAAGTCCCAACAATATCCGTGGAATGACGATTCAACGGTGCCTCTATAATAGTTAAATAATTTCTCATTACTAGATGCTCGATCAAAACAATTCAATAATGCATATGTCTTAATGGAAATATGTACGATGCATGTTCATGATTTTCCGGCGCTAAAACCCAATTTTGATATCTTATGCCCAATTCTAACTCTTCACTCAATTGATCAACAATGATTTGTTTCATTCCTAAAATTCAGTTCAATCCATCATATCATACACCCTAAAGTAATTCCCAAGAAAACCTATTCATTGGGTCAAAATCATCCATTGAAGACCCCAATTTATACTCCAATTATCATAGTACAATTCTTAGGTTGCAATAGGAACTATAATCGATTATCTCTCTACGATTGATACCATACTAATTTAAATTCTAACCTTCATTCATTTCCTATCATTTATTTCCTCAATTGTAGACCTCTTTCTCTAGTTCGTAACGAATCAAGAATCACCTCAATTGGAGGTCTATACCATAAGTTAAGCCCCAAAAACTAAACCATTTCTGTTCAGGAAAACACCCCTCGTCGCGGTCAAGGAACTCTCGCCGCGGCGCATAAAGGTTCGCTCGCTGCGGCGTGAAGATTGCTCGCCGCGGAGAACAATCTTCCTGGGCTCGCCGCGATGCGAAGGAAGCTCGTCGCGGCGTCAATCATTTAACGCTCGCCGCGACGTCCCCTTGCACGCTTGCCGCGGTGAACGAATATTTATTCATCGCGGCGAGGCTCGCGCGCAGGTCGCGGCGTGTGACAACCTCCCTGCTTCTCCGATTAACTTTCTCCCAATTCTCTCTCTAAGAATTAACTCACTCTAACCACCCAATCTCACACAATCAATACCATAAATGCATCAAACAACCATTGACAACAACATTAAAACCATTAAACTTACCAATCGAAACTCAAATCTTCAAATCTCCAAAAATCCGTCAACTCTTTCCCCTTTCTATAACATCCACGGTAAGCTCCCATAACCATACAGAATATCATTCTCTTGCAACATCAAACAAAGCTTTGCACAAGGGGAAGGAAAGCAACAAGCACAATCCCGAAGGAGGAACGAGAATCACCAACGAGGAAAAAAGGAAATTTTCCCTAGGAGAAGAGAAGATGACTTTTCTAAAATTTTCAAAACCTAAGGTATTTATATAAAGGTTGATTTATACCTATTGCTCAAAGTCCTCAAATTCTTTCAATTTCCAGTCTCTAAATCCCAATGGCTCAACATTTTTATTCCTAGTATCACAAATCTAATTTTCCATGCCATTTACCAATCAATTTCGGAACCGGAATCTAACTCATCAGTCTCTAAGTCATTTTCCCAATCCGGACCCAGAACTCTAAAAATTCCCGAAAATTTCCTATAAGTCCTCAAAGAAATAAAACACAAGATCCTATACTTCAATTTCAATTTTCAAATCCCTAAAATTTAATTCTCACTCCAATTCAACTATACAAACTCAATTATTCCTAATTTCTCAATCAAATCACCATCCAACCAATTCATGTTCACAATTAAATGCCGGAAAATGCCATGAATGCATGTACCTATAAATGCATGTGCAATTAACTCATTCCTCTATAATTAGAGGTCAATGAATGCTCAATTAATAAAATGCAGTATGAAATCCTACCCATCCCAATTTACCAATATGCCTATCACATCGGTAACGGGATATTACAATTCACCCCTACTAAAAAAAATTTTGTTCCGAAATTTAATACTTGTCCGATCAAATAGATGAGGATACAGACTCCTCATAAGCTCCTCAGTCTCCCAAGTTGCTTCCTCAGAAAAATGGTTCTTCCAAAGGACTTTCACCAATAGAATCACCCTGCTCCTCAACTGCTTGACCCGAGATCCTACAATCTGTACCGGCTCCTCGACATAACTTAAATTACTGGCCACCTCAATCTCTTAAGTCGGAATCACATGAGTCGGGTCTGATCAGTACTGTCGGAGCATACTAACATGAAATACGTCATGCAACTGGGACATTTCACTCGGCAATGCCAATCTATAAGCCAAAGGTCCTATCCTTTCAAGGATCTCATAAGGACCAATATACCGAGGGCTCAACTTGCCCTTCCGTCCAAACCTCAAAACTCCTCTCCAAGGTGACACTCGGAGGAACACTCTATCTCCCACACTGTACTCCATCTCTCGTCGATGCTTGTCCACATAACTCTTCTGTTTATCTTGAGCCTCCTTAATGCGACTCCGAATCAGTCTCACCTTATCTACAGTATCCTGAATCAGCTCGGGACCCTCAATCGACCTCATACCCTCTTCATCCTAATACAGTGGCGATCGACACGGTCGCCCATACAAAGCCTCATACGATGCCATCCCAATACTACTCTGATACTGGTTATTATACGCAAACTCGATTAGAGCCAAATACTGATCCCAAGCTCCTCTGAACTCCAAAACACAAGCCCGAAGCATATCCTCAACAGTCTTAATCGTCCTCTCACTCTGTCCATCCGTCTGAGGATGAAATGCTGTACTGAAATTCAACCTAGTACCCAAAGCAGTCTGCAGGCTCTTCCAAAATCTCGAAGTAAATCTGGGATCCCTGTCTGAGACTATCGACAATGGAACCCCATGCAATCGCACGATCTCTGCCACATACTTCTGGGCCAACTGATCCAAGGTACTGCTCTCCCTCACTGGCAAGAAGTGAGTCGATTTAGTCAATCGGTCCACTATGACCCAAATAGCAGTATGCTGCCTCGGCGTCCTAGGCACCATAATAAAATCCATCGTGATTCGCTCCCATTTTCACTCCGGAATAGGCAACGAATACAACTTCCCTACTGGAGCTTGGTGCTCAGCCTTAACTTGCTGGCACGACAAACACCTGGAAACATACTATGCCACCTGCCTCTTCATGATAGGCCACCAGAAATGCAACTTAAGCGTGTTATACATCTTGGTAGAATCAGGATGCACAGCATAGGCGGCCAAATGCGCCTCCTCCAAAATCTTGTGCCTCAAATCGCCCACATCTGACACACACAGTCTCTGTCCCATCCACAAAGTCCCATCTCTCAACTCAAAATCAGAATCTGAACCAGCCTGCACTCTCTCAATCAGTCTCACCAAAACTGGATCCTGATCCTGAACACTCCTGATCCTGTCATGCAACATCGGCCTAAGCCTCAGAGTAGCAATTAGAGCTCCATCCTGACCCAAATCCATCTGCACATTAAGAGCTCTCAACTAAACTAAACACGGCAATCTCGAAACCTGAATCTGAGCTACACTAACATGCGATCTCCTACTCAATGCATCTGCCACCATATTAGCCTTCCCTGGATGATACTCAATCGTGCAGTCATAATCCTTCAGTAACTCTATCCATCTCCTCTGTCTCAGGTTCAACTCTCTCTGACTCAACAGATACTTCAAACTCTTATGATCAGTGAAGATCTGGAACGTCTCCCCATACAGATAATGTCTCCAGATCTTCAGAGCGAAAACAACTGCAGCTAGCTCCAAATCGTGCACTGGATAATTAACCTCGTGAGACCTCAACTGTCTCGAGGCATAAGCTATCACTCTCCCATACTGCATCAATACACATCCCAGTCCCTGATGCGAAGCATCACTGTACACCACATAGCCTCTAATCCCAGATGGAATGCCTAACATCGGTGCAGTAGTTAACCGATGTTTCAGCTCCTCAAAGCTCTTTTGGCACTCCTCAGTCCATCTGAACGGCACATTCTTCCTCAGAAGTTTTGTCAGAGGGGCTGAGATCAGCGAGAACCCCTCGACAAACCTCCGGTAATATCTGGTCAATCCTAGGAAACTCCGAACCTCAGACACGTTCCTAGGAGCCTCCCAATGCAGCACTGCCTCGACCTTGCGAGGATCAACCTGAATACCCTCACCAGTCACAATATGCCCCAGAAACACTACCTCATCAAGCCATAATTCGCATTTAGCGAATTTGGTGAACAACTGTCTCTCTCTCATGATCTGCAAAACAATCCTCAGATGCTCAGCGTGCTCCTGTCTACTCCTCGAATACACCAGAATGTCATCAATAAATACTATCACGAACTGATCTAGGTAGGGCTGAAAGACCTTATTCATCAAGGCCATAAAGACTTTCGGGGCATTTGTCAACCTGAACGGCATCACTAGGAACTCAAAATGCCTGTACCTGCTCCTAAAAGCACTCTTAGGCACATCGGCCTCTGCAATCCTCAACTGATAGTAACCCGATCGCAAATCCAACTTTGTGAACACCTGAGCCCCCTGTAACTGATCAAATAAATCATCGATCCTAGGCAGTGGATACTTATTCTTCACTGTCACTCGATTCAACTGCCTATAGTCGATGCACAATCTCAGAGTCTCGTCCTTTTTCTTCACAAACAGCACCGGAGTTCCCCACGGCGAAACACTGGGCCTAATGAACCTCTTACCCAGAAGCTCCTGCAACTAAGCCTTAAGCTCCCTCAGTTCCACAGGTGTCATCCTATATGGAGGTATAGATATAGGAGCGGTACCTGGAACGAGGTCAATCACAAACTCCATTTCCTGATCAGGCGGCAAACCCGGTAACTCCTCGGGAAACACATCTGGAAATTTCCTAATTACGGGAACATCCTGCAATCTTTGCTCAACTCTGGAATCCACTACATGAGCCAGATAGGCCTCACTACCTCCCTGCATCAATCTCAGGGCACTCAAGAAGGAAATCATCCTGGCTGGCACTGCCTGACTAACTCCTTGAAAAACAGCTTTAGGCTGACCAGGAGACTCTAATACAACCTATTTGGTATAGCAGTCCATGACGGCCCTATGCGCAGTCAACCAGTCCATCCCTAAAATCACGTCTATCTCTCTTAAAGGCAAAACAATCAAATCTGCACTCAAAACTGCTCGATCAATCTGAATCGGGCACCCCTTGCAGTCCTCTCCCAAAACAGTCGTATTACCTAAAGGTGTACTCACCTCTAGCCCATACTGTAACCTCTCCCTATCCCCATGCAGTCTACATGCCAAATACGGTGCAATAAATGAATGAGTGGATCCAGGATCCAACAATGCATATGCCTCAAAGCCAGAAATCAGAAGCATACCCGCAACAACATCTGGGGAATCCTGAGCCTCCTGCTGAGTCATGGCATAGACTACGCTGAGATCGCTGTCATGCTGCTCATCCCTCGGTCCTCATCATGGACCCCTCTGCTCGGCCTTGGCCTCGACCTCGGCCCCTCCATCCAGATCCACCTCCACGGCTCTGCTGCACCATGGTATTGCTGCCAGATCTCCCAGTCATAGTAGACTGAGCTCCTAAGGTGTCGAGGCAATTCCTAACCAAATGGTCCATCGAGTCGCACCTATTGTAACATCCCACCCCCTACTGGAAGGGTAAAATAGTAAAATTGGCATAAGATGAGATTAATTGGGATGTATGAGTAGTGTCCATGCATACTGGTACTGGTGATCAGTGAATTTGTGCACATGAAATTACTGTACATGCATACATGACATTCCCGATAATTGGGTCTAAGGCAATTTTATTGGGATTAATGTGGTTAATGGGTTTGAAAAATTATTTTGACTGATCCATTGACTGTTTTATATTTTAAGAGATTTTTGGGAATTTTTCTGGAATTTTCCGGAGAAAATTCCTTAATCGAAAAAAAATCGCCAATTAGCGAACCGGTTGAATTTCTACTGATTTTTGGATCTATCCTATTATTTACCTTGGAGGGATCCATAATTGGACCCTTAAACCTAGTGGAACCGAAAATGGGATTGCATTATTTGGTCTTGGTTTTCCTTTTGTCAAAAATTTTGATTGGTTATGACTTTTCCACATTTGACTTTTCTTACCTAAGCATTTAATGCTTACTTGACTTATATATATATATATATATATAGACATACGTGGAAAGCATTCCACTTTGCATTTAATGTGCCTTTGATTGTTAAAGACAAATGGCATTTTGTTAAAGAAAGAAGAGGGTGATGATCGTGATGTATAAGAGGAAGAAAGGGTTTTGAAAAAAAGAGGTTTTCATCTCTTCCCTCATCATCGACCTTCATCATCTCTCAAGCTCTTCATTACTCTTCTCCTACCTTAAGTGCATCCTCTCCCTTGGCTCAAGCTCAAGCTTCCTACCTCCTTTGATAGGGTGATTGCCATGTAAGGTGAAGGGAAATTAGGAAATTGGTGAGGAAGTTGAAGAATTGAAGGGATTAGAAGCTTGATTTGGTAAGTTTGGTTTTAAGCTTTCATTATGTTTTTAATGAATCAATTGGTTGTTTTAATGCATGAATTGGAAGTTATTGTTTATTCTAAATGATGATGTATGATGCATGAAGATCTTGAAACCCATGGTTGAGTTATTGGGTATAAGGTTAGGGTTGTGTATGTATGGATGAGGGTAGCATGCATTATGTCTTTTTAAGTGAAGTTAGACATATTAGATGATTATAGAAAAAGGAAAATGAGTGAGTATGATGCTGCAATTTTAGGTATTGATATTGAAGTGAAGTTTTGATGAAGGTTAGGGTGAATGAATGAGTTAAATTGAGTGGTAATTGAAGTAGAATGGACATGGGAATGAAAGGGATTGAATTGAACATCAAAGCTGGAAAATTGTCATTTGTACATGGTTTACTGTTTTGATCATAACTAATTATGTAGGTATGCAAATGAGGTTCGGTTTGGACCCAATTAAACTTGGGTTTGTTGGCTACATTTTTGTGTGAAATAGGTGTTGTCTAATTTTAGTCTTAAGAGGGTGAATTGGAGCATGGAAAGTTACTGCTGGGGTTACTGTGAACAGTAACCGAGACATTGAACCTAGAGTTTTGCTAATTTTTCTAAATTAATTGATATGGAATTAGGGAAAATGGTCTTCATGAGAGTTGAAACCTACCTTGTTAGCTTTCCATTTCCACTAATCTTGCAATTTTTCGATCTGTATATTAGGAGATATGGACTGATGTCTATTGGCTGATTTAATGCATTGAGTGAAACCTAGCTGAAATGTCAGATTTGGTGCACAGTCAGATTAGTAGTAATTTTAGTGTTTTTTGTGAATCTTATTGGCTTGAGTGATCTACTGACGAGTTGTAGAGGAAACATTTATATTGAAAATGGTATATAGCATGCTATTTTTAGATAACAGAATTGGGACTTATGATTTTTCAAAAATTGGACTGAAGTTAGGTCATGAACTGCTGAACAGGGCAGTAACTTGCAGGACTGTTTTGAATTGGTTAATGATGGAATTTGATTCTGAGCCCTTCATGAGAAGTGTAGTACTGTGTTTTATCTTTTCATGGGTGTAAAGTATGCAATTTTTCGACATTTGTACAAGGAGTTATACTGTTTGCAAAATCACTGTCCAGATTGGTTGATTTCAGAGGGCTGATACTTTGGTGAATTGTTTGACCTAGTTAGCAAGTGAATTTGATTTTGGGTTGTTCATGAAAGTTGTAGATAACATTGTGAACTTACTGAGCATATTTATTGTGCAAGTTTTGACTGAACATAATGAGAGGTACTAAATTTACCATGTACTGTTCTGTTTTAAGAGGTATGGACTAGGCAGCATTTTTTATTGGATTTTTGACACCCTTAGGGGTGGAATTGATTTTTATGGTCTTCTTGAAACTTGTAGAGTTTTTCATGATATTTCCAACGGGATATGATTTGTAATGTTCTGAATTGTGTGCAATGAGTTATTGGTGTTGAAAGTTGGCTTGAAATCAGGAAAATAAAGAAGGGAATAAGGGTTATGTATATATAGATATTAAATGTTTAATTTGAATTTTGGTTTCTTTTGTCAATTTCTTTTCCGTCCGACGTCCGATTGACCTGATTCTTGAGGCATCGGATTTGTAACATATTGAATTTCACTTTGTGAGAAATTGAGAATTTTTAGACGGGAAATTGACGTGGCCCCGGGTAACGGAGCCTTTAATCACTGTTTTGTTTAATTAGGGACCTATAGAGGTCCGAATTGCGCACCGTCAGCGCCAATAGGTTTCTAATTTGTAGATGGAATTTTTATTATGGGAAAATTTTGGATTAGGGCCGGGAATATCATGAACATGCATTGTGCACCTACAAATTGCTTCATATGCATTATTAAATAGTTTTGATTGGACAAGTGGTAATGGTTCTATTTTCTGATTATTATAGAGGCACATTTGAAGCATCGATCTACTGACGTTACTGAGACTTCCAGATATTAGCTCGGAAGTACAAGTGAGTAACCTAGTTGGTTCCTCAATCTACATGTGATGAAAATTATGTGGTTATGCCATGTGGAGATAATGGAGGGATTATGTGTGTTTGCTTTTCCTTGATTTCGGACCATAGGTGTCCGAAGTATTGGGAACTTGTTAATCGAAGTGCTACTTGTTTGTAATTGTTTGTGAATGATTACGTTTGAGATCTCGGACTAAAGATCCGAGGGAATGGAAAATTGATATTGAAGTGTTACTTGTTTGTTCGATAAATTGGTTTTTGACTTTCAATGTGATGTGGTAGAATTGTAATAAATGAATTCTGTACATGATTAATTGATAACAGCCAGGACCGAGCTGCCACCGAGAGCTTTATGCTCAATGCTTAATAAGCCCGAAAGGGACGCTTCGAGCTTTATGCTCAATGCTTAATGAGCCCGAAGGGGACGATTCGAGCTTTATGCTCAATGCTTAATGAGCCCGAAAGGATGCTTTAGAAACCATAGGCTCATCGATTAATCTTGCCTGGATTGGGACCGTCTGGTAGCGCCAAATACAACACATAATCTAAATGGGAAGAAACAGAAAAATGTTATGCACGTATTTGATTGTACCGTAAATTGGGGAAAAGCACTGAATCACTGAAATAAAATGGAGAATGTCATGTATCTGAGTAAGTATGCATTAAAGTTATTTTTGTATTGGGAAAGAGTCAATATGCCTTGCATTTTTGGTGATACTGCTTTGAATTCTTTCTAATTATGCTGTTGTGAAAATCTTTAAATTGCCATATGATATTATGAATGTGTAATTGTGATAATTTGTACGCTATTCGCGTAATGCATGAATTGGGTGAACCATCGATGATGGTTTCTCACTGAGTTCACAAAACTCACCTAAAATTTGCATCTATTTTTCAGGTCTTGAAGCATACCCCGTTTGACACGGGAGTACTGTAAGCAAGTAAAAGATAGAGGTCGGGGTCAGTTTGCGTCTGCATTAATATATTTTTATTCTCTGATTTTCTATATTATTGCTTAAGTCAGTTTGTAAAATCAATAGACTGGAGTTAATTGTACTTATGAAAAGGGCCCCGAGTCCAGTGAATGGTGTATGTAAATTGTTTCCGTATATGTTAATGTGTATGTGTGTGTGAAGGAAAGAAAAAAAAGTTAATACTGAGTTTTGGCTGACTGAGTGATGTAGCACGCCGCCCTCGCGGGGCACGAACTCGGATATCACCATCGATGTCGGGTTCAGGTCTTGCGAGAGTGGGGTGTTACATTTAGGTGGTATCAGAGCCCAATAGTACGTAATATATCTGGGCACAGTCTGAAACATAGGGTGCATGTATTTGAGTCGTGTCATTGCAGACCGTGGCAACTGATCCCTAGTTTGAGTCGCACGGGTTGAAATCCTACGTGTGCGTACGTGTCAAGTGATTAAGTGAGAGAAAAAGTGAGACTGTGTTAGAGGGTGAACCCCTGGAAGTGTATAAGCAATTAGGAAAGGAAAAAGGAAAAATGGATAAGGAGATTGATATTGTACTGTGGTTAGAATGACTGTGTTGGCCTAGACTGATTAAGGAAAGAAGTGATATTAATGAATTGCCAGATTAAAATGGCAATATTATGGTGACAGAAAAATGAATATGTTTAGAACTTGGAAAGGTCCACTAGAGATAGGAGAAGCATAATAGTTATAGTAGTCTTAAGTGAGATTAAAGGTCCGGGATGAGTAAGTAATTAGAGTTTTGACTGTATATGTGAGGACATGGGAAACATTGGAACTGAGTAAAGTGTAGATGATCCGATCAGGCAGATATGGATTCACTGCATTTGTGTTCAATATCAATAGATATCATAGGTAGATGAGGATAGTGGGATTGTGATAGGATCAATATTGTACCATACCGGTCTACCTAGAACTGAAAGAGCAAAGTACCTAGTGCCTAGTCGAGTAAGAAAAAGTAGAAGATAAAAGTGTACAGATACACTGAAATGAACTCGCGAAACGGGAATGACCTTGAACGCATAAGCGTGAGACTGAAATGGTTATGTGAATATTGTGCTAAGAGTTTGGAAACTAGAATCAAAGGATGGTAAGGGAAAAAGACAGACTGACAATTTTATACTGATTGTGTATCGGGAAATTCTAGATTTGGTTGAAAAGATGTATATAGACACAGAAATGGTAACTGGATGGGTAAATAGATAGAGATACAATGGAGTTGTATCAACGATTTCGTCGTGTTTTGGGGACTGGGAATGCCCTATTATAGATTGTTTGAGGATATTAAAGAAATACGAAGCAATAAGAAGATGACATTGTATAAGCCAAGTGGACATGACCTAAAAGGGTCAAGTTGACACATGAGTGTTATAGGAATGAAACTAGGGAAATGAAAAGAAAAAAATGAATCAAGGATAGTGATATATGAAAAGAGTTGTCACATTTAAGTCGATTTACCATTTGGAGTATCTATTGGATAGTAAAGTTGCTCATGATTAATGAAATGTATGTGAGAGATACATGGAAATCATGGAGGAGATGATCAGTGAATGATTAAATACGTGATTCTATGAGTGACTATAAGTGTAAAGTTTATATTAGGTTAAAGTAAGACATAGGAGGACTGAATGTACCTTTATGAGAGGAAATGAGAAACGATTATGGCATCAGTTATTTATTTGAGAATTAGGATAAACGGAAAGGAGTCTTATGGAAGTCTGAATTGTATAAGTTACTAATTGGTTTCCGGATAAAATGTTGAGGTATAGATTACTGAATAAGTGTGAAAGAAAGTGTTTATGTGACTGTCACATGGAACCTTAGTGCAAGGACTGTTCTGATCTTTAAATTATGGCATAAAATTGCTCTGATTGAGATAGTACGTATAGTGAAGAATGATTGAAAAGCAATTAGGGATAATAATTGGTTGATGAGACTTTCGTGAACAGTATAAAAATGGTAACAAGACTAATGGTCAAACGGAAAGAAGTATGGACAAAATTAAAAGTGAAATTGGGTCATATCTCATACTACTGAAGTTATCTGTATTGTGTGTACGGACATGTAAAGTATCCAATAACATGAGTGGAATTTTAATTTGAGATGATCCTATTGCAATGTGAAGTGAAATACTCAAATGACGTGGAAATTGATGGAAGTCCAAGTACAGATGATTAGGTACTAGTATATATATATCAATGTGGATGTCATAAAATCAATTGGAAAGAGAAAATGAATAGAGATAAGAAGTCCTAAAAGAAAACTGACAATGACGTGATGTAGTGTTATCTTCATAAAGGGATTGTAAATTCATTAATTGTGGACTCAATGAAAAAGTTGAATGATGTATGGTAAAGTCAACAAGACCCTAATAGGGAATTATGTGAGATAAGCAAATGGTAGTGACTATGTTTATAGACGGAATGTGTTTGAAAGTGTTGAACAGAAAATAGTAAAAAGAACTTTATGAATAATTGAGAAATTTGATACTGATGATAAGCATATCCTTGGAGAGTGGGCAGTGTGTGATGAAATGAGACAATATGTTAAACTGGTATAAGATAAATTGAACTGACTTTGATAAATGGTATCAGTGTTATGGTTTCAAGCCTTGGAGACCTTAGATTCCTATCTGGAATACATCATGTAGAAGTTTAGAGTTGGAATGGCATAAAGGTCTACTGTAGTCTCAAATAGTGAACAGACAATTTTGAACTGAACAGAATAAATACAGCTATTGGGGTTTCGAAAGCTAGGACATTGAAGAAGAAAAAAATGTCAAGGAGTTTATGGGGCAAAATAAAGTGCTACTGAAAAATTGAGGTTGTAGATCTAGTGATACTGAATAGAGATCAGAAAGGTTAAGAGTGCAAGAGTTAAAGTGGTGAGTCTCATGAGGAGTATGAATATACAAATAATATATATATATATATATATATATATATATATTGGATCCCGTTACCGGAACCCAACTGCATAAACTTAGCACTAACGGAATCGACCCAAGCTGAATCAAAGCCAAAGCAAAGCGAATGCGGAAGCCAAAAATAGCAGAACGAATTACAAATATGAGAATGTTTTAGAAATAGGTTTGTGGTTATCTGCTGATATGTCATTTAATTTTTGTTAAAAAGACCAAAATGCCCTTGACTTGTTACTTTAAGTCATGTTCACTTGCGGGTCTGATTCGCACTTTCAATTTGAAGGAATTTGTCAAAACTTCCTTCTAAAGAAATGTTTCTCTCAATCATACGAATCCAACGCCACTGACCGCGCTCAATTCTGATCACTACATCAAAAGTTATGCGCAAAACAGTTCGGGTATATCCAAATTCTAATACATTTTCTATGTACGATTTCTTTCGTCCAAATATTCATATTCTTAATCCCAGAATTGAAACTCAATGTCTTCATAACAATTGTAGCCTTATGTCTCTAGTTTAATTCAAAACAAGAATCGTCTCATTTCGATTCCCAGAGCAAACGTTATGCTTAAAATACTCCTAGGTGTTCTAAATCCAAAAACTGCATACGAATTTGGACTTCCATCCATAATTTGAGGGTCTTAGGGGCAAAATTGACATTTCATGTCTTCATATGACTTGTAGCCCCTTGTCTTAACTTTATTTCTCCTCAAGAATCACTTCAATCGGATCTCTACAGCTCCCGAATTTTACAAAACACTGAATTACGCTCGGAATGTTTTAAATGTATTTGAGTAAGAGAAAAGAAATGAATAAGGAATGAAAAAGAATGAGAAAAGAAAAAAAAAATTCATACCGAATTTTGGAACATCTTAGAGTTTCCAACGCGATCATGTTCATTCGATCGTTTTCTTTGATTATTGCACGGATGTCGGACATTTGATAATACGCTTTCGATTCGTTTCGTGTTTTGCCCCGCTTTGTTTCGCTATAAGATCCGATTCATATTTTCGTCCGTTCTGTTTGCTTCGCTTTGCGATTTGCATTCACTTTCGTTTCCTTCGTTTTTCATTTTTCTTCGCTGTCGATGCTTATGCTTTGTTGCTGATTCGAAATTGCGATGCGAAATTCCGTTCCCAATCGATTCCGTTAGTGCTAAGTTTATGCAGTTGGGTTCCGGTAACGAGATCCAACAATATATATATATATATATTGAATGATTCAAAGAAGAAGTATGTGTACCCGATAAAAAGTGCTAGAACAAGATAGTGAACAGTCGAAGCTAGACATGCTAGTAAGCATATGCGAAAAGTGAAATTGAATAACTATGGGTAGAGAATGAAGTGATTATTGATTTGAGTGCTTATAGGTTTGAATGTTCAACAGGAAAAATGCTTAAATGGTTTGGGTTTCACAGGATTTTGATCGTGTTCTAAAGTTCTGATTTACTGTAAAGATACACTGCTACATTGGACAGTGACAACAAAGGAAAGTGACATAGGAAAACAGCATGGGTTACCTAAAGTGGATCAGGATCGGATAAGTGAAACAGAGTTAAATGCATATCTGAATAGAGTGCGCGAACATCATAAAACAGTAAATTGTCTAAAGAGAATTGACTTTGAACACAGAGTCAATGAACTATAAAGAATGACAGCATTAGGTATAGTGAAATAGAGCTAAATGTCATTGTATTGGTACCAAAGGAATGTGAATCGTCTCTGACGAGATAAAGGAGGTTATTGTAAGTATCACCTTGAAAAGATGTACTCCATGGAATACAACTTAGTCTGTATGTTATTGGGAGAAAACGATATTGGACAGTAGAGTGAGAAAAAGATGTTGGATGGATAAACGTGATGATTAGTAAACAGGTTCGGAAATATTAAACTGAGTCATAGCATTGGAACTAAAGGTAATGACTACTCTGAAAATGGCAAGTGAGATAGCTAAGAAAATGAGATCGCCAATTGACAGCCTTGTAGAGTCCATCGACTGTGCTGAGTGATAATGAGTTAGTCAAATAAGTGACTGAATAATTTGTTGAGTATGATTTCTGTGACTTTTCAGGAAAATGAATTATTGAGGGAAAAAGCGTATAGGACATGTAGGGACATTTGATAACTGTCGGTGAACTGTTGACTGAAAATTTCGAGGACGAAATTTTTATAAGGAGGGGAGAATTGTAACATCCCACCCCCTACTGGAAGGGTAAAATAGTAAAATTGGCATAAGATGAGATTAATTGGGATGTATGAGTAGTGTCCATGCATACTGGTACTGGTGATCAGTGAATTTGTGCACATGAAAT
The DNA here is from genome assembly GCA_029891385.1 of Erythroxylum novogranatense. Lineage (NCBI taxonomy): Eukaryota > Viridiplantae > Streptophyta > Magnoliopsida > Malpighiales > Erythroxylaceae > Erythroxylum > Erythroxylum novogranatense. The sequence goes on along the minus strand of CM057232.1, from coordinate 8,420,207 downwards.
TACTGTACATGCATACATGACATTCCCGGTAATTGGGTCTAAGGCAAATTTATTGGGATTAATGTGGTTAATGGGTTTGAAAAATTATTTTGACTGATCCATTGACTGTTTTATATTTTAAGAGATTTTTGGGAATTTTTCTGGAATTTTCCGGAGAAAATTTCCGGACCGAAAAAAAAATCGTCAATTGGCGAACCGGTTGAATTTCTACTGATTTTTGGATCTATCCTATTATTTACCTTGGAGGGATCCATAATTGGACCCTTAAACCTAGTGGAACCGAAAATAGGATTGCATTATTTGGTCTTGGTTTTCCTTTTGTCAAAAATTTTGATTGGTTATGACTTTTCCACATTTGACTTTTCTTACCTAAGCATTTAATGCTTACTTGACTTATATATATATATATATATATATATAGACATACGTGGAAAGCATTCCACTTTGCATTTAATGTGCCTTTGATTGTTAAAGACAAATGGCATTTTGTTAAAGAAAGAAGAGGGTGATGATCGTGATGTATAAGAGGAAGAAAGGGTTTTGAAAAAAAAGAGGTTTTCATCTCTTCCCTCATCATCGACCTTCATCATCTCTCAAGCTCTTCATTACTCTTCTCCTACCTTAAGTGCATCCTCTCCCTTGGCTCAAGCTCAAGCTTCCTACCTCCTTTGATAGGGTGATTGCCATGTAAGGTGAAGGGAAATTAGGAAATTGGTGAGGAAGTTGAAGAATTGAAGGATTAGAAGCTTGATTTGGTAAGTTTGGTTTTAAGCTTTCATTATGTTTTAATGAATCAATTGGTTGTTTTAATGCATGAATTGGAAGTTATTGTTTATTCTAAATGATGATGTATGATGCATGAAGATCTTGAAACCCATGGTTGAGTTATTGGGTATAAGGTTAGGGTTGTGTATGTATGGATGAGGGTAGCATGCATTATGTCTTTTTAAGTGAAGTTAGACATATTAGATGATTATAGAAAAAGGAAAATGAGTGAGTATGATGCTGCAATTTTAGGTATTGATATTGAAGTGAAGTTTTGATGAAGGTTAGGGTGAATGAATGAGTTAAATTGAGTGGTAATTGAAGTAGAATGGACATGGGAATGAAAGGGATTGAATTGAACATCAAAGCTGGAAAATTGTCATTTGTACATGGTTTACTGTTTTGATCATAACTAATTATGTAGGTATGTAAATGAGGTGCGGTTTGGACCCAATTAAACTTGGGTTTGTTGGCTACATTTTTGTGTGAAATAGGTGTTGTCTAATTTTAGTCTTAAGAGGGTGAATTGGAGCATGGAAAGTTACTGCTGGGGTTACTGTAAACAGTAACCGAGACATTGAACCTAGAGTTTTGCTAATTTTTCTAAATTAATTGATATGGAATTAGGGAAAATGGTCTTCATGAGAGTTGAAGCCTACCTTGTTAGCTTTCCATTTCCACTAATCTTGCAATTTTTCGATCTGTATATTAGGAGATATGGACTGATGTCTATTGGCTGATTTAATGCATTGAGTGAAACCTAGCTGAAATGTCAGATTTGGTGCACAGTCAGATTAGTAGTAATTTTAGTGTTTTTTGTGAATCTTATTGGCTTTAGTGATATACTGACGAGTTGTAGAGGAAACATTTATATTGAAAATGGTATATAGCATGCTATTTTTAGATAACAGAATTGGGACTTATGATTTTTCAAAAATTGGACTGAAGTTAGGTCATGAACTGCTGAACAGGGCAGTAACTTGCAGGACTGTTTTGAATTGGTTAATGATGGAATTTGATTCTGAGCCCTTCATGAGAAGTGTAGTACTGTGTTTTATCTTTTCATGGGTGTAAAGTATGCAATTTTTCGACATTTTTACAAGGAGTTATACTGTTTGCAAAATCACTGTCCAGATTGGTTGATTTCAGAGGGCTGATGCTTTGGTGAATTGTTTGACCTAGTTAGCAAGTGAATTTGATTTTGGGTTGTTCATGAACGTTGTAGATAACATTGTGAACTTACTGAGAATATTTATTGTGCAATTTTTGACTGAACAGAATGAGAGTTACTAAATTTAACATGTACTGTTCTGTTTTAAGAGGTATGGACTAGGCAGCATCTTTGATTGGATTTTTGACACCCTTAGGGGTGGAATTGATTTTATGGTCTTCCTGAAACTTGTAGAGTTTTTCATGATCTTTCCAACGGGATATGATTTGTAATGTTCTGAATTGTGTGCAATGAGTTATTGGTGTTGAAAGTTGGCTTGAAATCAGGAAAATAAAGAAGGGAATAAGGGTTATGTATATATAGATATTAAATGTTTAATTTAAATTTTGGTTTCTTTTGTCAATTTCTTTTCCGTCCGACGTCCGATTGACCTGATTCTTGAGGCATCGGATTTATAACATATTAAATTTTATTTTGTGAGAAATTGGGAATTTTTAGACGGGAAATTGACGTGGCCCCGGGTAACGGAGCCTTTAATCACTGTTTTGTTTAATTGGGGACCTATAGAGGTCCGAATTGCGCACCGTCAGCGCCAATAGGTTTCTAATTTGTAGATGGAATTTTTATTATGGGAAAATTTTGGATTAGGGCCGAGAATATCATGAACATGCATTGTGCACCTACAAATTGCTTCATATGCATTATTAAATAGTTTTGATTGGACAAGTGGTAATGGTTCTATTTTCTGATTATTATAGAGGCACATTTGAAGCGTCGATCTACCGACGTTTCTGAGACTTCCAGATATTAGCTCGGAAGTACAGGTGAGTAACCTAGTTGGTTCCTCAATCTATATGTGATGAAAATTATGTGGTTATGCCATGTGGAGATAATGGAGGGATTATGTGTGTTTGCTTTTGCTTGATTTCGGACCATAGGTGTCCGAAGTATTGGGAACTTGTTAATCGAAGTGCTACTTATTTGTAATTGTTTGTGAATGATTACGTTTGAGATCTCGGACTAAAGATCCGAGGGAATGGGAAATTGATATTGAAGTGTTACTTGTTTGTTCGATAAATTGGTTTTTGACTTTCAATGTGATGTGGTAGAATTGTAATAAATGAATTCTGTACATGATTAATTGATAACAGTTGTGACTGGAGCTGCCACCGAGAGCTTTATGCTCAATGCTTAATGAGCCCGAAAGGGACAGTTCAGAGCTTTATGCTCAATGCTTAATGAGCGAAAGGACAGATTCGAGCTTTATGCTCAATGCTTAATGAGCGAAAGGACGATTCAGAGCCATAGGCTCATCGATTATCTTGCCTGGATTGGGACGATCTGACGCCAATCACAACACATAATCTAAATGGGAAGAAACAGAAAAATGTTATGCACGTATTTGATTGTACCGTAAATTGGGGAAAAGCACTGAATCACTGAAATAAAATGGAGAATGTCATGTATCTGAGTAAGTATGCATTAAAGTGACTTTTGTATTGGGAAAGAGTCAATATGCCTTGCATTTTTGGTGATACTGCTTTGAATTCTTTCTAATTATGCTGTTGTGAAAATCTTTAAATTGCCATATGATATTCTGAATGTGTAATTGTGATAATTTGTACGCTATTCGCATAATGCATGAATTGGGAGAACCATCGATGATGGTTTCTCACTGAGTTCACAAAACTCACCCAAAATTTGCATCTATTTTTCAGGTCTTGAAGAATACCCCGTTTGACACGGGAGTACTGTAAGCAAGTAAAAGATAGAGGTCGGGGTCAGTTTGCATCTGCATTAATATATTTTTATTCTCTGATTTTCTGTATTATTGCTTAAGTTAGTTTGTAAAATCAATAGACTGGAGTTAATTGTACTTATGAAAAGGGCCCCGAGTCCAGTGAATGGTGTATGTAAATTGTTTCCGTATATGTTAATGTGTATGTGTGTGTGAAGGAAAGAAAAAAAAGTTAATACTGAGTTTTGACTGACTGAGTGATGTAGCACGCCGCCCTCGCGGGGCACGAACTCGGATATCACCATCGATGTCGGGTTCGGGTCTTGCGGGAGTGGGGTGTTACACCTAAGACAAGCTTCAGTCAGCCACCGACATTCTCCACTGTGTCTCTTTTCACAATGCTCACAGACTGGAAGAGACTGCCCTGAACCTCTAACACTGCCACCGCCACTACCAGTCTGTACAAATCTGCCTCTCTGCCCAAATCCAGACTGTCTAGCCCCTCCAGAGGACCTGAAGGGTCTACTCTAACGCTTATTGTACCCTCTGCTAGCACTACCCTGGCTGTCACTCGGTCTCTTGCCCCTGGTCCCCTGACCAGTCTCAGCCTGACTCTGCCTTAGAAGCTACTCGATCCGTACTACAGCAGCCCTCAACTCGATAAAAGTGCCCATGTTAGACCGGGCCAACCTGGTATGGATCTCCAGATTGAGTCTGTCCTCAAATCTCCGGCACTTATCAGCCTCAGTAGCAATCAGAACTGTAGCATACCCCATCAGCTCATTGAATCTCACCTCGTACTCAGCCACTGTCATCTGTCCCTATCTCAACTCCAACAACTCCTGCATCTTCATCTCCAAATAAACCTTGGGCATATAATTATCCCGGAAGTCTCTCAAAAAATCATCCCATGTCAGAATACAAGGCCTGGTGGTACTGCCCGGGACAATCTTCCACCACTGATAAGCCGGATCCTGAAGGAGAGACACTGCATAGTCGAAACGCTCATCAGAGTCACAGTCCATCTGATCGAGGACTCTCTCAGTCCTCTCCAACCATCCCTCAGCCTCAGCATGGTCTGTGCTGCCATAGAAATCAATAACCCCCTGCTTGCGCAGTCGGTTATACCTCCTCTCCCGTCTCACGGGAACTCTAGGAGGCAACTCCTCTGAATGAGGCATAGAAGACTACCTACTAGCTCCCACTGATCCTAGGTCAGCTGGTTTATCCACTTGATCCCCAAGAACGGATGACCTAAAATAAACAAAAATTATGATCAGTTTCTGCTTTTCTCAGTGTGATTCCAGCCTAAAATGCACTATGCCCAAAAGATGCCAAACCATGCTCTGATACCACCAAATGTAGCGCCCCTTACCGTAGGGTACACATCAGGACGCCCGCAGGTCGCTCCGACACGTAACCCACGATAAAGGTGCACTACCGAACAAACCGACTAAAATCCACATGGCATCGAAATAATAAAACCACAATATCAAAATCACTAAATTTTAAAAACCATAATGTTATTCTCGTTACAAATCATCCAACAGAAATATAGACAAGTCTATCAGTCCCCTAAACAAAACTCAAAAAGGAAATTGATACAAAAGTCTATAATAAGTTATCCTCAAAAATCATCCCAGCTGACCGACCTGTGTGCCATTACTTCTGTTGCCAGCACGCTCACACGACAGGAAAAGACTATCTCTGGAGCTAGGGGTCTAATCTATCAGTCCTGAAAAATTAGACGCAATGTTGGGTGAGTTTGCGAACTCAATGAGAAACCATCATCGATGGTTCACTCAAATCATGCATTACGCAGATTGCGTACAGCACAGCACAGTAACATTCAAATATCATATAACAATTTGTAATATTTCATGCCATCACAGAACTCAGTAATTGTCACAAATCAGTTATTCATGTGTATTCAATGCATATGTGACTCTTTTCTAATTTATTTCAGTGTTGTCACCGAGCGCTTATTCAGTGACAGTGTTCAGTGGACGCGTCTAGGGAGTAGGAGAGCCCTCATGCAGGATGCACTAACTCCCCTCGAGCTCGAGGCTCGATTCAGTAATAGTATCAGAGCTTAAAGCTCTTTTCAGTAATAATGGCGACTCAGGTCATAACGTTCATTATCTGTTTATGCATTTATGGATGAAATGCACAATGCCCAATAATTCCCAATCCTGTGGCTATAAAAGCCCATTTAACACAGTTTCCCATAACCACGTATCAGTCAAATCCAATATATCAGAAGCATGCATTTCGATCCTAATCACTCAAGTATTCATACAATTTACATTGGAAAACAGTTCACACAGAGCATTTAACAATTAGGAATTTGAGGAACCAACTAGGTTACTCACTTGTAACTTCCGAGCTACTGCCTGGAAGTCCCAGCAATATCCATAGAATGACGATCCAACGGTGCCTCTATAATAGTTAAATAATTTCTCATTACTAGATGCTCGATCAAAACAATTCAATAATGCATATGTCTTAATGGAAATATGTACGATGCATGTTCATGATTTTTCGACGCTAAAACCCAATTTTGATATCTTATGCCCAATTCTAACTCTTCACTCAATTGATCAACAATGATTTGTTTCATTCCTAAAATTCAGTTCAATCCATCATATCATACACCCTAAAGTAATTCCCAAGAAAACCTATTCATTGGGTCAAAATCATCCATTGAAGACCCCAATTTATACTCCAATTATCATAGTACAATTCTTAGGTTGCAATAGGAACTATAATCGATTATCTCTTTACGATTGATACCATACTAATTTAAATTCTAACCTTCATTCATTTCCTCTCATTTATTTCCTCAATTGTAGACCTCTTTCTCTAGTTCGTAACGAATCAAGAATCACCTCGATTGGAGGTCTATACCATAAGTTAAGCCCCAAAAACTAAACCATTTCTGTTCAGGAAAACACCCCTCGCCGCGGCCAAGGAACTCTCGCCGCGGCGCATAAAGGTTCTCTCGCTGCAGCGTGAAGATTGCTCGCCGTGGAGAACAATCTTCCTGGGCTCGCCGCGATGCGAAGGAAGCTCGTCGCGACGTCAATCATTTAACGCTCGCCGCGACGTCCCCTTGCACGCTCGCCGCGGTGAACAAATATTTATTGGTTGTGGCGAGGCTCGCGCGCAGGTCGCGGCGTGTGACAACCTCCCTGCTTCTCCGATTAACTTTCTCCCAATTCTCTCTCTAAGAATTAACTCACTCTAACCACCCAATCTCACACAATCAATACCATAAATGCATCAAACAACCATTGACAACAACATTAAAGCCATTAAACTTACCAATCGAAACTCAAATCTTCAAATCTCCAAAAATCCGTCAACTCTTTCCCCTTTCTCTAACATCCACGGTAAGCTCCCATAACCATACATAATATCATTCTCTTGCAACATCAAACAAAGCTTTGCATAAGGGGAAGGAAAGCAACAAGCACAATCCCGAAGGAGGAACGAGAATCACCAACGAGGAAAAAAGGAAATTTGCCCTAGGAGAAGAGAAGATGACTTTTCTAAAATTTTCAAAACCTAAGGTATTTATATAAAGGTTGATTTATACCTATTGCTCAAAGTCCTCAAATTCGTTCAATTTCCAATCTCTAAATCCCAATGACTCAACATTTTTATTCCTAGAATCACAAATATAATTTTCCATGCCATTTACCAATCAATTTCGGAACCGGAATCTAACTCATCAGTCTCTAAGTCATTTTCCCGATCCGGACCCAGAACTCTAAAAATTCCCAAAAAATTCCTATAAGTCCTCAAAGAAATAAAACACAAGATCCTATACTTCAATTTAAATTTTCAAATCCCTAAAATTCAATTCTCAGTCCAATTCATCTATACAAACTCAATTATTCCTAATTTCTCAATCAAATCATCATCCAACCAATTCATGTTAACAATTAAATGCCAAAAAATGCCATGAATGCATGTACCTATAAATGCATGTGCAATTAATTCATTCCTCTATAATTAGAGGTCAATGAATGCTCAATTAATAAAATGCAGTATGAAATCCTACCCATCCCAATTTACCAATATGCCCATCGGTAACGGGATGTTACAGTTTAAATGAGGTTAAAGCTTAAGAAAGCATAGAGTTTAAAGAGGTGTGGTGTTTTAAGGAGGAAAATGATGGAAAACGTGGGCTGTTGTGATGGAAAACCAAAGAAAGAGAGATGCAGAAGTTATAAAACACAGTAGAGGGAGAAAGTGAAGGTGAGGTTTTGGATTTTTGATGATTTAGTTTAAACCTTGGATTTTCGCTTTGTTGTGAGTTGATGAGTTGAAGGAAGAGCAAGAAAGTTGGTTTATGTAATGTATGTGGTAGATATGAATGTTCATGAAATGTAAAAGTGGAAAAAAATAAGGAGCTTTTGGTGGAGAAGATGAAGTTGGTGTGTTAGAGAGAGAAAAGTTGATGGTTTATATGTGTGGGTTAAAAACTTGAGTTTTTCATTGAACAACTCTCAATCTTTTGCCTATAACTCTTTCATCCAAACTCCAAATAACTTGAAACTAAGATCAATAGATTTCTAAGACATTTTTCTTTCTCTCCATAAAAATTTAGAGTTATCAGAATTGTTTGAAATTGATTTATAAGATGAAAGTGTGTAGGTCTGCTGGAATATTATGAACTGGAAATTTTCATTATCATGTTTAGGTTTTCTAATTATAACTTGAGCTGTAGATTTCAGAATGAGTTCTTTTATTGTTCATATTAAACTACATACATATTTCTACAATTTTCGTGGAGAGGTCGAATTTTAATTCTATCTCTTTGATTTTCAAAATTGGCATGGAATTGAATTTTAGCTTAGGCTGTAGCACTACCAGGAACAGAAAATATGTCCTATGATTATTGAATAATTTGGATTGATTTGGGCCGAATTAGGTTGAATTGTCTTCACCAACGTTGTAGTTTATTCTCTTATCTTTAAATTGGTATAAAGTTTGAAATTTTTGGATGTCTGAGCTGAAAGATATGAGTTGAACAATTAGAGGGTATGATCATGTATTAGCCAAAAGTTCAAATGTGCACAGTCTAAGATATTTTATGCATAACTCATTGAATACTGAATCAAATTGGATGCTCTTGGAGTCATTAGAAACTTAAGACAATGTATAACAACTTTCCAGAAAGAAGTGTTGCCTAATTTTGTCTTTTACCCTATCAGATTAATTATGAAAAGTTGATCCAAAATCATGTGAGCAGAAAATCTGAAGTGGTCAATTAAGTTATGAAATTGTTTTCACATTATTTTATTTTGGTCCAAATTATAAGTACCAAATGTTATTAATGAGGGCTTTGATATTTGATTGGTTTGATGATGAAAATTATAATAAGATACCCGGAATTATCATTGAACATGCATTGTGCATACTTTCTATATATTGATGTGCATAAAAGAAATACTTGTATATTTGAGCAAAATGTGATATTTGTGAATGTGTTGTATATGTTTTAGAGGAGCCAAGTGGACACCAGATAGACATTGCCAAACCATCCAGGCAATAGCATACTGGAGCGTTCTGTAAGTCAACCTAGATGATTTCCTAGGATTGATTTGATGTGAATTTAATTTAATTTATTACATTTCCAATATTATTGAACTGTTTGTGAGTTGATTCTGGATTCCGGACCTGAAGTCCGAGGAGTTTGATAGTTAGGCATGTATTGGGAGTGTTTTGACTTGATATAAATTTTTGATATTTGATTCTTCATGAAAGTTGAATGCCGGACTTAGGTCCGATAGCTGTGAATTTGTATGAGATTGTGATATATGAGATTTTCTGAAATTGTTGCATTTCATATAATGCATGCTCAGATAAAGGCATTGTGACTTGAGTTGCTAGTATGAAGCGCTTCCACGTAGAGCTTTAATTCGTAATTTTCTGATTTTGTGTGTACAACTATGCTTCGTGATTCTGTTTGACTGAGCCTTATGGCTGGTATTTGAATAAGTTTGTGATAGGCACTCAGTCACAACAATAAGAAAGAATGTGAGTCTCGTGCATATAATATTTAATGATTTGCAAAGCTAAAATGAATGAAAAATTGTTATGGTCTTGTTGTTGTACTTGGCTATGTGGATTGTGAGATTATATGATACATCATGTTGTGTGAATATTTGGCGTGTATACATGATTTGAATGAATATAGGTGAGATATGTGGTATGTGTTTGTAATCTGGTGAAATCATCAATGATGGTTCACTTATTGAGTTCACAAAACTCATAAAAATTGCAACGTGATTTTTCAGGTACGAGACAGGAGACTTAGTTCTTAGGTAGAATTAAAGGACCCTTTGGATTTTGTTATAGATCAGAGGTCTTTCAGTTGACTCCAGGAGTATCGTGTTTTGTATTTTGTTGTATTTTCGTTAGAACCTATATGAGGTCATGTAAATATTTGTCTAAAGGAAATAGTGTAAACTTGTTTGGAGTAGTGTAATGAATGGTTTTAAAATTTGGTGACTTTCGATTATGTTAGATGATGCCATGTATAATTTGGCTTTGCTTTTGCTCTAACATTCCATTATCATAGGATATGTACTTAAATATGTTTGAATGTTTGGGTATGTATCATGTGGTAGTGGGATGTTGCATTTTTTTGGTATCAGAGCATGGTTTGGTATCTTTAGGGACAAATATGAGTGGAGATATGATAATTAGTGAATTCCAATAGTGATCACAACTTTTGTTTGTTATAGGTCACCTTCCATAGGAGCTCCAATTGGAGAGTCAGTTGGCATGGAGTCTGTAGGGGTCAATTTAGGGTTTCCTGTACCTGAATTTGCTCAGATGCCTCTGAGAATTCCCTTGAGGCGAGAAAGATGATACGATAAGCTGAGAAAATAAGAGGTTGTGGACTTATACGGAAGTACAGACCCAGCTGATGCAGAAGGGTGGCTTGAGCGAACCGAAAGAGTGTTTGACCACATGGACTGTGAGGTAGATGAGAAATTCGATTATGCTGTCTCACTCTTACAAGGTCCAGCATATTAGTGGTGGAAAACTGTTCCGGACAGTACCATCAGACCTTGTAATTTAACTTGGGAGGGTTTCCTAAGGGTGTTTCGTGAGAACTACATGCCGAAGGTTTCCTTGAATCTGAAAATGAAAGAATTTCTAGACCTGAAGCCAGGTAGACTCATAGTAGCAGAATATGAGATCAAATTCAATGAGCTAATGAGATATGCAACTATATTGATCCTAACTGAAGAAGAAAAATGTAGACGATTTGAGGAGGCGTTGAACATGGAGATCAGGTCTAGAATAAACATTTCTAGCTTGAACAATTTTACAGAAATTCAAGCCGCATCGATCAGAATTGAACAATTGTTGAAAGATGGTCAAGCAGAGAGCAGACAGGAGGGTAAAGGAAAGAGACAGGATGAATCTTAGGCTGATTATGGCCAAAGCTTCAGAAAGCGTCAGAATAGAACATCTCGATTTCAGCCTAGATCGAGACAATCTGGATCTCGAGGAAGAGGTAGATTTGATCAGTTTGGGGGAGGCAGAGGACAGATGTCTACCAGTCAGTCACACCAATGCCTGAATGTGAGCACTGCGGTAAAAAGCATGGTGATGAGTGTTGGCGGGTATCAAGATCATGTTTTTGATGTGGCTCATATGAGCATCAGATCAAATATTGCCCTGAGATGTCAGAGTCCTATTTTGGAATTAAAGGAAGAACTATGACTGAGACTTCAGTTCAGCAGAGTAGAGTTGGTAGACCTGCACAGAGAGGCAGAGGTAATGGTAGAACATAGTTGGTAGGACCTAGTGTCCGAACTGAGGTACAGAGTAACCAGCCGTAATCTCAGGCCAGGGTCTATGCCATCACCAGACAGGAGGCTCAGGACTCCCCAAATGTGGTAGCAGGTGTGTTGAATGTTTTTAATTTTGAAGCATATGCACTGGTATATCTAGGATCTACCCATTCATTTATCACCCCATATCTGGCATCTAGATTGCATTGTGAGCGAGAGATATTGAAATGTGGGTTGGTAGTGAGCACTCCAGTGGGTAGTACAACAGTGATCGGTGAGGTATGTAAAAAGTGTATAATTCGAATTGAGCAGGCAAAACTAGAACCTGATTTGATCATTTTGCAATTGAGAGAGATAGATCTCATCTTAGGCATGGACTGGCTCACTGCTCATAGGGCAGTGATGAATTGTTATATGAAGGAGGTAGTACTTAAATCCCCTAACTAGCCGAGAGTGGTGTTTCGAGGAGTTAGTCAGGCAGTGCCAGCCTGACTAATTTTATTTCTGAGTACTTTGAGATTGATCCGAGGTAGATGTGAGACTTATTTGGCCTACGTGGTGGATACCCGAAATGAACAAACCATTCAGGACATTCCAGTTGTTAAGAAATTTCTGGATGTGTTTCTAACTGAACTACCGGGATTACCTCCAGATAGGGAGACATAGTTACTATTGATATTGTTCTAGGTGCTACTCCTATATCAATTCCTCCATATAGGATGGCGCCTGTTGAACTGAAGGAACTGAAAACCCAGTTACAAGAGTTGTTAGATAAGGATTTCATAAGGCCTAGTGTATCACCTTGGGGAGCTCCGGTAGTGTTTGTAAAGAAGAAGGATGGTACTCTGCGATTGTGTATTGATTACAGGCAGTTGAATCGGATAATAGTTAAGAAGAAATATCCACTACCGAGGATTGATGATTTGTTTGACTAGTTACAGGGAGCTCAGGTGTTCACAAAGTTAGACTTAAGATCGGGATATTATCAACTAAGGATAGCTGAGGCAGATGTTCCTAAGAATGCATTTAGAACCAGATACAGACCCTTCGAGTTTTTGATAATGCCATTTGGATTGACTAATGCTCCGGCAGCTTTTATGGCATTGATGAATAAGGTATTTCAACCTTATTTAGATCAATTTGTAATTGTTTTTATTAATGATATTTTGGTTTACTCGAGGTGTAGAGAAGATCATATAGCACATCTGAGATTGGTTCTTCCGACAATGAGGGAGAAACAGTTATATGCCAAGTTCAGTAAATGCGAATTTTGGCTTGATTGAGTAGTATTTCTGGGTCATATCGTGTCTGGACAGGGCATTCAGGTGGACCCAAAGAAAATAGAAGCAGTAATGAAATGGGAGGCTCCGAAGAATGTGTCTTAGATTCGGAGTTTCCTTGGATTAGCTGGGTATTACAGGAGGTTTATCGAGGGGTTTTCACTGATTTCGACCCCTTTGACAAAACTTCTGAGAAAGAATGTGCCTTTCAGATGGAGTGATGATTATCAGAGGTGTTTTGAGGAGCTAAAGCATCGCTTAACTTCAGCATCTGTGTTAGCTATCCCATTGGGTTCTGAAGGTTATGTTATGTACAGTGATGCGTCACATCAAGGTTTAGGATGTGTACTCATGCAGAATGGTAAAGTAATAGCATATGCGTCGAGACAATTGAGGCCACATGAATTTAATTATCCAGTTCATGATTTGGAACTTGCTGCTGTAGTATTTGCTTTGAAAATTTGGAGGCACTACCTATATGGTGAAACCTTTCAGGTATTTACTGATCATAAAAGTTTAAAATATCTATTGAGCCAGAAGGAGTTGAATATGAGGCAGAGAAGATGGATAGAACTGTTAAAAGATTATGATTATACAATTGAGTACCATCCTGGAAAAGCTAATGCTGTAGCTGATGCATTAAGCAGGAAGTCAAATAGCAGTATGGCACAAGTACAGTTATCGAGGTTATCGAACCTAGTTCAGTTAAAGAGCATTGAATGTTGATTTGAATTGGGAGCTGAATGATACATTGATAGCTACCTTGAAGTTGAGACCTATTTTGGTAGAAAGAATCAAAGAAGCTCAAAGCAGAGATCCAGATTTAGTGAAGTTAAATGAGAAGTTGAAAGTGAATCCAGATTCTGAGTTTGAGGTGAGAGATGATACTTTGAGGTTAAAGCAAAGACTGTGTGTGCCTAATGTTGATAATATGAGGGAAGAGATTTTAGAGGAAGCACATTTAGCAGCTTATGCTATGCATCCTGGTACTACAAAGATGTATAACACGCTGAAACAATATTACTGGTGGCTTGGTATGGAAAAGCAAGTAGCAGAGTTTGTGTCTAAGTACATAATTTGTCAGCAGGTCAAGGCTGAGCATCAAGCTCCTGTAGGAAAATTACATTTGTTACCTATTCCGGAGTAGAAATGGGAACGAATCACGATAGATTTCATTATAGGTTTGCCTAGGACTCCGAGGCAACATGATGTCATTTGGGTCATTGTGGATAGACTGACCAAATCGACTCATTTCTTACCAGTGAGGGAGAATTATTCATTAGATCAGTTGGTTCGGCGATATGTGGATGAAGTTGTGAGGTTACACGGGGTTCCAGTGTCCATAGTTTCGGACAGGGATCCTAGATTTATCTCAAGATTTTGGGGTAGTTTACAAACAGTTTTGGGTACCAAGCTGAATTCCAGTACGACCTTTCATCCTCAAACAGATAGTCAGAGTGAGAGAATGATCAAGACTATCGAGGATATGCTCAGAGCTTATGTTTTGGAGTTTCAGGGAGCATGGGATAAATAGACAACTTTGATTGAATTTGCTTACAATAATCAATATCACAGTAATATCGGTATGGCTCTATATGAGGTGTTGTACGACAGGAAATGTCATTCACCTTTATACTGGGATGAAGAAGGTCGAAAAAAATTTGTATATTGGATATTTTAGAAATTTTTGGTGAATTATTTTTTGAGTTGAAAATTTATTTGGAGAGTATTAGTAATATTTTGGATTTTTGGTGAAATTTTTGGAAATTTGGGTATTTTTCATATTGAAAAAATAAAATAAAAAGGTAAATAGACTAGTTAAATGGTGACAAGTGGTAGCTTTATTTAGAGACACATTTCAAGCATGCAAAATGCCCGGTGAAGTTCTCCTCTGCTATTGTTTATTCATATTAAAGGTTTTGACAAAAGCAAAAGCAAAAACTTTCGTTGCTTATACATCACTGAAACCAGTCCATCTCTATTATTTGTCATTAATTTTTACTGTGTGCTTCACCACCGAAAGCTTTGTCTACTCTTACTATTGGAGTTTTTGCGGGAAACAAGTAAGTTGTGCTTTCATTTTTAGGGTTAAATTAATGATAAATGACAAAGAGATGATGTTTTCATGCTTGTGGATGGGTGCATGCGTGAACTATTTTTGGGCTGAAAATTGATGATAGAAAAATGCAAAAAAGAGGTAGCAAGTGATGACAAGCTGTGAGTGATATTATGTTTTTTTGGTGTTATATTTAATTTTGCATTTGAGATGGAAAGAATGAAACTATATGATGAAATGAAAATTGGGATGAGGTTATTGTTGGATTTTAAAACACATGCAAAGCCATATATGCAGACAATTGAAAACGCATGCTCTATTTTTTTTCCAGTATATACGTAGATGTTGGGTATTGTTAGAGATGGGTTTAAATGAGGTTAAAGCTTAAGAAAGCATAGAACATAAAGAGGTGTGGTGTTTTAAGGAGGAAAATGATGGAAAACGTGGGCTGCTGTGATGGAAAACCAAAGAAAGAGAGATGCAGAAGTTATAAAACACATTAGAGGGAGAAAGTGAAGGTGAGGTTTTGGATTTTTGATGATTTAGTTTAATCCTTGGATTTTTCCTTTGTTGTGAGTTGATGAGTTGAAGGAAGAGCAAGAAAGTTGGTTTATGTAATGTATGTGGTAGATATGAATGTTCATGAAGTGTAAAAGTAGAAAAAAATAAGGAGCTTTCGGTGGAGAAGATGAAGTTAGCGTGATAGAGAGAGAAAAGTTGATGGTTTATATGTGTGGGTTAAAAACTTGAGTTTGTCATTGAACAACTATCAATCTTTTGCCTATAACTCTTTCATCCGAACTCCAAATAACTTGAAACTTAGATCAATGGATTCCTAAGACATTTTTCTTTCTCTTCATAAAAATTTAGAGTTATCTGAATTGTTTTGAGATTGATTTATAGGATGAAAGTGTGGTGGTCTGCTGGAATATTATGAACTGGAAATTTTCATGATCATCTTTAGGTTTTCTAATTATAACTTGAGCTGTAGATTTCGAAATGAGTTATTTTTTAATTTATATTAAACTAGAGACATATTTCTACAATTTTTGTGAAGAGGTTTAATTTTAATTCTGTCTCTTTGATTTTCAAAATTGGCATGGAATTGAGTTTTAGCTTAGGCTGTAGCACTACCAGGGACAGAAAACATGTCCTATGATTATTAAATAAACTGGATTGATTTGGGCAGAATTAGGCTAAATTATCTTCACCAAAGTTGTAGCTTATTCTCTTATATTTAAATTGGTATAAATTTTGAAATTTTTGGATGTCTGAGTTGAAAGATATGAGTTGTACAATTAGATTGTATGATCATGTACTAGCCAAAAGTTCAAATGTGCACAGTCTAAGGTATTTTGTGCATAACTCATTGAATACTGAATCAAATTGGATTCTCTTGGAGTAATTAGAAACTTAAGACAATGTATAACAACTTTCTAGAAGGAAGTGTTGCCTAATTTTGTCTTTTACCCTATCAGATTAATTATGGAAAGTTGACCCAAAATCATGTGAGCAGAAAATCTGAAGTGGTCAATTAAGTTATAAAATTGTTTTCACATTATTTTATTTTTGTCCAAATTATATGTACCAAATGTTATTAATGAGAGCTTTGATATCTGATTAGTTTGATGATGAAAATTATAATAAGATACCCAAAATTGTCATTGAACATGCATTGTGTATACTTTCTATATATTGATGTGCATAAAAGAAATACTTTATATTTAAGCAAAATGTGATATTTGTGAATGTGTTGTATATGTTTTAGAGGAGCCAAGTGGACGCCAGACAGACATTGCTGGACCATCCAGGCAATAGCTTATTAAAGTGTTCTGTGAGTCAACCTAGATAATTTCCTAGGATTGATTTGACTTGAATTTAATTTAATTTATTACATTTCCAACATGATTGAACTGTTTGTGAGTTGATTTTGGATTCCGGACCTGAGGTTCAAGGAGTTTGATAGTTGGGCATGTATTGGGAGTGTTTTGACTTGATATAAATTTTTGATATTTGATTCTTCATGAAAGTTGAATGCCAGACTTAGGTCCGATGAATTTGAATTTTTATGAGATTGTGATATATGAGATTTTCTGAAATTGTTGCGTTTCATATAATGCATGCTCAGATAAAGGCATTGTGACTTGAGTTGCTAGTATGAAGCGCTTCCACGTAGAGCTTTAATTCATGATTTTCTGATTTTGTGCATACAGCTATGCTTCGTGATTCTGTTTGACTGAGCTCTATGGGCCGGTATTTGAATAAGTTTGTGATAGGCAGTCGGTCACAACAATAAGAAAGAATGTGAGTCTCATGCATATAATATTTAATGATTTGCAAAGCTAAAACGAATGAAAAATTGTTATGATCTTGTTGTTGTACTTGGTTATGTGGATTGTGAGATTATATGATACATCATGCTGTGCGAATATTTGGCATGTATACATGATCTGAATGAATATATGTGAGATATGTGGTAAGTGTTTG
Source organism: Erythroxylum novogranatense (assembly GCA_029891385.1). Lineage (NCBI taxonomy): Eukaryota > Viridiplantae > Streptophyta > Magnoliopsida > Malpighiales > Erythroxylaceae > Erythroxylum > Erythroxylum novogranatense. Next base: position 8,402,890 of record CM057232.1, on the reverse strand, counting down.
TAATCCGGTGAAATCATCAATGATGGTTCACTCATTGAGTTCGTAAAACTCATAAAAATTGCAACGTGGTTTTTCAGGTACGAAACAGGAGAATTAGTTCTTAGGCAGGACTAAAGGACCCTTTGGATTTTGTTATGGATCAGAGGTCTGTCAGCTGACTCTAGGAGTATCGTGTTTTGTATTTTGTTGTATTTTCGTTAGAACCTATATGAGGTCATGTAAATATTTGTCTAAAGGAAATAGTGTAAATTTGTTTGGAGTAGTGTAATGAATGGTTTTAAAATTTAGTGACTTTCAATTATATTAGATGATGACATGTATAATTTGGTTTTGCTTTTGCTCTAACAGTCCATTATCATAGGATATGTACTTAAATATGTTTGAATGTTTGGATATGTATCATATGGTAGTGGGATGCTGCAATTTGTCCATCGGTTTGAGGATGGTATGAGGAACAGAAATTGAAATTAGTTCCTTTCAATTGGAATAACTCTCTCCAAAATAGACTTGTAAAAATTGGATCCCTATCACAGACATGTCACTTTTGTGGATTTATTGGACATATAAGGCCAAGATGTTATCAGTTACTACAAATGGTGTTTCAAAGGGTTCATAACCAAAAATATAGACACTCTTCATTAAATTTCCAGCAGCATGCTATGGTATCGAAGCAAGCTTGGATTAGAAAGGGTCAAGTACAAACAAAAAAACGTAGTGAAGGAAAAAACAAAAGAATGCCCAGATTTGTAGTTAGTTACAGCAGATGAAGTAACTGCAGAAAGTAAACCACTTTTTGTAGCTGCTCAATCTGCAGTAACTAGTTGTAGGTCACTTTCTGCAGTTACTTCATCTACAGTAACTAACTGCAAATCTGGGCATTTTCTTATTTTTTCTTCACTACGTTTTTGTGCTTGTACTTGACCCTTTCTAATCTAAGCATGCTTCGATACCATAGGATGCTGCTGAAAATTTAATGAAGAGTGTCTAGATTTTTGGTTTTGACCCCTTTGAAATATCATTTGTAGTAACTGATAACATTTTGGCCTTATATGTCCAATGACTCCATAAAAATGACATGTGGGTATAAATATTCGACTCTTTTTTTATGCTTCTACTTTTTGGGCTGATCTGAACATTTCAAATTTTTTTTCATTCACTTTCGAACACTCGCCTTTATAGCCTATGCCTTCGAAATTTCCTTTAACTTTACCAATTTCTATCAACTTATCTAGTTTTTCTGTGCCTCCATTCAACATCCTCAATCCCTTTTCTGTACTTACTAATTTCATTCTAGCTTTACCAAGCTCATCTGACGTCAACATCAGCTTCTTTTATAACTCTTGTATGATGTTCTTCATGGAAAGATTCTCTTCCTCCAATCTTTCATTCTTTCTACACGTTTTCACCCATTTTTCATATATAACTTTGTAATCCTCATAAATATTCCCTTTTTTATCATCTAGGCCATTTCCATCGCTAACATAATTTGATATTGAAAAAGGGGGAGATTGTTAGGATATATTTTATATATATCTTATTTTATTTTGGATGGATAATTGTTATGTTCTTTGGAACTTGATGTTTGATTAAGGGGGGGCATTGTGAATTTCATCTTTATATGTCCAATTATGATTATTTATTTGAAGTTTTAGAGTTGTGACAAAAATGCCAAAAAGGGGGAGATTGTTAGGATATATTTTATATATATCTTATTTTATTTTGGCATTTTAAATTGGACATATAAGAGGTGAAGATTGTGTTTTATTAAAAGTCCAAATAGTTAATGCGATATTATGTTTTGGATATTGGACTTGTATATCTGCGTGGACAAGATGGACATTTTCTGGTGAGTTCACGTTATACAACAATTGCCTACTTATTTGATTAAGTAAAGGAGTCTACTACTACACATCCTAAGAAAAACTTAGAGGGTCATGGCAAATTAATTAACAACAGTATGTGGCTTTGTTTAAAGTAGGGTCACGTGTACAAAGATAAGAATTTTCCAGCTGTGCAAGTTCTATTGGTGGAGCCAAGTGTTAGGTTAATAGAAAATTAATTTATGAGGGTCTTTGGTGGTGTACTATTCACGTTTTTGGAGGCTGCACATATGTGGTCTTGAGAAGCCAAGTATTGGGTTATTTGATGATTGATTTGAGAGGCTTTGATGTGTGCGTGAATCTTTGATTTAATGGTGACTTCATATGTCTCTGAAATAAATTTTATTGGGCTACGCAATCATTCTTTTGGTGCTGATTTTCTACCATCTCTTAATTAATTACATGGCGGTGGATCGTAATTTTCTTGGAAACTTTAGGCAGTATGGGCAACAGTGTGACTTGTTCTACGGAAGAATTAAATATGGTGAAAGTTTCCAGCTGAGTTATTTGGAGAAGAAAAATTTATTGGGGAGTTTTCTTTGTCTCAAGTATTTTTGTTATTTAATTTTCAGTTGATTAAATACTTGAGCTATTTTATTTATTATTGTTTCTGAGTGAAAGTAGTTAGACAAATCCTCTGTTGAGATTAGTACGAGGCGATCGTACTATTGGGTGTGAAAATCTTTCACGGGAAGTCAGGTTGAGAGATAGTATCAAGGGTTGAGTGGTGTCGGCTTAGTAAAGCCTTGGGTAAAACTATTGTACTTCAGCGAAAGTTATTAAGCTGGGTGAGGGCCCCGCAGACGTAGGCAAGGTGTACCGAACTGCGTTATCAAATTTTTGGTGTTTTTATTATTTCAGTTTTTCTTGTTTTTATATTTTTATTGGTGCCAAAAAAGTTTGTGAAAAGTTTACAAAATTATTAACCCCCTTCGATTTTTCAATTGGTATCAGAGCAAGGTCACCGATTCAAAACTTGGTAACAAGTTGGTGCAGATCCTATATTCGCAGATATGGCTACGAGAGAGGGAGAATCAATCACCAAACCACCACTATTGGATGGATCAAATTATCTGGATGAAATTCTTTATTCAAGCTCAGAGTATGAGAGCCTGACATTCAGTCGTACATGGTTTGATGCATCCAATGATCATTGATGATAAAGGAGAGGTAGTTCAGAAAGATCTGTCTGAATGGACAAGAGTGGAAGAAAAAAGTGCACTGGGAAATTCACAAACAATACATGAGATATTCAGTGCTGTTGACGAAGGACGCTTCTCAATTATTTCAGCATGTGAAACAGCAAAAGAAACATAGGACATGTTGCAAACTATTCATGAAGGGTCTAAATCTATGATATCGTCAAAACTACAAATGTTAGTTGTGCAGTTTGAAGAGCTGAAGATGGATGAGAATGAGACTATTAGAGATTTTCATGAAAGATTGAAAGATATAGACAATCAAGCTCATCAACTAGGAAAGAAATACTCCAACGTGAAATTAGTCAAGAAAAACGTTGAGATCACTACCTCCAAGGTTTATTCTGAAAATTGCAGCAATAGAGGAAGCCCATGATATTGGTAATCTGTCATTGGAAAAAGTTATTGGAATCCTTACAAACTTCGAGATGAATCTTTTAAGAGGTAAGCAAGAAAGAAGCAAAGGATTGGCACTACAAGTGGAAACTAGTAAGAGTGTGAATAACCTGGAAGATGAATCCGACGAGAATGAGGATATAGAGTTATTAACACAAGAGTTTAGTAAGTGGCTGAAGAGAATGGAAAAGGACAGATCCGGGTTTAGGCAAAATGGTGGAAGCTCATCGAACAACAACTTCAAGCAAGCCAAAACTCATAAAAAAGAAAAGTAAAGAGAATTCAATGCCATGAGTGTCAAGGCTTCAGACATGTTCAAGCGGAGTGTGCTAATACCATGAAGAAGAGAAAAGTAAAATCCTATGTAAGCACTTGGAGTGATAATGATTCCAGAAGTGAAGAAGAAATAACAAACAATGCTGCATTAGTTGCATTACACAGCAAAAGTCTAGTTACTTGTTTAACAGTAATTGAGAAGGAAGTAACTGACAGTAGAATAGGGAGAAAATTTGAAGATTTCGAAATCAGTTCAGCTCAAGATTCTATATCAAACTATGATAGTGACAGAAGTGGTCTTGATGATAGAAATGGGGATATTTATGAGGATTACAAGGCTTTGTATGAAAAATGGGTGAAAATGTATAAAAAGAATGAAAGATTGAAAGAAGAGAATCTTTGCCTGAAAAATACTATTTAAGAATTAGAAAAGAAGCTGATGTTGACTTCGGATGAGCTTGGTGAAGCTAGGATGAAATTGGTAAATACCAAAAAGGGATTGAGGATGTTGAATTGAGGCACCGAAAAACTTGATAAACTAATTAAAACCGGTAAGGCTAAAGGGAATTTTGAAGGCATTGGTTATAAGGGTGAGTGCTCTAAGGTAAATGAGAAGAAAGATGACATATCCAATTTTTTCCGAGAAGAAGAAACATCGAGAAAGAATCGAAGATTTATACCCACATGTCACTTTTGTGGAGTTATTGGACATATAAGGTCAAGATGTTATCAGTTACTACAAATGATGTTTCAAAGGGTTCATAACCAAAAATATAGACACTCTTCATTAAATTTCCAGCAGCATCCTATGGTATCGAAGCAAGCTTGGATTAGAAAGGGTCAAGTATAAACACAAAAACGTAGTGAAAGAAAAATAAGAGAATGCCTAGATTTGTAGTTAGTTACTGCAGATGAAGTAACTGCAGAAAGTGACTCACAGCTAGTTACTACAGATGGAGCAACTGCAGAAAGTGTTTTACAGTTAGTTACTGTTGAGGAAGTAACTGCAGAAACTGAAGAAGTTTCAGTTACCTTGGATGATGAACCAACTAAAACAATGAAAACTGATTTGAACTGAGGCTCTTCATCTCGAATCTGAAGAAACCATCTAGCAAAAAATGTTATTGGAGATGTGAACGAAAGAAGAAAAACAAGAGAAAGAAAAAGGATTGATTATCAAGAATTTACAGGAAACTTGTGTTATACATCTTCATTCGAGCCAAAGAAAAACACCAGGTTTGAGATTCTTCAAAGGGCACAGGGACAACGTGCTTTATATTTTTGAAGTATTTTTTTGTGTTGTTAAAAACAAAAAAAAAAACAAAAAAGGAAACAAAAAAAGGAAAGAAAATATTTTTTTTGTTCTTTAGTTTTATATTGCTATTGTCGTTTCATCTTTTTAGTAGTTTGCACTGTGACTTCTATTTAGCTCTACCGAAGACTCCTCAGCTCTCTCATCAGTGTGGAACTCTATCGGGCATATCTCTCAGTGTTTTGAATAGTGGTAAATTATTATATTGGCGTGCTCATGATTCTTTCACTGCATTTATAGTTGATTATTATGATTATGCATTTTGATACTGTTTTGTCTCAAGGGGAGACATCAGATTGTTAAGGGGGAGAAAGTTAGATGATTGGATAATTGTTATGCTCTTTGGAACTTGATGTTTGAATAAGGGGGAGCATTGTGAATTTAATCTTTATATGTCCAATTATGATTATTTATTTGAAGTTTTAGAGTTGTGACAAAAATGCCAAAAAGGGGGAGATTGTTAGGATATATTTTATATATATCTTATTTTATATTGGATGGATAATTGTTATGTTCAATCTGATATCTCCCCCTTAAGACAAATCAGTATCAAAATGCATAATCATAATAATCAACCATAAATGCAGCGGAAGAAACATAAGCACGCCAATATGACAATTTACCACCATTCAAAACACTGAGAAATATGCCCGAAAGAGAGAGAGATACCCGAGAGAGATCCATACCAATGAAAGAGCTGGGTAGTCTTCGGTGGAGCCAAGAAGAAGTCATAATGCAAACTACTAAAAAAGATGAGACGACAATAGCATCATAAAACTAAAGAACAAAAAAATCTTTTCTTTTCTTTCTTGTTTTTTTTTGTTTTTAATAACACGAAAAATACTTCAAAAATATAAAGCACACTGTCCCTGTGTCCCTTGAAAAATCACAAACCTGGTATTTTTCTTTAGCTCGAATGAAGATGTGTAACATAAGTAGTCTGCAAGTTCTTGATAATCAACCCTTTTTCTTTCTCTTGTTTTTCTTCTTTCGTTCACATCTCCAATAACATTTTTTGCTGGATGATTTCTTTAAATTCGAGATGCAGAATTTCAGTTCAAATCAGCTTTTATTTTTTTAGTTGGTTCATCATCTGAAGTAACTAAAAGTTATTCAGTTTCTGCAGTTACTTTCTTAGCAGTAACTAATTGTAAACCACTTTCTGTAGCTGCTCCATCTGCAGTAACTAGTTGTAGGTCACTTTTTGCAGTAACTAACTGTAAACCACTTTCTGTAGCTGCTCCATCTGCAGTAATTAGCTGTAGGTCACTTTCTGCAGTTACTTCATCTGCAGTGATTAACTGCAAATCTGGGCATTTTTTTATTTTTTCTTCACTACATTTTTGTGCTTGTACTTGACCATTTCTAATCCAAGCTTGCTTCGATACCATAGGATGCTGCTGAAAATTTAATAAAGAGTGTCTAGATTTTCAGTTTTGACCCCTTTGAAATATCATTTGTAGTAACTGATAACATTTTGGCCTTATATGTCCAATGACTCCACAAAAATGACATATGGGTATAAATCTTCGACTCTTTTTCGATGCTTCTAACTTTTGGGCTGATTTGGACATTTCAAACTTTTCTTCATTCACTTTCGAACACTCGCCTTTATAGCCTATGCCTTCGAAATTTTCTTTAACTTAACCAGTTTCTATCAACTTATCTAGTTTTTCTATACCTCCATTCAAAATCCTCAATCCCTTTTCAATACTTACTAATTTCATTCTAGCTTCACCAAGCTCATCTGACGTCAACATCAGCTTCTTTTCTAACTCTTTTATGATGTTCTTCATGGAAAGATTCTCTTCCTCCAATCTTTCATTCTTTCTACACGTTTTCACCCATTTTTCATATATAGCTTGTAATCCTCGTAAATATTACCTTTTTTATCATCTAGACCACTTCCATCGCTGACATAATCTGATATTGGAAAAGGGGGAGATTGTTAGGATATATTTTTTATATGTCTTATTTTATTTTGGATGGATAATTGTTATGTTCTTTGGAACTTGATGTTTGATTAAGGGGGAGCATCGTGAATTTCATCTTTATATGTCCAATTATGATTATTTATTTGAAGTTTTAGAGTTGTGAAAAAAATGCCAAAAAGGGGGAGATTGTTAGGATATATTTTATATATATCTTATTTTATTTTGGCATTTTAAATTGGACATATAAGAGGTGAAGATTGTGTTTTATTAAAAGTCCAAATAGTTAATGCGATATTGTGTTTTGGATATTGGACTTGTATATCTGCGTGGACAAGATGGACATTTTCTGGTGAGTTCACGTTATACAACAATTGCCCACTTATTTGATTAAGTAAAGGAGTCTACTACTACACATCATAAGAAAAACCTAGAGGGTTGCGGCAAATTAATTAACAACAGCATGTGGTTTTGTTTAAAGTGGGGTCACGTGTACAAAGATAAGAATTTTCTAGCTGTGCAAGTTCTATTGGTGGAGCCAAGTGTTATGTTAATAGAAAATTGATTTATGGGGGTGTCTTTGGTGATGTACTATTCACGTTTTTGGAGGCTGCACATATGTGGTCTTTAGAAGCCAAGTATTGGGTTATTTGATGATTGATTTGGGAGGCTTTGATGTGTGCGTGAATTGTTGATTTAGTGGTGGCTTCATATGTCTCTGAAATAAATTTTATTGGGCTGCGCAATCATTCTTTTGGTGTTGATTTTCTACAGTCTACGTTAATTACTTGTGGCAGTGGACTGTGTAATTTTCTTGGAAACTTTAGGCAGTATGGGCAACAGTGTGACTTGTTCTACGGAAGAATTAAATATGGTGAAAGTTTCCTACTGAGTTATTTGGAGAAGAAAAAATTATAAGGGAGTTTTCTTTTTCTCAAGTATTTTTGTTATTTAATTTTCAGTTGATTAAATACTTGAGCTATTTTATTTATTATTGTTTCTGAGTGAAAGTAGTTAGACAAATCCTCTGTTGAGATTCGTACGAGGCGATCATACTATTGGGTGTGAAAATCTTTCACGGGAAGTGAGGTTGAGAGATAGTGTCAAGGGTTGAGTGGTGTCGGCTCAGTAAAGCCTTGGGTAAAACTATTATACTTCAGTGAAAGTGATTAAGCTTGGTGAGGGCCTCGCAGACGTAGGCAAGGTGTGCCGAACTGTGTTATCAAATTTCTGGTGTTTTTATTATTTAGGTTTTTCTTGCTTTTATATTTTTATTGGTGCCAAAAAAGTTTGCGAAAAGTTTGCGAAATTATTAACTCCCTTCGGTTTTTCATACCCCTTGAATTTGGAAGACCTTCTATGAAGTCCATGGATATGTCGCTCCACACCATATTCAGAATTTGAAGAGGCTGTAGTAACCCTGTTGGAGAAGTGTTTTCTCCTTTGTTTCTCTACCATGTATTACAAGCTTTAACATGCTCCTTAATGTCTTTCCTCATTCCCCTCCAATAGAACATTGACCGCACCCTGTGAAGTGTCTTGTGATACCCTTCATGAGTGCTTGCGTGGATCTCTGATAGAATGGTAGCAGTCACCAATGAGTTGGGCAGAAGATAAATTCTGTCTTTGAAGAAGAGTACTCCATCAATATGCTTCCATAGACCCACGACTTCATCTTGCAGACATTTCTTTACCAGTCCCTGCAATTCAGGCATGGTTTGTACTTCTTATTTGATTGATTCCAGCCATTTCGGTATTGGTGTGGAGATTGCAGCTTGACTTTCATCTTCATGTCTCCTGGATAAGGCATCTGCCACTTTGTTTTCATCCCCTCTCTTATATTCGATGACGAAGTCATAGCCCATGAGCTTGATCAACCACTTTTGCTGCATCTCTATTGTGATCTTCTGCTCCCACAGAAACTTCAAACTCTTCTGGCCTGTACGTACTATAAATGATCGGCCAAATAGATACGGTCTCCATTTTTTTACCAACAACAGTAACGCCAACATCTCCTTCTCATATGTGGAGAGTTGCAGATTTTTTCCTTTCAAAGCACGGCTGAAAAAAGTGATTAGTCTATCATCCTGCATAAGAGCACAACCAACACCAACACCCGAAGCATCACATTCAACAATAAAAGGCTTAGAGAAGTCCGGCAAAGCTAATACTAGTGCACAAGCCATTGCCTGCTTCAATTGCTTAAATGCCACTTCAGCTCTTGCATTCCAACTAAATCCATTCTTCTTGAGCATGTCTGTGAGAGGAGCGGCTACCTTTCCGTAGTTTTGGATAAACTTTCGATAATAACCTATCAGTCCTAAAAATCCTCTCAGTGCCTTAAGAGTGGTTGACTTTGGCCATTCCACCATGGCTGAAACCTTCTCTAGATCAACAGTAACCCCTGCATTAGAAATTACATGGCCCAAATACTTGACCTCTTTTAGGCTAAAACTAAATTTTAACGTAAAGTTCGTGAGCCTTTAGTATAGTGAGACTGAACTTCAAGTGCTCAAGATGCTCTTCCCACAATTTACAATAGATTAAAATGTCATCAAAAAACACCAAAATGAACTTACGGAGGTGATTTTTGAAGATCTCATTCATTAGGGATTGGAACGTCGATGGACCGTTGGTGAGTCCGAATGGCATAACTAAGAACTCGTAATGTCCTTGATGTGTACGAAAGGTTGTTTTTGATATATCGTCAAGGAAGATGCGGATTTGAAGATAGACTGATCGTAGATCGATCTTGGATTCGTCGAGTAATTCATCAATTACTGGTATCGGGAACTTATCTTTGATTGTATTTTGGTTTAAAGCGCGATAGTCGATACAAAGTCTCCAAGAACCATCAGCTTTCTTTACGAGCAATACGGGTGAAGAATATGGGCTGTTGCTAGGACGTATGACACCAGTAGACAACATATATGCTACAAGCTTCTCGATCTGATTCTTTAATAGGTGAAGATATCGGTATGGACGAACACAAACTAGTTCACTCCCAGATTTTAGGAAAATTTTATGGTCATGAGCATGAGATGGAAGGAGTCCTTGTAGCTCTTCAAAAATCTCAGGAAATCCCTGTAGAACTTGCAATAATTCCAAATTAGGAAATTTTGATGAAGCTTGGGATTGCAATGTACCTGGTATGCTCATGAGGGTGAGAGCGTTGATCTGAAGTAAGACCCCCTTTTTCTTCTCATTTATTTCTTTGGTGATTTCTAATTCGTCAACAATCTTGTCACTTGGTGATGTCATCTTGTTAAGCATTATCTCCCTCCCATAGACCGTGAATTGCATCTGCAATTTTGAGAAATCCCACAAAATAGGGCCAGGTGTACAAAGCCATTGTGTTCCCAGCACTACTTCACATCCTTCTAAGAGAAATAAATAGAAGTCTAGAGTTAAGGAGAGGCCATATAACAATACGTTAGCCACCTTGCATCTTCCTTGACTGGTGATTTTTTCTCCATTAGCGACAACTTCAAACTTCCTTTTGCAATTTGGAGTGAGTCCTATGTTTTGAGCCACCCTGTTATCGAGAAAATTATGGGTATTACCTGAGTCCACCAGCACTATGATATGTTGCTGTCCGATTCTTCCCTGTATTCGCATGGTTTGTGATTTCCTTACCCTCGAGATTGCATGAAGTGAAATCTCTGGTGTCTCTTCCATGTCTGTACCCAAATCTGTTTCATCATCATCATCTGACCAGCAGCCCTCAATTAAGAATAGCTTTGAGCACTTGTGACCTGGTCCAAACTTCTCGTTGCAATTGAAACATAGCCCTCTGTCTCTTCGTTCCTTCAATTCAACTGGTGTTAATCGCTTGACTGGCAAGGACGAGTGGCTGAGATTCTGCTCTTTCGTGGGTTGTATCCTCTTTTGGTCAGATATGGTTGCAATAGGGCATTTAAGTGCCTGTTCATGAGACATATATAGCCTTGACAACCCGATAGCTGCAGAGAGATTAGGTGATTTACATGCCTGCACGTCCGTACGAATGCTTTCCTTTAATCCACTAACAAAACACCCCACTTGTTGTGCTGATGTCAATGTTCCAACCCATAACAATAGCCTCTCAAATTGACTCTGGTAGTCTCGCACAGAAGCTGTTTGTTTAAGGTTTGTCAAGTCCCCGAAGAAGTCTTGATATTGTGTTGGCCCATAACGTGTATTTACACCTTCCTTGAAAGCTTCCCATATGACCATTCCTTGCTCTTCCTTCATTAATCGATGCCACAGCTATGCATCACCTTCCAAATTAATAGAAGCAATTCGAACTTTCTCCTCCTCTGGCACCTCATGTATCTCGAAGAAAGTCTCAGCCCTGTAAGCCCAACTGGTTCGGTCTTCGATACCTGAAAACCTTGGAAAATCTATTTTGACAGTTTTGGTGTTGGGACCCGATCTCGGAACCGGATCCCAACCGGAAAACGAAACGAAAAACGGACAGAAAGAGGCAAAAACAAAACGAAGCGAAGGCGAAAAGAAAAATTAGTGGAACAAAATCACAAAGCGAAACAAAGGCGAAAATACAAAGTAGCAGAACGAACCGAAAGCAAATCGGATAACAAAACGAAACACAAAGCGAATGCAAATCTGAATCGAATACGAAATCGAAACAAAAGTAATCACAAATCGAATCAAATCATAGAGCGGAGACAAACGAAATAATCGAACTGAAACAAATTCCGACATCCGTTGACAACACAAAGCATAGAGATTAATCGCATTGGAAACCTAAAACTAATCCAATATGAAACCGGTATAAATTCTTTTTCTTTTTCTTTTTCTTTTTCTTTTTCTTTTTCTTTTTTTTTTCTTATAACCATCTTTATTCCAACTCATACAAATCATTGAAAATTTAACCTTAATCAATTTCTTGATGCACAATAAACTTCTTATACATGCAAACAAATTCCAAAATTCAACTTTTACTCAAATATGTTATCGAAAATTCGACAGCATAACAACTGCATTCTAACTAACCCAAACTTGCAAAGTGTTCAAAATACACTTCTATATTTCTCACATAATTGCCAGTATCATCGGACTCCCCGTCCGAAATCCAACGCAACAAACGCAATCCTATATCTACATATCCATATCCAAAACACATTATACAAATCCAATTCCTATTACTTTCTCAATTCAATATACAAATCATAATCATTTTACATAACGTCATATTCCAAGTCTCAATCAAATCAAAATCCATCCATATTCAAAATACATTTATTTCTCTTCTCAATCATAATCATAAACAATTTCCATAACTCAATTTAATATACAAATCTCATAATTCCAATACATCAGAAAACAAACATTTACAATACACAATGGCATTCCAAGCCATATACCAAATCCTCGAATATCTAAAACACAAAACAAAAAAATCGAACATAAGCCTTGATCTTCTTTCATCCAATCTCTTGCTCGAAACTTGGAGATGGGGATGAAAGGGGGGTGAGCACAAAGCTCGTAGATAATGTGTTTATAATTTGAACCATAAGCAAAACATCTTTCCAGAACTCATTTTTCGTTCATAAACATTTTACAATATAATATTCATCAAAAGCTTATTGTTCTCAACTTTCACTTTTCAAAACAATTATAACAATTTCTAAAATTTCATGATTGAAAACCCACTTTCTCAAATCACAAGTTTCTCAAAATTTCACAATTCATAAACAAACTCAAAATATGAATGCATACAGACATAAATAAAACCAAAAACACATAACACATCAAACGGTTTGGGTTGGTCCAAAACGGAACGTCTTTACACATTCATGATAGCGGTCTGACTGTTGTGAGCGGAACGTCTTACACCTTCCGCGATAGCGATCCGGTGTAGCCGTGACTTATGGGAGTCCGAAATCGGAACTCCAGTGCCACTAGCGGGCAAGTGGGTGAAGCCTTAAAAAAAACGAGACAGTGCACTGACTCAATCTTAAGGGACCTAACCAAACCCACATATCACATAATCATGCTTGAAAATCAAATTGCCCTAAGGCACATTTCTAAACTTAATTTTTCATACTGTGTCCTACTAGACACCTTAACATTCACAAAAGCACATACATTCATATAATAGTTTTCCATACACATTCATATAGTAAACCACAATGCATCTATCAACTTACAACAAATCAAATCATATTCAACTTCCACCAATTCATAAACAAAGTATGCATAAATCATAATGCACAAAATGTATCAAGTTTCATAAATAAGAAAATCCTTCAAGCATAAATAACTTCATAAATTTTAACGATTTATCAAAATCATTGCAAACAATAAATCTTATCTTTATAACAATTTTCATAATTACAATAAATTTCTCAATTTCTCAAAACATTTTCAAACTTGTAACGATTTTCTCAAACACCATTAATTTAACAATTTATAAATCATTTCAAAATCAATTAAATTAAAACAATCGAACACAATAATTTATCACCATTTTTCCTTTCTTGATGTTTCAAACTTTCTTTCTAAATTTTTGATTAGCTTTACAAATCACAATTTTCAAGTCATTACCAAACCAATGAAAGTAACAATTTTCATAATTTTGAAATTTTCTTAATTAATCAAAACATTTAAAACTTATAATAATTTCTCAAAACATTCAAAATCATTGAATGAAACAATTGAATCACTATATTAAATTTTCTGAAATTATTTCAGAATAATTCAAATCTTTCAACACATCCATTTGAAACATTTTAATCTTCTTTTGACTTTGCAAAACTATAAATAATAAATTTTCAAAGCAATTTACTTCTTGAATGCAACCTTTTCCATAATTTGCAAAATCATTCAAAACAAATGAATATAATACTTTTATTTATTTTTATCAAAACATCCAAGTGAATTTTAACCATTTATTCAAAACATTTGAAATTAAAATAAATCCGATACTTCTTTAGCTTATAAATCAAATTATATTTATCGAATCAAACAATTTCTATTCAAATTTCATAGTTTCAAATTTCAAAATCACATAACAATTTTCCATTAATTCAAACAACATGTCACAACAATTTACATATTAAACTTCTCATTCACTCAAAAATGCTACAATTTTACAATTTATCAAAATCATAAATCAATAAAAATTCTCTTTCATTCAAACAATGTAAACATTTATTTCTCAAATTTATTCACAACATTAAAAAAAATGACGAGTTCCATAAGTATTGCAATTTCTTAAAATCAGTCATGTTCAAACTCAATTTATTTAAAAATCAATCGAAAACAATAAGTTATAACATTTTTCCCTTTCTTGAATTTTCTAAAACACATAGTTTACATATAATTCAAAATATAAATACATTACCTACCTCGAAATGAAGCTAGAAGCTTGTCCCTGGCTTCAATTTAACCATTGCTTCTTTCTTTCTTCCAATTGAAAATTCCCTAAGCCATAATCATCCAAATTCAACATCATAATTAGCATAATCCTCATAATTAAACTATAGGAAATCCATAATCATCATTTTTCCAAGCTATCTAAAACAAGAATTTCTAAAATCCCCAAATCACAACAATTGACATAAACCCTAATTACTTGTCATCCAAAAGTGATCCCATTAAATCAAGCAATCCCCAAAATTGAGCTTGGAATTGACAAACCCATATTATTATCAAGGTTTCTAAACCAAAACTTCACTAAAAACTCAAAGATCAAACATTGTTCTTACCTTCTTCTTCATATTTTCGGATTTTCAAAGCCCCATGGGAAGCTTTTATCCTCTTCCCTATTTTTCCTCTTGGAATAAATGAAAAATCACCCTAGACACCCATGAAAATTCGAAACCCTAAACCCTCTCTTCTTCTTTCCTTTATCTCCTCTCCACCGAAAGCTTCTCCTTTCTTTCTCCTCTCTTCATTTGGTTTGTTCTTTTCCCTCTCATATTCGGCTCCTCTTATAAAAAAAACGACAGCCCCCTTGTATTAAAATGTCATGTCATTAAATGAAAGGTAATTGACCTACTTGCCCCTCCATGAAGCCTTGTAACTTATGTTCTTAAGTAGACTTCCAAAATTGCCCTTAAATTTCCTTTTAAGTCATGCAACTTTAGGACAGTTCTCTCACAATCAAAATGAAGGAATTTTGTAACACCCCACTCCCGTATGACCCGAACCCGACATCGATGGTGATATCCGAGTCCGTGTCCCACGAGGGTGGCGTGCTACATCACTCAGTCAGTCAAAACTCATTATTAACTTTTTTATTCTTTCCTTCACACACACACATACACATTATAACATATACAAAAACAATTTACATACATCATTCAATGGACTTGGGGCCCTTTTCATAAATACAATTAACTCTAGTCTGTTGATTTTACAAACTGACTTAAGCAATAATACAGAAAACCAGAGAATAGAAATACACTAATGCAGACGCCAACTGATCCCGACCTCTTTCTTTCACTTGTATACAGTACTCCCGTGTCAAACGGGGTATTCTTCAAGACCTAAAAAATAGATGCAAATTTTGGGTGAGTTTTGCGAACTCAGTGAGTGACCATCATCAATGGTTCACCCAATCACATAACATATAACACATACTTTCATTTCCATTAAGTCACATTTCATATTCCCTATCACACCTCACATTCACATACAGTTTCATATTTTCATTATATCGACACAATGTCATATTCAATATAATCAAATCGATCATTCAATCAAATTTATCATTCCCATTCAACACAATGTCACATTCCCATTCAATACAGTGTTGCAGTCTCATTCAATACAAGTAATTCAACCATTCCCATTCCATACAATCAAATCAATCATGTTATGCATATGTGCATGAGACCCACTTTTCATTTAATTACTTTGTTATGACCGAGTGTCTAAACTGTCCCGTACCCATGGATATCGGGCTCATTGAAACTGTCTCATATAGGGCTCATTGTAAACTGTCCCATATAGGGCTCATTGTGAACTGTCCCATAAAGGGCTCATTGTCATTGAGCTCGAGGCTCAATCGATGTCGAGCACGAAGCTCTTTTCACTCATTGTTGACTACTACGGTCACAACTCCATTATCTTTCATGTATTCTTGCGATGGAATGCCTTATGCCTATTTGCATGCCCTCGACCAATCATAATTACTATCATCGAACCGTAGTCCCATTCGACATCTAATTAAGAAGTCACATTTCATTTATGTGCAATTATGCATGCAAAACATTTTAACCATCTCAATATATACACTTAGGTCATCCCATTCACATGCAAGGAGCACTTCGATAATGCAATTCCCAATACATAATCAATCACCGGACCTCCTGTCCGGAACCCATATTTAATCACAATCAATAAAATAAATCAATACACATTCAACATATCAACATATAACAAAAGCAAATAACCAATAAATAAGACCATCTAGGTCTACTCACAGTACGCTCCAGATTTGCATTGGTTTCCAATTTTTGAGAACGCCTGAGTGCGGACATTTATCCTGCACTGCCAATTTATGTCATATGCACACATTAATCACTTTGCATAAGAATTCCCATTTATGCACAAATATAGAATAAGGACAATGCATGTTCATGATATTCCCGGTCCTAAACCTATTTTTTTATCAGGAAAAATCCATTTCAAAATAAGAAATCCAATGGCGCTGACGGCGCTCAATTTGGACCTCAATAGGTCCCCAATTAAATAAAACAGTGACCAGAAAATAATAAACCGGACCCACATCAATTTCCCGTCCAATAATTCCCAATGTCTCATAAAATGAAATTCAATAAGTCATAAATCCGATGCCTCGAGAATGGGGTCGATTGAAGGTCAGATGACAAAGATATAGACAAAATAGTGGAGAAATACATGTCCTAGTCGACTGGTATGATAATCCTAGTCGACTAGCCCTATTATAATAACAGATATGAAACAATTTCCTTTGACATGCCAATTTCCATAGGTCATAACTCCCTACTCCGAACTCCAAAATGGACAAATTTGATGTCTATTTCATAGAGAAAAGAGAGATCTACAATGTTTATGCAGAACACAAAAACCAAATTCACCTCTAAGGGTGTCAAAAATCCAGTCAAAGTTTCTGTCCAGTCAATGAGTTCCTAACCAGTGCAGTATTTTGTAAATTCGATAACTTCCCATTTCCTTAGTCAAAAATTACACAATAAATGTGCACAGAACGATCAAAATGTTTTCTACAACTTTCATGAACAATATGAAATGAAATTCAATTGCTAACTAGGTCAAACAATTCAGTGAATCTTTTGCCTCTGATTGACTGAACTAAGCAAATCATTTTCTAACAAACATAACTCCTTGCACAAATGTCAAAAAATTGCATACTTTATACCCATACCCATGAAAAGATAAAACATAGTACTACACTTCTCATGAAGGGCTCATAATCAAATTCAATCAATAACCAATTCAAAACAGTCTTACAAGTTCTTGCCCGTCGGATCCACGACCTAACTTCATCCAATCTTTAAAAACTCATAAGTCCCAATTCTGTTATCTAAAAATAGCATGCTATATACCATTTTCAAGATAATCACTTCCTCTACCATTCTTCAGAAGATCACTCAAACCAATTCAATTCACAAAAATTGCTAAAATTGCTTCCAATCAGAATGCTCTCAAAATTGACATTTCAGCTAGGTTTCACTCAAATGCTCAAAATCAGTCAATATTGCACAATGTATATCTCCCAATATACAGATCGAAAAATTGCAAGATCAGTGGCAATGAAAAGATAACAATGTAGGCTTCAACTCTCATGAAGACCATTTTCCCTAATTCCATATCAATTAATTTAGAAAAATTAGCAAAACTCTAGGTTCTATGTCTCGGTTACTGTTCACAGTAACCCCAGCAGTAACTTTCCATGCTCCAATTCACCCTCTCAAAGCTGAAATTGGACAACACCTATTTCACACAAAAATGTAGCCAACAAACCAAAGTTTAAGTGGGCACAAACCTCACTTCATTTTCATAACCACACAATGAGTTATGCTCAAAATAGTACATTAGGTAAAAATCCATTTTCCAGCTTTCATCTTCAACATACACTTCCTATCATATCAATTCAATTTCTACTACCCTAAGCATCTTAATTGAACACAAAAGCAGTCCCTATATCATGCCTACATTCACTAGGAAAAACCACCTCAATTTGGCAGCACCATACACAATCATTTTCATGCAAGAAAAATCATCAAGAATCATCCAAAATCAAGTTAAACCAAGTTACAACACATCTTTCATGCTAACTTCCTCAAATCATACTCAGTAAACAATGACCCCCCTTTTGGATGCATCTAATAACCATGATTCATGAAATACATAATGAAAACTTAACATAAACCTTACCTAGTCAAAGCTCCCATCTCCTCAATTCTCCAACTCTCACAACTTCCTAGTTTCTCCTACTCATACACGACATCATTACTTGCAAAGGGAGGTAAGAGGGTTGACCTTGCATGCATGAGAGGAAGTGTTTAAATGGTAGAAGAAAAGAGTGATTTAGCTAGAACCAAAAGAAAAATCGATGGAGAAGAGGAACTCAAAGTAGGTTTCGGATGATGATGAGCCATAAGCAATAATTCAACTTTTTGACTCCTTTATCCATGAGTTGCCGACTTTACAAGGCCAAGCATAAGACAAAAGCATTAAACCCCTTTGGACACTTGGCAATTGATGGAGAAATGAAGAAAAGTCAAAAGATTCAACTATTATACTTTAATAAATATCCAACTTATCAACCCAAATTTTCGGTTCCTACACATATTAAGGGTCCACTTATGGGTCCCACCAAAATAAGTAATAGGTAAGTACCAAATAACAGTAAAAAATCAACCGGTTCGCCACTTAACGAATTTTTTTCTGGTCCGGGAATTTTCTCCGGAAAATTTCAGAAAAATTCCTGAAAATCTCATAAAATGTAAAACACACTATGAAGCAGTCAAAATAATTTTTCAAACCTAATAACCATGTTAATCACAATAAAATTGCCTTAGGCACAAAAACCGGGAATATCATGTATGCATGTATAGTTATTTCATGTGCACAGATTTCGCTGTTCACTAGTATCAGTATGCTTGGACAAGACTAAGAAATCCCTATCAATCTCATCCTATGCCAATTTACTACTTAACCCTTCCTGAAAGGGGTGGGATGTTACAATTCCCCCCTGCTTATAAAAACTTCTTCCTCAAAATTATCAGTCCATAGTTCAGTATGACAGTGATCATATGTCCCTACAGTTCCCATACACTACGTCACTCAATACTTCCGTTATTAAAAGATTGCAGTAAGACAGTCCGTTCCCTCTTTGGCTTTCTCGCTACCTTACCTATCTCACTTGCCATTTTCAGAGTAGCCACTACCTTTAGTTCCGATGCTATGACTCAGTTTATTATTTCTGAATCTATTCATTTATCCCATTTTATCAATCCAATACCTTTCTCTCTAGTAATATACAGACTAATCCTGGTCCTTTGATACTCTCTTTACCACTTCTATTCTGAGTACACCTTTTTAAGGTGATACGTACAATACAATAATTTCACTATAACCGGTGGTATCCACCTGATGCATTTATCCTTCATATTTCATTGACTCTTAATCCAGATTCAGTTTTCTTTTGACATTCACAGTTCTTTATACATTTAATTCTATTTCATTTGTCCAATTCTGATTCACCGCACTAACCCATGCAGTTTTCCTAAGTCACTTTCCTTTGTTTCACTCATCACAAGTATCTCGACTAAATTTTGGTCTATGACTCTTGTTAGGCCCTTTTCTGTGTAACATAAGCGTGTACAATTCCTTTTTATGATCACCAATAGTCCTAATGTTGCGACCCGATCCGGGAACCGGATCCCAACTGAAAAATGAAAAACGAGGAACGGAAAATCAAAAAGCGAGAAATTGCTAATCGGAATCCAACCGAAAAGCGGAAGCGAAAAGTGAAACAAAGTGCGGAACGGAAAACGGAATCGAATGGAAGCGGAAATTTCGCATCACAATTTGAATCGAATACAAAGCATAAGAATCGAAAGCAAGCACATACTCGAAGCAAATGCAAATCGGAATCGGCGAATCAAAACAAAAATAGCGAAGCGGATCGAATACAAATCGAAAGCGAAACAAACACTTAACAAAACGAATCCGACATCCGAGAACAATAACTAGAGGAACATGATCGCGTGGACAGAATCGCGTTGGAAACCCTAAGACGTTCCAAAATCCGGTATGAAATTTTTTCTTTCTTTTTCCTTTAATCAAACTCATTCAACATATAAACAATCCCTACATTTCTATTCTTTCTCACTTCATTCATCTTAATCATTTCTTATACATTCATAAAACCTCAAACTCATTTCTTTAAACCCATTTTACCAAATTTCGGAAGATAATCTACCGTATTTTGACAAATTAAAAATTTAAAACAAAGAAAACACACTTCTAATACATATGCCAACATTACGAGGCAACATCGGACCTCCTGTCCGGCATCCAAACACCAGCAGAAACACAATCTTAATTCTAAACACTTCAAAAATCTCAAACCATAATTCTATATTCAAAATCCACAATTCAATCATATTCTTATTCATTCACAATTTACATTCATAAACATATACAAACTCAATCTCCAATACTTAACTTCCGTGATTTATATACATCATGAATTTATAACTTAAGAACATTAATGGCTTTCCAAGCCATTTACAAATCTAATAACGTTCATCCCAAAACAACTCATTCATCTTCATAAATCAAAGTCATACATAAGTTTATATCTCAAATTCCATACATACTTTCATAAACCAAGATCTTATACAAATTTATAAATCGGTTACATAAAATGTAACATCACTTTTCATAAGTCAAAAGTACAATACACAACACAAGCTTTACAAACTCGTTTAACATAAGCACGAACAACCGAAAATCTTGACTTCCTTTCATCCGGACTCCTACTCATAACCCGGAGGTGGGGATGAAAGGGGGTGAGCTTTTATCTCCGTGGATAACATATTTATAAATTGAATAATAAGCAAAATCATTTTCTAAACTTTTTTCCCTTTTTTTTTTGAAAATTCTCATAGTAGGAAAATCATCGAAAGTTTATTATTATTTTTTCTAACTTTTCAAATCATTCAAGATCCCTTTCAAATAGTTTCACGACGTAAAAATCCAAATCATTTAGTCCTCAAAATTCTCAATTTCTTTCAAATTGCTCAACCATTTTCAAATCATGCAATGCATCACACAAGAAACGAAACAAATACACATAACACATCAGAATGGTTTGGTTCGGTCCTAACAGGACGTACTGCACATTCCCGCATAGCGGTCATGTGCAGCCGTGAACAGAGGGGAGTCCGAAATCGGAACTCCTTTGCCTATTGCTGAGCGGTAATGGCGAAGGCTTAAACAGTAGAGACAATGACGACTCACAAGGACTGACCAAACCCATATAACACATAATGAAAACTAATTGACATTCAAGGCACTTTTCAAAACTCTTGATTTTTTTTTTTTCATCTCATAACATCAAATTGTGTCATAAATGACACAAGCATATAATCACATAAATTCACATAATCATCTAATGCAATTCATAGCATCAAATTAATCACATAATAATCACATTCATGACAAAATATGCACTAATTTCTTTAAATCATAAATCAAATAATTTGAAACCCATGAAGTTCATAAATCTTGTATTTCTTAAACTCATTTTCATCATTTGAAATCATAATTTCAACCATTTACATTTTTTTCAAACATTTTTTTTTCAACAATTGCTTTCTTTAATTTTTAAAAGTCACATTTAGCTTATAATTCAATAAATAAATATACTACCCAATTGATATCCATGCTAGATCTTGTCCAATGCTTCACTTTGACCTTTTCTCCTTTCTTCCTTCCAATTGAAAATTCCCTAAATTAATTTCATCAAAATTTAATCTCATAAATCACTTAATCCTTCAATTTGATGCATAAGTCATCAATTCTTACTAATTCCAAGATAATTACATCACTAATTCCAAAAATTCTCAAATTACAAATGGAACCTAAACCAATCCAATCAAATTCAATATCATAATTAACTTAATTTCCCAAATTGAACTTAGGAAACATCTATTCCTTACATATTCAAGTCATTTAAACCTCCAATTTTGAAAATCCCCAATTTTCAAAATTGGCCTAAACCAATTTACACAAATTCCATGTCATAAATCATAATTTCTTCAAAATTGATTTCATATTTCATCAATTCCTACTCTTAATTATGTTTCTACACCATTAATTCACAAAACCCCAATAATGCACAAAACCCCAAATTTCTAATTTGGCCTAAACTCCAACTTTACAATTTTTCAAATTAAACTTCACCTAAAGCATAAACATCAAAATTAACTTAGGATATCTCAAATTCATCACTAATCTAACCTATCTAAATCATCAATTTCAAAACCCCAACTTTAATTTTGGGCATAATCCCCAATTTTCATAAATCCAAAATTAAATCAATTTAACATGAAATCTCCCAAAATTGAGCATAGCATTAACAATCCCATATCATTTTCCATGATTCTAAACCAAAGACCAAACAAAACTCAAAGTTCAAAACTTTCCTCTTACCTTCTCTCTCTAGATTTTCAATTTCCTAAGCTCAAATGGCAAGATTTCATCTTCTTTCATGTTTACCCACTCAAATCTATGAAAACTCATGCTTGGAACCTTAAAAAACGAAAATCCCTTACCTTTCTTCTTCCTTCTTCTCCACGGCCATGCTTCTTCCTCTTTCTCTTTTGTTTTCTCTTCTCTCTTTATTTCTCTCATTGTCGTGAATGGCTGGGTAAAGGAGACAGCCCTCTTGCCCAAAACGACCAGCCCCTTGAGTTTTGCCATGTCATTAAAATGGGGATAAAAGACCATCTTGCCCTTGCACTTATTGAAAATCTGATACCTTGCGTCCTAATTTCGGGTAGCTAAACGAAATAATTTGGACAAACTTTCTTCATAAAATTGTTCCTCTAGATCTTTAATCCAACGCCATCGACGGCGCTCAATTCGGATCTAAAACAAAGAAGTTATGGCGAATTACTAACTGACCTGCACAAAATCCAAAACTGAACTTTAACATAACTTCAGTCAAGAATTTGACAATCTTAGGGATGAAATTAAATTTGGATCCTTCACATGATTTGTAGCCCTATCTCTTAACTTTATTTTCCTCAAGAATCAACTCAATCGAGTTGTATAACTCCAAAATCGCAAAATACTGAACCATGTTCAGAAAATTTTCCAACTTATAACCTATAACCCATCTCTTACTTAGGTTCAATCAATCTATTTCATTTAATCTTCTAAAATCATAATTCTTCATAAAATGAACGTAATTGTCTTAGGAATCCAACGCTTTAAGAATCAAATCAATCGGATGTCAGACGAAAGATTTATAACAAAAGATTGCAAAGGGTGGGAGTTCACAAAATTTTCAAAACCTTAAATACCCACTTATAACTGAATTTTTCAAAATCATATCTCTTAATTCGAACTCAGAATTTGACGAATTTGGTGTCTATGGAAAGGTAAAAGGAAGCTCTACAACTTCCTGAAGTACTCAAAATCAAATTAGGTCTTTAAAGGAGTCAAAACCTCAATCAAAGATTCTGTCCAAAACAAATTTTTCCTAAACGACTTCCAATTTTAATCGCTCATAACTCCTAGTCCTGATATCGAAAAATTACAAACTTTATGGCGTCGGAAAGATCGACATACAAGCTACAACTTTAGTAATACCACTTACTCTAATTCAGACTAAATCCATACGACGAGTGGCCTCAAGTATAGCACATGCAAATCTATACTTAATAACATTTTCAAACAAAGCATATCTTCCGAAAATCATATCTCCCAATCCCGACATCGAAAAATAGCAAACTTTATGTCCACGAAAAGCTCTCGACAGAGGCTACAAGTTTCAAGTTGATCATTTTCTCGAATTTGACCTAAATCAAAAGTCAACTTTTACCCCGAAAGTCAAACTTCCAAGCCAACTTTGATCGATCATAACTTTCACTCCCGATATCGAAAAATTGCAAACTTTATGTCTACAGAAAACTCTTGACATAATCTACAAGTTTCATGTAGATCATTTTCTCCAATTTTGCATCAAACAAAAGTCAACTCTCAAAGTCAAACATTCTCTCTCCAAAAGTCAAACTTTCTAAATTCTTCAAATTTTCACACTTTTTTTTAATTCTTGCTATTTAACTTCATTTCAATCAACTCATCCACTTTCCTCTCATAATCCATATAAGTTCACTCAAATATCAAAGTCCTCAAAATTAAACAATTCTTTTCTCATAAATTATTTCTTAATTTCACAAATTTCCTTAAATTCATAATTTTCTCATCAATTTCTTTCTCATTTAAAATTCATTTTAATATTTCTATTTTCACCAAAATTCGGGTCCAACATTTCTCCCTCTTAAAAGAATTTCGTCCTCGAAATTCATACTTCATCATCAAGTAACTCATCCTCCTAATAATAGTCACATTTCCTTCTTATCAATTTCTTATCACATATATTACACATATTCATCTTCTTGTCTTAATCACTATTTTGCACTTCTCATTTTATATCAAAACTCTATTTCCTCAAATAAAATATTTCGAACACATTTTCACACGTCAATGGTCCCATTTCTTAAGGAACCCAAGATGAGCCAATAATCATCCAAAATCAACCTATTGATCTTCTACCTCATATGTCTCTATCACCAAGTTCATTTTTCAGCATTCCTCATTTCATTTCACACATATATATTCAAACATCAAGTTATCTCATCTTTCAAAATTGGCATTTCTCAAAACCTAATCAAGTCAATTTATCCTTATTCATAGCACATTTCTAAAATCAATCATCACTCTAGTCATCTAACGTCATCGAAATCAAACAAACAACTTAACTCGTCAACTATTACATAACTTCATATCATTATCTCATCTCACACAAAATTCAATTTCCTCCAATTTCATCTCATCATTGCCTATTCAAAATCAAATTATCCCATCTCATCGTTGCCTATTTAAAATCAAATTATCCCAATGCGGTAAGCACTTTATACCTCAATTCATTAACACACCTCAAATCAATCAAAGTTCTTAACTTCTCTCAGACAATCACTAAATTCATTCTTAATAACCATAGTGCCCCAAGATGATCATAATCTTTGAGCTCGATACCATAAATGTTGCGACCGATCCGGAACCGGATCCCAACCGAAAAATGAAAACGAGGAACGGAAAATCGGCGAGCGAGAAATTGCTAATCGAATCCAACCGAAAGCGGAAACGAAAAAGTGAAACAAAGTGCGGAACGAAAACGAATCGAATGGAAGCGGAAATTTCGCATCACAATTTCAATCGAATACAAAGCATAAGAATCGAAGCGAAGCACATACTCAAGCAAATGCAAATCGGAATCGAAGCGAATCAAAACAAAAATAATGAAGCGGATCGAATACAAATCGAAAGCGAAACAAACACTTAACAAAACGAATCCGACATCCGAGAACAATAACTAGAGGAACATGATCGCGTGGATGTAATCGCGTTGGAAACCCTAAGACGCTCCAAAATCCGGATGAAATTTTTCTTTCTTTTCCTTTAATCAAACTCATTCAACATATAAACAATCCCTACATTTCTATTCTTTCTCACTTCATTCATCTTAATCATTTCTTATACATTCATAAAACCCTCAAACTCATTTCTTTAAACCCATTTTACCAAATTTTACCGAAATTTCGAAAGATAACTACCAGTATTTTGACAAATTTCAAAAATTTAAAACAAAGAAAACACACTTCTAATACATATGCCAACATTACGAGGCAACATCGGACCTCCCGTCCAAGCATCCAAACACCAAAGAAAACACAATCTTAATTCTAAACACTTCAAAATCTCAAACCATAATTCTATATTCAAAATCCACAATTCAATCATATTCTTATTCATTCACAATTTACATTCATAAACATATACAAACTCAATCTCCAATACTTAACTTCCGCATTTATATACATCATGAATTTATAACTTAAGAACATTAATGGCTTTCCAAGCCATTTACAAATCTAATAACGCTCATCCCAAAACAACTCATTCATCTTCATAAATCAAAGTCATACATAAGTTTATATCTCAAATTCCATACATACTTTCATAAACCAAGATCTTATACAAATTTATAAATCGGTTACATAAAAATGTAACATCACTTTTCATAAGTCAAAAGTACAATACACAACACAAGCTTTACAAACTCGTTTAACATAAGCACGAACAACCGAAAATCTTGACTTCCTTTCATCCAGACTCCTACTCATAACCTGGAGGTGGGGATGAAAGGGGGGTGAGCTTTCGCTCCGTGGATAACATATTTATAAATTGAATAATAAGCAAAATCATTTTCTAAACTTTTTTTCCTTTTTTTTTTTTTGAAAATTCTCATAGTAGGGAAAATCATCGAAAGTTTATTATTATTTTTTTCTAACTTTTCAAATCATTCAAGATCCCTTTCAAATAGTTTCACGACAGAAAAATCCGAAATCATTTAGTCCTCAAAATTCTCAATTTCTTTCAAATTGCCTGAACCATTTTCAAATCATGCAATGCATCACACAAGAAACGAAACAAATACACATAACACATCAGAATGGTTTGGTTCGGTCCTAACAGACGTCTTGCACATTCTCAAGATAGCGGTCATGTGCAAACAGTGAATGAGGGGAGTCCGAATCGAACTCCTTTGCCTATTGCAGCAAATGCCAAGGCTTAAACAGTAGAGAAATACGACTCACAAGGACCCCGACCAAACCCATATAACACATAATGAAAACTAATTGATTACCAAGGCACTTTTCAAAACTCTTGATTTTTTTTCATCTCATAACATCAAATTGTGTCATAAATGACACAAGCATATAATCACATAAATTCACATAATCATCTAATGCAATTCATAGCATCAAATTAATCACATAATAATCACATTCATGACAAAATATGCACTAATTTCTTTAAATCATAAATCAAATAATTTGAAACCCATGAAGTTCATAAATCTTGTATTTCTTAAACTCATTTTCATCATTTGAAATCATAATTTCAACCATTTACATTTTTTTTCAAACATTTTTTTCAACAATTGCTTTCTTTATTTTTAAAAGTCACATTTAGCTTATAATTCAATAAATAAATATACTACCCACTGATATCCATGCTAGCATCTTGTCCAATGCTTCACTTTGACCTTTTCTCCTTTCTTCCTTCCAATTGAAAATTCCTAAATTAATTTCATCAAAATTTAATCTCATAAATCACTTAATCCTTCAATTTGATGCATAAGTCATCAATTCTTACTAATTCCAAGATAATTACATCACTAATTCCAAAATTCTCAAATTACAAATGGAACCTAAACCAATCCAATCAAATTCAATATCATAATTAACTTAATTTCCCAAATTGAACTTAGGAAACATCTATTCCTTACATATTCAAGTCATTTAAACCTCCAATTTTGAAAATCCCCAATTTTCAAAATTGGCCTAAACCAATTTACACAAATTCCATGTCATAAATCATAATTTCTTCAAAATTGATTTCATATTTCATCAATTCCTACTCTTAATTATGTTTCTACACCATTAATTCACAAAACCCCAATAATGCACAAAACCCCAAATTTCTAATTTGGCCTAAACTCCAACTTTACAATTTTTCAAATTAAACTTCACCTAAAGCATAAACATCAAAATTAACTTAGGATATCTCAAATTCATCACTAATCTAACCTATCTAAATCATCAATTTCAAAACCCCAACTTTAATTTTGGGCATAATCCCAATTTTCATAAATCCAAAATTAAATCAATTTAACATGAAATCTCCCAAAATTGAGCATAGCATTAACAATCCCATATCATTTTCCATGATTCTAAACCAAAGACCAAACAAAAACTCAAAGTTCAAAACTTTCCTCTTACCTTCTCTCTCTAGATTTTCAATTTCCTAAGCTCAAATGGCAAGATTTCATCTTCTTTCATGTTTACCCACTCAAATCTATGAAAAACTCATGCTTGGAACCTTAAAAAAAACGAAAATCCCCTTACCTTTCTTCTTCCTTCTTCTCCACGGCCATGCTTCTTCCTCTTTCTCTTTTTGTTTTCTCTTCTCTCTTTTATTTCTCTCATTGTCGTGAATGGCTGGGTAAAGGAGACAGCCCTCTTGCCCAAAACGACCAGCCCCCTTGAGTTTTTGCCATGTCATTAAAATGGGGATAAAAGACCATCTTGCCCTTGCACTTATTGAAAAATCTGATACCTTGCGTCCTAATTTCGGGTAGCTAAACGAAATAATTTGGACAAACTTTCTTCATAAAAATTGTTCCTCTAGATCTTACGAATCCAACGCCATCGACGGCGCCAATTCGGATCTAAAACAAAGAAGTTATGGCGAATTACTAACTGACCTGCACAAAATCCGAAACTGAACTTTAACATAACTTCAGTCAAGAATTTGACAATCTTAGGGATGAAATTAAATTTGGATCCCTTCACATGATTTGTAGCCCTATCTCTTAACTTTATTTTCCTCAAGAATCAACTCAATCGGAGTTGTATAACTCCAAAATCGCAAAATACTGAACCATGTTCAGAAAATTTTCCAACTTATAACCTATAACCCATCTCTTACTTAGGTTCAATCAATCTATTTCCATTTAATCTTCTAAAATCATAATTCTTCATAAAATGAACGTAATTGTCTTAGGAATCCAACGCTTAAGAATCAAATCAATCGGATGTCAGACGAAAGATTTATAACAAAAGATTGCAAAGGGTTTGAGTTCAAGAAAATTTTCAAAACCTTAAATACCCACTTATAACTGAATTTTTCAAAATCATATCTCTTAATTCGAACTCAGAATTTGACGAATTTGGTGTCTATGGAAAGGTAAAAGGAAGCTCTACAACTTCCTGAAGTACTCAAAATCAAATTAGGTCTTTAAAGGAGTCAAAACCTCAATCAAAGATTCTGTCCAAAACAACTTTTCCTAAACGACTTCCAATTTTAATCGCTCATAACTCCTAGTCCGGATATCGAAAAATTACAAACTTTATGGCGTCGGAAAGATCGACATACAAGCTACAACTTTCAGTAATACCACTTACTCTAATTCAGACTAAATTCATCGACGAGTGGCCTCAAGTATAGCACATGCAAATCTATACTTAATAACATTTTCAAAACAAAGCATATCTTCTGAAAATCATATCTCCCAATCCCGACATCGAAAAATAGCAAACTTTATGTCCACGAAAAGCTCTCGACAGAGGCTACAAGTTTCAAGTTGATCATTTTCTCGAATTTGACCTAAATCAAAAAGTCAACTTTTTACCCTGAAAGTCAAACTTCCAAGCCAACTTTGACTGATCATAACTTTCACTCCCGATATCGAAAAATTACAAACTTTATGTCTACAGAAAACTCTTGACATAATCTACAAGTTTCATGTAGATCATTTTCTCCAATTTTGCATCAAACAAAAGTCAACTCTCAAAGTCAAACATTCTCTCTCCAAAAAGTCAAACTTTCTAAATTCTTCAAATTTTCACACTTTTTCTTTTTAATTCTTGCTATTTAACTTCATTTCAATCAACTCATCCACTTTCCTCTCATAATCCATATAAGTTCACTCAAATATCAAAGTCCTCAAAATTAAACAATTCTTTTCTCATAAATTATTTCTTAATTTCGTCAAATTTCCTTAAATTCATAATTTTCTCATCAATTTCTTTCTCATTTAAAATTCATTTTAATATTTCTATTTTTCACCAAAAATTCGGGGTCCAACACCTAAAGTCATTCAGTCAAAACTATATAACAAGGTCATAATCCTATGAAGTCCAAAACACTTAAGCACTTTTTCTGTGGAACATTCAACCTATAATCACTTGAACTTATAATCACTTCATTCAATACCCATAGTTATTCAATTTCACCTTTCGCATCTACTTAATAGAATGTCTAGCTTCGACTGTACACCTTCTTGTTCTATCACGTCGGGTATACATACTTCTTCTTTGAATCATTCAATATTGTTTTTCCGATTTCACTCGCATATTCAGACTCCTTATAGGACTCACCACTTTAACTCCTGCACTTTTAACCTTTCTTACCTTTATCCAGTATCTCAATTTTCCTGAAACACTTCACAATTACCCATAATCTACTTAACATTCTTTGGAAAACCCAATATCTGTAATTAGTCTGTTCATTTCGGAATTGTCGGTATAATAGTCATTTTGCTCGTCTTTTTCTTCGAATTAACCCAATGTATCCTTATAGGAATCTAAGGTCTCCAAGGCTTTAAACAATTTCGATCATAGCACCAATACCATTTATCAAAGTCAATTCAATTTATCTTATACCGTTTTAACATATTGTCCCATTTCATCACACACTGCCCACTCTCCAAGGATATGCTTATCATCAGTATCAAATTCCTCAATTATTCATAAAGTTCTTTTTACTTTTCACTGTTCAACACTTTCAAGCACATTAATCATAGTCACTACCATTTGCTTACCTCGCATAATTCCCTATTAGAGTCTTGTTGACTTTTCCATACATCTTATACCTTTTTCCTTGAGTCCACAATTAGTGTATTTGCAATCCCTTTATGAAGGTATCACTGCATCACGTCATTGTCAGCTTTCCTTTAGGACTTCTTGTCTCTACTCATTTTCTCTTTTCAATTGATTTCCTATCATTCACATCAACATATGCCAATACCTAGTCATCCGTACTTGGACTTCCATAAATTCCACTTCATTTAAGTATTTCACTTCACAGTTCGGAGGAGATCTATTCACTTTTCATTGGAATAGGATCACCTCAATAGGATCACCTCAAATTAACATTCCATTTATGTCGTTGGATACTTTACATTCCCGTACACACACAATACATATAACCTCAATCTTATATTTCACTTGTTATGTCTAAATCTCCTCTTGAGATATGACTCAATTTCACTTTTGATTTCGTCTGTACTTCTTTTCTTGCTACCGTCATTATACTGTTCACGAAAGTCTCATCAGCCAATTAGTGTCCCTAATTGCTTTTCAATCATTCACAACTATACATACTATCTTAATCAGAACAATTTTATGGGAACATTCCTTGTACTAAAGTTTGGTGAGATGCGATACACTTTCTTTAACCCTTATACTTTACTATACACATTACCTGAAATCACTTCATCTTATCCGGAAACCAATTATTATCCTATACGATTCAGAATTCTACAAACTCATTTCCGTTTATGTCAATCCTCAAATAGAGGACTTATGCCATAATCATTTTTCATTTCCTCTCGAGGCAGTGCACGCCACCTCTTATGTCTTACTGTAATCCATTATGAACTTTACAATTATAGCCACTGTACTCATTCACCGATCATCTCTTCTATGATTTCCATGTATCTGTCACATACGTTTCATTAATCACGATCAACGTTACTGTCCAATAGATATTCCCAACGGTAAATCGACTTAAATGCGACAACTCTTTTCTTATATCACTATCATTGTTTCATTTTTCACGTATCATTGAACTATATGTCTCATCATTTTATTTCCATATCCGTCACGTGCAAGCTTGACCTTGTAAGGTCATAACAGCTTGACTTATACACTGTCATCTCCTTATTACTACGTAGCTCTTTATTTTCCTCAAACAGTCTATGATAAGGTATTCACAGTCCCTAATACACGACAAAATCGTTGATACAACTCCACTGTATCTCCATCCAATTATCTATTTACCCATCCATTTATCATTTCTATGTCCAAATCCACATATTCAACTAATCCAGAATTCCCCGATATACAATCAGTAGAAATTGTCAGTCTGTTTTTTTCCCTTACGATCTTATTATACTGATTTCCAAACTCTTAGCACAATATTCACATAACCATTTCAGTCTCACGCTTATGCGTTCAAGATCATTCCCATTTCACGAGTTCATTTCAGTTTATCTGTACACTTTTATCTTCTACTTTTTCTTACTCGACTAGGCACTAAGTACCTTGCTCTTTCAGTTCTTTCAGTTCTAGGTAGACCGGTACGGTACAATATTGATTCTATCACAATACCGCTATCCTCATCTACCTATGATATCTACTGATATTGAACACAAATGCAGTGAATCCATATCTGCCTGATCGGATCATCTACACTTTACTCAGTTCCAAGATTTTCCAGTTCATCGCATCTACAGTCAGGGCTCTAATTACTTTGTCATCCCAGACTTTTAATCTCACTTAGGTCTACTATATGCTTCTCGTATCTCCAGTGGACTTCTTCCAATTTTAGACATATTCGTTTTCTATCGCCGTAATCTTGCCATTTTAATCCGGGAATTACTTGTGATATCACTTCTTTCCTTAATCAGTCTAGGCCAACTTAGTCATACGTATACCACATTCCGGGTTTATAATCATAGTACCATATATAACTCTCATTATCCGTTTTTCCTTTTTCCCTTTTCCTCATTGCCCCTACACATTCATGGGCTCACACTCTCACTATTCTCACACTTTATCATTTAACACGTGTTTACACGTAGGATTTCTCCTCGTGCGACACAGACTAGGGATCAGTTACCACGATCTGCAATGACACGACTCAAATGCAAGCAACCTATGTTTCAGACTTTGCCCAGATCCAATACGTACTACTGGGCTCTGATACCACCTAAATGTAACACCCCACTCCCGTATGACCCGAACCCGACATCGATGGTGATATCCGAGTCCGTGTCCCACGAGGGTGACGTGCTACATCACTCAGTCAGTCAAAACTCAGTTTTAACTTTTTTTTTCTTTCCTTCACACAGACACATGCACATTATAACATATACAAAAACAATTTACATACACCATTCAATGGACTCGGGGCCCTTTTCATAAATACAATTAACTCCAGTCTGTTGATTTTACAAACTGACTTAAGCAATAATACAGAAAATCATAGAATAGAAATACACTAATGTAGACGCAAACTGATCCCGACCTCTTTCTTTCACTTGTATACAGTACTCCCGTGTCAAACGGGGTATTCTTCAAGACCTAAAAAATATATGCAAATTTTGGGTGAGTTTTGCGAACTCAGTGAGTGACCATCATCGATGGTTCACCCAATCACATAACATATAACACATACTTTCATTTCCATTAAGTCACATTTCATATTCCCTATCACACCTCACATTCACATACAATTTCATATTTTCATTATGTCGACACAATGTCATATTCAATATAATCAAATCGATCATTCAATCAAATTTATCATTCCCATTCAACACAATGTCACATTCCCATTCAATACAGTGTTGCAGTCTCATTCAATACAAGTAATTCAACCATTCCCATTCCATACAATCAAATCAATCATGTTATGCATATGTGCATGAGACCCACTTTCCATTTAATTACTTTGTTGTGACCGAGTGTCTAAACTGTCCCGTACCCATGGATATCGGGCTCATTGAAACAGTCCCATATAGGGCTCATTGTAAACTGTCCCATATAGGGCTCATTGTAAACTGTCCCATAAAGGGCTCATTGTGAACTGTCCCATAAAGGGCTCATTGTCATTGAGCCTGAGGCTCTGAATCAGTATCTGAGCACGAAGCTCTTTTCACTCATTGTTGACTACTCTGGTCAAAACTCCCATTATCTTTCATGTATTCTTGCAGTGGAATGCCTTATGCCTATT
Source organism: Erythroxylum novogranatense (assembly GCA_029891385.1). Classification (NCBI taxonomy): domain Eukaryota; kingdom Viridiplantae; phylum Streptophyta; class Magnoliopsida; order Malpighiales; family Erythroxylaceae; genus Erythroxylum; species Erythroxylum novogranatense. The sequence goes on along the minus strand of CM057232.1, from coordinate 8,368,995 downwards.
TGCATTGTTGGCACCCGATCCGGAGACTGGATCCCAACCGAAAAACGAACAGAATTTGCCAAAATCAAAAGGGATGCGAATTGGAGAATTTTAAATTCGAAGGCGAACGAATAACAAATTTTTGATCGACATCTAATCACATCGGGACAAAAATGAAGGGAGACGGAAACGAAATCCATGAAATCCAATCATATCAAAAGCGAAAGAATCGAAAGAAAAATTGAATCGAATGAGTGTAAACATAAATGATTCGAACGAACCAAACCAATTTTCTCGACATCCGTGACTCGTATGTTAGGAAAAACGTGCGTTGGATACCTTAAGACTAAACCAATTCAAAACTAGCATAAAATTTGTCTTTTCTTTTCTTACTTATTCACTTAATGAAATCTTATACAAATCACATCCTTAACCAAAAACTCAAATCATAAAATTCCTCATATTCATGCTATATCTCATTCTTGTTAATAAAATCATAAACTCACTCTTATCTTTCTTTAATCATACAAAAATCTGGCAGCATAACGGCTGCACTACAACTAACCCATACCTACAAAATGATCAAACGCACTTCTATAATATCCAAACAATAATCAGAATCATCGGACACCCCGTCCGGAATCCAAATCATATTATCCAATATCCAGAATACATTCATTCACATTCATACATACCCAAGTCATTCCCATTTCTCGGTTCAATACACATGCACATAATTCATTACATGACTGAAATTCACTTTCCATTTTATATGCAAATCCATAAATCGATTTCATCATAGTATACATGCTATACACAATCGAACAAACGATCTTGACAATCTTTCATCCGATCTCCCGCTCAAATACCTGGAGATGGGGATGAAAGGGGGGTGAGCTTATAGCTCGTGGGTAACAAGTTTATAACAAATAATAAGCAAAACCTTTGAAAAAGTTCATTTGTTATACAAAAATCACAATCAGTTCATAAAACGCTTTGCTCCCAAATTCTCAGTCAAATCCTAAATTCTGAGTTCAAACCCATAGTTGAAAAGTGTCATTGCATAGTGAAAAGTATTATCACATCAACACAACATGTTCAATCAATCATCAATATTAAATGCTCAATTTATGCACATACTGAAGTAAATCACACGTTAATATATTGAGTAATAATATGATCAAGATACACAAGAAGGGGGGGTTGAATTGTGATAAACTTTTCGTTAATCCCTTCAATAACAATTGCTTGTTCTTTCAGAAAACTTATCGTAAATCAATTCTTAACTAGTTTGAAAAACTTTGATAATAATGAGAACTACGATTTAAGTAAAGTAATAGTTAGAGAGAGAAACACAGCAATTTATCCTGGTTCACCCCAAACCGTGGGCTACGTCCAGTCCTCAGATATCCTTCTGAGATTTTACTATCTTCGAACTGTTTACAAGTATTCTTTAGACTGAGCCTCTTCAGGTCTCTTAACAGCAAGTATTCTTTTACTCTTAGCCTCTTCAGGCTACCTGTAACACTTTTCACAATGAAAACTAATAAAGAGCTTTTTACAAAAGAGTTGCTCTTAACAATGTACACTCGAAAAATAGTTCACAATTTTTCTCAGAAAGTCAGATGTTGAATGCTCAGAGTTTCATTCACTTTGCTCAAAAGTTGTTTCTCCTTCAATCTCGACTCTTATTTATAATTGGGTTTTCAACTGTTTCTTGACTATCTCGCTTCTTGAATCTTTAAAGAACGGTTATTCAGTTTAGCTCATGCTAGCCTTAAACGATGTTTCTTTCTTCCGTCTTATTTTTGTATCGCTCGCTTTTCTCTTCGTAAAGCTTCCGCCTCGATTTTTGTTCCGCCCGCTTTTCTTCCTTACGCTTTTCTTCCTTCCTTTTCTTCCTTCCTTTTCTTCCTTCGCTTTTTCTTCCTTCGCTTTTCTTCCTTCGCTTTTTTCTTCCTACTTTTCTTCCTTCCTTTTCTTCATACCTTTTCTTCGTCCATCTACTTTTCATTTGTATATTTCTCTTTGTTTATTATCAAAACTATTTAATACGTGAAGTCTGGTTTGACTTAACATTCTCCCCCTTTTTGATGATAACAAATACTTGTGAATTAGAGAAATATGAAAAGTATCAATTATACAGAAGTATTGAGATAAAAAAAAATAACTTCTGCGTTATCCTTCCAGCTGATTTCTGCGTTATCCTTCCAGCTGATTTCTTCCTTCTCCCTTCTCCCCCTATTTGTTATTGATCAAAAAAATTATTTCCCAATCTGCTTCACCAACTTTTTCAGCATCTTCTTAATCTTCTTCATATCCCTATCAAGCTCCTGAACATGCTTCTTTAACGTTGATGATTCATCTGCAGTCGAGGATTCTGTCTCAACAACTTGCTTTTCAACGATAGCCACTGTTGTTGTATAAGCTTCCTTGTTAAGGACATTTGGTTCAATGATTTGTAGGAGAGGCGGAGGAACAAATACAACTTGTTCATTAATATCAAGATCATAGGAATCGCTTATACGTTGATAAGTGCTTCCAAACCATGGCATAGCTTCTGCAATTGAAGTGATCTCCCACAGAGGTCGATTTCGCAGAATGTTCTGTAAAATAGCATAACAACATTCTGAGTTGCCAATCAGAACAGAACAATACTGACCCTTTCTAATAGTGCCTCCCTGTGGATCATCTGTTGTAGCCTTAGTTAGGCTTGGTCCTGGATCTTGATACACGCAGATAGAATTTCCACTCCTTTTCTCTTCACATGCTTCATCAATCAATTTTACTGCCTCTTTAATCTGATCAGAAGTCATGTCATCCACAACTGGCTCTGGTTGAACTTTCAGCTTCAGCTTCTCATAATTGAGTTCAACAAAATTTGGTGGTTGAAGATCAGGTACCACCTTGATTCTTGTCTTTCAAGATAGGATAAGAAGTGAGACGCTCTCCAAATGGCTCTGGTGGATATGGTTCTCTTCCAACTCTCTTCAGTTGATCATAGAAATTTTTGTAACCCCTATCCAACAGATGTAAAATGCCATTATCATATTCAACTGATTTTAAGAAGGCTTGCACATATCTCTTTGGTTTGTCTCGGATGATGACAGACTTGGTCTTCTTCTCTTCTATGACAACCAATCTGTGTTCCCATCTTTCTCTTTGAAAAGTTAAATACTTGGATGGAACATTAGTCATCACCCTTACAACTTTTTTAGTAGCCTTCTGTCCCATAACATGTGTAGCAACTTGTTTGTGGACAAGTGTAGTCTGAAAAGTAGTAGAAACTACTTCTTCAAAAATTGGATTATTAAGAACTTTGTGAGAATCCTTAATATTACCCGTAACAGCTTCCACAATCACTTCAGTAGCAGCTTCCATATTAATTTCAGCAGCAACAGCACTAACAGCACTTGCAGCAGACTTTTTTGTAGTGTCAACAACAGTCTCTTCTTGTCTTGCCTTCTTAGACTTTGTCTCTGTTGTTGGACTTTCTTCTTTTCTCGCACTCATTTTCTTTAACCTTTGTGACCTCTTGGATTGTGCTTTCTTCTTTTCAGGTTCTTTTTCTTTCCTTTTTCCTCCATTTCCTTGAGACTAAGTTTCTGAATCTTTCTCAAGGATTGATGACAGTGATTTTGTAGCTTTTGATCTCTGTCGTTCATACTGCTTTGATTGGCTTGAAACTCTGGATGGAATGGCTTCTTTCTGTCGCACAGTTTCCGTTCTGGGTGACCTTCTTGCTTGCTTAGGAATATCACTTACCAGAGGTTCCCCTTTACGCTTCAAGTCACCTGATTCAAAAAATCGAACAGATCTTGGCTTTAATTCCTGAGAGTGTGATCTTCTCTCCTTCATAGAGGATTTCTTCGATATAGGCTCCCCCTCAGTTGTTGCTTTCCCTGGTGCTTCTGCTCCTTTTCTGTCTGAAAATCTCAGACCCATTTTAGCAATAGTTGTTGAATCTATATAGCTTCTAACAGATACCTTCTGTCTGACTCCCCAATCCAATCTGATTCCGGATTCTTTAAACATCCTTGTCAACAACATCCCATAAGGGAGAGTGTTTGTATCCTTTATTGATTTTACCATATACTGATAAATCAAAAATGGTAAATCTATTGGTTGATGATTCAGGAGATGAAGAATACATTGTTCATCCAGAGTAGTGACTTGATGTCGTGAACCTATTCTCGGTAAGATACAGTCACATAGAATCATGAACAATACCCTTGCCTTTGGTACCAGCCAAGAGGCTCTCCTTTCAGTTGGGTTATTGTGTCCATAGAGTTGACGACTAACTTCATCTTCATTCATCTTTAGCTTAGTCATCCATTTCACCATGTTAGTAGGTTGAACTCCACTACTCGGACATTCAGTGACTTTCTCCAGTAACTCCTTCGTTACTATAACAGGGTGTGTTTCTACATATGACACGATTGTATCGTCCACAGTTTTAGTATTTTTCCAGAACTCATAAACTTCTTTGAGATAGACTTGATCTCGTATTTGAAAGAAGTTTCTCCATCCTGCCGCTATTATCTCCGGCTCTATATCCATTTGTTCCCTTCTTAGTTCTTCGAAGTTTACCAATCTTCCCCAGTTTGTTCCTGGATCAACTCGCAAAATAGGCTTGACATTCATCTTGCTGATTCTGATTGTATAGGAACTCGCTTGAAGAAATTTTCAGAGAGATTTCAGAGAACTAGCAATTTCTGAATTTGGTAGGAGTCCCAAAAGTCAGTTTTAGGGATTTTATGGCAAATTCTAGAACGATTGTACTTCTCGATGATCTGACAGCCTTTTTCCCTCTAAAACTTTTCCTTGTGAAAGAAGTTTTAAGTCTGAAACCGTCAACGCCGTTTAACTCCATCGTTTCATTGTCTTTTCTTTTTGAAAAATCAGATGATCAATCTGTTAACTCTGCCGTCTATTTGTCTTGTCTTTATAAAAAAAAAACAGATGAATGGTCCGTTAACTCCTCCGTCTGTCTGTTTCTTCTTTACGAAAACCAGATGAATGGTCCGTTAACTCCTCCGTCTGTCTGTTTCTTCTTTACGAAAAACCAGATGAATGGTCCGTTAACATCACCATATTGAGGTTGCGTCTGATTTCTTTAAAGCGATCTTCACTTAGTGGTTTTGTGAAGATATCCGCCCACTGATATTTTGTTTCCACGAATTGTAGACTGACAACTTTCTTCTGAACGTAATCTCTCAAGAAATGATGTCTGACTTCTATGTGCTTCACCCTTGAATGTTGAATTGGATTCTTTGACAAGCTGATGGCGCTGGTGTTGTCGCAGTATATTGGAATCTCTTCCTCCTGTATTGAGTAGTCCTCCAATTGATACTTGATCCACAATAATTGTGAACAACAACTTCTGCATATATTCAAACTTTCTAGTAGTTGATAATGCAATTGAGCTTTGTCTCTTGCTTGACCATGATACCAGGTTTGGTCCAAGGAAGTGACAGCCACCACTCGTGCTCTTCCTTTCGATCCTATCACCGGCATAGTCCGCATCGCAATATCCATTCAACCTGAAATCTTTACCTTTCTCATACATTAAGCAAAGATCGAGTACTGCGAGATATCTCAAAATTCGTTTCTGAAAGAATGTAATGAGATTCTCTAAGATCGGCTCGAAACCTTGCACACAAGCATACACCTAATAGAATGTCAGTCTACTTGCTATAAGATAAAGCAGAACCAATCATCCTCTAAATAGGATCTGATCCACCTTCTTACCACTTTCGTCTTTTGACAACAAGTTTGAAGGATGCATCGGTGTAGACATACTTTTAACACTTTGCATATATCAAACTTAGACAACAATTCTTTGACATATTTTGTTGATGGATAAAATCTTATCCTTAGTTTGCTTTACTTGCAATCCAAGAAAGAATTTTAACTCACCCATCATGCTCATCTCAAATTCATTTTCATCATATTTTCAAAGCTCATGCATAACCTTTTGAGGTTGCTCCAAAATAATATCATCAACATAGATTTGCACAATAATAAAATCATTATTCAAGTTCTTCCTAAAAGAGTTTTGTCTACTTTACCTCTAGTAAATCCATTTCCAATAAGAAATGAGCTCGACGATCATACCATGCTCTAGGGGCTGTTTGATCCATATAAGGCTTTATAAAGTCTCAGTAGACATGATCTGGATACTTTATATCCTCAAATTCAGGAGGTTGCTTGACATAGACTTCTTCATCTATAAAACCGTTCGAAATGCACTTTTACATCCATCCTAAAAGCTTTATATCATGGCAAACAAAGATATGCAAGCGGATCCTTATTGCTTCAAGTCTTCTCTTGGAGCATATGTCTCATTATAGTCTATTCCTTCCTGCGATTATAGCCTTGTGCTACTAATCTTGCCTTATTCGCTTACTTTTCCCGATTCGTCTATCTTATTCTTGAATATCCATCTAGTACCAATAATGGATTTCTTTTCGTGTTTAGGAACTAAGGACCGGACTTTATTCCTCTTGAATTGATTCAACTCCTCTTGCATAGCTAATATCCATGCTTCATCTTTTAGAGCTTCATCAATCTTCTTAGGTTCTACTTGGATATAAATGCCACGTTGGCTTCTCTTACGAACTTGGACCTTGTTCTTACACCTTCCGAGGTTTCTCCAATAATTGACTCTTTAGGATGAAAGCTTTTGTATCTCCAATCTTTCTTTAACTCAAAATTCTTAGAAATGTCATCTTTTCATCATGATGTGTTTCGATGAAGATACTTCCTTACCTTCAAGCGTCAAAGGCATCATGTGATCATCTTCTTGATTCCTCTTCCTTATTGGGTTGAGAGCTATCATCGAACTTAACATGAATAGTTTCTTTAACGGTCTTTGAGGTGAGGTTGAAGACTCTAAACGCTTTGAAGTGAGAGAATAGCCTAGAAAATTCTGAAAATGTCTTTGCATCAAATTTGTCCAGAGCTTCCTTTGTGTTGAGAATAGTGCACTTGCGGTAGAAAGGATGGAAATAAGAAATGTTTGGTCTCCTTCCATTCCACAACTCATAGGGAGTTTTCTTCAGCATTGGTCGCAGAAGACTCTATTCTAATGTAGCATCTTTGTATTGATGACTTCTTTGAAGTATTTAGGAAGATTCATCTCGCCTGACATTGTTCTTGCCATCTCTTGAATCGTCCTATTCTTCCTCTCAACAACTCCATTCTGCTGCGGAGTCCTTGGAGCAGAGAAGTTATGGAAAATACCATTTTCTTCGCAGAATACTCTAAACTTCTCATTTTCGAATTCTCCACCATGATCACTCCTTATGCTGGCTATGGACATTCCTTTTTCATTTTGTAACCTCATGGAAAGGTTTCTAAAGCACTTGAAAGACTCATCTTTATGTGATAGAAAAAGTATCCAACAAAACCTTGTAAAATCATCAACAATCACAAGTCCATACTTCTTTCCACCAAGACTTATTGTTCTTGTTGGACCAAATAAGTCCATATGTAACAACTCAAGTGGTCTAGATGAAGTTATGAAATGTTTTGAAGAGAAAGAGGTTTTAACTTGTTTCCTTTCGACAACTTTCACAAAAGAAATCTTTGTCAAAACGAATTTGTGGCAAACCTTTTACCAAATCATGTTTCAAAAGTTTTGAAATATGTTTAAAACCGACATGACCTAGTTTTTATGCGGATCGCCTTTCATCTTGATAGATAAAAATATGAAATATTTTGAGACCGAAAATCGTCTAAATTAATTTTGTAAAGATTGTTTAGTCTTTTGGTCAGAAAGAAAATAGAACCATCTTTGTTTCGACTTCACAAAATTTTTGATTGAAAGTAACTTCAAAACCGAATCACATAATTGACTAATACTTATCAAGTTATGCTTTAAACCATCAACTAGTAATACGTTATTAATGCATGCATGGAATTCTTACCAATCTTACCAAACCCGATTATCTTTCCCTGCTGGTTGTCTCCAAAAGTTACTGATCCTCCTTTCTTGTACTGAAGATCTAGGAACATAGACTTGTTTCCCGTCATGTGACGCGAGCATCCACTGTCCAAATACCAATGGTGCTTGTTGGTTCTTCCAAAGAAGGATTTCTGTAGGAGATATTATCTTATTTTTAGGTACCCAGATTCTCTTGGGTCCTTTAGGGTTAGTATGATGTAATGAATGATAATAAGGTGTAGAATGAAAACGTTGATGACCTTTCTGAAAACCTGATTGATATCTTTTCTTATCTTTTTGAGCAATTGATTTTACGTAATTCTGGGGCTTATTTTTAGTAAACCCTAATCCAGTTTTATCCCTCGGATGTCTGTATTTTCCTATCATTTCATTCATCTTTTTTGTACTATCTGTAAATTTAGCTAGATCAATTGAGAGATTATTAATTCTCAGTTTCAATTGATTAATCTCTTCGGATCTATCTACAACTTTGTTGTTATTCAATTCCTCAACTTGCTTTCTCAAACTTATATTCTCACTCTCTATCTCATGAGTATGTTTGAGGTTTTCTACATATTTCTTCTTCAACAGCTTGAACTGTTTCAGAATAGCATGAGAATCCTCTAACAATTCTGAGTATGCATCTTGTATATCATTATAGCTGGAAGTTACCTCCTCATCACTTTCTTCTTCAGCTACCAGACATATGTTAGCATGTTCTGACGCTTCTGAACTTGTATCTGATTCTGATGAATCCAGATCTTCCCACGTTGCCATCATGCTTTTCTTGTTATCCCTACTCCTTTTGGGTTGTCTTTTCAACATTGGACACTCGGACTTGTAATGTCCCGGCTTCTTGCATTCATAACATGTAATGGATGCTTTATCGACTTTTTCATCGTCTTTGCTGATGTTCCTTCTGAATGTTGAATTTCCTTTGGACTTCTTTTTCCACATTCTTCTTATCTTTCTTGAAATGAAAGATAGCTCATCGTCTTCATTACTTGATTCAGATTCTGACTTGCTGGAATCATCATCCTTTGCTTCTTCAATCTTTAACCTTTGATGTATTCCACTTTGTTTTCTTCTTCTGGATTTTGTGATTCTTTTGACTTGCTTTGAGCGCTATGGACTTCTCTTTCTTGGGCTTATCTTCCGCATCAAGCTCTACTTCGTGTATCTTCAACGATCCAAGCAATTCATCAAGCTTTAGTACGTTTAGGTCTTTGGCTTTTTGTACAGCAGTTACTTTGGGTCTCCATCTTTTGGGAAGACTCCTCAAAATCTTTCGAACATGATCTTGACTGTTGTACGTTCTTCCAAGAGCTTTTAGTCCATTAACAATTGTTTGGAATCTTCCAAACATTTGATCAATGGTCTCTTCTTCTTTCATCTTGAATAACTCGTACTGATGCACCAAAATACTTATCTTGGACTCCTTGACTTGATTTGTTCCTTCATGTGCAATTGATAATGTATCCCACATTTCTTTGGCAGTATCACATCCATGAACTTTGTCATACTTGCTTCTGCTCAATGCACAACTCAAGAAAAATTTCGCTTTGGAGTTTAGTTGAAATCTTGCTTTATGCTCAGCTGTCCATCTTTCTCGTGGAATTGGATTTTTATCATCATCTTCAGGTGTGTATGGTCCATTCTCGATGATGTCCCAAAGGTCAATGTGAGTAGACTCGATAAACAATCTCATCCGATCCTTCCAATAGTGGTAGTCTTCACCATTGAATGCTGGAGGTCTGGTGACTGAGGCTCCTTCGGCAATATACATGTGTGATTCCACCATTTTATTTAGTTCACACTTTATTAGAGTGATTCTTGAACACCTTGCTCTGATACCAATTGAAGTAAATCACACGTTAATATATTGAGTAATAATATGATCAAGATACACAAGAAGGGGGGGTTGAATTGTGATAAACTTTTCGTTAATCCCTTCAATAACAATTGCTTGTTCTTTCAGAAAACTTATCGTAAATCAATTCTTAACTAGTTTGAAAAACTTTGATAATAATGAGAACTACGATTTAAGTAAAGTAAGAGTTAGAGAGAGAAACACGACAATTTATCCCGGTTCACCCTAAACCGTGGGCTACGTCCGATCCTCGATATCCTTCGAGATTTCACTATCTCCGAACTGCTTACAAGTATTCTTTAGATCGAGCCTCTTCAGTCTCTTAACAGTGAAGTATTCTTTACTCTTAGCCTCTTCAGGCTACCTGTAACACTTTTCACAATGAAAACTAATAAAGAGCTTTTTACAAAAGAGTTGCTCTTAACAATGTACACTCGAAAAATAGTTCACAATTTTTCTCAGACAGTCAGATGTTGAATGCTCAGAGTTTCATTCACTTTGCTCAAAAGTTGTTTCTCCTTCAATCTCGACTCTTATTTATAATTGGGTTTTCAACTGTTTCTTGACTATTTGCTTCTTGAATCTTTAAAGAAACGGTTATTCAGTTTAGCTCCGTAACCGTCTTAAACTGATGTTTCTTTCTTCCGTCTTATTTTTGTATCGTCTGCTTTTCTCTTCGTAAAGCTTCCGTCTGATTTTTGTTCCGTCTGCTTTTCTTCCTTCTGCTTTTCTTCCTTCTGCTTTTCTTCCTTCTGCTTTTTCTTCCTTCGCTTTTTCTTCCTTCTGTTTTTTTCCTTCGCTTTTCTTCCTTCCTTTTCTTCCTTCCTTTTCTTCCTTCTGCTTTTTATTCGTCCATCTATTTTTCATTTGTATATTTCTCTTTGTTTATTATCAAAACTATTTAATACGTGAAGTCTGGTTTGACTTAACACATACTTGACAAGTCATAGATGCAATGCACAAACAAATGGCTTGAGGGTTCCATGGAAACAAAAGGGAGAAACCGAAGTTTGCACCCTGAACGAAATGAGTCCATTCGGAGCTCATAAGCCACAAGCGGGCAGCCGGGAGAAGGCTCTTGTCGACGTGCACGTGACGAACGAAATAGTTCCACTCTCGCCCAAACAAAAGCACATATTTATGCTCAGAATCATTAGTCAAAATGCCATGACCGAAGTCGAGGCATAACATGCTCATAATCATATTTTCATGCTCTTTTCTTTCTTTTTCGAAGATACAAAATGCCATGAATTTCACAAAGCATAACATAAATATTTCAATGACATGACATAATTATTTCAATGCATTCTCGTCTTTATTTCTCAAATTGTTCATAAGAAACCAAAACAATATTTATAAAACAGTTGAAATCATTCTCGATTTGGGAGAAAACTGTAGTGGCTCATTACCAATTATAAACATGAAACCCACCTGGAATTTCCTTGCTTGGATACATGCTCAAATGAAACCTCTCCTCGATCCTCATGCCTTCCTTGATTTCCTTTATCAAAAAGTAAACGAAATCCCATTCAATAGGAATTCTATTTGAGAACCCTTATATTGCATAATCACTTAGAGAAATTCTAGAGACTCCAAGATCAATCAATTTGTTTCAAAAATCCATAATTGACTCTCCAAACATAAAGGGACCATCCTTACTTGGTAACAAAAATCTGTACTTAAATTTCCATCCTAACTATGAAATCTTTAAAGACTAAAACGAATCCAAAATCACCTCAATAGGGCATCCCTACCAAAAGATATGCTCAAAAATTACTAAAATCTCACTTTCAGAAAACAGGGGCTCGCCACGACGTCAGGACGTTCGTCGCGGCGAACGAATGTCGCACGTCGCGACGTCTACGGCATTTCACACGTCGCGACGAATAACATTAAATTTAATCACACGTCGCGACATGGCTCCCCTCCACGCACGTCGCGGCGCTATTCATACGCACGTCGCGACGTGTGGGTCGGAGCTCGACTCCAAAACTCAGATTTACCCAACTTCGATTCTTTCCCTTAACTAATTCCAACACATCTAAACAATAGATCAAGTCTTATCATGCATTTCTAACCCATTCACAACTCAAAATCAAGCACAGATGCATCAACCCAACGATTTTCCCAATTTTTCCCCCAAAAACCCTAAACCGTCGATTTCTCTTAATCCAAGCTATCTCAACGTTCAATCCAACCCAAAATAAGATGAAAAGAACTTAAACTTACCAGGTAATGCTCCAAATCTGTCAAAAGTCCGCAAACATCGAAAACCTCTTCTCTTCTTCTTCTTCCCCTCTCCCACGGTTTCCTCTTCTTTTCTTTTCTCATTTCTTTCTAATTTCTTATTCCCTTGTCTTATATATTATTCTCTTCATAAGTGGGGTAAGCCCAATTTGTCCTCCGATTTAAGTCTTGAAACTCTAAGACTTAAGTAACATACCCAAATTGCCCTCATATATATATTCTTATAACTTTAATACCTTAATTCATAAATTCAAAATCTTCAGAACTGAATTAAATTTCGATTCCTCCAATAATACCGATCAAAATATCATCAGACATACTGAACCATTCTCGGAAAATATCTAACTCAATCCGACTCAAACAATCTCTAAACATTCATAATTTCCCATTATGAAGTAGGTAGTTGTCTTAGGAATCCAACGCTTTACAAATCAGAATAATCGGATGTCGGTCGGAACAATTAGAAGCAAAAGACTGGAAAAGGGTTGGTCACCCTAACAGTAACAAAATTTCTGAAATTTCTATCTGTACATGCCAAGGTCCGAAAATGGCATACTTTATAGCAATGAAAAGATCATAATATAATCGAAACGTTCACGAAGAACTCAAACGCAATAGAAACCTCTAATTAAGCCAATTTGCCGATCAAAGCTTCTGTCTAGAAATGTCTCATCCTATACTTCATCCAAACTTATAACATTTCATATCTCTCAAATTTCATAACCAGAAATAACATATTCTACATCATTGACAAACTAGGATAATCTTCTATATCTTTCATATATATCACTGAACTTAATTCAAAACATATCTATCTATAATTTGCCTCAAATCACATTACACACCTAAGTGTACGCTTATGAACAGTTTCACACCTACTTAACTTGTCTCAAAGCACCGCATATACAATTCTACACTAAGAGCATTTACAATTGCAAAGTCAAATAACCTTAACTTTGACTGATCATAACTTCCACTCCCGATATCGAAACATATCATACTTTATGGCTACTAAGAGCTCTCAACAAAAGCTACAATTTTCCTTAAGATCATTTTCTCAAATTTTGCCTTAAACCAAAAAGTCAACTCTCGGGTCAACTTTCTATCACTATTCATCCCCAAAAGTCAAACTTTCTAAATTCTTCAAATTCTCACTCTTTCACTGTTTATATCATACTCTTCAACTCCATTTCGATCAACTCATCCACTTTCACTTTCTCTAACAAAACTCATAATACTACACCAAATTTACTCGAATCTCAAATCAACTTCCTTAAACTCAAAACACTCATTTCATGTACTAACCTCAAAATATCACCTTAATTTGTCCAAACTAGCATTGTTCACCCAAAACCTTAAACATAACCGTTCAAATTCATAAATTTCTTTTCCTTTACACATGACTAAGTCACCTCAATGTCCTCTTTAAATGTCAAATTACATTTCACAAACCTGAGAAAAGTTCGGGGTCCAACATGCATGCCCTCAGTCAATCATAATTACTACCATCGGACTGTAGTCCGGCATTCGACATCTAATTAAGAAGTCACATTTCATTTATGTGCAATTATGCATGCAAAACATTTTAACCATCTCAATATATACACTTAGGTCATCCCATTCACATGCAAGGAGCACTTCGATAACGCAATTCCCAATACATAATCAATCACCAGACCTCCTGTCCGGAACCCATATTTAATCACAATCAATAAAATAAATCAATACACATTCAACATATCAACATATCAACATATAACAAAAGCAAATAACCAATAAATAAGACCATCTAGGTCTACTCACAGTACGCTCCAGATTTGCATTGGTTTCCACTTTACGAGAACGCTGAAAAGTGGACATTTATCCCAAGACCGCCAATTTATGTCATATGCACACATTAATCACTTTGCATAAGAATTCCCATTTATGCACAAATATAGAATAAGGACAATGCATGTTCATGATATTCCCGGTCCTAAACCTATTTTGTTTATCAGGAAAAATCCATTTCAAAATAAGAAATCCAATGGCGCTGACGGCGCTCAATTTGGACCTCAATAGGTCCCCAATTAAATAAAACAGTGACCAGAAAATAATAAACCGGACCCACATCAATTTCCCGTCCAATAATTCCCAATGTCTCAGAAAATGAAATTCAATAAGTCATAAATCTGATGCCTCGAGAATCGGGTCGATTGAAGGTCAGATGACAAAGATATAGACAAAATAGTGGAGAAATACATGTCCTAGTCGACTGGTCTGATAATCCTAGTCGACTAGCCCTATTATAATAACAGATCTGAAACAATTTTCTTTGACATGTCAATTTCCATAGGTCATAACTCCCTACTCCGAACTCCAAAATGGACAAATTTGATGTCTATTTCATAGAGAAAAGAGAGATCTACAATGTTTATGCAGAACACAAAAACCAAATTCACCTCTAAGGGTGTCAAAAATCCAATCAAAGTTTCTATCCAGTCAATGAGTTCCTAACCAGTGCAGTATTTTGTAAATTCAATAACTTCCCATTTCCTTAGTCAAAAATTACACAATAAATGTGCACAGAACGATCAAAATGTTTTCTACAACTTTCATGAAAATATGAAATGAAATTCAATTGCTAACTAGGTCAAACAATTCAGTTAATGCTGCTGCCTCTACAGTTGACCTGAACTGAACAGTCATTTTCTAACAAACATAACTCCTTGCACAAATGTCAAAAAATTGCATACTTTATACCCATGAAAAGATAAAACATAGTAATACACTTCTCATGAAGGGCTCAGAATCAAATTCCATCAATAACCAATTCAAAATAGTCTTACAAGTTACTGCCCTGATCAGCAGTCCACGACCTAACTTCAGTCCAATCTTTAAAAACTCATAAGTCCCAATTCTGTTATCTAAAAATAGCATGCTATACACCATTTTAAAGATAATCACTTCCTCTACCATTCTTCAGAAGATCACTCAAACCAATTCAATTCACAAAAATTGCTAAAATTGCTTCCAATCAGAATGCTCTCAAAATTGACATTTCAGCTAGGTTTCACTCAAATGCTCAAAATCAGTCAATATTGCACAATGCATATCTCCCAATATACAGATCGAAAAATTGCAAGATCAGTGGCAATGAAAAGATAACAATGTAGGCTTCAACTCTCATGCAGACCATTTTCCCTAATTCCATATCAATTAATTTAGAAAAATTAGCAAAACTCTAGGTTCTATGTCTCGGTTACTGTTCACAGTAACCCCAGCAGTAACTTTCCATGCTCCAATTCACCCTCTCAAATCTGAAATTGGACAACACCTATTTCACACAAAAATGTAGCCAACAAACCAAAGTTTAAGTGAGCACAAACCTCACTTCATTTGCATAACCACACAATGAGTTATGCTCAAAATAGTACATTAGGTAAAAATCTATTTTCCAGCTTTCATCTTCAACATACACTTCCTATCATATCAATTCAATTTCTACTACCCTAAGCATCTCAATTGAACACAAAAGCAGTCCCTATATCATGCCTACATTCACTAGGAAAAACCACCTAAATTTGGCAGCACCATACACAATCATTTTCATGCAAGAAAAATCATCAAGAATCATCCAAAATCAAGTTAAACCAAGTTACAACACATCTTTCATGCTAACTTCCTCAAATCATACTCAGTAAACAATGACCCCCCTTTTGGATGCATCTAATAACCATGATTCATGAAATACATAATGAAAACTTAACATAAACCTTACCTAGTCAAAGCTCCCATCTCCTCAATTCTCCAACTCTCACAACTTCCTAGTTTCTCCTACTCATACACGACATCATTACTTGCAAAGGGAGATAAGAGGGTTGACCTTGCATGCATGAGAGGAAGTGTTTAAATGGTAGAAGAAAAGAGTGATTTAGCTAGAACCAAAAGAAAAATCGATGGAGAAGAGGAACTCAAAGTAGGTTTCGGATGATGATGAGCCATAAGCAATAATTCAACTTTTTCACTCCTTTATCCATGAGTTGCCGACTTTACAAGGCCAAGCATAAGACAAAAGCATTAAACCCCTTTGGACACTTGGCAATTGATGGAGAAATGAAGAAAAGTCAAAAGATTCAACTATTATACTTTAATAAATATTCAACTTATCAACCCAAATTTTCAGTTCCTACACATATTAAGGGTCCACTTATGGGTCCCACCAAAATAAGTAATAGGTAAGTACCAAATAACAGTAAAAAATCAACTGGTTCGCCACTTAACGAATTTTTTTCTGGTTCGGGAATTTTCTCCGGAAAATTTCAGAAAAATTCCTAAAAATCCCATAAAATGTAAAACACATTATGAAGCAGTCAAAATAATTTTTCAAACCCAATAACCATGTTAATCACAATAAAATTGCCTTAGGCACAAAAATCGAGAATATCATGTATGCATGTACAGTTATTTTATGTGCACAGATTTCGCTGTTCACTAGTACCAGTATGCTTGGACAAGACTAAGAAATCCCTATCAATCTCATCCTATGCCAATTTACTACTTAACCCTTCCTGACAGGGGTGGGATGTTACAAATTTGCCAAAATTTCCTTCTAGAGAATTGTTCCTCATTGTCTTAAGTTCATAATGCCACAAAAATCATCCAATTTGGAGAACTACATCAAAAGTTATACTCAAAACATTTCGAGTTGTTCATCTGTCAACGCATTTTTTCAGTACGTTATTTCCAGTTATTTCCATCCGAAAATTGATAATCTTAGAGACTAAATTGAACCTCGATTTCTTAATAAAAATTATAGCTCTATTTCTCTAGTTTAATCCAAATTAAGAATTACCTCATTTGGATTACTAGAGAAAAAGTTATGACTAAAATACATTCAGATGTTCCTAATCCGAGACTGCATACTAATCCGAATTTCAATTCAGAAATTGAAAATCTTAGGGGCAAAATTGAAATTTTATTCCTCATATGAATTGTAGCCTCATGTCTCAATTTTATTTTGCCTTAAGAATCACTTCAATCGGATCTCCACAGATCCCGAATTTCGTAAAAGACTGAACCATGTGCAGTAAATTATCCAACTCACTTTGATTTAATTAATCAACCTCTATTTAATCTCATAAAATTACAAATTTCCCATAAGAATGTAGATAATTGTCTTAGGAATTTAACGCTTCAAAAACCAAGTTAATCGAATGTCGGACGGAAAAGATATGAGCAAAAGATTGCAAAGGGATCGGATTGGAGGAGGAATAACCAAAATCAGAAGGCATGAAACGACACCGCATTGGGGGCGGGAGGACGCGCCAAATGGCGTTGCACAAAGAGAGAACGGCAGCGCACCAAGGAAGCTAACATGAAACGATGTCGTGCGGAGGAAGCAAAACGACGTCGGATAGCGGAAAGAACGCGCGCGCGCTCCAAGCAGAACCATAGCGAAACGGCGACGTGCGAGGGTGAGCAGCTCGCTCGCTCGCCCAGGCTACTAGCTCGCGAGGGCGAACAGCGCCCTGCAATTTCCATTTTTTTTAATAATATCCAAAACTTCCATAATTCATAATTCTTGATCCTGAACTCCAAATTTGACAAATTTGGTCTCTATAGAAAGCTTGAAGGAAGCTCTAAAACTTCTATAAAGAACTCGAAAGCTAATCAGCCTCTAACATGATCAAAATTCTCATCAAAGATTCTGTCCAAATTAATATGCCATAAGCCATAACTCAACTTTGAAAATTTGTATCTTTCAACTCCAAAGTCCAAACATGTCATATTTTATATCAATGCGAAGATCAGAAAGTCACCTACAACTTTCATGAAGGGAAGAAAAATCAATTTAACCTTTAAGGGAGTCAATTTCCCAATTAAATATTCTGTCCTTGAATAATCATGCTAAAACAATAATAGAAACTTGTAAAAATCATAACTTATTATTCCATGATCCAAAAATTCTATACTTTATATCAAAATAAAGATCAAATCAAAATCTTCAACTTTCATGAAGAACTTAAAAGCTAATTTAACCTCTAACTACGTCAATTTTTCAGTCAAAAATTCTGTCATATCATAGGTCAACCTATAACACATCCAAACTTCAAAATTCATATCTTTCAATTCTCACATCCTCTAATTGCATATTATACATCATTGTAAAACTTGGAAAATCTTCTATAACTTTTATGAAGACCACTGAACTCAATTTAGAACATAATAGTCCAGCGATTTGCCTCAAAGCACAGCATGCATAATTTCCACACTTAAGAACATTTTCAAAGTCAAAGTAAAATAACCTTAACTTTGACTGACCATAACTTTCACTCCCAATATCAAAAAATAACAAACTTTATGGCGACAGAAAGCTCTCAACATGAGCTACTAGTTTCCTGAAGATCATTTCCTCAAATTCTGTCTAAATCAAAAAGTTAACTCTCAAGTCAAACTTTCTAACTCCAAAAGTCAACTTTCTTAATTTTTCAAATTCTCCCACTTTCTTTCTTTATTTCTTGATTTTCAACATAAACCATACTAATCTACTCAAAACCCGAAAGTATTAAAATCAAAATCATTCTTTTCTTATCAATTTCCTTTAAGTATAAATACCTTTATACCTAAACATATACATAATAACACTCATTTCTTTTCAATTATTTATCTCTAAATTCCACTTAAAAATTGGGGTCCAACATTTGGGCAGCAATGTTCCTGTAGATCCTCCAATACCACTTGCTCTGTTTCGGAAACCTCGATTCTGGTTGTTTGAAGACTCTTCTAGCTCCTTTTGTTGTGCCTCCCAATTATCTAGCCTCGAGTTGAAAGAAGACAACAACTTGCAAATGGTCTCCGATAGGCGACTAACCTCTGCTTCTAATTTGTCCATTTCTTGAGTCTCGTTCTTGGTTTGACATGCCTGACTTTGATACCAAATTGTTACGTATCTCTATTGATCGTGATCTTGTAACTCGAATAAAATCTTATGGTGGAGTGGATTTAGGTAGAGAAGGCCACAAGTCTGTGGTGTGTTTCTTATTCTTGCCCTTCCCTATGATGTCGATGATTGTAACAAGAGAACTGGAAACAACTGATTCACTTCGATGGGAACCAAACCTTCGTAAAACACACAATGTTTAGGAATAATTCTACTCCCTTTGTATTCATGCTTAGACTCTTTATATACAAGACTCTTGTTAACAAATTCAGAGAAAGTCATGCAACTAACGAAAGCAAATTGACCACTACTTAGAATGTGGACAAGATTAAGCAAATAACTGACCCACTAAGTAAAACATTTACATGAACTAGGAACTAATTAACCGACTCAGTAAACTAGTCAAATAAACCACCGAAGATGATGTAAATAATGGCAGATACCCTTAACACAATCATCCCTTTTGATTTTTTACACAGCTTTTATCGATTTGTTTCGTATAGCTTAACCACCTGTCATACAACCCAATTTTGATTTTTGGTGAAACCCCTTTTCTCATATTCCTCTTTTCTATCCTCAAACTCTTCCATCATCGTGTCGTCCTCCTCAATATAATTCTGATGGAGGCAAGTCATGGAAGCTACGAACAATTGGATTAATTGTGTTGAGCATTTTAGGGGTGAAGCTATTAAACTTTTAACACAAAGCAGGCGCCGATAAGCAAACTGAACTTCGTTTTCTTGCTTTTTATCTCTCCTGATGCCAACTCAACTTCGTTTTCTAGCAGGACAGCTAGAGGAAGAAGAAGATGAAAGGATATGTACAATGCAAAACTGAACTTCGGCTTTCCCTTCTACTAGATTAAGAACTCTGACCGTCTGTTCTTCTTATACTGTCCTATTGTTCGGTAATTCAAGATCTTCTCTACTTAATTCTCAAACTGTTTTCTCACAATCAATAGAGCTCTCTTCACTTGACTCCTATTTGGATCTGATATATTCTTATGGTAAAATTTGAGAAAACTAACATGCAAAGTAGAGTGTACCTTCAACCTCTCGAATAACTTCAACCTGTATGAGACATTTTCCACTTTACTCAACACTTCAAACGGTCCATCATATTTTGGTACCAATCCATGATGCACTTGATCTGCACTTGCTTTCTCAAGATCGTCTTCGAAATCTATGGGGTAAGTTTCAATTTATAGATAATTTCATCGTACACTTTATTATAATTTAAAAGATCTACTATAAAACGAATATATTCTAATATAATAATAATTTTTAAAATATGATAATATAGAACTTGAATTCACTTCATCTTTTATAAATTGATGGTTGATTTGTTACTTTTATGTGTATTTTAATTATTATAATAAAATTAATAACTTAAAAATTAAAATCAAATTCACTTTTAATAATATACAAATAATTAGTAAATTTTAATAAATATAATAATTTATAGAAACATATCGAAAATATTTATAAAATGTATTCAATTTTAAGAAAATAATAACTATTTTTAATTTAATATACGATATGTATATATTTTATAACTCAATTACTTTTATATTCTTTTGAAATTGTTATATTAGAATTACTAAAGTGACTGATTCATTTTAAATTTATCTAAATACATATATGCATAATGTATGTATTGTGTAAATATGATATTAATTTCTTCTAATATAATAATGTGTAATAAAATATCAAATTTTAAATGATTATTTAATAATAGATATAATATGAAAAGAAAATATTACTACATTTTACTCTTTTACATGCGAATATAAAAAAGTTTTATATTTTCTTTAGTTTTGAAATACAATAATAATTATAAGTAAAAAACCAAAAATAAGTAAAAGCTAAGCTGTATAATAATTATTAAAGTTTATAATTTACAAAAACAAGATCAATTAAGAGTTTGGTGTATAAGTTTAAAAATAAAATTTGAAAATATTATATTATAAACTTAATATACATATTTTTAAAAATGATATTAAAATAATTATAATTGTATTTTAAACACGTAAAAATAATATTTGAAATAAATTGTACTTAAATATTAACTTTTTATATTTACATTGTAATTAATTGTTATAATAAAATTACGAAATTGAAATTAAGTTAACTTGTTTGTAGGAATAATTATAACACTATTATCATAGCTACATAATTTTAATAAATATGATAATTTTAATAAATATATATTAAAATTTTTAATATGATTAATTTTATATAAATACTTTTGCATAATTTATAAGTAATTCCATCCTATACTTTATTATAAATGGTTATGCTATAATTTATGATTCCTTTTTGTCGATCAACCAACTTGAATTGAACATTTTATAGAAGCGGATAAATGGAAACTTCAACGTAGAATTGCAGCGCAGGTCTTTAGCTATTTCCAGTTTTCAATTTTGTTTAGTTCATCAGGTCATCAATTTGTTAAATTATAATTGCAAAGCAGCCAAAGTGATGCAGCTTTTCATCTTTTTGTCTTAGCACATAGTTTTTGGTTGACCTTCGTCTATACTTTAACAAACCTCTTCTCTGGGGGGCAGCTAGAGGAAGAAGAAGATGAAAGGATATATAAAATGCAAAACAAGATTCTGTTGAGACTCGATATCAACAGCAGTATAGTAGGAAAAACAGAGTGGGGTAGATAAGTAACTTTGAGAATGTGGAAAATATTTGGAAAATAATTGGCTGAGCTGGATAGTTAGTTAGTAGTTATAGAAAAGGGAATAAATAGATTGTGTGGGGACGGGTAGAGGACACACTATGAATTTGTTATGAGAATGTACTAAGGAGGTTAGCTAGCCCTCGAAAGCTCAGCATATTGACATTCTGATATATTGATTGCATTGATTTCCTTTCTGTATCCTATTCTTCTCTGTTTCCCTCTTGTTTTTGGTGCTTGAGTTCTGGTGTTGGGATTAATTGCTGGAATTGAGATTGTTAGGATAATTGTTAAGATTTGGATCCTAACAATTTGGTATCAGAGCAGTTGAGAGACTGGGATGGTGGTAACCAGGATGGATTCAAGAGTTGATAACATTGAAAGAGAGATGTTGAAGTTGACTGAAGATCTGGGAATAATGGACGAAAAGATGAATACGGTGGAAAAAAAAGTTGACAAAGTGGTAGGCGATATGGCGTCATTGTTTGAGTGTATGCGACAGATTCAAGAATCCTTAGGGCAGCGAAGTAAAGGGAAAAATCTGCGAGAAGACACCGATGATATTACTGACTTGAGGAGTCAGGCTGAAACACCATTAGAAGAAGAGTCGATGATGAAGGAAAAAATTCATCGGAAGTTAGAGATTCCGGTGTTTTATGGAGAAGATCCTTTTGGATGGTTATTTAAGGTCGAAAGATATTTCGATCTGAATGGAGTTCCGGTAGCTGGGAGGTTGGCGGCGATAGCTGTATGCATGGAGGGTGAGGCTTTGAGTTGGTTTTTGTGGAGAGAAGGGTGGTCACCGATGAAGGATTGGTCGACCTTCAAGATCGCAATAGTACGTCGCTTTGGAAATGCCCAGGCTGGAAATCCTCTATCGGCTCTTATGAAGTTACAGTAGCTGGGTTCGGTGGCGAAGTATAACCGTGAGTTTGAGATGGTGTCGTCGATGTTGAGAGGGATCCCAGCGGAGGTGGTGACTACGGCTTATGTAAACGGTCTAAAGGAAGAAATAAGGTCACAGTTGCAATTGATTGGAATAGATTCGTTGGTGAGGTTAATGGAGATGGCGCACGTGACTGAAGGGAGGAATTGGGCCCTTTGGAATCCATTCACCCAATCCGGTAAAGTAGCGAAACCTCACAGTGGAATGTTCGGGTATGGGGTTGGTGAAACGGGTCATAAAACTTACCCGAATGATGGTAAAAATATCTCTGTAACTCCTCTTTCGAATACAGTGTCGGGAAGCCCTAATAGGCTATGGGAAAGAAATCGAGTCTCATCTTCCCCAAATACGATCAATCCCAGGGTCAATTATTACCCGAATCGCCAGCTTGAAGGGCGTCGACCCAATCGGAGAGATTCTCCCTACCCGTTCAAGCGATTGACCACTAAGGAGATCCAACGGAAAAAGGAGCAGGGTCTATGTTATCGGTGCGACACCAAGTATGGACCAGGGCACAGATGCGGCGAAAAGCAATTTCACATATTATTGAAAGATGATGAGCAGCTCGAGGATCTACAGGAAGAGGAATCCGAGCTTGTTAATCAGGTATTAATTCTCAAACCAGCTTGTGGGGAAGATGGGTTCGACTTGCTGGAGGAGTTGGAGTTATCGGTGAGTTCAGTGGCAGGGGTAGCGGGACCCCAAACTTTTAAGCTGAAGGGTACGATCGCGGGGAAAGAGTTAGTAGTGTTGATCAACAGTGGAGCTTCTCACAATTTTGTGAGAAAAGGCTTAGTGGAAGAGTTGGACCTGAAGGTGAGCAGTACTAAACCGTACAAGGTGAAGCTTGGAAATGACTGTAAAGTTCAGAGCGTTGGGGTATGTGAATCGGTGGAGGTGATTATTCAAGGTACTACTATTAGGCAAAAATTTTTCCTGTTTGACATGAGGAGTGTTGACATTATTCTGGGGGTAGAATGGTTAGAAACGTTGGGTGATATACTTCTCAACCTTAAGAAGCAGGTTATGAAGTTTAGTAGTAACGGAGAAAAGGTAAAGTTCTATGGGGAGCCTTGTCTCAGTTCGGTTATGGTATCTTTCAAGACCATCTGCAAGATGATACAGCAAGGAGGTACTGGTTATTTGGTGGAGGGTTGCAGTGTCCAAGAGTGTGCAACTGAAATGTTAGCATTAGAGGTTGACTATCAGCAACAACTTAAATTGTTGGGTATCACTGAAGATATTGCAGCAGTATTGTGGGACTTTGATCGGGCTTTTCAACCCATCTCAGGGTTACCACCTCGGAGGGACATCGATCATGCTATCCCCCTGGAACCTGGAGCAAAACCTCCCAATTCCAGACCTTACCGCTGCCCTTTTTACCAGAAGAATGAGATAGAGAAGTTGGTGAACGAGATGCTCTCTTATGATGTAATCCGAACTAGCACCAGCCCATATTCCAGTCCAGTTCTGTTGGTAAAAAAAAAGATGGAGGCTGGAGATTATGTGTGGATTATAGAGCCTTGAATAAGGTGACTATCCCTGATAAATATCCCATTCCATGCATTGATGAGATTTTTGACGAACTAGGAGGTTCTGTTGTGTTTTCAAAGATTGATTTGAAGTCCGGTTATCATCAAATCCGGGTGAAAGAAGAGGACATCTCAAAGACTGCCTTCCGAACACACGAGGGGCATTATGAATTCAAAGTCATGCCCTTCGGGCTGACAAATGCCCCTGCTACTTTTCAGTCTTTAATGCACAGAATCTACAAACCTTATTTAAGGAAGTTTGTGCTGGTGTTCTTTGATGACATCCTAGTCTATAGTAAAAGCATAACCGAACATGTTACTCATCTCAGAAGGGCATTGCAGGTGCTGGTCGATCACCAGTTAGTGGCTAATCTAAAAAAATGTAGTTTTGGGCAGCAGAAGCTAGAATACTTGGGGCATTATATTTCAGCAGAAGGGATTTCAGTGGACCCTTCGAAGATAGACAGCATTCAAAGGTGGCCAATTCCAAGGAATGTAAAAGCCTTGAGGGGATTTCTGGGATTGTCGAGGTACTACAGACGTTTTGTAAAGGGTTATGGTAGCATCGCCAAACCTCTAACCAACTTGCTGTGTAAAGATAACTTCCAGTGGACTGAGGAGGCGCAGACTGCTTTTGAAACCTTGAAGAAGGTGCTGACTAGTACCCCCGTTTTAGTTCTACCAGATTTTTCGAAAACTTTTACTGTTGAGACTGATGCTTCAAGAACAGGCATTGGAGCAGTATTAATGCAGGAAGGAAAACCGGTAGCTTATTTAAGTCAAGGTCTATCCCCCCGCAATCAGCTTAAACCAGTTTATGATAGGGAATTAATGGCAATTGTGATGGCAGTCCAGAAATGGAGGCATTATTTGTTGGGCAGACACTTCATTATTCAAACATATCAAAGGAGTTTACACTTCCTAAATGATCAGAAGCTTTTGGGGGAAGAACAACGGAAATGGGTCACTAAATTGAGGGGATTCAGATTTGAG
This sequence comes from Erythroxylum novogranatense, assembly GCA_029891385.1. Lineage (NCBI taxonomy): Eukaryota > Viridiplantae > Streptophyta > Magnoliopsida > Malpighiales > Erythroxylaceae > Erythroxylum > Erythroxylum novogranatense. The sequence continues at coordinate 8,343,873 of CM057232.1, read as the reverse complement.
ATTCGTTATAAGCCTGGTCTTGATAATAAGGCGGCAGATGCTTTATCCAGAATACATGAAGGGGAACTCAATGCAGTATCCATGGCTTATCATGAGGAACTAGACCAGCTGGAAAATTTGGTACAACACGACCCGAAATTGCGGAAGCTGATCCAGGATCTTTTGCTACAACCTGATTGCCATCCACCATATACATTGAAAGGGTCACACCTGTAACATCCCCTCTCATATAGGAAAGGGTATTTTGGTAATTGGGACGGGTTCGGGATATTAAATTATATCTCGGCATGCGCATACAGCATATAGCCTCTATGATTAATGATTGGTTGCACATGCACATAGTATACATGCATTCATGACATTTTCCGGCTTAGGTTTTAAATTGAACTTCTGTGTGAAATTAATGGGGTAATTAAGTTTGGAAAATTATTTAGACTGCACCATAAATTGTTTTACATTTTTAGGGATTTATAGGAATTTTTCTGGATTTTTCCGGAGACAATTCCCGGACCAGTAAAATCGCCAATTGGCGAATCGGTCGATTCTCGGTAGCAAAGATCGCTACCCAATGGCACTGTGATATGGGGTATATTATTTTGGGACTGAAAGTAGGGTCATTAGAGTTAAATGGAGTAAAATTTTGGACTGGAATAAATAAATATATTTTTGACTTTTCTTTAAGTAAGAACCAATCATAAATTGCCAAGACAAAAGGGCTCATTAAATGCTCCTCTCAAAGCTTACGGATGAGTATGTTTTAAAGAAGGAAAGGAGGAATTGGTTTAAGGCATGGTTCATCCGAAACACACACACAGACAAACTCTCTTTTAAACCATCGAATTTTTGCTCTCTTTTTCTCATCTCTCTTTGCAACTTTATGCTACCATCTCTTACTCCCATCAAAGCTAGATGATGATGAGTATTACTTGAGAAGGAAAAGGTGGTAGCTTGGTATAGAAGTTAGAAGGTAAAAGTTAGAAGTTGAAGCTTTGAAGGAGAATTGGTGTTAGGTATGTATTCATTATAGTTTTGAGTTTAAATGATGTCTTTCATATGGATTAAATGCCATGATAGTGTGGGGTAGTTAATAAAAGGGTTTAAAGCATGTATTAGGTTTAGGTAGGCATTAAAGTGATGATTATTATGATTTGAAGAAAAGGGGATGAGGTTAGGTGAAGATGCATTGAAGTTAATGTTATGGTTTGATTTTTGAATTGAACAAGGGTAATTAATTGAGCTTTTGAATGGAGGAATTAAATGCTGTAAATTTTTCAGTGTTAGCCCTAATATATGTATGACTGTATTTATATTTAATTTGTATTTATTTTGATGTCTAGTGATGTGAAAAAGGTATTAGAAGTGATTGAACTAAGGTTAACCTTAAATCTGGAAAGTTGGAATTATAATTGATGTTACTGTTTTATTCATAACTTAATGTGTAGAAATGAAAATGAGGTAAGGTTAGTGGCCACTGAAACTTTGGGATGTTGGCTTTAATTTAGTGTGAAATAGGTGTTGTTGAATTTCAATGATAGAAGGGTGAAATTTTGCATGGAAAGTTACTGTTTTATTGCCTGTGAACAGTAACCGCAACCATGACATCTGAGTTTTGTTGATTTTTATGAATTAATTGAGATGGACTTAGGGAGAATGGTCTTCATGGAAGTTGTAGAATATTTGATTATCTTTCCATTTCTACTGATCTTGCTATTTTTGTAATTGTATATTGGGAGATATGAATTGATTACTAATGACTGGTTTTGAGCATTTTGGATGAAACCTAGCTTAAGTGTGATTTTGTGAGTTTGCTGATTGTAGGCAATTTTAACATTTTATGTGGACTGAATTGGTGTGAGTGAGCTTCTGAAAAGTTGTAGAGGAAGAGATTACCTTGAAAATGATATATGGTGTGTAATTTTTAGAAGTCAGAATTGGGAGTTATGATTTTTCAAAAATTGCCCCTACATTAGATTATGAATGGCTGATGATAACAGAAACTTCCATAACAGTTTTCAAATTGTTAGAGATCCAATTGGATGTTGAGTGCTTCATGAAAATTGAAGTTTGAGATGTTATCTTTACAGGGATATAAAGTTATGATTTTATTGACTTGTATACTGGAAGTTATGCTTGTTGTAAGGTTACTGCCCACATTGAAGGATTTCAGAGACAGTAACATTGAATGAATTAATTGACTTGTTTAGAAATAGAATTTGATTTTGGGTTGTTCATGAAAGTTGTAGAGGGCATTGTGAACTTGTTGATCATATTTTTGTGGTAATTTATTACTGAATAATCAGTGAGTTATGAAATTGCTAATGTACTGCCCTGTGTTAATAGGAATTGAGTAGGCAGAAGGTTTGATGGGATATTTGACACCCTTAGGGTTGGAATTGATTTTTATGGTCTTCTTGAGAATTGTAGAGCTTTTCATAAGCTTTCCAACAAGGTATAGTTTGCATTGTTTAGAAATGTGTAGAAAGAGTTATGGGTGTTGGAAGTTTGGTTGAAAATCAGAAATTAAAGAAGGAAATAAGGATTAGGTATTTATATAGATATTAATTGTTTAAATTGACTTTTGGTTTCTTTTGTCAATTTCTTTCCCGTCCGACGTCCGATTGACCTGATTCTAGAGGCATCGGATTCGTTGATTATTTATTTTCATTTTCTGAGAAAACGGGAATTTTTAGACGGGAATTTGACGTAGCCCCTATTGACGGAACTTGTAAACACTGTTTTATTTAATTGGGGACCTATAGAGGTCCGAATTGCGCACCGTCAGCGCCTATGGATTTCTAATTTTTCATAGAATTTTATTATGGGGAAATATTGGATTAGGGCCGGGATTTCCATGAACATGCATTATACGCATTTTCAGAATTGGGAGTTATGATTTTTCAAAAATTGCCCCTACATTAGATTATGAATGGCTGATGATAACAGAAACTTCCATAACAGTTTTCAAATTGTTAGAGATCGAATTGGATGTTGAGTGCTTCATGAAAATTGAAGTTTGAGATGTTATCTTTACAGGGATATAAAGTTCTGATTTTATTGACTTGTATACTGGAAGTTATGCTTGTTGTAAGGTTACTGCCCACATTGAAGGATTTCAGAGACAGTAACATTGAATGAATTCATTGACTTGTTTAGAAATAGAATTTGATTTTGGGTTGTTCATGAAAGTTGTAGAGGGCATTGTGAACTTGTTGACCATATTTTTATGGTAATTTATTACTGAAGAATCAGTGAGTTATGAAATTGCTAATGTACTTGCCTCGTGTTAATAGGAATTGAGTAGGCGAAAGGTTTGATGGGATATTTGACACCCTTAGGGTTGGAATTGATTTTTATGGTCTTCTTGAGAATTGTAGAGCTTTTCATAAGCTTTCCAACAAGGTATAGTTTGCATTGTTTAGAAATGTGTAGAAATAGTTATGGGTGTTGGAAGTTTGGTTGAAAATCAGAAATTAAAGAAGGAAATAAGGATTAGGTATTTATATAGATATTAATTGTTTAAATTGACTTTTGGTTTCTTTTGTCAATTTCTTTCCGTCCGACGTCCGATTGACCTGATTCTAGAGGCATCGGATTCGTTGATTATTTATTTTCATTTTCTGATAAAGCGGAATTTTTAGACGGAATTTGACGTAGCCCTATCGATTTTAACTTGTAAACACTGTTTTATTTAATTGGGGACCTATAGAGGTCCGAATTGCATAACCGTCAGCGCCTATGGATTTCTAATTTTCATAGAATTTTATTATGGGAAATATTGGATTAGGGCCGGATTGCCATGAACATGCATTATCGCATTTTGAATTGGGAGTTATGATTTTCAAAATTGCCCTACATTAGATTATGAATGGTCGATGATAATGTAAACTTCCATAACAGTTTTCAAATTGTTAGAGATCGAATTGGATGTTGAGTGCTTCATGAAAATTGAAGTTTGAGATGTTATCTTTACAGGGATATAAAGTTCTGATTTTATTGACTTGTATACTGGAAGTTATGCTTGTTGTAAGGTTACTGCCCTCATTGAAGGATTTCAGAGACAGTAACATTGAATGAATTAATTGACTTGTTTAGAAATAGAATTTGATTTTGGGTTGTTCATGAAAGTTGTAGAGGCATTGTGAACTTGTTGACCATATTTTGTGGTAATTTATTACTGAATAATCAGTGAGTTATGAAATTGCTAATGTACTTGCCTGTGTTAATAGGAATTGAGTAGGCAGAAGGTTTGATGGGATATTTGACACCCTTAGGGTTGGAATTGATTTTATGGTCTTCTTGAGAATTGTAGAGCTTTTCATAAGCTTTCCAACAAGGTATAGTTTGCATTGTTTAGAAATGTGTAGAAAGAGTTATGGGTGTTGGAAGTTTGGTTGAAAATCAGAAATTAAAGAAGGAAATAAGGATTAGGTATTTATATAGATATTAATTGTTTAAATTGACTTTTGGTTTCTTTTGTCAATTTCTTTCCCGTCCGACGTCCGATTGACCTGATTCTAGAGGCATCGGATTCGTTGATTATTTATTTTCATTTTCTGAGAAAACGGGAATTTTAGACGGAATTTGACGTAGCCCTATCGATTTTAACTTGTAAACACTGCTTTATTTAATTGGGGACCTATAGAGGTCCAATTGCGCACCGTCAGCGCCTATGGATTTCTAATTTTCATAGAATTTTATTATGGGAAATATTGGATTAGGGCGGGATTTCCATGAACATGCATTATCGCATTTTCGAATTGGGAGTTATGATTTTTCAAAATTGCCCTACATTAGATTATGAATGGTCGATGATAATGAAACTTCCATAACAGTTTTCAAATTGTTAGAGATCGAATTGGATGTTGAGTGCTTCATGAAAATTGAAGTTTGAGATGTTATCTTTACAGGGATATAAAGTTCTGATTTTATTGACTTGTATACTGGAAGTTATGCTTGTTGTAAGGTTACTGCCCACATTGAAGGATTTGAGACAGTAACATTGAATGAATTCATTGACTTGTTTAGAAATAGAATTTGATTTTGGGTTGTTCATGAAAGTTGTAGAGGGCATTGTGAACTTGTTGACCATATTTTATGGTAATTTATTACTGAAGAATCAGTGAGTTATGAAATTGCTAATGTCTTGCCGCCTGTTAATAGGAATTGAGTAGGCAGAAGGTTTGATGGGATATTTGACACCCTTAGGGTTGGAATTGATTTTATGGTCTTCTTGAGAATTGTAGAGCTTTTCATAAGCTTTCCAACAAGGTATAGTTTGCATTGTTTAGAAATGTGTAGAAATAGTTATGGGTGTTGGAAGTTTGGTTGAAAATCGAAATTAAAGAAGGAAATAAGGATTAGGTATTTATATAGATATTAATTGTTTAAATTGACTTTTGGTTTCTTTTGTCAATTTCTTTCCGTCCGACGTCCGATTGACCTGATTCTAGAGGCATCGGATTCGTTGATTATTTATTTTCATTTTCTGATAAAGCGGAATTTTAGGCGGAATTTGACGTAGCCCTATCGATTTTAACTTGTAAACACTGTTTTATTTAATTGGGGACCTATAGAGGTCCGAATTGCGCACCGTCACGCCTATGGATTTCTAATTTTCATAGAATTTTATTATGGGAAATATTGGATTAGGGCGGGATTGCCATGAACATGCATTATCGCATTTTCGAATTGGGAGTTATGATTTTCAAAATTGCCCTACATTAGATTATGAATGGTCGATGATAATGAAACTTCCATAACAGTTTTCAAATTGTTAGAGATCGAATTGGATGTTGAGTGCTTCATGAAAATTGAAGTTTGAGATGTTATCTTTACAGGGATATAAAGTTCTGATTTTATTGACTTGTATACTGGAAGTTATGCTTGTTGTAAGGTTCTTGCCCTCATTGAAGGATTTCAGAGACAGTAACATTGAATGAATTAATTGACTTGTTTAGAAATAGAATTTGATTTTGGGTTGTTCATGAAAGTTGTAGAGGGCATTGTGAACTTGTTGACCATATTTTTGTGGTAATTTATTACTGAATAATCAGTGAGTTATGAAATTGCTAATGTACTTGCCTCGTGTTAATAGGAATTGAGTAGGCAGAAGGTTTGATGGGATATTTGACACCCTTAGGGTTGGAATTGATTTTTATGGTTTTCTTGAGAATTGTAGAGCTTTTCATAAGCTTTCCAACAAGGTATAGTTTGCATTGTTTAGAAATGTGTAGAAAGAGTTATGGGTGTTGGAAGTTTGGTTGAAAATCAGAAATTAAAGAAGGAAATAAGGATTAGGTATTTATATAGATATTAATTGTTTAAATTGACTTTTGGTTTCTTTTGTCAATTTCTTTCCCTTCCGACGTCCGATTGACCTGATTCTAGAGGCATCGGATTCGTTGATTATTTATTTTCATTTTCGAGAAAACGGAATTTTAGACGGAATTTGACGTAGCCCTATCGATTTTAACTTGTAAACACTGCTTTTATTTAATTGGGGACCTATAGAGGTCCGAATTGCACCGTCAGCGCCTATGGATTTCTAATTTTTCATAAAATTTTATTATGGGGAAATATTGGATTAGGGCCGGGATTGCCATGAACATGCATTATACGCATTTTACTGATTTCATGTGCATTGTTTAATCTAACACCAATGGTAATAGTTATTCATTTAATTTGCTATAGAGGCTCCAGTGGACCATCGTTCCACAGATTTGGCAGAGACTTCCAGGCGTTAACGTGGAAGTTATTAGGTGAGTAACCTAGTTGGTTATTCCAATCTACGTGTTTACTGTGCATTGATTGCCCTACGGGGATTACATGGACTGTTACTGTGTATTGATTGCCCTACAGGGAATTATGTGGACTATATGTGGTTTTAATGACTGCTTAATGAGACTGTATAATTGGACTGACTATTGGACTGTGAAATAAGCATTAGGCAACTGTTAATTGGATTGTATGATTATACTGTGTATTTGGACTGTGTATTACCATGTTTGCTGATATGGGACATGTGCATTCATGCACAATCGCATCCTGTCGTTAAAAGGAAAATTGTGAACCGAGACGCCATCAGATCGAACCGAGCCTAGAGCTCGATATATCGAACCGAGCCTCGAGCTCGACGGAGATAATTCTCCCCAGACGCGTCTATCTTGATCAACATTATGCGCTCGGTCATATCTTGAAATGAATCGGAAAAGAGTCACATGTGCATTGCATCTTGAATCGAACATTTGACAATGTTATTGATCGTTGTGTGGTGAATTACTATTGTGTTTTGTATAACATCCGAGTGTATCTTTACATGCTTATATGAAGCATGAATTGGGAGAACCATCGATGATGGTTTCTCATTGAGTTCGCAAACTCATCCAAAATTGCAATTATTTTTCAGGCATAAGCATAGATGATAGCTCCTCGGATTTGTAGAGCCGTATCTTGTGGATTGGCGATAAAAGCAATGGCTCAAAGGTCGGTCACCGGGGCTTTCTTTTGGAGACTTATAGTTAGATCTGCTTTCTTATGCAAAGACAAGATGATACTTATTGTGCAGTGTTTGGATCATGTGTAAATTAAAAAGTACTGACAGTTGTAAATTACTAAGTTTTAAGTGAATGAAACGGAATCCAATTCGGTTTTAAAAAGTGGTCAATTTCTTATTACTGTTTTATGATTGTGATGCCATGAGGAGTGTAGTAGGTTGTTGTCAGTAGTGGTCTCTTGTCGTGGGATATTTATCGGAATGACCTACGGGCGTTCCGGTGGATACCCTATGGTAAGGGGGCGCTACAACACCTCTTCTATTCCAACAGGTTAGTTCTGCCAGATTCGGGTCCACACATCTCTAAACTGATCCGTGAATTCCATATGACTCCTTCAGGGGGCCATTCTGGATTTTTTCGCACTTATAAGAGATTGTCAGGAGTAGTTTATTGGAAGGGGATGAAATCTGATATCAAGCAATTCATTATGTCTTGTGATATTTGCCAGAAAAATAAATACTTAGCCTTAAAACCTGCAGGGTTATTACAACCTCTGCCAATACCCAATTTAGTGTGGGAGGAAGTGTCCATGGATTTTATTTCGGGGTTACCTAAAGCTATGGGGGTTGATACCATCTTAGTAGTGGTTGACAGACTTTCTAAGTACTGTCAATTTTTGGCATTGAAACACCCTTTTACAGCTAAACAAGTAGCTGCCATCTTCATCCGCGAGATAGTCAGATTACATGGCTTCCCGAAAGTCATTCTTTCCGATAGAGACAAGGTGTTTATGAGTGGATTTTGGCAGGAAATGTTCAGGCAGTCTGGCACCACCCTCAATATGACTTCAGCTTGCCATCCTCAATCGGACGGCCAAACTGAAGTGATTAACATATGTTTAGAGACTTACCTACGTTGTTTTGCTGGTGTACAACCTAAGGAGTGGCCAAAATGGCTAAGTTGGGCTGAATTCTGGTTTAACTCTACTTATAGTGTTGCTATTGGGATGTCACCATTTAAGGCCTTGTATGGAAGGGATCCCCCTACCCTTTTTAAGTATACTGATGGCGATTCTTTAGTGGAAGAAGTCAATCAGCAGTTGGTTGACAGAAACTTGATTTTGAAAGAGCTTAAATCCAACCTAGAAAAGGCACAGCAGCATATGAAGACTTATGCTGATCAGAAGAGAAGATCATTTACATTAGAAATTGGGGATTTTGTTTACATCAAGTTACAACCCTACCGGTTTAAGTCTCTCACTTCTAGACCTAATGAGAAGTTGGGACCTCGTTATTATGGTCCCTATCCAATCATTGCCAAAATTGGTGAGGTTGCTTACCGAGTTCAGCTTCCTCCTACAGCAAGAATCCATAATGTTTTTCATATCTCCCAATTGAAGAAGTCGGTAGTACCTATCCCTAACTCTCAGCTACTGCCTACTGTCTTGGATGAAAGCATGAATCTGATGGTGGAACCTGAATCTTTACTGCAAGTGCGTAGGAGGATTAATGGTGATCTGGAGGTTCTGATCAAGTGGAAAGAACTTCCTCATTATGAGAACACTTGGGAGAATTTTGACTTCATTAACAACCAGTTCCCTTCTTTCCACCTTGAGGACAAGGTGGCTTCTTTTGGGGGGGGGGGGGTATTGTTGAGACTCGATATCAACAGCAGTATAGTAGGAAAAACAGAGTAGGGTAGATAAGTAACTTTGAGAATGTGGAAAATATTTGGAAAATAATTGGCTGAGCTGGATAGTTAGTTAGTAGTTATAGAAAAGGTAATAAATAGATTGTGTGGAGACGGGTAGAGGACACACTATGAATTTGTTATGAGAATATACTAAGAAGGTTAGCTAGCCCTCGAAAGCTCAGCATATTGACATTCTGATATATTGATTGCATTGATTTCCTTTCTGTATCCTATTCTTCTCTGTTTCCCTCTTGTTTTTGGTGCTTGAGTTCTGGTGTTGGGATTAATTGCTGGAATTGAGATTGTTAGGATAATTGTTAGGATTTAGATCCTAACAGATTCCAACCTATAAAAGAAACCAAAGAACAAAAGGTATCAGTTCTTTTCATTCACATTCTTTCCCCATTTCAATTTGTTGCATTTCAACAAAACTTCTTGTTGAAATATGAAACATCAATAGATATCATTGAGACTTGGTGAATTCTTCCCTTAACCAGAAATGATCACAAGAACTTACTCATTAGAATAGTTGAGTTCAAAAATAACTAATTATCATCCTAAGAAGTCTCCAAATGATAACATCCAAGCAAATGTTAATGTTAGAACTTTGAAGATGGAAGATGTCCTACATTCTCAGACATTTCCATCAAAACTCCATCTGCATCACTTTTCCCACATTTCCAGATCTTGCAAGGGAGAGCTTAATCAATTGAAGTGCCTGCAAAACAACCAAAAAATATTTAGACATGTAAGGACTTCCTTTTTCAGCTACACACTGAAGCAAAATTTGAGGTGCACTAGATAGATTTCAATTTACAAGTTCAACCCCCAAAAAAAAGTGCAACTTTTGGTTTCTATTTCAATCTATGATAAAAATACAGTTTGAGAAAGTTCAAAAATATAAACAATATTATAAAGCAACTCACTTGAGTAGCTTTTTCTTGAAGAAATAAACCTTGGCTTGAATGTAATCATCATCAAAGGGATTATAATAAACTTGGGTTTCATACGTTTTCACAACTCCACAAGAATCTATGGCCTTAAATGTTACATAATACTTAACGCCACAGGAATATGCAGAATATGCTTTGACAATACGTTCAAGTTTCAAGTTTATACCTGCAAAAGTAATTCAAATGGAGGTATAACAATACGTAAATGTTGGAAAATGACTTTAATAATTATCATCAAACCTTTTCTGCATTTTCTAAACCAATAGCATAATGAGTACATCCTGGAACCAATACTCTGTCGTAGCCTGTTAAGTTATCAACATCTAGATAACCTATACCACCAATAAAAGGTGCACATTCACAAAACTCATCCACAAATCCCTAAAAACAAAATAAACAAACATTAAACATCTACCATTGTAATCAACTAAGAACATAATTTTACTATTAGAAATTATTAATTAAATAATATACAAATAAGTTTTGTCACTTTCATTGACCTGTTTGGCATGACACCAGTCTTGATATTGTTGATTCTCGCTAAAATCTCTCTCACCATCTTCCCAAATTCATTATCTTCCCCACTATCATCGAATACCATTGCTTGATGGACCTTGTCCTTTGTTTCATGTAGGTTCTTGTCATCAGAAACTGTGAACTTACCGGACAGCGGTTCACCAATTATGCCTGTGGACAAGTCTTTTGATCCATCGAATTTGCTGCATTTTGAAGCCATTGGTAGAGAACAGTCAATTCCCCTTAATTGTGTTGTAACAAAAGATTACAATATAATGACAAAAATTAAAAACATTTAATGAGAATCATGCAATATACAAAAGGAAAGTAAGATGACTTCTAATAAATCAAGCATTAAACTGGACATGCAAAATAGCTGGTAAACAATTTAAGAACATTGAGATAATAAACAAGAAACATTTTGTATGACAATATGGGTAGATCTAGGGCCAATCTCAAAGACGCCCACGAATTTTATCTGGATATTTTTTTTGTCCTTTTCTTTCGTCTTTTCCATACAGTGTTAAACTTGGAATAGCGCGTAAAAAGGCTAAAGTGGAGTAGGGTCTAAAACTAACGAGTCCATCTCAACTCGTCTTTGAGAGAAATTAGCAATGGAAACGCCAGTCAAACATGGCAATGAACTTTTGCAAGACAAATAACCCAACAAACAATTAATTATAGGAGATCACCGTCACCTTCAATTACCTCTCATCCACCTTCACGTACGGGCTTTATAGGACATACCTGTTTTTTTTTGTGAGAAGGAAAGAAAAACAAAGAGGCCTAAGGCCTTAAGAAAGCAATAGAAGCAGCATCATTAAGAAGAAGCTGACAAAGTCCTGGCCCTGGAGACTCCCAAATAGTCAGAAGCTGGGGATTAGAAGACCCCTGCTTAGCTAGAAAATCCGCACACTGATTACCTTCTCTATAAGTATGCACAATAGCACATTCCCAATCACGCTGAATCAAATGCCTGATGTCCTCAATAACATGGAAGTAAGGGTGAGAGGGAGGACAAGGTCCCGCAACTAAATTAATAGCTTCAAGAGAATCTGACTCCAAGAGAAGTCGTCTGAAATCTCGATCCCAGGCTAAGAGGAGGCCATGATACATCGCTCGAAGTTCAGCTAGCATATTAGTAGCATGACCAATGAACCTCGAGAAACCCACAATCCAATCCCCTTTAACATCCCGCATCAGACCACCAAATCCAGCAAGACCCGGATTACCAATCGAGCTACCATCTACATTAAGCTTAATGTATCCAGTAGTCGGAGCTTTCCAAGACACCCATCTATCCAGCTTCACATGTAGAGAAGTAGGAGATGCAAAGCTAGTAATTGTTCTTAAAGTTCAATACCTTGCCCTGTCCCAAATAATTTAATTTTGGACAAGATTGGTTGTAGTGTTACTTTCATATGAAGGACCATGTATAGACTATAGAACAATTATTTTTGGTGTGATTCTTTCGTATCTATTTGTTATCATACAAGTTTTCACTTCAGCTGCTGGTTGAATAACTCTTGACATTTGAGAAATCCGATATTTGGCTTTCTATGGCAGTTCTTCGCATCCTCAATTAGTTGCTCTTGTTGCACAAGTAAGATAAATCCAACCGAAAAATTAAAGGGGTTAATTATTTCACAAACTTTCTACAAAATTTTTTTGCTCCAACAAAATAAAAACAAGCAAAATCAAAATAATAAAACCAGAAATTTGATAACGCAGTTCGGCACAATTTTTCTACGTTTGCGAGGCCCTCACCCAGTTTAATAACTTTTCCCGAAATACAATAGATTTACCCAAGGCTTTATTGAGCCGACACCACTTAACCCTTGACACTATCCCTCAACTTCACTTCTCGTGAAAGAATTTCACACCCAATAGTACGACCACCTCGTACTAACCTCAACGTAGGATTTTCTCAACAACTTTTAATGAAAGAACAATAAAATAAATAACTTAAGTGATTAATCAACTAAGAACAAAATAAGAATACACTTGAGATAAAAAGAAGACAACTTGCCAATGAATTTCGCTCCACTGAAATAGATCTAGAAGTCGTTGCAACAACAATTTGCATTCACTAACCCACTACATCGTGGCTTTCTTCACCTTAGCATCTATCACTCACCAAAACGTTGTTAAGCTATCTTCCAAGACACATACACAACTGCAGTTTGTGTTTCATTGAACAACTAATTCACATATATTCTATCCTACACATACGCACGTCGACTTCGTTACTACACATGCACCTCCAACAATGTTACCTCACACACTCACCTTAGAGATAAAGCACACATCAGAGACCTTCATCGCAATCCTTCAATTAATTAGAGTCCCACTGCAACGTTGATTTCAATCAACAATAAATGTACTCCACTACACCAAGGACTTACAATAAATGCACTCCACTACTCCTTGGTTGCCACACACATACAATCACTACACCGTAAATCTCACCCAAGACACATTATTCATCTTCTTGTTTCATATACGCAATAGACTCCTACTATGAATCAAAGATGTGGGCAATATCCACTATAGATATTCACGGCAGCTGCTTATAATCAATGTGTATGACACAAACTCAATTAATTAGAGAGAGTCCACCTACACCACACAATTGGCAATTTTCAATTTACCAAAACTCAACAGCCAACTCAATACCGCTCTACACCACACAATTTGCAATTTTCAATTTACCAAAACTCAACAGCCAACTCAATACCGCATACAGCATATGCATAAACCCTTCACATAATAAGAGTCCAATTTCAACTAAGAGTCCACTTAAAATAGAATTTTATCACAATTGAACCATTATCCAAATACTTTTTAAATCCTAGTCAATATCCAACTAATATCTTATATGTCTAATTAATAAATAATGTCAAAACATATATCCTAACAATCTCCCCCTTTTGGCATTTTTTTTCACAAACATGAAACTCCCCCTAAATAACATAATTGGACATACAAGTAAATACTCCCCCTTGATCAAACATTAAGTTTCAAAGAACATCAAGTTTATCCAATCATCCAAGTTTCTCCCCCTTAAGACATAAAATGCCAAAAAGCAAGACAAATAGTCATACATATACCTTGAAATTTCCCCCTGAAAGGAACATTCACCATAAACATTCTGATTTCTCCCCCTTGAGACAAATCATTATCAAAATGTATAATCATAATAATCAACCATAGGTGGAACGGAAGAGTCATAAGCATGCTAAGATGACAATTTACTGCCATTCAAAACTCATGCCAACATATCACTACTTTCACTAAACTGTTTAAATTCATAAACCCAAGCAATGAACTATAAGTGTTGTCGGTGTAGTGAAAGAGAAAGATACCTGAGAGAGATCCATACCGATGAGAGAGCTAAGAAGTCTTCGGTGGAGCTAAATAGAAATTATAATGCAAACTACTAAAAAGATGAGATGACAATAGCAGCATAAAACTAAATAACAAAAAAAACAAATATTTTCTTTTCTTTTTCGTTTCTTTTTTTTTGTTTTTTTGGTTTTTAACAACACAAAAATATACTTAAAAAATGTAAAGCACACTGTCCCTGAGCCTCTTGAAGAATCTCAAGCCTTGTGTGTTTCTTTGGCTCGACTGAAGATGTGTAACATAAGTAGCCTGCAAGTTCTTGATAATCAACCATTTTTCTTTCTCCTGTTTTTTTTTTCTTTCGCTCACATCTCTAATAACATTTTTTGCTAGATGATTTCTTCGAATTCAAGATGAAGAACCTAGGTTCAAATCAGCTTTCATTGTTTTAGTTGATTCGTCATCCGAAGCAACTAAAAGTTCTTCAGTTTCTGCAGTTACTTCCTCAGCAGTAACTAACTGTAAACCACTTTCTGTAGCTGCTCCATCTGCAGTAAGTAGCTGTAAGTCACTTTTTGTAGTTACTTCATGTATTAACATTATGATTTGTTAATAATATATTATGAGGCATTCATTATATATATGCATGTATTTCATTTATGTAATGTGATTTACATTCCATGAATGGTATTAAACTTATGTCATCAAGTATGTGACTTGATAGTAAAACCATAAGTGTTATAATACTATTCTAGACTATCCCTAGTCGATCATTATTGGTGGAACAATAATGAATTAAGGCTAGTATGTGTTCTGATTGATGATCACGTTTCTTGATCATGGATATGAGATATCAAATCGAAACATAGATATATGTTAGAGAACATATATTGGATCGACCCAAAAGAGAATACTACATGGTTTCATGTCATTAGTGATTCCCAATATGGTTTGACTTTAGTCCTTTGACTGAAGTCATCATGGTTCCCTACATGAGGAATTTAGTGTTTTGATATTAGACTAAGTTATTTTAACCTAATAACATATAGTCTTATGTTGGATACTAAATGAATCATGCGGAGGGATGTGAATGACGTAGAAGGGATTTGTACCTCTCTTAAGTGAGAGAGATATCATTTGGGCCTCTTGACAAGTGTGACTGAAGAAATGCATGGCCGTGCTCAAATGAATTGATGAAGAGTCATCAATGTCATTTGTTATAATCACCAACTTGGGATCAAGAAACTATGATTAATCAAAGGTTGACATGTACCATGCCTTGTGATTAATCTTGATATCGTGTTACAAAAGGACTGAGCCTATAACCATAGTTACAGGTTAAATCGGATTATCGATCCTCATTTGATTTGGGTAGTCATAATGTCTTGCTAGAGGCCGCTTATGACTTATGGGCCTTGAAGTGTAATCAAGCCCATTGCCAACATCAAATGAGCCTACAGGGTCGCACACAAAGAGTGATGTGATCTGGGCTTATTCTCTTGGGCCTAATTTATTAGGTGTTGAATAAATATATTTAGATATATTTATTGGGCTAGATTTAATTAAGTTGTCGGGCTTTTATTATATATGATATAATGGGCTGAAACTTAATAGGGCCTGAATGAGATTAGGGTTTCTCTATAAATAGAGAAACTTAGGTCTCATTAGGTCACTCGACACAATTGTCAGGAAACCCTAGCCGACAACCAAGAGAAAGATCGTGCGGTGTTCAGAAAGTGTTTCAGGACGTGCTAGCACACTACAGCCGCAGCCCGGATCGTGCATGCTCGTGTGGATACCGGTAGAGGGCATTAGCGATTTGCAGTGTCTTGGAATCCGAAAAGAAGCAATCCACTCACGAAAATAAGGTATTTTCGTTAATCCTCGTGTTTTCGATTATACGTGATGTTTTTATATGGTCTTTTCCGCAGCGTATTGTGAATACTCGGACCATACGCGATCCAACATCTTTCACTACGCTTTTGTGCTTGTACTTGACCCTTTCTAATCCAAGCTTGCTTCGATACCATAGGATGCTCCTAGAAATTTAATGAAGAGTGTCTAGATTTTAAGTTTTGACTCCTTTGAAACATCATTTGTAGTAACTAATAACATCTTAGCCTTATATGTCCAATGACTCCACAAAAGTGATATGTGGGTATAAATCTTTGATTCTTTCTCGATATTTCTTTTTCTCGGACAGATTTGGATATGTCTTCTCATTCACTTTAGAGAACTCACCCTTATAGACAATGCCTTGAAGATCCCATTTAACTTTAACAATTTCTAACAAATTTTCTAACTTTTCGGTACCTCCATTTAACATTCTCAATCCCTTTTCGATATTTACTAATTTCATTCTAGCTTCACCAAGCTTATTTGATGTCAATGTCAAATTCTTTTCTAACTCTTGGATGTTATTCTTTATGGTGAGATTCTCTTCCTTCAATCTTTCATTCTTTCTACACATATTCACCAATTTTTCGTACATTAATTCGTACGTCTCGTAAATATTCTCCATTTTATCACTTGACCCACTTTCATCATTGTCATAATCTGAGATCGAGCTTTTAGCTGAATCGTTTGCATTTTTCTTGAATTTTTCAGATTTACTCACTTTTTTGTCTTCAGTTACTTCCTTCTCGGTTACTGTTAAACAAGTAACTGGACTTTTGTTGTACACAATAACTAAAGCATCATTCTTCACAACTTCTTTTTCACTTTCGGATTCGTTTGCACTCCAAGTGCTCGTATAAGATTTTTCTTTTCTCTTCTTCATAGTATTAACACACTCCCTTGAACATGTCCGAAGCCTTGACACTCATGGCATTGAATTATCTTTACCTTTCTTTCTCCCTTTTGAGTTTTGGCTTGTTTGAAGTTGTTGTTCAATAAGCTCCCGCCTTTTTGCCTAAACTCAGGTTTGTCCTTTTTCACTCTCTTCAACCAATTACTGAACTCTCTTGTTAATAGCTCCATATCCTCATTCTCGTCGGATTCATCTTCTATATCATTCGCAGTTTTTTCAGTTTCTACCTGTAGTGCCAATCCTTTGTTTGTTTCTTGCTTACCTCTCAAAAGATTTATTTCAAAGTTTGTGAGGATTTCAACAACTTTTTCCAATGACAGATTATCAATGTCGTGAGCTTCCTCTATTGCTACAATTTTTGGAATAAATCTTGGAGGTAGTGATCTCAATGTTTTCTTGACTAATTTCACGTTGGAGTATTTCTTCCCCAGTTGATGTGCTTGATTCGCTATATCTTGTAGTTTTTAATGAAAGTCTCCAATAGTCTCATTCTCATCTATCTTCAACTCTTCAAACCGTACAGTTAGCATCTGTAGTTTCGATGCTATAACAGATTTTGACCCTTCGTGAATAGTTTGCAAAACATCCTACGCATCTTTAGCTGTTTCACAGGTTTATATCATTAAGAAGCGTCCCTCATCAACTGCACTGAATATCGCATCCATTGCTTGTGAATTTCCAAGTGTACTTTTTTCTTCGACTCTTGTCCATTTAGATAGATCTTTTTGAACTGTCCCTCCTTTATTGTCAATAATTTTCGGAAGCGTCCACCCATGTACTACCACATGCCAAATTTTGTTATCCTGAGCTTGGATGAAGACTCTCATCCATGATTTCCATGTAGGATAGTTAAAGTCGTCCAATAGCGGTAGCCTGATAATCGATACTCCTTCTCTTATGACCATGTTTGCGAAACTAGGATCTGCACCAATTTGCTACCAAGTTCTGATGTAACCTTTCTCTGATACCAATTGAAAAACCAAAGGGGCTAATTATTTAGCAAACTTTCTGCAAACTTCTTTGGCATCAACAAAATAAAAACAAGCAAAATCGAAATAATAAAAACACTAGAAATTTGATAACGCAGTTCGACACACCTTGCCTACATCTGCGAGGCCCTCACCCAGCTTAATAACTTTCACCGATGTATAATAGATTTACCCAAAGCTTTACTGAACCGACACCACTCAACCTTTGACACTATCCCTTAACTTACTTCCTGTGAAATAATTTCACACCTAATAGTACGACCACCTTATATTAACCTCAACAGAGGATTTTTTAAACAACTTTTAACGAAAGAACAATAAAATAAATAACTCAAGTGATTAATCAACTAAGAACAAAATAATAATACACTTGAGATAAAAAGAAGACAACTTCCTGATGAGTTCCGCTCCACTAAAATAGATCTAGAAGTCGTCACAACAACAATGTGCATTTACTAACCCACTACACCGTAGCTATCTTCACCGTAGCATCACTCACCAAAACTTTGTTTAGCTATCTTCCAAAACACATACACAACTATAGTCTGTGTTTCATTGAACAACTAATTTACATAAACTCTATCCCACATATAAGCACGTCGACTTCGTTATTGCACATGCACCTCTAGCAATGTTACCTCACACACTCACCTTAGAGATAGAGCACACATTAGAGACTTTCAATGCAATCCTTCAATTAATTAGAGTTCCACTGTAATGTTGATTTCAATCAACAATAAATGCACCCCATTACACTAAGGACTTAGAATAAATGCACTCCACTACTCCTTGGTTGCCACACACATACAATCACTACACCGTAAATCTCACCCAAGACACATTATTCAGCTTCTTGTTTCATATACGCAATAGACTCCTACTATGAATCAAAGATATGGGCAATATCCACTGTAGAGATTCACAACAGTTGCTTATAATCAACGTATATGACACAAACTCAATTAATTAGAGAGAGTCCACCTACAACACACAATTTGCAATTTTCAATTTACCAAAACTCAACAGCCAACTCAATACTGTGTACAGCATATGCTTAAATTCTTCACATAATAAGAGTCCAACTTCAACTAAGAGTCCCACTTAAAATAGAATTTTATCACAACTGAACTATTATCCAAATGCCTTTTAAATCCAAGTCAATATCTAACTAATATCTTATATGTCCAATTAATAAATAATGCCAAAACATATATCCTAATACCTACATATAGCGTAATTCTACTGATGGACATTGAATTAGGCAAGTAGTTTGTTGTTCAATGCTTGCGTTTGATATGCCATAGTTTCTTTTTTTATGTCGACAGCCTTCAGGCGTGACTTCTGCTGTGTAACTTTTCTTTTTTCTTGAAACATATTCTAAAAAGAATTATTCTTGGTGCTATCAAGTTTGTCTTCAAATTACACTGTGCTTGTAGATGATGTGATTATTAATTCAGCATTAAGATTTGCATTTGTGAGGAGAATGGATGTTGCATATTGAATCAGTGTGCGCCATTTGCATGAATAAATTAAGCAAATCAATTGTTTCCATGGCATGCAATATGGATCTTTTACTTTTTATTTTTTTTCAAGCATATTGAATTTCACCTCTAATTCTTAAAATCTACTACTTTTGATGCATCTATGTAACAAATAATACTTAATAGAACAAATTCATAATAATAATAATGATGATGATGATGATATAATGATAATAATTAAATAGAAGAAGAAGAAAACTAATAATAATAAGAAGAAAACTAATAACAATAAGAAAATTATTTTTGTATTATAATAATAATAATAATAATAATAATAATAATAATAATAATAATAATAATATTTCTTCCTTAGGGTTACCAATATATCGCCAGATATATTCTAAGGCTTCATAAAATGAATAAAATCCTTTGAACTTTGGTTTGGCCATCACTGCAATTTTTTGGCATAATGTTGAGTAATAACAATAGATGCCTTTATCTGGACCATTGGTTAATGCATAATATGAATAGCTTTTCCCTTGAGGTGGCTCCATTATCTTGCTGAAATAGTATTGCAGAGCACAACATACATTTTAAATAATTCACAAAACAACATTGATAGGACCTCTATCAAATTTAAGTGGGCATCTGTCTCCCACTAACTTTTATTTTCCTGTACATAAGTACATATGTTTTAATTTTGATCGAACACTTGTTAGTTACTGTAGCTAGTGGAACTAATAATTCCACTAAAGGATGGACATGATATTGGGAAATGAATTGAATTACTTGCTATAGGGCCCAATGTGTACCCGGAGTAATTATTCCATCTTCTCAATAATTCAGTCCTTAGTTTACTTAGTTTTGGCTATAAAAGCCATGTGTTGTAAGAAGCAGGTATGTAAGAAATGATTTCTGTGATCTTGGGTCGTTTCAGAGAAGACTAGAATGTCATCTATATAGGCCGCAATCTTTCCTGCTATTGCTCTTACTCCTTGGCTAGATAAATATTCAACTAAATTTGTTGTTCTATATCGGAATGCTGCGTAACTGGTATTAGTTAATCTTGCTACCACTGCTTTTGTTATCAGCAGATTTGAATCTCCACCAATCCAAGTTTCATATCCTTTTATTTTAATCACAATTTCTATATGATTATAGAAATCTTGAATAGCCATCATTTGATCTGGGAGGAAATAGACTAATTCAGTACCATTTGAGAGGTCAATTTCCATTTGTCCCCAAATTCCTCTTTCATCTCCCCATCTGGTATCTCTTATCACAATCAATAATGTTGTTGTAGTATTTGAGTATCAATAATTGCTTGCTGCTCCAATTCTTTTGAAAGAAAAGATTGTGTTATTCTATCTAACCTTTTATTTTCAAGGGTTAGTTTTTCATTTTCTGTGAGTATCTGTGATGATGATGATGATAATGATAATAATAATAATAACAACAACAACAACAACAACAACAACAACAACAATAAGAAAACTAATGTTGTATAATAATTATAATAAAAAATAATAGGAAAATTAGTTTGTATAATAATAAAATAATAATAATAATAGAATAAGAAGAAAATTAATAATAATATGGAATTTAATAATAAAAATAACAATATTTTAGTATTTTTGTTAGTTATTCTTTGTCATTCAAGTTTATATTTTCAAACCAAACATTTACATAGAAATTCTTTATCTATTTTATTCCTTGAATTAAACAAAGTAATACTCATTCTTTTATTACTTATCTTTTCATTTCTAAAATAACTATTCTATTCTTTATCTATTCTATTTTTGAACCAAGCAATTTGTAAAAATAGTAGCTAAGGTATTGCTATTAGATACATACCGAGATCTTTTCCTTAGTATTGTTTTTTACCTCTTATTATAATACCAAAATTGTCTAAAATTGTATATTGAATATTTAATTCTTTAACTAATTAAATTTTGTAAATAAAATTTAAAACAAAATTTTGTAACAAACATAAATAGATATACATGATTTATTAGAAATAACACATAAACACATCATTAAAATTAAGTTATCAAGTTAGAATAATAGTAAGCATAATGTGCATAGTGCGTGAAGCGGTTAATATTTGGCTTTAGGAAGAATTTGATTAGGAAGTTTTAGTTTTATAGTATAAAGTATAAACTATTAATATTAATTTTATATTTTTATTTAAATATCAAAACTATAGTTTTTATAAACTAGATATCAAAATTTGCAAAATCATTATAATTCTAAAATGATGAGTATTTACCTAATTTATCAAATATTTATAAAAACTTAAAGTCTTACCATTTATTAGTTAAATTATAGTTATTGGCTTTGTTAAAGTATATCTTTTCACCTTTTGTCATTTGATATGTGCTTAATTGTTGATATTTTAATTATTTTCACTTAGCGATTATTGACATAAAATGTTTAAAATACTCACTTTAATTTATATTTGATTTTAGGTACAATTCGGGAGCAAAGTAATTAAAGTGAGTCAAAAGTATCCCATTTGAGATATTTTCTGAAGATTTATTTTTGCTTGTCTTCATGAAGCAAAAAGAAGAAAAAAAAAGAAAGACAAGAAAAATTAAAATAGGAGAATTTAAAATGCTTGCTTAAAAAATGAAAAATAAAAATAAAATAAAATAAAAAGGTTGTTGCAGCTTGAACGTTGCAGTGTTCACATTAATGACATTACGCTTAGCATACTGATTTAGCGATTGTGCGTTTAACGCTGCAACGTTAGTGTGTTAAATGCACAAGTTATGCACAGTAATGTCTGCGTTACATGACGATGAGTTCGTTAACGCACTCTGCGTAAACGCCATGGGGAGCACAAGCAGAAGAGGAGCAACAAGGTTTAAAACATGATGTGTGACCTTTAATTGTCTTATCAAGCATTAGGCGGGAGAGCTGAGGAGTGAGACGCTGGAGCTGCGTGGGGCGTGAGCTACTGTGAAAATTCTGGAGGCTCATGGCTTGGTTGGAGCTGCGTGGGGAGTAACAACTAGACGTGGGAGGCAAGCGCAGAGAAGAGAACATTTAAAAGAACCAGCAACCTTATTCGTCAAATCGAAGCACAGTGGCAGCACAGTAAAGGCACGATAGTGGACAGTGAAAAGAGGTAAAAATAAAGGGAATTTTTGGGTAGGCATGAAGATAGGGATTAAAGTTATTCATTGGAAAATACTTATGAAGAGCTAAACATCCCGACGCCTGTTTGGAGGTAAAATTGATGCTGACAACCTGGGTTAAGTATTTTTTTTAATTAGTTTATTGTTTCTTTCTCTCGTTAGGAATTGATTGTGTTATCCTGCTTTAATTGATTTAGGTATTATGTATGGATAATCGGATTTTCGTTATTATTCGGTTATTTATGTATGAACCCTTTGGGTATTTTTAATTGGTGATTTTAATGTGTTCATTGAATCGTTAATTTCAAATCCATTGCTAGAATTTCGATATAATCCGTAATTGTTATGTTGAAATTCATGTGTAGCGACTAATGATTCGTAATCATTAGGGATAACATGACCTAGGTTTAATGACCCGAGCTTATGTGGTTGTTGTCTTGATTAATCGGTTTTCCTAATTCGTAATGCTACTACCTAATTAAATCCAGAGATCGTATCCTAGGTTGTTAGGTGGTTAGGTTTAATTAACGATCGTATCTTGTTAACCCCTGATTTTTTTTATGTTATTAAGCATGATTAAAGGAAATCAAAGCCTTAATAGATAAAATTAAGTTGACATTTATTCAGTATAGTAGTATTAATTAATTAGGTAGCATGAACTAAAAAGGAATTAATGAGTTAGGTGTTAAGAGTTAATGGAATTTATTGTGTTAGTTGGGCTTTAATGAGGTAGGAAAGTAAAAGAGAATATGATGGGCTTAAAGGATAAATGGGCTTGAGTAGGATTTAAGAGAGTATAAGGAAGAAGGAAGAAGAAAGGAGTTGGGCTTTGGACTTATGGGCTTAAGTTATTAAGTAGGTAGTATAAAAAGAAGAGGAAATAAGTGAATTGTAGAGGAAGAAAGGAGAATTTACGAAAATTTAGAGAGGGAGGAGTGAGTTTTTGGTGATGAAGAGGGAAGGATGTAACATCCCACCCCCTCCTGGAAGGGTAAAATAGGAAATTTGTCGTAGGATGGGATTGATAAGGAATAATTAGAACTGTTCGTGCATAATAGGATTGATACACAGTATCAATCGTGTACATGGAATTACAGTAAATGCATTCATGACATTCCCGGTAATTGGGCCTAAAGCAATTTTATTGGAATTAATGGGATTATTGAGTTTGAAAAATTGTTTTGGACTGCACCATAAATGGTTTTACATTTTAGGATTTTAGGAATTTTCTGGATTTTCCTAGAAAATTCCGGACCGCAAAATCGCCAGAATGGCAGCCTAAACATGTTTTGGGGTAGAAAAGGTAATTGTTGTGATTGAAAATTATTCTGAGTGAGCCATAAATTGTTTTCTATTTTATGGATTTATAGAATTTTTCCGGAATTTTTGGATAAAATTCGGAATGGGAAAAAAATCGTCGAGTGGCGAACCGGTTATTTTTCCTACTGTTATTTGATCTTAAACCATTGCATATTTGGTGGGACTCAAAAGTGGACCTTTAAATGGGTTGGAACCGAAAATGGGGATGAAATGGTTTGATTTTGGTTTTAATTTTGTCAAAAATTGTGATTGGTTGTTAATTTTGTTGACTTTTCAACTTCTTCTCATTTAGCCACCTAGCCACTCCTATTTAATGCATCCCTATCCATCATTCTCGGTGATGCTTTATTTAAAGCATAAAAAGACTATGTTTCTTGCTCCTTTTTCCTTCCCATCCGAAGCTCTTCTCCACTTTTCCATTTCCATCGATTTTTCCCCTTCTTCAAGTGTCTCTCCCTCCACACCTTAAGAGACTACCTTCTTTCCATGGAGAACTTACACCTTCTACCTTCTTACCTTGAAGATCACCATGCATAGGATGGAAAGAAGTAAAGAAGTAAGGTAGTTGGAAAATAAAGGCCTATGGAGGTGGAGTTGGAAGCTTTAGGTAAGATGATGTTTATGGTTATGTTTTACTTATGGTTTTAATGCATGAATTGGAAGTTATTGTTTATTCTAAATGATGATGTATGATGCATGTAGATCTTGAAACCTATGGTTGAGTTATTGGGTATAAGGTTAGGGTTGTGTATGTATGGATGAGGGTAGCATGCATTATGTCTTTTTAAGTGAAGTTAGACATATTAGATGATTGTAGAAAAAGGAAAATGAGTGAGTATGATGCTGCAATTTTAGGTATTGATATTGAAGTGAAGTGTTGATGAAGGTTAGGGTGAATGAATGAGTTAAATTGAGTGCTAATTGAAGTAGAATGGACATGGGAATGAGAGGATTGAATTGAACATCAAAGCTGGAAAATTGTCATTTGCACATAGTTTACTGTTTTATTCATAACTTATTGTGTAGAAATGCAAATGAGGTAAGGTTAGTGGCCACTGAAACTTTGGGATGTTGGCTTCAATTTAGTGTGAAATAGGTGTTGTTGAATTTCAATGATAGAAGGGTGAATTTTTGAATGGGAAAGTTCCTGTTCCATTGCCTGTGAACAGTAACCGCAACCATGACATCTGAGTTTTGTTGATTTTATGAATTAATTGAGATGGAATTAGGAGAATGGTCTTCATGGAAGTTGTAGCATATTTAATTATCTTTCCATTGCTACTGATCTTGCTATTTTAGAATTGTATATTGGGAGATATGAACTGTTTTCTATGGACTGGTTTTGGGCATGTTGATGAAAACTAATCAGAGTGTTGATTTTGTGAGCTTTCTGGTTGGAGGCAATTTTAACATTTTATGTGGACTGAATTGGTGTAAGTGAGCTTCTGAAAAGTTGTAGAGGAAGAGCTTACCTTGAAAATGACATATGGTTTGTAATTTTAGAAGTCAGAATTTGGAGATATGATTTTCAAAACTGATCCTACATTAGGTTATGAATGTCTGATTATAACAGAAACTTCCATAACAGTTTTCAAATTGTTAGAGATCGAATTGGATGTTGAGTGCTTCATGAAAATTGAAGTTTGAGATGTTATCTTTCAGGGATATAAAGTTCTGAATTTATTGACTTGTATAATGGAAGTTATGCTTCTTGTAAGATTACTGCCCAAAGTGAAGGATTTCAGGACAGTAACATTAGATGAATTAATTGACTTGGTTTGCAATAGAATGTGATTTTGGGTTGTTCATGAAAGTTGTAGAGGACATTGTGAACTTGTTGACCATATTTTGTGGTAATTTATTTCTGAAGAATCAGTGAGTGATGACATTGTAAATGTACTGCCCTGTGTTGATGGAAATTGAGTAGGCAGAAGGTTTGATGGGTTATTTGATACCCTTAGAATTGGAATTGATTTTATGGTCTTCTTGAGAATTGTAGAGCTTTTCATAAGCTTTCCAACAAGGTATAGTTTGCATTTTTAGAAATGTGTAGAAAAGTTATGAATGTTGGAAGTGGGTTGGTGTGTGAGGACAAAGAGGAAAGGGATTTTATTAATTATTAATTGGCATATAAAGGGTTTTGACTTCTTTTGTCAATTTCTTTCCGTCCGATGTCCGATTGACCTGATTCCAGAGGCATCGGATTCGTTGAATATTTAATTTCATTTTATGAGAAAACGGGAATTTTAGACGGAATTTGACGTAGCCCTATTATTGAACATGTAAACACTGCTTTATTTAATTTGGGACCTATAGAGGTCCGAATTGCATGCCGTCGGCCTATGGATTTCTAATTTTGATAGAATTTTATTATGGGAAAATATTAAATTAGGACCGGAATTCATGAACATGCATATCTCATCAACATGAGCACAAATTTCATATTTAGTGACTCGTACTTTTCTCGATTCATATAGAGGCCTAATTGGAGCGCCGAGTGACCGACGTTATGAGACTTTCCGGCATTTGCTCGAAGTAATAGGTGAGTAACCTAGTTGGTTTCTCAAATTTCTGGTTGTTTACATGCTCAACGTGAATTACGTGCAAAAGTGAATTGAATGATCACTGTATGAATACTGGCATGTATTGTATGATTTTACTGAACACTGCTATACTGGGCTTTATAGCCATATCATTGATTTACTGATACACTGGGCTTTATAGCCAAACACTGTACATTCACTGAATACTGCACGGCATGCATAATTGCATGATCAGATAATGGACGTGCCCCAAGTTGCTATTTTTACTGATAAGAGCTTGAGCTCTCATCTTTAGATTGGCCGCCTCGAGCCCGAGGGAGAAATCACGATCGTCCCCATCAACACCGATGAGCACTTGGGCACAATCTTGAATAAGCTGGAAAGAGTCACATATGCATTGCATTCGCACAAATGACCGCTCGTACATATATCGCTTTCATAATGGTATGAATTCATGTGAATGGTTTTCTATTCTTGGACATTATTCTTGACTATTTATGTGATTGATTATTCTTCGCATCAGACGCCATGGGCGTAATGCATGATTTGAGTGAACCATCGATGATGGTTTCTCACCGAGTTCGCAAAACTCACCCAAAATTTGCATCTATTTTTCAGTCTGAAGAATACCCGGTTGACACGGAGTATGTCTCACCGTAGACGAGTAAAGGTTAGAGGTCGGGATCGGTTAGGTATGCGCATTAGTGTCTTAGTAAATTGTATTCGCAATCAACGTATAACAAGGCTTTATATTTTCTTGAACCATTGTGGTATTAATGTTAATCGCATTGGTGATTGTAATTATTCTTGGATGACCGTAATAATCGAAATCTGGTTTTATTAAACACGGATTGTATTTACTTATCTGTGTTTGCCGTGTGAACGATGGAATTAATGTCTACAAAAAGAAAAGAAAAAAATATACTGAGTTTTAAATCGATGATGTAGTACGCCACTTTCGTGGGACACGGACTCGGATATCACCAACGATATCGGGTTCGGGTCTTCTGGTGTGGGTGTTACATTTAGGTGGTATCGAGCCCAGATGATACGTAATGTATCTGGGCACAATTTGGAACATAGGTTGTATGCATTTGAGTCGCGTCGTTGCAGACCGTGGTAACTGATCCCTAATCTGAGTCGCAAGAGGATAAATCCTACGGGTGCATAAGTGCCAAGTGACTAAGTGAGAGAAGAGTGAGACTGGATTAGAGTGTAAATCCCTAAAATGGGATAATCAATTAGGAAAGGATAAAGGAAAATGGATAAGAAGGTTGATATTGTCTTTGGGTTAGAAACCCTCATATGTGATAGCAGAATGACTGTGTTGGCCTAGACTAATTAAGAATTTCCGAATTAAATTGACAATATTATGGTGACAGAAAAATGAAGTTGTTGAGAACTTGGAGAGGTTCATTAGGGACATGGGAAGCATATTGGTTATAGTAGATCTAAGTGAAATTAAAAGCCCGGGATGGTTAGGTAATTACAGTCCTGACTGTATATGTCATGAAAGGGGAAATATTGGAATTGAGTAAAATGTAGATGGTCCAATCGGGCATATTTTGATTCACTATATTCGAGTTAGAGATCAGTAGATATTATAAGCAGAAGATGATAGCGAGATGGAAAGAAGCTCAATAGAGTACTGTAACGGTTTATTGAGAACTGAAAGAACTGGAAAAAAAAAAAGATGCCTAGTGCCTATTAGAGTGAGATAATAACTGAAGAAAAAAAAATTGTGAAATGGTTATGTGATTATTACGAGTTTGGAAATCAGTATGATAAATTCATAAAGGAAAAAGACAGACAGATGATTTCTACTGATGGTGTATCGGGAAATACTGAATTAGGTGTATATGGACACAAAAGTGATAAATGGATAAGCATACAGATAGAGATAAAGTGGAGTGGTATCAACGATTTTGTCGGGTATTGGGGACTGTGAACACCCGATCATAAACTGTTTGAGGAAAATAGAGGATAAGTAGCGAAAAGTAAGAAAAAATAATAGGAATAATGATCATATAGGACCTTATAAGGTCAAGTTGCACGTAACGGATAGAGGAATGAGACATATAGTTTAATGATATGGTGGGAATGAAATAAAGATCTTGAAATGAATGAAACCACAATAGTAGTGTATGAAAAGAGTTCTTGCAATTAAGTCGATGTACTGTTGGGGAATAATTATTGGATAGTACCATCGATTATGACTAATGAAATGTATGTTACAGATATATGGAAACCACAGAGTAAATGAGCGGTAAATGTTTAGAGTGATTATAAGTGTGAAGTTCTTAAAGGTTAAAGTAAGAAAAAGTGGACCGAGTGTACTGTATGAGAGGAACCAAAAGTGATTACGGTATAGATTCTCAATAAGTGGTAAAGAAAGTGTTTAAGTGGTATCACAATGAACCTTCGTGAAAGGAATGTTCTGATATGTTAAATGATGGCATAAAAGTGTTTTGATTAAGATTGTACGTATAGTGAAGAAGGATTGAAACACAATTAGGAATAATAATTGGTTGATGAGACTTTTGTGGACAAAATTAAAAGTGAAATTGGGTCATAGCTCATATCACGAGATTATCTGCATTGTATGTACGTAAATGTAAAGAATTCAACATGAGTGAGATTTTAATTTGCGGTGATTTTATTGCAATGTGAAGTGAATCGATCTCCATTTATGATGCAAAACAGTTGAGGAATCTAGATTTGAAGCGAAGAATAAAAGAGTCCCGAACTGAGAATTGAGAGACTAAAATAAAATGGAAATTTTGGAGGTTTAGATATGGTTGATAAGGTATTAACATATGTTGATGGGAATGATATGAAAACAAATGAGAAGAGAAAATGAAAAAGAGAAACTGAATAGAGACAAGAGGGTCAAAAAGGGAAACTGACAATGAGGTGATGTAGTGACACCTTCATAAAGAAATTACAGATACACTCATTGTAGACTCAATAAAAAGGGTAAAAGATGTACGGTAAAGTTAATAAGACCCTAATGGGGATTTATGCGAGGTAAGCAAATGGTAGTAACTGTGATTAGAGACAGAATGTGTTTGGAAATGTTGAACAGTGAAAAGTAAAAGACTAATTGAGGAATCTGATACTGATGATATACATACATTGGAAGAGTGGGCGGTGAATATTGAATCGACAATATGTTGAATGGGTATGAAATAAATTGAATCGACCGTGATAAAAGGGTATTAGTGCCATTCTCATGATTGAAAGCCTTGGAGACTGTAGATTCCTATAAGCATACAATCGTGTTAATTTGAGGAAAGAGATGGTATAGATACGATAATCTTTGCAATGAATGGATCAATTACGATATTGGGATTGTCAATGATTGTCAAGCGATTATGGGTAATAGTGAGGTGTTTCAGGAAAAATGAAGTTGTAAGAATAGTGATAAGAAAGGTTAAGAGTGCAGAAAGTAAAGGGGGGAAATCTTATGATGAGTTTGAATATACCAATGGAATTGGAAAACTATAGTGAACAAAAGTTGAAGAAGAAGTATGTACCATCAAAAGGTATTAGAACAAGAAAGTGAATAGTCAAAGTTAGACATTCTAGTAAGCATATTTGAAAAGTGAAATTGAGTAATTGTAGGTATAGAATGAAGTGATTCTCACTCAAGTGTTTATAGGTTGAATGTCCATAGGAAAAGGTTTGATTATGGTGCGTGTTATAGAGTTTTGATTCACTGGAGAATATATATACTGTTACACTGCACAGTGCCTACTGGGAGTTAAAGACCATAATGGGTTTGAGACTAAAATATGTGTGAGAAAAAGGAAAGTGACTTAGGAAGCCTGCATGGTTAGCTAAAGTGGAATCGGATCGGACAAATGAGATAGAGTAAACTGTATATCCGGATGAAGTGTGTGAACACTATAGAATAGTGATTTGTCTTACGAGAATCGATTTTAAATATAAAGTGAATACATTGTTACTGATTATAGTGAAGTGGAATTAAATGTTACTGTATTGGTACCAAGGGAATGTAAATCGTCCCTGACGTGATTTAGGGAGGTACTAAAGACATGGAGATGTCCTCAATGGAATACGAATTGGACTATATGGCACTGTGGGAAAAAGGTATTAGAGGAATAAAATGTGATAAGTGAATAGGTTCGAAAATACTGAACTGAGTCAAATATCGAAACCAAAGGTAGTGACAATTCGAGAAATGGCAAGTGAGATAGCTAAGAAAATGAGATCGTCAACTAATAGTCTTGTTGAATCCGTCTACTGTACTAAGTGATAATGAGTTAGCCAAATTAGTAACTGAACCACGGACTGAGAGTGGTTACTGTGATCACTTGAAAAGTGAATCATTAAGTGGAAAAGTGTATAGGATATATATAGATTCATATGATTATGGTCATAGTGAACCGTTGACTGAGAATTTCGAGGACGAAATTCTTATAAGGAGGGGAGAATTGTAACATCCCACCCTCTCCTGGAAGGGTAAAATAGGAAATTTGTCGTAGGATGGGATTGATAAGGAATAATTAGAACTGTTCGTGCATAATAGGATTGATACACAGTATCAATCGTGTACATGGAATTACAGTAAATGCATTCATGACATTCCCGGTAATTGGGCCTAAAGCAATTTTATTGGAATTAATGGGATTATTGAGTTTGGAAAATTGTTTTGGACTGCACCATAAATGGTTTTACATTTTTAGGGATTTTTAGGAATTTTTCTGGATTTTTCCGGAGAAAATTCCCGGACCGGCAAAATCGCCGGTAACTGGCCTAAACATGTTTTGGGGTAGAAAAGGTAATTGTTGTGATTGAAAAATTATTCTGAGTGAGCCATAAATTGTTTTCTATTTTACTGGATTTATAGGAATTTTTCTGGAATTTTTCGGATAAAATTCCCGGACCGGAAAAAAAATCGTCGAGTGGCGAACCGGTTATTTTTCCTACTGTTATTTGATCTTAAACCATTGCATATTTGGTGGGACTCAAAAGTGGACCTTTAAATGGGTTGGAACCGAAAATGGGGATGAAATGGTTTGATTTTGGTTTTAATTTTGTCAAAAATTGTGATTGGTTGTTAATTTTGTTGACTTTTCAACTTCTTCTCATTTAGCCACCTAGCCACTCCTATTTAATGCATCCCTATCCATCATTCTCGGTGATGCTTTATTTAAAACATAAAAAGACTATGTTTCTTGCTCCTTTTTCCTTCCCATCCGAAGCTCTTCTCCACTTTTCCATTTCCATCGATTTTTCCCCTTCTTCAAGTGTCTCTCCCTCCACACCTTAAGAGACTACCTTCTTTCCATGGAGAACTTACACCTTCTACCTTCTTACCTTGAAGATCACCATGCATAGGATGGAAAGAAGTAAAGAAGTAAGGTAGTTGGAAAATAAAGGCCTATGGAGGTGGAGTTGGAAGCTTTAGGTAAGATGATGTTTATGGTTATGTTTTACTTATGGTTTTAATGCATGAATTGGAAGTTATTGTTTATTCTAAATGATGATGTATGATGCATGTAGATCTTGAAACCTATGGTTGAGTTATTGGGTATAAGGTTAGGGTTGTGTATGTATGGATGAGGGTAGCATGCATTATGTCTTTTAAGTGAAGTTAGACATATTAGATGATTGTAGAAAAGGAAAATGAGTGAGTATGATGCTGCAATTTTAGGTATTGATATTGAAGTGAAGTGTTGATGAAGGTTAGGGTGAATGAATGAGTTAAATTGAGTGCTAATTGAAGTAGAATGGACATGGGAATGAGAGGATTGAATTGAACATCAAAGCTGGAAAATTGTCATTTGCACATAGTTTACTGTTTTATTCATAACTTATTGTGTAGAAATGCAAATGAGGTAAGGTTAGTGGCCACTGAAACTTTGGGATGTTGGCTTCAATTTAGTGTGAAATAGGTGTTGTTGAATTTCAATGATAGAAGGGTGAATTTTGAATGGGAAAGTTCCTGTTCCATTGCCTGTGAACAGTAACCGCAACCATGACATCTGAGTTTTGTTGATTTTATGAATTAATTGAGATGGAATTAGGAGAATGGTCTTCATGGAAGTTGTAGCATATTTAATTATCTTTCCATTTCTACTGATCTTGCTATTTTAGAATTGTATATTGGGAGATATGAACTGTTTTCTATGGACTGGTTTTGGGCATGTTGATGAAAACTAATCAGAGTGTTGATTTTGTGAGCTTTCTGGTTGGAGGCAATTTTAACATTTTATGTGGACTGAATTGGTGTAAGTGAGCTTCTGAAAAGTTGTAGAGGAAGAGCTTACCTTGAAAATGACATATGGTTTGTAATTTTTAGAAGTCATAATTTGGAGATATGATTTTCAAAACTGATCCTACATTAGGTTATGAATGTCTGATTATAACAGAAACTTCCATAACAGTTTTCAAATTGTTAGAGATCGAATTGGATGTTGAGTGCTTCATGAAAATTGAAGTTTGAGATGTTATCTTTTCAGGGATATAAAGTTCTGAATTTATTGACTTGTATAATGGAAGTTATGCTTCTTGTAAGATTACTGCCCAAAGTGAAGGATTTCAGGGACAGTAACATTAGATGAATTAATTGACTTGGTTTGCAATAGAATGTGATTTTGGGTTGTTCATGAAAGTTGTAGAGGACATTGTGAACTTGTTGACCATATTTTTGTGGTAATTTATTTCTGAAGAATCAGTGAGTGATGACATTGTAAATGTACTGCCCTGTGTTGATGGAAATTGAGTAGGCAGAAGGTTTGATGGGTTATTTGATACCCTTAGAATTGGAATTGATTTTTATGGTCTTCTTGAGAATTGTAGAGCTTTTCATAAGCTTTCCAACAAGGTATAGTTTGCATTTTTTAGAAATGTGTAGAAAAAGTTATGAATGTTGGAAGTGGGTTGGTGTGTGAGGACAAAGAGGAAAGGGGATTTTATTAATTATTAATTGGCATATAAAAGGGTTTTGACTTCTTTTGTCAATTTCTTTCCCGTCCGATGTCCGATTGACCTGATTCCAGAGGCATCGGATTCGTTGAATATTTAATTTCATTTTATGAGAAAACGGGAATTTTTAGACGGGAATTTGACGTAGCCCCTATTGACGGAACATGTAAACACTGTTTTATTTAATTTGGGACCTATAGAGGTCCGAATTGCGCACCGTCAGCGCCTATGGATTTCTAATTTTTGATAGAATTTTATTATGGGAAAATATTAAATTAGGACCGGGAATTCATGAACATGCATATCTCATCAACATGAGCACAAATTTCATATTTAGTGACTCGTATTTTTCTCGATTCATATAGAGGCCCAATTGGGCGTCGGTGGTCGACGTTATGAGACTTTCCGGCATTTGCTCGGAAGTAATAGGTGAGTAACCTAGTTGGTTTCTCAAATTTCTGGTTGTTTACATGCTCAACGTGAATTACGTGCAAAAGTGAATTGAATGATCCTTTGTATGAATCTTGGCATGTATTGTATGATTTCTTGAACAACGCTATATCTTGGGCTTTATAGCCATATCATTGATTTACTGATACACTGGGCTTTATAGCCAAACACTGTACATTCACTGAATACTGCACGGCATGCATAATTGCATGATCAGATAATGGACGTGCCCCAAGTTGCTATTTTTACTGATAAGAGCTTGAGCTCTCATCTCAGATTGACCGCCTCGAGCCCGAGGGAGAAATCACGATCGTCCCCAACAACAACGATCGAGCACTTGGGCTGTCTTGAATAAGCTGGAAAGAGTCACATATGCATTGCATTCGCACAAATGACTGTTCTGTGACATATACTGCTTTCATAATGGTATGAATTACTGTGAATGGTTTTCTATTACTGGACATTGTTACTGACTATTTACTGTGATTGATTATTACTGGACTGTACTGTACGCCATGGGCGTAATGCATGATTTGAGTGAACCATCGATGATGGTTTCTCACCGAAGTTCGCAAAACTCACCCAAAATTTGCATCTATTTTTCAGTCTGAAGAATACCCGGTTGACACGGAGTATGTCTCATCAGACGAGTAAAGGTTAGAGGTCGGGATCGGTTCGTATCGCATTAGTGTCTTAGTAAATTGTATTCGCAATCACCGTATAACAAGGCTTTATATTTTCTTGAACCATTGTGGTATTAATGTTAATCGCATTGGTGATTGTAATTATTCTTGGATGACCGTAATAATCTGGCTGGTTTTATTAAACACGGATTGTATTTACTTCTTGTGTTTGCCGTGTGAGCGTGGAATTAATGTCTACAAAAAGAAAAGAAAAAATATATCTGAGTTTTAAATCGACCGATGTAGTACGCCACTTTCGTGGGACACGGACTCGGATATCACCAACGATATCGGGTTGGGTCTTACTAAATGGGTGTTACATTTAGGTGGTATCGAGCCAGTGAGTACGTAATGTATCTGGGCACAATTTGGAACATAGGTTGCATGCATTTGAGTCGGCGTCGTTGCAGGCCGTGGTAACTGATCCCTAATCTGAGTCGCAAGAGGATAAATCCTACGGGTGCATAAGTGCCAAGTGACTAAGTGAGAGAAGAGTGAGACTGGATTAGAGTGTAAATCCCTAAAATGGGATAATCAATTAGGAAAGGATAAAGGAAAAATGGATAAGAAGGTTGATATTGTACTGGGTTAGAAACCCTCATATGTGATAGCAGAATGACTGTGTTGGCCTAGACTAATTAAGAATTTCCGAATTAAATTGACAATATTATGGTGACAGAAAAATGAAGTTGTTGAGAACTTGGAGAGGTTCATTAGGGACATGGGAAGCATATTGGTTATAGTAGATCTAAGTGAAATTAAAAGCCCGGGATGGTTAGGTAATTACAGTTCTGACTGTATATGTCATGAAAGGGGAAATATTGGAATTGAGTAAAATGTAGATGGTCCAATCGGGCATATTTTGATTCACTATATTCGAGTTAGAGATCAGTAGATATTATAAGCAGAAGATGATAGCGAGATGGAAAGAAGCTCAATAGAGTACTGTAACGGTTTATTGAGAACTGAAAGAACTGAAAAAAAAAAGATGCCTAGTGCCTATTAGAGTGAGATAATAACTGAAGAAAAAAAAATTGTGAAATGGTTATGTGATTATTACGAGTTTGGAAATCAGTATGATAAATTCATAAAGGAAAAAGACAGACAGATGATTTCTACTGATGGTGTATCGGGAAATACTGAATTAGGTGTATATGGACACAAAAGTGATAAATGGATAAGCATACAGATAGAGATAAAGTGGAGTGGTATCAACGATTTTGTCGGGTATTGGGGACTGTGAACACCCGATCATAAACTGTTTGAGGAAAATAGAGGATAAGTAGCAGAAAACAGAAGAAAAAAAATAATAGGAATAATGATCATATAGGACCTTATAAGGTCAAGTTGCACGTAACGGATAGAGGAATGAGACATATAGTTTAATGATATGGTGGGAATGAAATAAAGATCTTGAAATGAATGAAACCACAATAGTAGTGTATGAAAAGAGTTCTTGCAATTAAGTCGATGTACTGTTGGGGAATAATTATTGGATAGTACCATCGATTATGACTAATGAAATGTATGTTACAGATATATGGAAACCACAGAGTAAATGAGCGGTAAATGTTTAGAGTGATTATAAGTGTGAAGTTCTTAAAAGGTTAAAGTAAGAAAAAAGTGGACTGAGTGTACCTGTATGAGAGGAATTGAAAAGTGATTCTGGTATAGATTACTGAATAAGTGGTAAAGAAAGTGTTTAAGTGACTGTCACAATGAACCTTCGTGAAAGGAATGTTCTGATCTGTTAAATGATGGCATAAAAGTGTTTTGATTAAGATTATGCATTATAGTGAAGAAGGATTGAAACACAATTAGGAATAATAATTGGTTGATGAGACTTTGTGGACAAAATTAAAAGTGAAATTGGGTCATAGCTCATATCTGAGATTATCTGCATTGTATGTACAAAATGTAAAGAATTCAACATGAGTGAGATTTTAATTTGCGGTGATTTTATTGCAATGTGAAGTGAATCGATCTCCATTTATGATGCAAAACAGTTGAGGAATCTAGATTTGAAGCGAAGAATAAAAGAGTCCCGAACTGAGAATTGAGAGACTAAAATAAAATGGAAATTTTGGAGGTTTAGATATGGTTGATAAGGTATTAACATATGTTGATGGGAATGATATGAAAACAAATGAGAAGAGAAAATGAAAAAGAGAAACTGAATAGAGACAAGAGGGTCAAAAAGGGAAACTGACAATGAGGTGATGTAGTGACACCTTCATAAAGAAATTACAGATACACTCATTGTAGACTCAATAAAAAGGGTAAAAGATGTACGGTAAAGTTAATAAGACCCTAATGGGGATTTATGCGAGGTAAGCAAATGGTAGTAACTGTGATTAGAGACAGAATGTGTTTGGAAATGTTGAACAGTGAAAAGTAAAAGACTAATTGAGGA
The DNA here is from genome assembly GCA_029891385.1 of Erythroxylum novogranatense. Taxonomy (NCBI): domain Eukaryota; kingdom Viridiplantae; phylum Streptophyta; class Magnoliopsida; order Malpighiales; family Erythroxylaceae; genus Erythroxylum; species Erythroxylum novogranatense. Next base: position 8,307,092 of record CM057232.1, on the reverse strand, counting down.
ATCTGATACTGATGATATACATACATTGGAAGAGTGGGCAGTGAATATTGAACTGCGACAATATGTTGAATGGGTATGAAATAAATTGAACTGACTGTGATAAAAGGGTATTAGTGCCATTCTCATGATTGAAAGCCTTGGAGACTGTAGATTCCTATAAGCATACACTGTGTTAATTTGAGGAAAGAGACTGGTATAGATACGATAATGCTGCAATGAACAGATCAATTACAGATATTGGGATTGTCAATGATTGTCAAGCAGATTATGGGTAATAGTGAGGTGTTTCAGGAAAAATGAAGTTGTAAGAATAGTGATAAGAAAGGTTAAGAGTGCAGAAAGTAAAGGGGGGAAATCTTATGATGAGTTTGAATATACCAATGGAATTGGGCAACATGATGTTTTGAATGCATGAAGTATATGTTATGTGGGTAAGGTATAGTCCCCAAGAAATGTCACGTGCACGTCGACCATGATAAGGCTTCGCCCGCCTGCCCGATTGTGGCAAGGATGTTCCTTTCAGGACTCCTCAAGATTTTACCCATATAAGATCATTATTGAGATTATGTAGTGCCATGAATATGGACTTACCGAGCCAATTATGTGTGTTTGTGCTTACTTGTATGAATGATGATAGAAAATTGCATGATTGTTGCAAATATTGAAAAGTTCATGATTGATGATTGATACATATCTTATAAGATTGTTTTGAGAAATTGCTCGAATCATAAGTAATTCAATGAACTTTGCTTATTTCCATAAATATAAACGTGTTACCCACGAGCGAAAGCTCACCCCCTCCATCCCGTCCCCTCTCCAGGTGAAGAGCGGGATCACGAAGAATGAGCTCAAAGGCATACTCCAAGATTTTGTGTTTTTTGTATTTCAAATGGATTTTTGTACATCAATGCTTTAGATGCATTTGGGCAAATGATGTTTTTGCAAGTTTGTATTTTGGATTTGATGTAGTGGCTTAAATGCCCTCCAAAGCTTTGTAATAACTCATAATTTCATATGAATGCAAGAATGTTCAGTTATAATGTATTTTGAAAAATCCATGCATGTTTTAAGACAATTGCATTATTGTATAGCTTGGATATGATTAGAATGTTAGGAGTGTGGTTGTTGCCTCGAATTGAGTTTGGAGTTACTCTGAAGATTAAGTCATGTTATTGAGTTTTATGCAGGTGGAAGCATTCGGGAAAATTGGTTAGTTGCATTTTTCAAGGGAAGTGCTGTCAAATTTTCCTAAAATTTGACAGAATTTCGCTTCAGTTTTAGACCCTTTTAAGTTGTGAATTGGATCAAGTAATCTTCATGAAAATTGTATTAGAAGTTCAGAGCTTTCCAAGGGTATATCATTTGTCTCATTTGGGCTTAGAGTCAAAAAGTTATGAGGTTAAGAACACATTCAGTCACTGTTCATTTACTGTTACATTGGTCTTTAATGAGCAGTGTCTTTGAGTGGCTTTTTGCGTTACCTAATGAGGGAATCAAATCTAGCATCCTCCATGAAATTTGTAGTTCATCTTGTTATCTTTCCATGGAGGTATAATATGCACATATTGGAGCTAGGAGTGAAAAGTTATGAGATTTGAAAGATGATAGTTCAAGTGGTTTGAAGTTGGATGAAGATTTGGAGTTATAGGAAATGGTGTGTCCGTTAAACGGACACGTATGTCCGTCAAATGGACAGCATCGGGTGCTAAGACACCCCTTGGTCTGTCCATGTCTGTTAGACGGACTTGCATGTCCGTTTAACTGTTAGCCCCAAACTTTTTTAAAAAAAATTAAGCATGATTAGATTAATTGAGTTAGTTAAGCTAGCTTAAACTTAATTGAGATTTAATTAACATGTGATAGCATTAATGAGTTGGGTGAAGAATTAATTGAATTAAATGTGTTAGTTGGTTAGTTAGATTAAAATTAAATGAAATGGGCCTAAGTATGTTGTAGTAGGAAATAAGGAAGGAAGAATAAGAAGGAAGATGGGCTTAGGGGCCTTTGGGCTTGAGTTAAATGAAGAAGGAGTATAAAAGGAGAAAGAAAGAAGTAAGTTAGGAGGGAAAGGAAGAGGAAAAACGAAAATAGAAGAGGGAGAGGAAGAGAATGTCGTAAAGAGGAAAGAAGAAGAGAGAAGGAAGAAGCTTTGGCTAGGGTTTGAGATTCAAGAGGTTTTTGAAGAAAGTTCAAGAAGAAAAAGTGAAGAGGAGAGTCTAAGTTTCATCTTGAACCAAGAAACCCTTTGGTTTAGTAGAGATTCAAGGTAAGCCATGAGTTTAAAGTTTAGTTTTTACTTGGGTTTTGAGTTAGGAAGATGAAGAATAAGATGGGTCTAGTGATTCTCTTATGAATTTCATGATTGAGGTTTTTAGGTTTTTCAATTTCTAAACCCTATATTGATATGGGGTTATTTTCTTGTTATGATTCAAGGAGGACAAGAAAGAGGAGGAGAACAAGAAGAGGAACTTCCTTAGGCAAGATTAAGCAAGGATATAAGGTGGGTTTCATATTTATCTTTATGTATATAAGCTATAAATGTAAAATTAATACATGACATTAATGAGTTTTGATCACTTGGTTGTTGTATTAAATGTGTGTGATTGAATGTGGGATGTGGATTGTCATAAGCCATAAATGATTGTATTAAATGCTTGATGATGATGTTGTTAGACAATTATGAAAGTTAAGTATGGAATTATGATGATTATGAATGTACATTGTATGATGATGATTGAAATTGTCTTGAAGAAATTTGTTGAATGAATATGATGAAAGGCATGAATGATGTATGAAAAAGATGATTTCAAAGAAAACGATGAATTGGATAAGAACAGTCCAATTTTATGATTATGCATGATTGTTATGTTACGTGGGTAAGGTATTGTCCTAAGAACTGTCACGTGCACGTCGACCAAGAAAGCCTTCTCCCGGCTGCCCGATAGTGACATAGGATGATCCAACATTTTGGACTCCTAAAGAATTGCCCATATAGGCTCATTAAATGAAACTATATGGTTGCTAAGAATAAGGACTTACCGAGCCAATTGATGTGTTTCATATGTGATGACATGGAAATGAAAGAATGATGAAATGTTAAGTTGTGAGAAATTATGTTTGTGTATTGATGTGTATTGATGAAAATTGTATGATGCATGTATGATGATTTTATTGAAAGATTGCTAAGAGTATGAATAACTAAATAGATATGCTTGATATATAAATATAAATGTGTTACCCACGGAGCGAAAGCTCACCCCCCTCAAATTCTCCAGGAAATGAGCCGGATCCCGAGGAGCAAACTTAAAGGCATTTACTCCAAGATTTTCTTTTGGTTTTGTATTTGAAATGATTTTTGTAAAAACAATGCTTTAGTAGCATTTTGAGAATGGTATTGTATTTTGAAGTTTCATGTAATTGGGCTTAAAATGCCCCCTAAAGCATTGTATGATACATGATTAAATGAACATGATATGATGAAGATGAAATGAAATTGAGTTGTAACTCAAAACTAAATTTTTGAACCCTATGATATTAGGTTTGATTGAGTAGTTTTTTTTATGATGCATGAGATGGCATGAATGGCTTATAGGTAGATGAATGTTAAGAATGTGATTGTGTTAGTTGGATATGATTTGAGAACGTTTAGAAAGCTAAGAGTGTGTTGCTGCCTATGAATATAGAATTGTCGTGCAGGTTGTGGTCTTAGAATTGGAAAATTGGGTAGTTGCATTTTAAGGGAAAGTGCTGTCAAATTTTCCTAGAATTTGACAGTACTTCGCCTCAATATTAGACCCTCTTCGGGTTTGAATTAGATCAATGAGTCTTCATGAAGATTGTAGTAGAAGTTTAGAGCTTTCCAAGGGTATATGATTTGTCTCATTCGGAGTTAGTTGTAAAAAGTTATAGGGGTAAAACCTATATCAATTACTGTTCATGTACTGTTTCATTGGTCATTGTTAGAGCAGTACATTCAAATGAGGATTTACCTTGATTAATGATGAAACTAGCTTTTCCATCCTTCATGAGATTTATAGTTCATCTCGTTATCTTTCCATAGAGGTATAGCATGCACCAATTGGAGTTAGGATTAAAAAGTTATGAGTGTTGAAAGAGGATAGGTGCAAGTGAATTTCTGGATGAGAGGTTGGAAGTTTTGGAAATTGGCGTGTCCGTTAAACGGACATGTATGTCCGTTAAACGGACAGCCTCGGGTGCCAAAACACCCCTTAATCTACCCGTGTCCGTTAAACGGACATGCATGTCCATTTAACGGACAATTTCGAAGCCTTTGGTGTCATTCCACCCGTACCTGTCCGTTAAACGGACAGGGCTGTCCGTTTAACGGACAGCTACGGGAAAATGGGCAATTTCGACTTTGTTGGAGGCCGAATTTGGTTTTGTGGTCTTCATAAGAGTTGTAGATCTAGATGTCTACTTTCATATGGTGAAAGAACGAACATTTGGACCTCTAGATTAAAAGTTATAGCAATCGCGCCAAAAGAGTTTCAATTTGATTTTGGAAGTGAGCATGGTCCATTGTTTTGGGCATAATTTCCTCGTATGACCTCCAAATGAGGTGAAGCTTGAACCGTTAGTCTTATAAGACATGTATCTTTCTCCATATAAAAATTCATACCATTTGGAGTTAAATTGAGAAATTTTACACTAAAGCAAGTGGAAGGTCAGTTAAGAGAGCATGTTCCGGGCATGAACTCTTTTAGGTTTTTGAAGCATATCTTGAGCTATATAACCCCGATCAAGGTGATTCTTGCCTCTATGCGAACGTGAGACTTAAGCTACATTTGTTATTAATAATTCAATGTGTGATTATGATGTTTAAGTAGTGTGCGCTCGCCCCAAATGTAGAGTTACAGTTAAGGATCCTGCAAGGTCATAAGCACAAGGCTTCAGGATTTCGATAGACAAGCAGTTGGATCACGAGATTCGACATCTATTGCAACCAAGCAAGTGTGATAAGTATAAGTTCCATGTATTTGGGTCTCGGATTCAACATTCGGGGTCCGGTCTCCAGGTCAGGTCCCGACATCTGTGGTATCAAAGCGAAACCGGGTTTAGGGTTTCCTAGGAACCTTAATGGGATGTCTAAGGGTCAAGTCAGCATGCATTTTCCTACATGAATTATATGAATTATTTGCATTGTTTTAAATGCATGGCATGCAACATTGCTTTCAAATGAGTGAATTGACCTGTTTTAAATTGATTTACATGAATTGAAACTTGTTCTATGTGAGCTAAAGATTTTCACTGATTTTTTAAATTGAAGGAGTAATGCCGCCTCGAAAGAGAACTCGAGGAGCTCAATCTCGGCCCAACTCTCAGCGCGGAAGTACGGATGAGTCGTATGTTCCGCAGGATGCAGGGACCATCCCTGTTTCCGATTCCGAGGCACCCAGTGTGCTGCATGAGGTGCCTCCACCGCCTCCTCCACAAGTAAACCCCATGGATCCCCAGTTCTTCCAGGCATTCGCCCAGGTTTTCACTTATGCCATGGGCCAAGGAAGACCGGCTCAAGTGCCAGCCCCAGTAGAGAGGAGCGGGCAGTATGATAAGCTCCGGAAGTATGGAGCAGTCGACTTCAACGGGACTACTAATCCCGAGGAAGCCGAAGCATGGTTGAAGAGGACCGAGAGGGTCCTGAATCAGATGAAGTGTTCTGACGATGAGAAGCTCGACTATGCAGCCTAGCTTATCGCAAGGGATGCACCTTGGTGGGAATCGCCCCCCACGGTCGGGAAGTACCTCCGATCGATATGGAGGGAATTCCTAGAGGCCTTTCGGAGGAAGTATTTCTCGATGGTCTACATGCAGGATAAGGCCAGGGAATTTCTGAATCTCGCTCAGAGGGAGTTGAGTGTGGCAGAGTATGAATTGAAGTTCACTCAGTTATCACGGTATGCAGCCAATATCGTGGCAACTGAAGAAGACAAATGCCGGAAGTTTGAGGGTGGATTGCACCTAGGGATCAAGGAAAAGGTGGTAATTCACAACTTCCGTGATTATCAGCAGCTGGTTGATGCTACTCTTCAAGCAGAGAAGTTAGAGAACATCAGGGCTGAAGTGACTAAGAAGAGGAAGAACAGAGAGCAGTTCTCCAGAAAAGGCATGAGTGTTCCAGCACCTGTGAGGAGCACCAGAACTCATTATACTCAGAGTGAGGTGGGTAGCAGTGGCCCCACTAAGGGTAAGCAGTGGCCCCACTAAGGGTAAGCAGCCTAGGGCTACTTCAGTGCAAGCTTCTAGTGTGGCAAGTCCAGGATGGACAGGTAAAGGAAGTCCCCCGTGTGATCACTGTGGAAGATTTCACAAAGGGGAATGTCTGCTGAAGATAGGAGCATGCTTTGGCTGTGGCCAAAGGGGGCACAGAATCAAGGATTGTCCCAGGCGGTCAGCAGAAGGGTCTCAGCCAGCCCCAAGAAGCGAAGCAGTGGCATCTCGGCCAGTACATGATGTGGGCAGTTCGGGAACTACAAGAAAGACATATCCGGCAGGGAGACCTAGAGGCCAGGGTCAGGCACCAGCTCGGGTCTTTGCCATGACCAGGGAAGAAGCTGTAGCCGCTCCGGAAGTAGTGACGGGTATGGCTATGCTATTTGACTCTCCTGTTTATGTGTTAATTGATACTGGCTCTACAAATTCGTTTGTATCTGCAAGTATGAACATGCATGCTGTATGTCCTGAGACTATGGATAATTTTCTGGTAGTTAGTACTCCTTTAGGGAGTAAGGTGGTGATTAGTTTGATCTATAAGAATTGTGAGCTCAAGATGTCGGGTTGCTAGGCGGTAGTAGATCTACTACCTCTAGACCTTCAAGGATTGGATGTTATATTGGGGATGGATGTCATGGAGAGGTACAAGGCGAAGCTAGATTGTAGTTTGAAAGAAGTAGAGTTTGATCTGGGAAATGATCAGAAAGTGGTCTTCAAGGGGGACAGGAAACTGTCAGTGCCGAGAATCATTTCAGCTATGTTAGCTGACAATATGATGAGCCAAGGGTGTGAGGCCTTCTTGGCACATATAGTGGATCCAGAAGTGAATGTGGGCAGGTTAGAAGATTATCAGGTTGTGAGGGAGTTTCCTGATGTATTCCCAGAAGAATTACCAGGGTTGCCGCCGGTGAGGGAAATTGAGTTCGAAATTGACTTGATTCCCGGAACCGCGCCAATCTCCATACCACCTTACAGAATGGCTCCAGTTGAATTGAGAGAACTCAAGGAGCAATTGCAGGAATTATTGGAGAAACAGTTCATCAGGCCGAGTTCTTCACCTTGGGGAGTTCCGGTTCTGTTTGTTAGGAAGAAGGATGGAACGTGGAGGATGTGTATAGACTACAGGAAGCTTAACAAGATGACTATTCAGAACAAGTATCCGTTGCCACGGATAGATGATTTATTTGATCAGCTGCAGGGAGCTAGGGTCTTTTCGAAGATTGACCTAAGATCAGGTTATCATCAACTCCGAATTAGGGAGTCTGATGTAAGCAAGACAACTTCGGGACCGTTCACGGCACTATGAATTGTGGTCATGCCCTTCGGATTGACCAATGCTCCATTTGCCTTCATGGATCGATGAATAGGGTGTTTAATGAATTCTTATATCGCTTTTCATTGTGTTCATTGATGACATTCTGGTTTATTCTAAGGATGAAGGAGAGCATAAACAACATCTCGTGGATAGTATTGCGAGATTGAGAGAGCGGAGTCATATGCCAAATTCAAAGCAAGTGTGAATTTTGGTGCGTGAAGTAGTTTTCCTTGGACATGTGATTTCCAAAAAAGGGATCCATGTTGATTCGAGGAAAGTGGAAGCGATGAGTGAATTGGCAAGAGCCTAAGGCAATGAAAGAGGTAAGAAGCTTCCTAGGGTTGGCGAGTTATTATAGGAGATTCGTGGAAGGATTCTCAATAATAGCGCCCCTATGACTAAGTCATAAGAAAGAATCAGCATTCATATGGAGTGAGGAATGTCGGAAGAGCTTTGAGGAGCTCAAGAACAGTTGACAAGTGCTCCAAGATTGGTTTTTCCCAATGGAGACCGGGGTATCTGATGCATGCTGATGCTTCGAGGAAGGGTTTAGGATGTGTCTTGATGTAGGATGACAGGGTAATAGCCTATGCTTCACGGCAGTTGAAGCAGTATGAGTTGAATTATATGACTCATGATCTAGAATTGGCAGCAGTAATTTTTGCCCTAAAGATTTGGAGACACTACCTATATGGGGTTCAGACTAGGATCTTCACGGACCACAAAAGTCTTAAGTACATTATGAGTCAGAAAGAGTTGAATTTAAAGCGAGACGATGGTTGGAGTTGCTCGAGGACTATGACCGATGATAGAGTATCATCCGGCAAGGCGAATGTAGTGGCAGATGCTTTGAGTAGGAAGTCATCCATAGCTTATGTGCAATCAGTTTACTTGCCTCTGTTGGAACAGATGGCCAAGTTGAAGATCAGTTTAAAGCAGGATGAATCAGATGGTGTTATTGCTCAATTCAGGGTGAGACCTATCCTTAGGGAGAAGGTCAAGGAGTTGCAGGAGCAGGATGCAGAATTGAGTAAGCTTCGTGAGGAAATTCAACATGGTAAGTAGTCAGAAGTACAAGTAAGGGATAATGGGCTAATGGTAGTCAGAAACAGGTTATGCATTCCAAATGAAAAGGCAGTTAAGGATGAGATCATGGATGAGGCACATAATGCGCCTTATTCCATGCACCCAGGCAGCACCAGAATGTACAGAGATTTGAAGGAACATTTCTGGTGGAAAGGCATGAAGAGGGATGTAGCTGAATATGTGAGCAGATGTCTAGTGTGTCAGCAAGTTAAGGCTAAACACCAGGCACCTTCAGGCATGCTAAGGCCATTGTCCATTCCTGAATGGAAGTGGCAAAGGATCACGATGGATTTTCTAATGGGTTTGTCGAGGACTAGCAAGAAGCATGATGCCATTTGGGTTATAGTGGATCGGTTGATGAAGTCAGCCCATTTTCTGGCAATCAAGCAAATAGATTCATTGCAAGTTTTAGCCAGGAAGTATATTGATGAAGTGGTAAGGTTGCATGGAGTTCCGGATTCCATAGTATCCGACAGGGATCCTCGATTCACATCGAGATTTTGGGGAAGTTTGCAGGAAGCACCGTTGGTCGAATTTGCCTATAACAATTCGTACCACTCGAGCATACAGATGGCTCCTTATGAAGCCCTATATGGCAGGAGGTGCAGGACTCCCATATGCTGGGATGAAGAAGGTGAGAGGAAGCTAGTGGGACCAGAGTTGGTCCAGATGATAGTTGAAAAAGTGGATGTAATCAAACAATGGCTTAAAATGACCCAGATAGAATGAAAAGCTATCTTGATGCTAACGAAAAAGAAATGGAATATGCACGATGGGTGACAAGGTGTTCCTCAAGACGTCTCCATGGAAGGGAGTTATGAGATTGGGTAAGAAGGGGAAGTTAAGTCCTCGCTATGTGGGTCCGTATGAAGTATTGAAAGGATTGGGCCGTTGGCCTCTGATAGCATTGCCGCTTGTAATTATCCAGATTCATGATGTATTCCATGTCTCGATCTTTGAGAAGGTACAGATCGATCCATCCCACATCATTCGCACCTCGAAGTTCAAATGAATGATGATCTGAGCTATGAAGAGGTGCCTGTGGCAATTCTGGATAGCAAGGACAAGATCCTCAGGAACAAGACAATCAAGCTAGTCAAAGTCCTGTGGAGGAATCATGTAGTTGAAGAGGCGATGTGGGAGCCTCAGGATGCAATGCAGGAGCAGTACACACACCTTTTTAATGAACCAGGTAAAAATTTCGAGGACGAAATTTCTTAAGAGGGGAGAAATGTTAGCCCCAAACTTTTTTAAAAAAATTAAGCATGATTAGATTAATTGAGTTAGTTAAGCTAGCTTAAACTTAATTGAGATTTAATTAACATGTGATAGCATTAATGAGTTGGGTGAAGAATTAATTGAATTAAATGTGTTAGTTGGTTAGTTAGATTAAAATTAAATGAAATGGGCCTAAGTATGTTGTGGTAGGAAATAAGGAAGGAAGAATAAGAAGGAAGATGGGCTTAGGGGCCTTTGGGCTTGAGTTAAATGAAGAAGGAGTATAAAAGGAGAAAGAAAGAAGTAAGTTAGGAGGGAAAGGAAGAGGAAAAACGAAAATAGAAGAGGGAGAGGAAGAGAATGTCGTAAAGAGGAAAGAAGAAGAGAGAAGGAAGAAGCTTTGGCTAGGGTTTGAGATTCAAGAGGTTTTTGAAGAAAGTTCAAGAAGAAAAAGTGAAGAGGAGAGTCTAAGCTTCATCTTGAACCAAGAAACCCTTTGGTTTAGTAGAGATTCAAGGTAAGCTATGGGTTTAAAGTTTAGTTTTTACTTGGGTTTTGAGTTAGGAAGATGAAGAATAAGATGGGTCTAGTGATTCTCTTATGAATTTCATGATTGAGGTTTTTAGGTTTTTCAATTTCTAAACCCTATATTGATATGGGGTTATTTTCTTGTTATGATTCAAGGAGGACAAGAAAGAGGAGGAGAACAAGAAGAGGAACTTCCTTAGGCAAGATTAAGCAAGGATATAAGGTGGGTTTCATATTTATCTTTATGTATATAAGCTATAAATGTAAAATTAATACATGACATTAATGAGTTTTGATCACTTGGTTGTTGTATTAAATGTGTGTGATTGAATGTGGGATGTGGATTGTCATAAGCCATAAATGATTGTATTAAATGCTTGATGATGATGTTGTTAGACAATTATGAAAGTTAAGTATGGAATTATGATGATTATGAATGTACATTGTATGATGATGATTGAAATTGTCTTGAAGAAATTTGTTGAATGAATATGATGAAAGGCATGAATGATGTATGAAAAAGATGATTTCAAAGAAAACGATGAATTGGATAAGAACAGTCCAATTTTATGATTATGCATGATTGTTATATTACGTGGGTAAGGTATTGTCCTAAGAACTGCACACACGCACGTCGACCAAGAAAGCCTTCTCCCAGCTGCCCGATAGTGACATAGGATGATCCAACATTTTGGACTCCTAAAGAATTGCCCATATAGGCTCATTAAATGAAACTATATGGTTGCTAAGAATAAGGACTTACCGAGCCAATTGATGTGTTTCATATGTGATGACATGGAAATGAAAGAATGATGAAATGTTAAGTTGTGAGAAATTATGTTTGTGTATTGATGTGTATTGATGAAAATTGTATGATGCATGTATGATGATTTTATTGAAAGATTGCTAAGAGTATGAATAACTAAATATTTATGCTTGATATATAAATATAAATGTGTTACCCACGGATCGAAAGCTCACCCCCCCTCAAATTCTCCAGGAAATGAACCGAATCCCGAGGAGCAAGCTTAAAGGCATTTACTCCAAGATTTTCTTTTGGTTTTGTATTTGAAATGATTTTTGTAAAAACAATGCTTTAGTAGCATTTTGAGAATGGTATTGTATTTTGAAGTTTCATGTAATTGGGCTTAAAATGCCCCCTAAAGCATTGTATGATACATGATTAAATGAACATGATATGATGAAGATGAAATGAAATTGAGTTGTAACTCAAAACTAAATTTTTGAACCCTATGATATTAGGTTTGATTGACTAGTTTTTTTTTATGATGCATGAGATGGCATGAATGGCTTATAGGTAGATGAATGTTAAGAATGTGATTGTGTTAGTTGGATATGATTTGAGAACGTTTAGAAAGCTAAGAGTGTGTTGCTGCCTATGAATATAGAATTGTCGTGCAGGTTGTGGTCTTAGAATTGGAAAATTGGGTAGTTGCATTTTAAGGGAAAGTGCTGTCAAATTTTCCTAGAATTTGACAGTACTTTGCCTCAATATTAGACCCTCTTCGGGTTTGAATTAGATCAATGAGTCTTCATGAAGATTGTAGTAGAAGTTTAGAGCTTTCCAAGGGTATATGATTTGTCTCATTCGGAGTTAGGTGTAAAATGTTATAGGGGTAAAACCTATATCAGTTACTGTTCATGTACTGTTTCATTGGTCATTGTTAGAGCAGTACATTCAAATGAGGATTTACCTTGATTAATGATGAAACTAGCTTTTGCATCCTTCATGAGATTTATAGTTCATCTCGTTATCTTTCCATAGAGGTATAGCATGCACCAATTAGATTTAGGATTAAAAAGTTATGAGTGTTGAAAGAGGATAGGTGCAAGTGAATTTCGGGATGAGAGGTTGGAAGTTTTGGAAATTGGCGTGTCCGTTAAACGGACAGCCTCGGGTTCCAAAACACCCCTTAATCTACCCGTGTCCGTTAAACGGACATGCATGTCCATTTAACGGACAATTTCAAAGCCTTTGGTGTCATTCCACCCGTACCTGTCCGTTAAACGGACAGGGCTGTCCGTTTAACGGACAGCTACGGGAAAATGGGCAATTTGGACTTTGTTGGAGGCCGAATTTGGTTTTGTGGTCTTCATAAGAGTTGTAGATCTAGATGTCTACTTTCATATGGTGAAAGAACGAACATTTGGACCTCTAGATTAAAAGTTATAGCAATCGCGCCAAAAGAGTTTCAATTTGATTTTGGAAGTGAGCATGGTCCATTGTTTTGGGCATAATTTCCTAGTATGACCTCCAAATGAGGTGAGGCTTGAACCGTTAGTCTTCTAAGACATGTATCTTTCTCCATATAAAAATTCATACCATTTGGAGTTAAATTGAGAAATTTTACACTAAAGCAAGTGGAAGGTCAGTTAAGAGAGCATGTTCCGGGCATGAACTCTTTTAGGTTTTTGAAGCATATCTTGAGCTATATAACCCCGATCGAGGTGATTCTTACCTCTATGCGAACGTGAGACTTTAAGATACATTTGTTATGAATAAGTCAATGTGTGATTATGATGTTTAAGTAGTGTGCGCTCGCCCCAAATGTAGAGTTACAGTTAAGGATCCTGCAAGGTCATAAGCACAAGGCTTCAGGATTTCGATAGACAAGCAGTTGGATCACGAGATTCGACATCTATGGCAACCAAGCAAGTGTGATAAGTATAAGTTCCATGTATTTGGGTCTCGGATTCAACAGTCGGGGTCCGGTCTCCGGGTCGGGTCCCGACATTAACGGACATTCTTGGACAAATTGGTACCCATCCACCCGAATGTGTCAGTTAAATGGATATGGTTGTTCGTTTAACGGAAAGCTACGGGAAAGTTGGTGATTTTGAAAATATTATAGGCCGAATCTCGTTTTGTGGTCTTCATGAAAGTTGTATATATAGATGTCTAATTTCTAATGTACAAAAACGAAAGAATTCTGAGTTATACATTGAAAGTTATGACAATCGCGCCAAAAGCGTTTCATTGTGATTTCAGAAGTGAACATAGTCTATTCCTTTGAGTATAACTCCCTCATCCGACCTCCAATCGAGGTGAGGCTTAAACCATTAGTTCCCTAATACATATATCTTTCTTTCCACAAAATTTGGTATCATTTGGAGTTAAATTGAAGAAGTTTGCATAAAAGTAAGTGAATGGTCGGTTAAGAGAGCATGTTTCAGTTATGAACTCCTTTAGGTTTTTGATGTATATCTTGAGTTATACAACTCTGATTAAGGTGATTCTTGCCTCTATGAGAACGTGAGGCTTTAAGCTATATTTGATATGAACAAGTCAATATGTGATTGTGATGTTTAAGTAGTGTGCACTCGCCTCGAATGTGGAGTTACAGTTAAGAATCCTGCAAGGTTATAAGCACAAGGTTTCAGAACTACGAAAGTTTGGCTCCGGGAGCGGGGTCCAGATGTCCGGGGTCCAACATCTGTGGTATCAGAGCATGAGTGATAGTGTTAAGTCTAAGCAGTTGGGTCCCGGATCCAACATATCTTGATTAAACAAAACCTAAGGAAAAACTCGGGTTAATTTTTAATCCACGATTAATAATGTCTATGAGAGATTAAAGAACAACAAATTAATAAAATATGTTTAGTCAAGGTATAGGCCGAGATTGAACCGAAGAACCAGGTTCGTACCAAATTCCCCAAATTTATCATTTCTTGCATGTTTTCCTTATTTTGTGTTTATTAGATAGTTTTATTTTCTTTTCTTTTCTTTGAAAAATCCAAAACCCCCCATTAAGTGTAAACACCGATTGATTTTATTTCATAAACTTTACACACACTCTCTGTGGGATCGACCTAGACTTGCCACTGCTACAGTAGTAGTCTAGTTATTTTAATTTTGACTAGCGAAACGACGCGTGGTCAAATTTTGGCATCGTTGCCGGGGAGTGTGATGTTTTAGATTTTTTTGTGATTAATTGGTGTTTTGTATATATTTGTTCGTGATTAATTTCTTTTCTATTATTTGATGATCTTTTCATTTTCTTATTTTGTGTTTAAAAAGCAAACAAAAAACAAAAAAAAATTGTTATGGATGGAAGTAATTTCTTTTATAATTCATATTCTCATTCCTATAACAATGTTTGGACTGATCAACCTAACTTTTGTTATGGATGGAATAATCATCAGAATTACTTCCATGATAGTTTGCAGGACACACAACAATTCTTGTACAGACCATAAGCTTCCTATCACAACTCTGGTCCATCTCTGGAAGAGTTGATGTTGCAGTTGCAGGAGAATACTTTACAACTCTAGAATGATGGAGTGCAATTTTCAGAAAGTACTTGGTCCCAAAAATTGGAGAGCCAGCTTGGTTCAGGTGCATCATTAGAAGAACTTGTTAACAAACTTGTTGCTTCCAACTTGCAGTTGCACTAGGATTTTCAGGAAATGAAAGCAAGCCAACAGGAAATAACAATAAGCCAACAAGAAATGACAGCAAACCAACAGGAAATGACAGCACACCAACAGAGGATGGAAAACCTAATGGGTCAGATGGCAATAAGCCTTGATCACCTAGAATCGCAACGAGAAGAGGCACAGCCGTATCAACCCGAGGTGTATCCAATTGAAATATGTGGGGAAATTTTGCAAAGTGATGAGGAGCTTGAGAATTTTGAGGTCAACCCTCAACGAATTGTTTGTGTCGAAGAAGTGGAGAAGGAGCTCGAAGCCACAAAGAATAAATCTTTTAGCTCGGAGGTAAGTATTGAGTCCATATTTATTTTTGAGACTAACTCTTTACCTTTACATTACAGATTGGAGGAGTTAAATGATGAAGAAAAAGGTGAAGAGACGTTCGAAATATTTCCAGATTGTATGGACTTAGTCAAAATTGAGAAGCTGAGGATAGGGAAGATACTGAATAAGGATAATGATCAACTAAGACCTTATCCGGAACTACCTCATGTGGAAGAGCCACATGTGATACATGAATATCACAATTTTGTCACGTGAGGAGAAAAAGGAGTCGAGCCAGCGACCCTAAACAAAGGCGCTTCTTGGGAGGCAACCCAAGGGAAGTAAATTTCTTTTCCTTTACATTTTCATTTTTTTGTTATGCATGTGTGTTTTTGAATTGTCTGTTTTGCTTGTTTTTAAGTTTTCAATCAAAATGAGAGAAAGAATAAAACAAATGAAACAAACATTTTCTCATTTTCTATTGCTTCTAGGATTATATCATCATGATTGGAGTGTGAATTGACTAGATAATTTCATAGCAACTTTAGCATGTACTTTTGCTCTTGTGTTTGGTCGATATGCATTATCTTTGGAAGAATAGTGACTAATGGTAGACAAAGCCGGTGAGATTTTGAGCCTTAATTGACTGACACATCCATATCAGTCTCATTGTTTTTTGATAATGTGTGACCTTCATGACATGTGAATTTCTATTCGAGACCACATTTTTATCACATGCATTAACATGGATATGATTAGGCATTCTTTGTTTTTCATAAATTACATTGGCCAAATGACCTACCCTATTGACATGATTTTTCCCTTGATAAACCCCTTTGAGCTTTATACCTTTCTTTTTGTATAAACTACATTTTATACTTTTAAACTTAACCAAATGTCCTACCCAAGTCATAAAGCTAATGGAACATTTGTGATTGTTGAGTTTGTGGATATACAAAATTCTAAGTGTGGGGGTGTATATATGTGAGTATTGGTTATAATCTTGGGAAGTTATTTTATGTCTTATCATTGAGATTCTCGTGGTGATGTAGTTTATTTTAATTTTTACAAGGAAAAGAAAATGGAAAAAATTGAGAAAAAAAAGAGAAAAAAATAAAAGAAAGGAAAGAAAAAGAAATTGAAAAAAAGAGAAAGAAAAGAAATTGAAAAAAAGAGAAAGAAAAGAAATTGAAAAAAATGAAAAAATGAAAAAAAAATTGTTTAAAATAATTTTATCAAGGAAGAATTACATTTGTGTTTAAAAGTTGTTTATGATTCATGCATCTTCCTGGAGTTGTAATGGTTGAGTTATTTGAGAATGTTGAATATGAGGTAGAGATTTGCTTGAAAAGGTCACGCTGGTGATTTCATTGAGATAAATTTTAAGAGTGATTTCTTTAGATTGATATATGCTTCATGCGGTTTGTGTGTGAGAGTTGAATGAGGTTGTGAGATGTAATTTTTGCATTCGTCATAACTGATGGTACCCAGTTTTTGATTGAGTGTTACTTTGTTTCACTAGCTTTGATGACTTTCATGCTACTTGACCCAAATATATCTCACCTTACCCTTGCCCACATTACAACCTTGAAAAGTCCTTTAATTCATGATTTAGCATGTGAACATTAGTGGTGGAGAAATGAAATGATATGCAACGTTATGGATTGTCATGATCATGAATGGTGTTGAGTGTACCCTTTGGTATATTTTTGTTAAACACATTTTTCGAGTCTACCATTAGATTGCTCAGTTTTTGAAGATATTGAATGTCGATTGATCATGAATAAAAACTTGGAATGTTAATTTCTTGCTATGATTTTTAAAAGTTATTCATCTTTGTTTATGATTATATTGTCTTGGAAAATATGGGAATTGAGTAAATGTTTTGGGTCATGAGCTTAATTTTGATATTTTGCCCGAGGACGGTCAAAAGCTAAGTGTGGGGGTATTTGATATGTGCTTAATTGTTGATATTTTTAATTATTTTCACTTAGCGATTATTGACATAAAAATGTTTAAAACACTCACTTTAATTTATATTTGATTTTAGGTACAATTCGGGAGCAAAGTAATTAAAGTGAGTCAAAAGTATCCCATTTGAGATATTTTCTGAAGATTTATTTTTGCTTGTCTTCATGAAGCAAAAAGAAGAAAAAAAAGAAAGACAAGAAAAATTAAAATAGGAGAATTTAAAATGCTTGCTTAAAAAAATGAAAAATAAAATAAAAAAGGTTGCTACAGCGTGAATGTTGCTGCGTTCACGCTGCAACGCTGCTTTTAAGCAGCTGGACGCAGTTGTGCGTTAAACACACAAGCTGTCTGCGTAACGTCTACTCTGCGTTAAACGCAACGTGGGGAGCACAAGCAGCAGAGGAGCAACAAGGTTTAAAACATGATGTGTGACCTTTAATTGTCTTATCAAGCATTAGGCAGGAGAGCTGAGGAGTGCGGCGCTGGAGCTGCGTGGGGCGTGAGCTACGCAAAGGACTGGAGGCCTGCGGCTTGGTTGGAGCTTGCGTGGGGAGTAACAGCCTGGACGTGGGAGCTGGCGCAGGAGAAGAGAGCATTTAAAAGAACCAGCAACCTTATTCATCAAATCGAAGCACAGTGGCAGCATAGTAAACGCACAATAGTGGACAGTGAAAAGAGGTAAAAATAAAGGGAATTTTTGGGTAGGCATGAAGATGGGGATTAAAGTTATTCATTGGAAAATACTTATGAAGGGCTAAACATCCTGACGCCGGTTCGGAGGTAAAATCGATGCCGACGACCCGGGTTAAGTATTTTTTTAATTAGTTTGTTGTTTTTTTCTCTCGTTAGGAATTGATTGTGTTATCCTACTTTAATTGATTTAGGTATTATGTATGGATAATCGGATTTTCGTTATTATTTGGTTATTTATGTATGAACCCTTTGGGTATTTTTAATTGGTGATTTTAATTCATTAGATCGTTAATTTCAAACCCATTGCTAGAATTTCGATATAATCCGTAATTGTTACGTTGAAATTCATGTGTAGAGACTAATGATTCGTAATCATTAGGGATAACATGACCTAGGTTTAATGACCCGAGCTTATGTGGTTGTTGCCTTGATTAATCGGTTTTCCTAATTCGTAATACTATTGCCTAATTAAATCTAAAGATCGTATCCTAGGTTGTTAGGTGGTTAGGTTTAATTAACGATCGAATCTTGATTAAACAAAACCTAAGGAAAAACTCGAGTTAATTTTTAATCCACGATTAATAATTTCTATGAGAGGTTAAAGAACAACAAATTAATAAAATATGCTTAGTCAAGGTATAGGCCGAGATTGAACCGAAGAACCGGGTCCCTACCAAATTCCCCACATTTATCATTTCTTGCATGTTTTCTTTATTTTGTGTTTATTAGATAGTTTTATTTTCTTTTCTTTTCTTTGAAAAATCCAAAACCCCCCATTAAGTGTAAACACCGATTGATTTCATTTCATAAACTTTACACACACTCTCTGTGGGATCGACCTAGACTTACCACTGCTACAGTAGTAGTCTAGTTATTTTAATTTTGACTAGCGAAACGACACACGGTCATCTTTCAATAGTGATCCTTGAATTGTCTATAATTAGTTGGCTAAGTTATTACTTTAGATAAGTATGTTTGATTTGTATATGGAAATGGACAATTATGTCAAATACTTAGGTTAATTATTTAATTTATAATCATTTTCGGGTTGTAATTTAAAATAATGTAAACTTAGACGCTGCCTTATAATTGACCCAATAATGCTATTTTGTTGGGTTGGGCTGACCTTTTAATGGACCCAAATGATGGTTGTTTTTTTTCATATACAAAGGAAAACTGAAGCTTTTCTAATGCATGATTCTGCGATACAAAACTCTGTGCATGTCACGGGTAAGAAAATTCATAACTGTCAACGGTGGTGCATGCCACTACATGTTTTTTTAATCAAGAAAGTTTAATGATTTCAATTGCTTCATAAGTGTTCCATCTATCGCTTCTTGAATGAATTGAAAATCTGCTATATGTTTGATATATGAATTGTGTTGATATGTGAAAAGATTTTTGAAAATGAATTTTTTGTGAAAAGATACATGTTTTCGAATTTTTTTTCAAAATATTTCATGTCTGTGAAAAGTCAAGATTCAGAAAAGTATCATTTTGAGCAATATGTTTACAAGCATATGAAAACAAGTTTCCAAGAATGTGCCATTTGGGCAAACAGTTTTTAATTCATGAATTACATATTATGTGGGTTTGGCGTAATCTATTCAAGAATGTCACGTGCACGTTGACGAAATTAAAGACTTCTCCCGCCTGCTCACTAGTGGCACGGAGCTTCTTTATGGACTCTCTCAAGTTTACGCCTACGCAAAACCACTATGTGGGATTGCGATAGTACCTTAAGTTCACAACTACATATGACCATTATGTGAAAATGCGTAGTTCGTCATTTCATGGATTTACCCAAACCATTCTGACGTGCTTATATACTTATGATTTGCGAACAAGTTTGATGCATTCATATTTTATGGTTTGTAAATTTGACTACACGATAAGAATTTGAGAAACTTGTGTTTTATGAACTTAAAGAGAATTTTCTGCGATAAGTAAATGCTTTCAAAGGTTTTGCTTACTTTTCGTTATAAACTGTTACCCACAAGCTTTCAAGCTCACCTCCCCCTCCCCCTTTTATCCCATTTTCAGATGATAACTAAGAGACCAAGTGATCAAGAGCCTAAGGGCATTTTTCCAAATTTGCTTATTTTGTAGTTAGAGTTGATTTGGGAAAGCAAGAAGTTTGTTTGTTCAAGGACCTTTTGTAAATTGAGATTTTGAGACGATAATGTAATATGGCTTAGAATGCCATTAAAGATTTGTAAAACTTTATTCTTTTGATGTTAATGAAATGTGAATGGTGTGTGGATGATGTGAGTGAAATTAGACATACGTGAAGAAGTAATCGAATTGAGTTGATGATTTTGGAACATAAATCGTTGATATAACTACATCTGATTAGTCATAATTTCTATCTTCGTTTATGTGACATCTCACTTATGCATACATACATACATACATACATACATACATACATACATACATACATACATACATACATACATACATGCATGCATGCATGCATGCATACATACATACATACATGCATACATACATACATGCATACATATATGCATACATGCATATATGCATACATGCATACATCCATACATACATACATCCATACATACATACATACATACATACATACATACATATATATATATATATATATATATATATATATATATATATATATATATATATATATATATATATATATATATAAGACAAATAAGTTGAGATTTGAGAGTTTAATGAAATCATTTTGGTAGCTGAATGGTTATGCTAAGAACATTTCAAGTTTGCATGGTGCAAAATTTCAAGTCTTCCATAAGGGAAAAATTCGTGTTCTAACTTTAGAGCAAAATCTGGATTGATCTAGGATTAATTTGACAAGTTGTCTTTATGGAAGTTGTAGCTTGTGTTTAAAGGATGAAATTTTTAGATATCGGAGTCAAAAATTATGGTCCTTATAAGTGGAGATGCTCAGGAGTATAGGACGTATCATCTAGTGATGACATATTGTTTGATAATGACGTGTTGTCTGGTGAGGACACATCTTCTGGTGAGAACGTGTCATTTAGTGAGGACATATCATCTGATGAGGACACTTCATCTGGTGAGGACATGTCGTCTAGTAAGGACGCTTTGTCTAGTGAGGACATATCGTCTGGTGAGGATGCTTCATCTAATGAGGATGTATCATCTGGTGAGGACGTTTCGTCTAGTGATGACGTATCGTCTGGTGACATCATATTGTTTGATAATGACGTCATATCGTCTGGTGCACTGTTCATCTGATTCTATCGTCTGATCCCATTTTGACCTTATACATGATCGAATTTGTCTTCAATGTCTTCATGAAAGTTGTAGATATTTAAGTCCTATTTCGAACCATCTAAAGAACACCTCAATCTAGGTTCTCTAGAGAAAGTTATGACTATTTTCTTAATTCATCTAACGCTTCTTCTGATCCTATCATCTGGTCCCATTTTCGACCCTGTAAATGATAGATTTTATCTTCAAGGCCTTTCATGAAGATTTTAGATCTTGAAGTCCCCTTCGGAACCATTTAAATAAATACTTAATCTGATATCTCTAGAGAAAGCAATGCTAATGGCAAGATATCCTTTGTGTACTATTAATAACCTTCTTATGGTCACTGTTCATAATGTATCGTCTGGTCCAATTCTAACTCTTTAGATGATAAAATCTTACTTTAATGTCTTTATGAAAGTTGTAGATATTGAAGTCCTCTTTCGAACCCTTTAAAAATGACCTTGATCTAATATCCCTAGAGCAAGTTATGCCATTGTCCCGAACCAGGTTCATTATGATTGAGGACAGTACCTCCAAATGAAGTGGTTCTTGAAGGAATAAATCCCAACACACATTATGCTATCTCTGCATAAAAATTAGCAGCATTCCAAATTGATTGGAAAAAGGTTTTGATTAAAGGAAAGTAAAAGAATATGTTGTAATAGTATAAACTGATGTTATTTTACTAAACATACTTCAACATTTTGAATATATCTGGATCTTTAGGGTTCCAACTGAGATGATTTCTAATGTGGAGTAAACTAGAGACACAGGTTTACAAATTATATGAAGAGGTCAAATTCTAATTCAACCTTTAAGATGTTCAATATCTAGATGGAAGTTGGGCATAGAATAATTGCTTCAGTATAAGAATGATTCGAAAAATAGGGCCCGACACTTATAGTATCAGAGAATGAAGATGAACCGAGGTTGACTAATGAGGGTTAATTGGAATAACCATACATGATAACAAGTACAAACACACATTTTATGACTCCGAAAGTTGGGCTTTGGAAGCGAGGTCCAACAGTTATGGTATTAGAGCCCAGAATTAGGATCTTACATGGGTATTTTTGAAAATATGCATCAAGTTACATGTATTTTGACATGTCTTAGCATGCAACAACAACCTCTCCTTAATCTAAGATGCATGTGTATGAGTTACACGAATGAGTAATTGATAAGAGTTTGACCTGATAGAATTAGTGAGAAAAATGATGCTCTTCTATGATATAAGAAAATGAAAGTTGTGGATAACTAGAAATGGGACCTAAGGTGGAGAGGTATCCATATACTTATTATTGGACCCTGAACTTTTCTTAGAAGATTAGAACTATTAAATGAGAAATGTGGATAGATTCATGTCGTGCTTTGGTGTTTTTATGGGTAAGAGATTTCAAAATGGGAAGAATTAAGGTGAAAGTTATAAGTAAAATGAAAGCCAAAAATGAAGTTGCATTTGTGTAGTAAGTTGATGAAGGAGATGTATTTATAGGTGTATGTTCTGTCATTGGTGTTCATGATTAATTATGAATTATAAATTTCTTTATAAATGATATTGATTTGAAATGAAGTTGAGAATGAGGAGTAAATGAAGTAGAAAAGGTGATCTTAATATGATTTGTGTTAAGGAAAGATTGTGAAACAAAATGGGTGGTTGATCTGGAAAATTGTTCACGGAGTATGTTTCAGTCCTTTAGCCACCACTTTTTCTCTAGTTACCTAAATGAGATGGTTATTTATTTGGATTGAACTAAAAACATATGGCTACATTTCTTATGAAGAAGTATAATTTAAATTCTATCTTTAAGAATCTCAAAATTTGTCTTAAGGTTGAGAATTGAGTGCAGAATATTGGATGAATGTAAAATTTATGTTCTAAATTTGAGGGAAAATTTGGATTAATCTAGGCTGATTTAGGCAAATATTCTTTTGGAAAGTTGTAAGTCTTTCTTTTAGCTTTCCAACGGTATATAGTATGAAATTTTTGGCCATCTAAGTTGAAAGTTATGGTCCTTGTAAGGGAAGTTGTATCTTCTTTGTTTTCCTTCTTCTGTGTTTTGTTTATTATGTGATGATGTCATCTTCTTCTGTGTTTTACTTCTTCTGCCTTTTTGCTTCTTCTGTGATGACATCATATTCTTCTCTGTTTCTTCTGTGATGATGTCATCTTCTTCTATGTTTTGCTTCTTTTGTTTTTTTTGGCTTGGTCTATCGTCTATTCCATTTTTGACACTTCAAATGATAGAATCTGTCTTTAAGGTCTGCATGAAAGTTGTAGATCTTGAAGTCCTCTTTCAAACCATATAAAGAAAACCTTAATCTAATATCTATAGGGAAGGTTACAACAATTTTCTCACTTCTTCTGTCTTTTTTCATTCGTCTGCTTTTTTCATTTGACTTCGTCTATACCTATCTTCTATTCAATTTTTGACCATTCAAAAGATAGAATTTGTCATTTAGGTCTTCATGAAAGTTATAGATATTAAAGTCCTCTTTGAACCTTATAAAGAGCACCTTAGTCTGATAACTTTAAGGAAAGTTATAGCAATTTTTTCACTTCTTCTGTCCTTTTCCATTAGTCTGCTTTTCATTTGTACCTAATTTATGGCCCCTTTTGATCCTTCATATGATACAATCTGACCTTAAGGTCTTCTTCAAAGTTGTAGATCTCGAAGTTCTCTTTACAATCATCCTAAGATGATCTTAATCCAACATCTTTAGTAAAAGTTATGTCATTTTTTCCGAGACAAGTTTAATATGATTGAGGACCAAACCTTGATTGATTTTTTCAGCCATAATTTTGTTACCCGACCACCAAATTAAGTGATTCTTGAATCACTAGTTTCTTAACCCATTTTTCTATCCGTCCGTAAATTTTTATAGATTTTGGTATTGATGTGAAAAAAATGTATTAAATCAAGTAAGGGTGTCGATTGGAAGAGAAGGAATTAGATATTTTACTGAACATGCTTCAGTGTTTTGATGATTTCTGGATCAATAGAGCTCTGAATGAGATGATTCTAGTTTCAAGATAAACTAGACATATGGTGTACAAATGATATGGAAGATATTGAAATCTAATTCAGTCTCTAAGACTTTCATTTCTAAATGAAAGTTGGGTATAGTGTATTATTTCAGTATGACAATAGTCTGAAATATTTAGGCCCTAACTTTCAGATTTCTGAACCAAATGGATTAATTTTGGTGTCATTGGAAACTTAAGACAAGGAAGAACACTTTTCTAGAAGAAAGAGTTATGTCAAAATATTCAATGGTGCTTTTGGCAAGACCCTTAAGTATAAAAGACATAAAGCATAAATGGAAGGGCAAATGGGACAATTATCAATCATTAAGGGCATGATTGGAAGAAGAAGTGTTGTCTTGCTTATAAATGAAGAAGAAAGACGTGCATGGAAGGATAAGCAGAAGAGAAGAATGAAAATTTAAGAGAAAAGAAAGAATGTCATGAAAAAGAGAGAGAAATACAAAAAGAAGAAGAGAATGAGAGAAAGAAGAGAAAACAAGATAGGGTTTCAATTGTGTTAACCTTCAAGAGAGATTTTGGAGTTGTTCAAGAAAGGAAAAAGGAAGAGAAAGAGAAGAGCTTCCCTTTGAGCTAAAGATCTCTTCAATTGGTGAAGAATCAAGGTAAGATTATTTTGGATCTTTTGGATTTTTAGAAGAATTTTAGTCCGTAGAGTTTAGAAATGCTTGGGTTTAAGCATTCTATAATCAATTTTAGTGATTTTGCATTTTGGGATTTTCTATTGGATTCCTATTGAATAAAACTTGGTTTGTTTTAGAGAACTAAGAGAATCCTACCCAAGAGCAAGGAAAAACACAACCTTGACTTAGATTTTTGCAAGCGAATTAGGTGGATAATGTATTTACAGTTATTGTGTGATTGGGCAAATTCTTGCCTATGTATAAATATGTGTTTGAATTTGACTTGTTGAAAATACATGATGATTTTGATTTTGTTATATTGTGAAAGAAGCATTATATCTTTATAAAATTAAATTGTGATTTTGATCAATGTTATGCCATTGAAATATGTTATGGCATTTTGTATATATATATAAAGGAAGGAACATGAAAGATGAAAGAAAAGGTTTGAAAATATAAAAGCATTTTGGTAAAATGATTCTGAGCATGATTATGTGCTTCTGCTTTGGCGAGAGTGGAATCATTCTATTCGTCATGTGCACATTGACAAGAGCCTTCTCCTGGCTGTCTGCTTGTGGCATATAAGCTCCAAAAAATGGACTCGTTCTATTCATAGGGTAAACTTCAGTTTCTTCATTCTGTTTCATGGAACCCTCGAGCCATTTGTTGCGCATTGCATCTTTAAATTGTCAAGTATGAAGCATATTGAGTGTTATGTGATTTGAGCTAAATTTTATGAATGTTTAAATTACTTAAATAAAGCATAAATGCTAGAATTGCTATACATATATATATATATATATATATATATATATATATATATATATATATATATATACATATATATATATATATATATATATATATATATATATATATACATATACATATATACATATATATATATATATACATATATATACATATATACATACATACATATGCTTGACTTTGGTCAATTGCCAATGGCTATGAATATATTAGCCATTGAGCTATGTAGCTCACCCCACGTTTCCCTCCTCAGGTGCAAAAAGAGAAGATTAGCAATCCTTGCAAGGCATGGGAACTCCAAGATAGTTAAAGACTTTTGTAATTAAGTTAATTTAGGATTTTTGTATTTTAGAATCATATCAAGCATAGACATTCAATTATATCATGTGTATTTTTGTATTTTTTGTATTTTTTATTTGTATTAAAGCAAAAGGGGTGGTTTTTGAAATGCAAAGATGTTTTAAAAACAAGCTTTGTGTTCTGTGATAGGCCCAAGTAATTACTGAAACTCTGATGTGTTCAATAATATTTGCATCTTGGTGATTGAAATGGTTTTAAATAAATCGGGCCAATTTGATTATCAATTTTTTGCATACGCTTTAAATGTTTAAAAAATTGAAATGAGTTTTGACTGTTAAATGTCTCCGAATGCTGGGCTACGGAAGCGGGGTCCAGTATTGTTTGATATCAAATCTTAGGTTTTTCCTAGGCTTAGAATGCGTTATATGATGAATTGTATGCTATGTGATTTATTGTTATATTGTGAATTGATGTGTTACATTAAGTGACATGTATATCGTGCATGCATGTAGAAAATAAGATTAAAATGACATTAAGCTGAAAGATGGTGTCTTATCGAAGGAGTAAAATGTCACCTCGTAAAAGAATACGAGGAGTTTTGCAAGGATCTGCTACATTTGATTCCTCATCATTTGAGAAGGATACTGATGAGTATAGAATCCTAGTAATCGTAACCATATGAGTCACATGTATGAACTTCTGTTAAGAGTTTAGACTAGTAGAAACGATGAGAAGAACGGTGATTGGTTAAAGTGTAAGATGAGGAAGTTTGTGGATATTTAGAAATAAGAAATATGGCGTAGTCCGATATGTTAGATATAGATGTAGTATTTGTAGCTGTGTCAGCGAATAAAGTAACAGAATTTCAAGTGGATATGGACTTGAATTGATACAGATGTGAAAATATTTTCATGACTTGACTGAAGAAGAGATAGAAACAGGGTGAAAACGACAAGATTTAAATGTATAAGTAAAGTGAAATTTAAAGGTTGAACTCGGAATTTATGATCAAGTATAAGATTGTATTAATGAATTTGAGATTTGAATTTCAAGATGGATATATGTTTATGCTCCTAAATTGATTAAGAATGTAAGTGTGGAAAGTGAAACAAAGGATAGTGATATATATAGAGGTTCTAAAAGTTATGTCGATTAATTATTGTGAGTACATATTTGATAATGTGGTTAAATCGGTGAATAATATGATTGACTATATATAAGACCTATATTTGATATAGATAGAAGATAATCGATGATCTCTATAGTTAAAGATTATGAGATGAATCAGAGTAACGAGATGGATGATTATAGTAAGAAATCTTCTTTCGAAGAAGAATTGTTTTGAATTAGGTTAAACAGATCAGGTAGTTCATATTAAGAATGATCAATAAAAGAACCAATCAGAGATGAATATGTAATGAATTAGAAGTAAATATTGGAGTTTTATACCTAGTGTGGACTCAAGCATAACAGGTAGAGCATGCTACTAAGAATATATGTATTTTTTTATGAAAGGTATCCAACTACAAAAGTGGATTTTAGGAAATTGAGATAACACTATTGCTAATGTGAGGAGAACTTAGATCCACATTATATTCTATGAGAATATGCGAAGGAGATATAAATTCGATTTTGATGAACGTGTTACCAAAGCAGGAAGTTAAGTTACAAATAAATGGAAATGTGAGAAGAAACTAGTATGAATGAACAAAAATTAGAATAAGCCAATGTGACATATGAGGAAATCTAAAGAATGGAGAAGATCATTTAAGAAAGGTGAGTCAATTGGGAAATTGAAAATAATGCGAGATAATGTTACCTCATCAAGGAATTAATTATTTAAGGAATTAGGAGAGCTAATTATGGGCATATGGAGTTTGATAAAAATTGTTTGAGTTAATAATTGCCCCGATAGTATCATGGTATTGAAGATTAAAGTGATCCAAGCGAAATTTGATGATGTATTGAAGGTATTTGAAAATTTGAGAAGAATAATTTGAATACGTGAAGAAAAATGTATAACGCGTATAAGTAATGAAAGTAAAGAAAATTTTGAGGAATTATACTGATATTAATTATATCGTATGAATTTGGAGATTCTATAGTATGCAATGATGTTATATAAGAGATTTGGATAAAATTCAATGTAGCATGATAAAGTGATTTCATATGTATGGAAACAACTAAAGTCCTATGAGTTGATTATTCGATACATGATTTAGAGCTACTATAGTAGTGATCGTTTTGAAGTTTGGAGATAGTATATATAAAGGAATATCTGGGATGTATATGTCCAAGTACAGATCATAAAAGTTTGAGGTAATCACTGAATCGAGAGAATTGAAGACAAGATCGAGAAGATTGATATAAACACCGAAAGACCATGATTGTACAAGTGAGAAATTCCAAGTAAGGCTACATGTTATATTAAATATCTTAAGCAGAAATCCGATATTAAGGATTATTAGAACTAGGGAAAAAAAACATAGAATGTGGGGCTTGGTTTATCCCAAATTAAGGATTCAAGGATTGAGAATCTTATTAAGAAATTGAAAATGGATCTAAATTCCGAATTTAAATTGGAAGATGAGGCTTTGTGATCGAAAAGGAGAAATATATACCTAATAAAAAGATAAAGGAGTTATTGGATCAATACCGAAAGTATAAAGTAAAGTGAGATAGACATAAGAGTAACGCGTACTGATACTATAAAGATGTGAATTATAAAGCAAATGATGAAATGTTTATAAGAGTATCACCTCCCCAAGGTGTGCTTAGATTGAGTGCAAAATGTCAAGTATGTTAAGAGAAATCAATATAATCTGATATAGGTATTATCGACACAGGAAGTGGGAAAAGTGTGAGTAATCTGAAACCTAACGAAAAACTCGTTAAGAAAGTGAATGATTAAATGAGTGATTGAAAGACAATCATTTTCCAAGTAACCAAACAGACTGGGCTTGGTAGGGCACCTCTTTGGATCACCATTGTTGGGCAGTTCGACAATTAACAGACTATTCAACTCTTTTTACTGGACCTAGAGGCCCAAAATTGTCCTTAGGCTTTTAGTCGTTCCTTTTCCTGGATCTGTTAATCCCTTTTAGGGAAAGAAGATGGAAGGATCATCAGGAGTAGTAATTGAGTTTTGAGTATTTGAAATCGATCTTGACTTTTCATGCTAAAGACTGTCCGAGTTACCTGAATTCCCTACCTTTCTTAGGCTCCAAGTTTTGACTTCTGAAACTTCAGTTGAGATGCCAACAGATCGACAGGGTCCCAGGTTCCATTTTCAGAGTTTTTATAGGATAATGTCGGATAGTCGGTCCAAATGTCACCTTGGAGTTGCAGACAGAAAAGTTTCTACTGCTTGGGATAAGATATTCCATGGTCAATGACATTAGAATTTCACAAAACGGACCATTCTTTATAAAAGTAAACTGAATAGAGATAGAACAGTTAGCAATTAGGTCTTGACCTGTCAATCTTTTAGGGCCCGTTTGGTTCCGTTTTTTATTTCCGTTTTTTGTTGTGGTTTTCAAAAAAAGAAAAACAAAACGTTAAAACATGTTTGGATGAGGATTGTTGTGGTTTCTTGTTTTAAAAATAAAAAGCGCAATGATTTATAAAACGTAAAAATAACGTTTTCGTGATTTTTGAAAACAGTTTCCATAAACTTTTTCTCCCAAAACATAACATATTCAAGTTTTCTCTTTTACGTATGGAAACTTCATTCGAATCTATAATAATAATAAATTTATAATAATAATAATAATAAAATTTATAATAATAATTAATAATTAATAATAATAAGATAATTAATTTGGTATAATAAAATTAATGATAAAAATAATAATATTAATAGTATTTAAAATAATAAGTAAAAATTTTATAACAATAATTAATAATAATATTATTATTATTAACAATAAATAATAATAATAATAATAAATAAGAATAACTTATTAAATAATAATAAAATTAATCATAAAAAATTAATAAGAATAAGAATAACTTAATAATAATAACAATAATAATAATAATAATAATATTGAGTTTAATAATAATAAAAAAGTAAGTAGAAATTTTATAATAATTACCATTATTAATAATAATATTATTATTATTAACAATAACAATAATAATAATAATAATAATAATAATAATAATAATAATAGTAAGTAGAAATTTTATAACAATAATTAATAATAATTAATAATGATATTATTATTAACATTAATAATAATAATAATAATAATAATAATAATAATAATAAGTTTATTAGAAATCTCAACCAAACATGTTTTTATTTTCAGTTTTATGTTACAAATCTCAACTAAACAGGTTTTCATTTTTTAAGCAAAAAAGCGAAACTAAAAAAGCGAAATGCAAACTAAAAACAACAATGAAAAATGTAAGTGGGCCCAAACGTATTAATATTCCTCAGGATAGACTTCGATAGCACTCTGTATCTGATATGATTGAAGTACTACTCCGCATGAGGACTGTTTCAATGGTTATCTTTAACCCTATGTCAACTCGAAACTTGATTGCCTTATGCCTCTTGATGCCAACACATGTATATATATAAAAACTCAAACTAAATTTTAAATTTAATTTTAATTAACTTAAATTTGATTTTTTAATATGGACTTAAATCTAATCCTTTTTTTAAATCACACTTTTTGGATATGACCATAAAGATAACTTTCGGTGCCTTTTCGATTAAACTGTGAACTAAGTAACCAAGTTGAATACATTCTTGTTGAATTGAAGGTTGCTATTGAGTGATTGCAATGTCAATTCCTAAGCATGCCAAATTGTTCGTTCAACTTACTCGATGCACAAGATTATCTGTTATGTGAGAATTTAAGGAGAGACATTGATGTATACAGCCTTCTTGTACATTTTTACAAAGAGACTATCTTTGTAATTCAATAATTTGACTTTCTGAGCATAAATAGGGATGACAATAGGTAGGGTTCGATTCGGGTATTAATCTATCCATATCCATATTCATATCTATTTTTTATGACTCAACCCATATTTATATTTATCTGTTTTTACGATTTACTACCCATATTCAAATTTATTGTATTGTTAAAGTTTTAGATATCAATCGGGTTGTATATCATATAAAATATAACTTCTAAATAAAAATATAAAGAATAGATTTTTTAACGCGCTTCAAATGAAAATTATTTTAATAATAATAATTCAATATTTTAATTTGTATGTCTTAAAAATACTATAAAATTGGAATAATAAAAATCATAATGTCTATTACAAAGGCAACATATATTTTCACAATCAAGAATTAGAACAAAATGAAATATCTAAAGTTTCAAGTTGTCTTTACGTGAACTCCACAATATTCAAAACTTCATCTCCATATCATTTGTATTATTATTATCCTATAATAAAATAAAATATAATGAAAAAGGTGAAGATTGAAGAGTAAAATAAGGACTTTAAAGTTATTTCTTCTAAGAAAATATTAATATTTTATTATATTTAATTATAAATATTCAAGAAACAAATATAAAAATTAGAGTTAACAAAAAGCGGATAGGATATAGGAATCCATCGGTTCAGGTTATCACTAGACTTATATTCAAATTCAGATCCATATTTATATCTATTTTTAATATCCATTTAAGATTTATTTTTGTCTCCACATTTATTTTCTCAAATTGACTAGTGTGGATAACAATTTTAACATGTACTCTAATGTTAAAAAGTGCATATAATAAATTATTAACTTATTTAATAATTTAATAATTTAAATACAAAGGTTTTAATGGAAAAGAAATTAGTCAAGACAAGCTCTTCGTTTTCTGTTAAATGTCATCATTACAGCAACTCGTCTTCCCCAGTCAACTGTTCTTTACTAAATGGGTTCGAAAATACGAGGTTATTGATTACAGGTGTACACTGCAAGGTCAGCCTGACCCCTTAAATAATACTCCCTCCGTTTCATAATAAAAGCCATTTTAGAAACATTTTAATTATTCAAAATAAGTGTCATTGTTAACTTTGTATGCATGTTTATAACTTTTTTTCCAAAATTAACCTTTTATTTCTCTCTCATCTTAATTATACAATCACAATTTCAAGCCAATTTCTCTCACATGTTAATTATTGCAAATTACCGAGGTGCATATTTAATAAGGGTATATCTATAATTTTATTAGTTTTCTTAATAAGCGTGTATTTTTCTAAAACAACTTTTATTATAAAACAGAGGGAATATTATCAGGGGGCTTGAAAAAGTGGTAACCGGTATCTCTTCCCCAACAAGTATTCGACATTACACCTCAGCGTAATCCAACACTCATCAAGATATGGATAACTTTAGCGATAGGACATTGGTCCATTACACAAAGTAGTACACATTCTTATCGGTTGTCCATTCTTTAGATGAAACAAAACCTCAAAAACAAAAAAAAACCTCAAATGTAAACTCTCTTGTCGTGTATTGTTAATTCAGAAATCGGTCGTACCATAATGTCTCCATTCGAATTTTGACCATAATTAAAAATTTTAATTGAGTTTCAGGTATGAAGTATAATAATAAGTTGAAACGACCTACGCTTGCCCAGACTTACTGTCTGTTTGGTTAGCGTCTTCAACATGCAAGAACGGGACAAGACAAGACAGGATAGGACAGGGCAGAACAAGAATTGAAGACAGTGAAATGTTTGGTTGCAGTTGACATAACAGAGAAAATTGTCTTCGTCTTGTGCAAATAAATGTGTTTGGTTGTAATGGATAAACTAAAAAACAGTGTTTAATGACCAAAATATCCCTGCAATATAATGTATTAGAAAGATGTAATTAATTGGCTATTTCATAATTGTGTCAATATTTATATCAAATGTATTTGCAACTCTAATAACATTAATTATCTTATTAATTATAATTTTTTATAACAATTATTATAGATACAATTAATATTAATTTTTCTAATTGTTGTTAGTATAATTCATTGGTTATTTTATAAGTGTAAAAATATTTATTTGAAGTTTATTTACAACTCTAGTAATAATAATTATGTTATTATTATAATTTCTGTAATAATAATTATAATAATAACATACTGTTTATGACGTGACAATTAAACAAGAGACTCCATGTATACTGTTCACTTGTTTCACAATTAAACAGGAGCTTCCCACGTAAGCCTTTTTCAAAACAAAACAAAGAAAACTATCTTATTTAGCTTCTCTGCGCAATCTTTCGTCGTATCTACTATTCATGATGGGACAAATAAAGAAGGTAGTTCCAAACCAGTATTGACGTTTCTCCCTCAATTCGCTCCCCACGTTTCATTAACTGCTCATCTAGCCATCATCGCGTTGTCTTCGCCACCAACGTCCCACGCCACGGTCTTGAGGTTTCTCAATCTGCTGCACAACGGCGACCGCCGGTGTGTGTCTGATCGCCACCGTGAGCGACGAAAACTCACCAGCCATCAAAACACAAAGAATGCCCAGAAAATCAAGATTTTCAGGCAACGGCAAAACCAACAACGCAGCCAATTGATTTTTTCAGAAAACAAAATTCGCTGTCGCAAGCAAATGGAATTCCAGAAGGCTAATAGGTGCGGCAATATTAGGGATCTCGTTGGAGAGATTCCTGCGTTTAGGTTTCAGACGTTAAAAAATTAGGGTAGTTGGGTCATTTCCAAAATTTGTCAGTTGGACAGATTATTTCTGTACCACAGATGAGGATTGGACAAAAATTTTGTGTTCATGTCTTTTTAGGACAGGACAAAAATCAAATGTAGACAGTAACCAAATACGATGACGGACAGGATTTTAGAGTCTTTGTCCACTATCCTCATCAGGGGCGGATCTAAAAAAGCTTTTAAGTGGGGACAAAAGTTTAATGGGAGTAAAATTTTATTTTTAGTGGGGGCAAAATTTTAATTATAACAAAATTTTATTTTTTTTTATACAATCAAAATCTAAAATAATAATTTTTACAAATAAAATCTTTTGGAGCTAGTGGAGGCAAGTGCCCCCATTTGCCCCCACTGTGGCTCCGCCACCGGTCCTCATCCCTATAAACACTAACCAAATGCAGGTTAGGTTTAGTTGAAGTTCGACTTGAAGTTCAATTACAATTAGGCCTAAAATATATGATACGAGTTTAATATGACTTGAACATTTTAAAGTTCGATCGAATTCGGCTCAACGTTGAGCATTGAATTAGTTGAATTTAGGTTCAAAATCAAAAATTTTAAAAAAGTTTGAACAAAACTTGAAGTTTAATTTTATTGACATTCAAAGTTATTCGAGACACGTTCAAACTTATTTGTTAGAACATTTTTGTGTATAAAATTTAAATTTAATTAAATTGATTAATTTTGAACTAAACCAATTTTAATTTTTTTTTATCTCTATATAAAAAATATATAATACACACTATCCTATATTTTAACAACGTTGCTTTACATGATAATTGGAGCCTAATTAGATCTTATCCTTTATATGACCTACTCCTCCTATTGATCTCCTTTTCCAATTCTTCCATGGCTCCAGCTTCATCAAGTTTCTGGACCACATTAGATAACATCTTTAGTCCCACACGACAAGGAATGTACTTTGCTAGTTTACAGTTGAAGGGCTAAAAAGAAGTGACCATAAACAATAAGAACTAGAGACCCACCTTAGGTCCAAGAAACAAGCCGTAAGGGACACCCTCGAATTTGTCTGAGTGGTGGAGCTGAAACAGAGCATGAAAACGACAAGCAAGTTGGATGACCAGACAACAAGACTCAATTCTGTAACGAAACAAAATATACTTAGGAGTGCTTGGTTGGTTAAGGGATATAGCAATAAATTATAATTAATTAATTATAACAAAATTTTATGTTTTAATATTTTTAATAAACCAATCATTATTAACGGTAATATTAGTCATTCATTCTTCTTAGTCAATCACTATAATTATAATGATTATATCTATTTTATTTTTACTATATTTATTCTTATTCTTATTATCATTATTTTATGCGAACTAACTGTCCTTACAAGTAAACGAAATAGTAAATGATAATTTGGTCACGGACCTGATTTGTAATTTAATTTACTATTATTTCTAATTAAATCAAATTTAATTTTTACTAATTAAAATATCAAAATTGAGTATAAATTTAAATCCAAATTCAATAAGATTTAACTTTAGTTTGTAATTTTAACATCTAATGAAGATTTTTTTTTTTTATATATATATATATATATATATATATATATATATATATATATATATATATATATATATATATTAAAAGGATTGATGGTGTTACCTGGTGCGCTGCAGCTACCCTTCTTAAGTAAGGCACGTTGGCAATTGGACCCACTGGAGATCTCCTGTGAACTAGACCGTCGTGGACAAACATGTAGGCCATACCATAAACTGTGATTCCAAGGCCCTGCAAGAAGATGATTTTAACGTCCGGTTTAGTATTACTAAACCGAAACTGATTTTTTTTAAACTGAGCCGAACCCATAACGCTTGGAGA
Organism: Erythroxylum novogranatense; assembly: GCA_029891385.1. Classification (NCBI taxonomy): domain Eukaryota; kingdom Viridiplantae; phylum Streptophyta; class Magnoliopsida; order Malpighiales; family Erythroxylaceae; genus Erythroxylum; species Erythroxylum novogranatense. The sequence continues at coordinate 8,271,789 of CM057232.1, read as the reverse complement.
ACTAGAGCACTCACTGCGCCGAAACGGAGACCGGGAACAAGGCCCTTGTTGAAAAGTCCATAAGCGAGAAGGGTAATAGCTGGAACTGCGTTAATTATGGCGAACACGTCGTTTAGCTCGAAGTAACGGACCTTCTCTGGGTCGGTGATGAGACCGCAAGAAAGATTATAGACTGAGATTGAGCTAGTCAGGAAGTACTGAGCCTTTAGTTATGAGTCTTCCATTTTCATGGATGTGTTTGTGTAGTCAAACCTCGTGCATATGCCACAGAGAAGCGTGCCAGAGAGGTCGATGAGCCCACCACAAGTTTCTGTTTTGTGGGCTTCCCGTGAATTGTTAGTGGAAATACTTAAAGAGAAGATCCTCCTACGAACAGACACTGCACTTGACATTTATTGCATTATTGCCACTGGTTGATTTGCTTTTCCTTTTCTTTACGACTGTTTTAAATATGATTAGAAGGAAGATAAATCGAGAAACTTGTTAGGTGTACTATTATTAATTGTAATAATAAAATTAATTTCTCAACAAAAAGGAAAATTAAAACTAAATATTTTAAAATCGGATCCAAAATTAAACCAATAAAATAAGAGGTTTAATATTTAAAAGATTTAACCAAGATTTCAATATCGTAAAATTGATCAAAGATGAAATAAAATTAAATAATTTAAAAATGATTAAAATATTATTCTTACCTATCTAAAAATTTAAAATTTAATTAAAATAGATTGTTAAATAAAAATTAATCAATTTATTTTGATTTATAAATGCTAATCAATTAATTAATAAATTGATCAATTTTAATAAAAATTTTATTAAATTAAATTAAACTGAAAATTGTCTAATTCAAAATTTTCACTTAAGTAACAAAACAAGTTAGGTTTAAAATGAAACAAACAAAAGAAAAAAAAAGTCATTAATTTTCAAATTAATCCGAAATTTGCCGGATCAATAATCCACTAAGTTTTCAGTTCAAGAATGGAAATGGATAATACCTTTGCCATAAAAGGCAAAACAAAAGAAAAGGTTAGACTTTGACAGATATTAGACAACAAACACTCGTGATTTTCCATGAAAATCAATGATTGAATGTGGAATATCGAGATTTACACAGAATATGGAAGTATTTTGATATTTTCACATAATCCTCGCATCATTTTGTTAAAATTTTCGGTTTCAGAATCTACCAAACTCTCCTATAATACCATCATTTTCAGTCTAAACACAAAAGAATTCTCCAAGCAATGGAGGTGTGTACCAAATCCAGGCAATTCGCTGTGAGTATCATGTTCAGGATAAAATATTGAATATATAAAGATTGGTTCCTGTTCTTTGACAGGTTTTCAGGATTATTTCAATCATATTCTTATTGGAATCAATTGCTTGGAAAGTAGCAGAAAGCCGATTTATCAGGAAAGAGGAGACTATAAACTTTTCTGCAATAAGCTGTCGTAAACACACTGCGCTTCTGACAGATTTTGGAGGTGTTGGTGATGGAAAAACATCCAACACAAAGGCATTTCAATCAGCAATTACACGGCTAAGCAAATACGCATCAGATGGTGGGGCACAGCTTATTGTACCAGCAGGAAAATGGTTAACGTACAATTGTGCCATGATATTGGTATCACTGTAACTGTGTATACTACATATATACAAGTGTGATGCATTATAGTAGCCATTTACATGTATCATATGCAATATACTAAATGTGTATATATAATTATGCATGTGCTAACATATGTATAATAATGCTACATACCAATACTAACTGCCATTATGACAACTTACAAATCGTTAGTGCAATGATTTAAGTACATCTGTGGTATGATATCAAAGTACATAGTATGATTATACAACATTATTATATGATGGGTCTAGTACATTTATCTTGGTATGGTATACACATATAAGATATGTACACTTGTATGTGCTACAAGGTATGACAATGGACGACAATAACAATACTTGGTATAATGTTATGCACATTCCTTGATTATAATACCGAACAATACATATGTTCAATGATAGTAATACTTTAGTACTGTTACTGGTATTGAAATATACTGTACATATAGCCAACTATTAGCTAATATATAGTTACAGTATATTAACCAGCATACTTATATACCTATACTACTGTATGCTGGTCACTAATATTAATGTATAGTACCATTGTAATACATGTAGCATAACCCATTGTAATATATAGTTGTATACTTACTATGGTTCTATTGTGCAAGTATATGGAGTATAGTACACGGACTTGGTATAGTCTACATTACGGTATACTTACATGTAACTGACTATATATAGCTTACAATATACACTTGGTATTATACTCCATAGTTATACAGTAGATTAGTAGATATAGCCTAGTTATTATTAGTATAACCAACACTGGTAAGACTATGTTAATACAACAGTTATATGTATACAGCCTAGTGTGTCGTATTACCGTAAACAGTTAACACGTGCAGTTATATGTACCACAATGTATCCTATAGTGATGGATTACATAATATGTTATACTATGTATGTCCCATCACGTATCCAATAGACTATGGACATAGATACATGGATGGATTACACACTGTAATAACATACACCATATATTAGGACCTATACACAGTAATTTGTAGGAACATCCCGGGGTAGGCATCACATGCCCACGGTGCGGAATTTAAAATTTTTAGTTAAGGACATTCCGGCCGGGATCCATGTGAAGTTACAAACAATCAAACCATAAGGACCAACGGAGACCGCCTCTAATCAGGTATCCACGCAGAGGTTTGAAACCTAACCGGACAAACTCCTTTGACCCGGAATAGCTAGACTAAAGAAAAGAGTGCTAGCTCTTACCTTAGCCTCGAGAGCAAGTGGAGATGACTTGGTGGAACCTTGGAGAAGAAGAAGCAATCTTGAATGGAAGATGATGAAGAAGATGGAAAAACCAAGTTTTAAGGCTTAACCATTAAGCCATCGATTTTCTCCTTCCATCAACCGTGCAAAACCTCTTCCTTACACCTTCTTATGTTTATTTAACACTTAAATAACATATTTAAGGCTTGGTTGATGAGTGATCCACGTGAGAGGCTTTAACATTTCTTAAAATGCTAAATAATCATTAGGTTTGAAAAGTCAAACCAACAAAACCTCTCCACCAAATTTCATCCACCGAAATTCATCTTTAAATATATATATTAATTAATTATTTACTTAATTAATTAATATATATAATTCTTGAAGTGGTCCATCAAACTGGGGTGGTTCTCTACCTACTATCGGGCCCCCCGTGAAAAATCACCGGAAGCGGTTTTCAAGAATGTCGATGTCGCGATCTCATCGGGACATATCCCAATCTCATCGGGATCCATTTAATCCTATTGCTCTCCGGATATCGGATCTACGTCTCAAACTATTTCTGATTCTCCGAGTCACTCTTATCGTGTGACCCATTAGGTTCCGGTTATGTTGGCCACTTAGATTAACACTTAATCTAAGCAAGTCATGAGCGGTATCTAGAACACATCATGACCCCAATTGACCGGAAAGTAATTGGTTTGACTAATGAAACCATATCACGAACCCTTCCATAGACAATTACTGCGCAATTGTCTTTTCACCATGTTATACCCCACTTGGTTTGAGTATGGGCAATGTGTCAACTCTTTACTAGGCGATCGATCAAATCTAGTCCAGTGTCATTAGTTCTCGCCCTAGGACTCATTACTTTATATGTCCATGAAGACCATCTTCATGACATATGTATGCTCGGCGCGAGACTTCAAAGTAATGATCCCGATAAGAGGCCTTGGGTATCTCTTCTGCTATAACGAAGTGGTGAATCCTCTATTAGCTACTCAATTACCTTCGAATACCTCAAGTCGCACCCAATCACCACCCTATGAGCGACCTCTCGAAAGGCAACAAGGAATGGAGTCAAAGTGCGAATCGATTGCAGATATCCTTGAGTACCTCAAGTCTAAGGATACTTGCACCATTGCTATGATGAGATTATCAACGACATTTGTATAGGACATCCATGTGATGATCTCATAGCAGTCATCCAATGTACTTACTACCACTAGTAAGCATCCACATGTCAAATCTAAATATCTCAATATTTACGCTTTTACGAGATCCACCGCTTGATCCAATCAAGGAGTTTGACATGTCTTAGTCTATCCGGATTAACGATGTCCGTCTCGTTAATCCTATGACTAGGATAATTTGAATCTTGACATAATTGCACATGATAGGAATCTCGATGGTATGATCGCATCATAATTTCCTTCATGCTATGTCATGTATCGTGGACTTCATTAATTTGATTAAAGATCACTATCAATTCATAATGAAATGAATATCAAATAAATGAAAAATGCCTTGCTTTATTTATTCATAAAGTCTGCATGCATGACTATGAACAAAATCGCTTAAAGGGATTGCCTTTAGGCACTACTCTAACAACCTCCCACTTGACCTAAAGCCAATCGCCTTGGTATCTAATACCATAGCGAGTACATGAGAATCAAAATTCTTCCAGTGACAACGGCTTTGTCAGCGGATCGAGAATGTTACGCTCTGTGAATTCTCTCTATCGTGACATCACCCGTCGCAATGATCTCCGAATCAAATGGTATCGGTGAGTACGTGTTTGGATGTTGATGAGACCTTGGTTCCTTCGCTGCATGAATAGCTCCATTGTTGTCACAATACAACCGTATGGGTCCATCACAACTAGGAACCACACCAAGTTCGAAATGAACTTCTTGATCCAAATCGCTTCCTTTGCATCCGATCTTTGCAATGTACTCGCTCGGTCGTCGAATCGTGATCGTCTCTGTTTGGAACTCTTCCAACCGACCGCTCCGCCATTCGATGTGAAAATATAACCTGATTGGGACTGGAGTCGTCCTTATCAGATTGAAAATGGCATCTGATGCTCGCTCACTGGAGATTTCCATCTCCATATATCGAAAACATCCTTAGTTCTTCGCAAGTACTTTAGGATATTCTTGGCGACCACCCAAAGATGACCCTCACCAGATCCGATTGGTATCTGCGTCGTAACACTTAGAGCATATGATACATCGGGTCTCGTACATAACATTACGTACATAATAGATCCTACCGCAGATGCATACGGGATCATATTCATACGCATCCTCTCATCCCGTGTCCGAGGACACATAGACTTCGAGTGTTATCCCATGAACAATGGGAAGAAACCCTCTCTTGGATTGCTCCATGCTAAACCTCTTTAGCACCTTGTCTATGTCGTTGATCGTGAAAGACCAAGCAACCTCTTGATCTATCTCTATAGATCTTTATCCCAAGGATATAAGTTGCTTCTCCAAGGTCTTTCATGGCAAATTGTTTGACAACCAAATTTTTACTGATCAGTAGCATTGAGGCGTCGTTTCCTAGCAACAATATGTCATCTACATATAACACAAGGAATACGATCGCGGTTCCATTCACCTTCTTGTACACACGTGTTCATCCGGATTTTGTGAGAAACCAAACTCTTTGATCGTCTCATCAAAACGGATATTCCAACTCTGGATGCTTGCTTCAATCCATAAATGGATTTACAAGTTTGCATACCTTTTCGCCATCTGCGGAGATGAAGCCCTCGAGTTGTGTCATGTACACATCCTCGGCCGATTTCCATTCGGAAAGTCGTCTTCACATCCATTTGCCATATCTCATAATCATAATGAGCGGCAATAGCTAGGAGTATCCTAATGGATTTAAGCATTGCTCGATCAAGGTCTCGTCATAGTCAACTCCTTGTCTTTGACGAAAACCTTTAGCCACAAGCCTCGCTTATAGGTAATTACATTACCATCCATGTTGGTTTTCTTCTTGAAAACCCATTTGCACCCTATAGGTTTTATCCTTCAGTGAATCAACCAAAGTCCATACTTGGTTTTCGTACATGGAATCCATTTGATTTCATGGCACGAAGCCATTTTTCGAACTCTGAACTCTTGAACCTCTTCATAGGTAGTAGGCTCATCATCCTCTATGAGCAATCGTCATTCTGTTCACTCACGAAATCCATATCTCTCGAGAAGGCGTATTCTACTTGACCTCACAATTTCGTGTGAAGTAGAAGGTTGAATCGCTACCTCATCATGTGAGAGTTACAGCTTTGAGTTCGAGCGATTGATCTGCGTCTGTTCGAGCATCTTGAACTTCTTCAAGTTCAATTTTGCTCCCACTGTCTTCTTTTAAAAGAAACTCTTTCTCTAAAAAGACAGCATGCGTTGAAACAAACACCTTTTGTTCCTCAGCATGGTAGAATTGATATCCTCTTGTTTCTTTAGGATATCCTACGAACAAACACTTGTCAGATTTTGCTTCAAGCTTATCTGACTTTGTCCGCTTCACATAAGCAGGACAACCCCATACTTTCAAATAAGAAAGATAAGGTTTCTTGTTAGTCCACATCTCATATGGAGTAACATCAACTGACTTTGATGGAACTCAGTTTAAGTAAACAGCTATCTCAAGTGCATACCCCCAAAAGGATTTGGGTAATTGTGCAAAGCCATCATAGATCGAACCATGTCCAACAAGGTTCGATTTCTCCTTTCTGCCACACCATTATGCTGTGGTGTGTAAGGAGGAGTCCACTGAGATAAAATCCCATTATCTCCGAGATAATCCAAAAACTCTTGGTCTAAGTATTCGCCACCACGATCGGATCGTAATGTCTTGATACTTTTCCCAAGTTGTTTTTCTACTTCATTTCAATTGTTTGAACTTTTCAAACGCTTGATTTGTATCTCATCGAATCTGGTACCCATATCGCGAATAATCATCGATAAAGGTAATGAAGTAGCGACAACCACTTCTGGCATGGATGGACATCGGACCACATACATCTGAATGTATTAGGTCTAATAATCCAGTCGCTCGCTCACCCTTTCCTTAAAGGTAACTTAGTCATCTTGCCTAACAAACAAGATTCACATGTGTCATATGATTCATAATCAAATGACCCTAAACTTCCACTCTTGTGGAGCTTAGCGATGCGTCTCTCATTTATATGGCCAAGGCGACAATGTCATAAGTAAGTTGATTTTAAATTATCTCTTTTATGTCTTTTAGCGTCATTGACATTCATAACCGGATGTGACATATCTAATATGTATATTCCATTGCATAATGTACCAAGACCATAAAGCATTCCATTTGAGCTAATAGAACAACCATTGTTACCAAAAGACAAATGGAAACCAAATTTATTTAAACAAGAAATGTATAATATGTTCTTTGTTAACACGGGTACAAAATAACAATCATCCAAGTTAAGTACAAGCCCACTTGGGAGTGTCAAAACATAAGTTCCTACTGCTAATGCAAAGAACCCTTGCTCCATTGCCAACACGCAGTCCATTTCTCCTTTATGAGTCCGCTCATCATCCCCGAGGCCCTGCGATATCATTGCATATGTGTGAGCCACAACCGTATCTAATACCCATATGTTATGATCGAAATAGTATTAACCTCGATGACAAACATACCGAAGAAGTCGAGGCATCGATGCCTTCTTACGCTTCGCCTTCGGATAGACTTTGCAATTACGCCTCCAATGACCAGTCTTACCGCAATGGAAGCATGTACCTTTTGGTGCAGTCTCTTTGGTCTTCTTCTTGCCTTTAGCTGCACTTCCTTTCGGCTTCTGAGCCTTTTTCTTCTTCTGTTTCCTTTTCTTGGAACCAGAGGAAGAAGAATCCACCAATAGCAACGCCTTGCTATCTTGCTTGACAGCTTGTTCTCATTGCTTGGCGAGATTGATCACTCGGGAATTGTGGTGGATATTTGGTTCATTCGATAGTTCAACACAAACTGTGAATAACTATCTGACAAACCAACAAGAATTAAGTCTATACTTAACTCAGAATCCATCACAAAACCTAAGACGGCCAACCTCTCAATATAGCCATTCATCTTTAATGCGACAGACCGCAGATGAACCAGAGTCATCTTCGTTGTAAGAGCAACCTTGAGGTCTCGAACCGTTTGGACCGTGCTTGCTCATCAAACAACTCTCGTAGATGAAACACTATCGTGTGAGCATCCATAGACTCGTGCTGCTTCTGCAGCTCAGGTGACATCGATGCAAGCATAATGCATGTGGCTATGTCACTGTCTTTTAAATGCTTACGATATGCCTTCTGATCATCATCAGAAGCTCCTTCAGGAAGTGGATCCAGAAGCGGATAATCAAGGATGTATCCTAGATCCTCAGATCTGAGAACAATTCTCAGATTTCGCAGCCAATCAAGAAATTTTGGTCCAGTTAATTTGTTTGCATCCATTAGTGAGCGAAGATTCACACTAGTCGACATCTTCAATCAACCTAAACGTAGAGAGAGAAAGAAAGTTAGAATAGAATTAAATGTATGCTCATAAGGACTTAAATGACATACATATGGCTCCCACTAGTTTCAATAGAATCCATAACCCTCATTATGAATCCAAGAAACAAAATGGCACAATGACCTAGTGGGTCGATATCCGACATTGCTAAGAATGACCTTGAGGTTAGCTCAACAAATCACCTTAGGTCAATCGGTAGGTATCGGTCATACCAATTGCATCTCAAATGCAACTATCGCCATCTTATCAATAGTTGATGTATGCACATACATTGGGTTATCAATACTTGATGCGCGTACATCCGATGTACACTACCCAATTTCGCCTCTGTCCACGTTGACCTTGAGGTTAGCTCAACAAATCAACGCTTCTAGGAAAACCGACCCATTAATCCGAAAATCATATTTTCATGGTTTGAACATATTCGTATAGAGTGAGCTTGAGGTTAGCTCAACAACCCAACCCTATAAGAACTCTGGTTCTTGCCATATTAATGGAAGGCGTTAGTTTTCATATTTTAAGTTGAGGATTTTAGGTCTCATCAAATTAATCTTATCCAAGGATCATAGTCATCTTGACTATATGGATCGATTTAAGGCATTGCATCAATCACATTGAATTTATACCAAAATCACCCATCATCCCACTCGGCATGTAACAAGTCGACTTGTATATGTATAAGTCGACTTATTGCTCTGCACAAGTCGACTTATGCATGTGTAAGTCGACTTACTGCAATCTGTAGATTTAACAAGTCGACTTGTCCCATTGTGCAAGTCGACTTATTTGTCTACAGTGCACCAAACAAGTCGAGTTATGCACATATAAGTCGACTTGTTTGTAGTGCATTTGGAATTTGCTATCTAATCGCTAATTCTCAATCCGTAGATCCAATTCACAATACCTAGTGTAATATCCTTCATATTGATGTGCTAATGAATCATATTCATTAAATCATGCATGCCAAATAGTCAAACTATATGAGAAAAGCTTGGCCGATTAATTCACTATTAATCACTAGATTTCCACATAATTCAAGGACACCAAATAATCATACTAAATAGCTCTAAATAGTCTACACATTATCAAGATTACTCCGGCACTTGTCACAAAAATTGTGACGGCCAAAATAACCAAGATAACGGAATAAGCTAATAAGACGCTAAAGTGACCTATTTACCATCCGAAAATTATTGGAAACCTAATTTCAAGAATCTCATTATGGGATGCATGCCACATCAATATAACACATTTTAATCACTATAAAATGATTCATGGCATTGGAACTGAAAATAACGCAACCAATCATTTCAAACAAAACAGCCCCAGCATGTTTCTCAAAACTGCCAAGCTCTGCCTTTTGCTCAAAATGACCATTGAAACAATTTCAATAAATGCTGAGAAAATTACAGAGGTTAGTACATGTTCCCAACATGCTCCATGAATTTTTACAGGATTTATTTCCACAAAAACTCATTGAACCTCAGCAATCTAGCTGAAACAGAATCTGTGTTCTCCAACACAAACATTCCCAACAGCATACAAGAAATTCGGAAATAAATAGTAAATCACCATGAAAACATTTTTCCATCCACAGAGACATTCAAAAACATCTTAGGGACATGTTGGTGAAAACCAATCCGAAAACCATTTTTTAGATTTTATTCTCGAATTTACAAGCATCGTGTTTCAGAAATGTTCAACAAGACAGCATCCAAACATAAGGAATTAAATTAGCAAAACCATATCAATCGACATCGATAAATTTTTTCCTTTTATAGACACATTCAGCAACATCTTATGAGCAAGTCTATACAAGAAAATTTCGAAAACCTTATCATATACTGAATTCGAAATTCAACAGAAGCAACATGCCTTTCAGCTCAATTCACATAGGAACTCCGACCTAGTTATCATTTTGATCTGTTTATACGACACAAGTGGCTCTGATACCACTGTAGGAACATCCCGGGGTAGGCATCACATGCCCACGGTGCGGAATTTAAAATTTTTTAGTTCCGGGACATTCCCGAAGCCAGGATCCATGTGAAGTTACAAACAATCAAACCATAAGGACCAACGGAGACCGTCTCTAACGGTATCCACGCAGAGGTCGGAAAACCTAACCGGGACAAACTCCTTTGACCCGGGAATAGCTAGACTAAAGAAAAGAGTGCTAGCTCTTACCTTAGCCTTGGAGAGCAAGTGGAGATGACTTGGTGGAACCTTGGAGAAGAAGAAGCAATCTTGAATGGAAGATGATGAAGAAGATGGAAAAACCAAGTTTTAAGGCTTAACCATTAAGCCATCGATTTTCTCCTTCCATCAACCGTGCAAAACCTCTTCCTTACACCTTCTTATGTTTATTTAACACTTAAATAACATATGTAAGGCTTGGTTGATGAGTGATCCACGTGAGAGGCTTTAACATTTCTTAAAATGCTAAATAATCATTAGGTTTGAAAAGTCAAACCAACAAAACCTCTCCACCAAATTTCATCCACCGAAATTCATCTTTAAATATATATATAAATTAATTATTTACTTAATTAATTAATATATATAATTGCTGAAGTGGTCCATCAAACTGGGTTGGTCCTACCGCCTCTCAGGCCCCCCTGAAAAATCACCGGAAGCGGTTTTCAAAGAATGTCGATGTCGCGATCTCATCGGGACATATCCCAATCTCATCGGGATCCATTTAATCCTATTGCTCTCCGGATATCGGATCTCGTCCAAACTATTTCTGATTCTCAAGTCACTCTTATCGTGTGACCCATTAGGTTCCGGTTATGTTGGCCACTTAGATTAACACTTAATCTAAGCAAGTCATGAGCGGTATCTAGCAACACATCATGACCCCAATTGACCGGAAAGTAATTGGTTTGACTAATGAAACCATATCACGAACCCTTCCATAGACAATTACTGCATAATTAGCCTTTTCACCATGCTATACCCCACTTGGTTTGAGTATGGGCAATGTGTCAACTCTTTACTAGGCCGATCGGATCAAATCTAGTCCAAGTGTCATTAGTTCTCGCCCTAGGACTCATTACTTTATATGTCCATGAAGACCATCTTCATGACATATGTATGTTCCGACGCCAGAGACTTCAAAGTAATGATCCCGATAAGAGGCTCGGGTATCTCTTCTGCTATAATGAAGTGGTGAATCCTCTATTGGCTACTCAATTACCTTGAATACCTCAAGTCGCACTCCAATCACCACCCCATGAGCGACCTCTGAAAGGCAACAAGGAATGGAGTCAAAGTCGAATCAAGACTCAAGATATCCTTGAGTACCTCAAGTCTAAGGATACTTGCACCATTGCTATGATGAGATTATCAACGACATTTGTATAGGACATCCATGTGATGATCTCATAGCGAGGTCATCCAATGTACTTACTACCACTAGTAAGCATCCATATGTCAAATCTAAATATCTCAATATTTACGGTTTTACGAGATCCACCGCTTGATCCAATCAAGGAGTTTGACATGTGCTAGTCTATCCGGATTAACGATGTCGAGCCTCGTTAATCCTATGACTAGGATAATTTAGATCTTGACATAATTGCACATGATAGGAATCTCGATGGTATGATCGCATCATAATTTCCTTCATGCTATGTCATGTATCAGGGACTTCATTAATTTGATTAAAGATCACTATCAATTCATAATGAAATGAATATCAAATAAATGAAAAATGCCTTGCTTTATTTATTCATAAAGTCTGTACATGACTATGAACAAAATGCGCTAAAGGGGATTGCCTTTAGGGCACTACTCTAACAACCTCCCACTTGACCTAAAGCCAATCGCCTTGGTATCTAATACCATAAGCGAGTACATGAGAATCAAAATTCTTCTGTGACAACGGCTTTGTCAACGGATCAGCAATGTTCTGCTCTGTGGGAATTCTCTCTATCAGGACATCACCCCGTGCAATGATCTCCCGAATCAAATGGTATCGGCGGAGTACGTGTTTGGATCGCTGATGAGACCTTGGTTCCTTCGCTGCAGGAATAGCTCCATTGTTGTCACAATACAACCTGTATGGGTCCATCACAACTAGGAACCACACCAAGTTCGAAATGAACTTCTTGATCCAAATCGCTTCCTTTCTTGCATCCGATCTTTGCAATGTACTCTACCTCGATCGTCGAATCGTGATCGTCTCTGTTTGGAACTCTTCAACCGACCGCTCCGCCATTCGATGTGAAAATATAACTGATTGGGACTCGAGTCGTCCTTATCAGATTGAAAAATGGCATCTGATGCTCGCTCACTGGAGATTTCCATCTCCATATATCAAGAAAACATCCTTAGTTCTTCGCAAGTACTTTAGGATATTCTTGACACCACCCGATGACCCTCACCAGGATCCGATTGGTATCCGCCAGAACACTTAGAGCATATGATACATCGGGTCTCGTACATAACATTGCGTACATAATAGATCCTCTGCGGATGCATACGGGATCATATTCATACGCATCCTCTCATCCTGTGTCCGGGACACATAGACTTCGAGTGTTATCCCATGAACAATGGGAAGAAACCCTCTCTGGATTGCTCCATGCTAAACCTCTTTAGCACCTTGTCTATGTATCGTTGATCGTGAAAGACCAAGCAACCTCTTGATCTATCTCTATAGATCTTTATCCCAAGGATATAAGTTGCTTCTCCAAGGTCTTTCATGGCAAATTGTTTGACAACCAAATTTTTACAGATCAGTAGCATTGAGGCGTCGTTTCCTAGCAACAATATGTCATCTACATATAACACAAGGAATACGATCGCGGCCCATTCACCTTCTTGTACACACGGTGTTCATCCGGATTTTGTGAGAAACCAAACTCTTTGATCGTCTCATCAAAACGGATATTCCAACTCTGGATGCTTGCTTCAATCCATAAATGGATTTCAAGTTTGCATACCTTTTCGCCATCTGCGGAGATGAAGCCCTCGAGGTTGTGTCATGTACACATCCTCACCATTTCCATTCGGAAAGTCGTCTTCACATCCATTGCCATATCTCATAATCATAATGAGCGCAATGGCTAGGAGTATCTAATGGATTTAAGCATTGCTCTTTGGTGAAGGTCTCGTCATAGTCAACTCCTTGTCTTTGATTTAAAACCTTTAGCCACAAGCCTCGCTTTATAGGTAATTACATTACCATCCATGTTGGTTTTCTTCTTGAAAACCCATTTGCACCCTATAGGTTTTATCCTTCGTGCATCAACCAAAGTCCATACTTGGTTTTCGTACATGGAATCCATTTCGATTTCATGGCACGAAGCCATTTTTCGACTCTGAACTCTTGTAACCTCTTCATAGGTAGTAGGCTCATCATCCTCTATGAGCAATACGTCATTCTGTTCACTCACGAAATCCATATCTCTCGAACAGCAGGCGTATTCTACTTGACCTCACGAATTTCGTGTGAAGTAGAAAGTTGAACTATTACCTCATCATGTGAGTTCTGATTTGAGTTCAGCATTGATCTGCGTCTGTTCGAGCATCTTGAACTTCTTCAAGTTCAATTTTGCTCCCACTGTCTTCTTTTAAAAGAAACTCTTTCTCTAAAAAGACAGCATGCGTTGAAACAAACACCTTTTGTTCCTCAGCATGGTAGAATTGATATCCTCTTGTTTCTTTAGGATATCCTACGAACAAACACTTGTCAGATTTTGCTTCAAGCTTATCTGACTTTGTCCGCTTCACATAAGCAGGACAACCCCATACTTTCAAATAAGAAAGATAAGGTTTCTTGTTAGTCCACATCTCATATGGAGTAACATCAACTGACTTTGATGGAACTCTGTTTAACAAGTAAACAGCTATCTCAAGTGCATACCCCCAAAAGGATTTGGGTAATTGTGCAAAGCCCATCATAGATCGAACCATGTCCAACAAGGTTCGATTTCTCCTTTCTGCCACACCATTATGCTGTGGTGTGTAAGGAGGAGTCCACTGAGATAAAATCCCATTATCTCCGAGATAATCCAAAAACTCTTGGTCTAAGTATTCGCCACCACGATCGGATCGTAATGTCTTGATACTTTTCCCAAGTTGTTTTCTACTTCATTTCTGAATTGTTTGAACTTTTCAAACGCTTGATTTGTATCTCATCGATCTGGTACCCATATCGCGAATAATCATCGATAAAGGTAATGAAGTAGCGACAACCACTTCTGGCATGGATGGACATCGGACCACATACATCTGAATGTATTAGGTCTAATAATCCAGTCGCTCGTTCACCCTTTCCCTTAAAAGGTAACTTAGTCATCTTGCCTAACAAACAAGATTCACATGTGTCATATGATTCATAATCAAATGACCCTAAACTTCCACTCTTGTGGAGCTTAGCGATGCGTCTCTCATTTATATGGCCAAGGCGACAATGTCATAAGTAAGTTGATTTTAAATTATCTCTTTTATGTCTTTTAGCGTCATTGACATTCATAACCGGATGTGACATATCTAATATGTATATTCCATTGCATAATGTACCAGTACCATAAAGCATTCCATTTGAGCTAATAGAACAACCATTGTTACCAAAAGACAAATGGAAACCATTTCTATTTAAACAAGAAACAGACAATATGTTCTTTGTTAACACGGGTACAAAATAAAAATCATCCAAGTTAAGTACAAGCCCACTGGGGAGTGTCAAAACATAAGTTCCTACGGCTAATGCAGCAACCCTTGCTCCATTGCCAACACGCAGGTCCATTTCTCCCTTTATGAGCTGTCTACTGTCCCTGAGGCCCTGCATATCATTGCATATGTGTGAGCCACAACCGGTATCTAATACCCATATGTTATGATCAGAAATAGTATTAACCTCAATGACAAACATACACGAAGAAGTCGAGGCATCGATGCCTTCTTACCTTCGATTCTTCGAGATAGACTTTGCAATTCGCCTCCGATGACCGGTCTTACCGAATGGAAGCATGTACCTTTTAGTGCGATCTCTTTGGTCTTCTTCTTGCCTTTAGCTGCACTTCCTTTGACTTCGAGCCTTTTTTCTTCTTTTCCTTTTCTTGGAACCAGAGGAAGAAGAATCCACCAATAAGAACGCCTTGCTATCTTGCTTGACGACTTGTTTCATTGCCTCGGCGGATTGATCATTTCGGGAATTGTGGTGGATATTTGGTTCATTCGATAGTTCAACACAAACTGTGAATAACTATCTGACAAACCAACAAGAATTAAGTCTATACTTAACTCAGAATCCATCACAAAACCTAAGACGGCCAACCTCTCAATATAGCCATTCATCTTTAATGCGTATTGCACTGCAGATGAACCAGGAGTCATCTTCGTTGTAAAGAGCAACCTTGAGGTCTCGAACCGTTTGGACCGTGCTTGCTCATCAAACAACTCTCGTAGATGAAACACTATCGTGTGAGCATCCATAGACTCGTGCTGCTTCTGCAGCTCAGGTGACATCGATGCAAGCATAATGCATGTGGCTATGTCACTGTCTTTTAAATGCTTACGATATGCCTTCTGATCATCATCAGAAGCTCCTTCAGGAAGTGGATCCAGAAGCGGATAATCAAGGATGTATCCTAGATCCTCAGATCTGAGAACAATTCTCAGATTTCGCAGCCAATCAAGAAAATTTGGTCCAGTTAATTTGTTTGCATCCATTAGTGAGCGAAGATTCACACTAGTCGACATCTTCAATCAACCTAAACGTAGAGAGAGAAAGAAAGTTAGAATAGAATTAAATGTATGCTCATAAGGACTTAAATGACATACATATGGCTCCCACTAGTTTCAATAGAATCCATAACCCTCATTATGAATCCAAGAAACAAAATGGCACAATGACCTAGTGGGTCGATATCCGACATTGCTAAGAATGACCTTGAGGTTAGCTCAACAAATCACCTTAGGTCAATCGGTAGGTATCGGTCATACCAATTGCATCTCAAATGCAACTATCGCCGATCTATCAACGGTTGATGTATGCACATACATTGGGTTATCAACACTTGATGCGCGTACATCTGATGTACACTACCCAATTTCGCCTCTGTCCACGTTGACCTTGAGGTTAGCTCAACAAATCAACGCTTCAGGAAAACCGACCCATTAATCCGAAAATCATATTTTCATGGTTTGAACATATTCGTATAGAGTGAGCTTGAGGTTAGCTCAACAACCCAACCCTATAAGAACTCTGGTTCTTGCCATATTAATGGAAGGCGTTAGTTTTCATATTTTAAGTTGAGGGATTTTAGGTCTCATCAAATTAATCTTATCCAAGGATCATAGTCATCTTGACTATATGGACTGATTTAAGGCATTGCATCAATCACATTGAATTTATACCGAAAATCACCCATCATCCCACTCTGGCATGTAACAAGTCGACTTGTATATGTATAAGTCGACTTATTGCTCTGTACAAGTCGACTTATGCATGTGTAAGTCGACTTGTGCAACTGTGCACGAACAAGTCGACTTGTCCCATTGTGCAAGTCGACTTATTTGTCTACAGTGCACCAAACAAGTCGAGTTATGCACATATAAGTCGACTTGTTTGTAGTGCATTTGGAATTTGCTATCTAATCGGCTAATTCTCAATCCGTGTAGATCCAATTCACAATACCTAGTGTAATATCCTTCATATTGATGTGCTAATGAATCATATTCATTAAATCATGCATGCCAAATAGTCAAACTATATGAGAAAAGCTTGAAACTGATTAATTCACTATTAATCACTAGATTTCCACATAATTCAAGGACACCAAATAATCATACTAAATAGCTCTAAATAGTCTACACATTATCAAGATTACTCCGGCACTTGTCACAAAAATTGTGACGGCCAAAATAACCAAGATAACGGAATAAGCTAATAAGACGCTAAAGTGACCTATTTACCATCCGAAAATTATTGGAAACCTAATTTCAAGAATCTCATTATGGGATGCATGCCACATCAATATAACACATTTTTAATCACTATAAAAATGATTCATGGCATTGGAACTGAAAATAACGCAACCAATCATTTCAAACAAAACAGCCCCAGCATGTTTCTCAAAACTGCCAAGCTCTGCCTTTGCTCAAAATGACCATTGAAACAATTTCAATAAATGCTGAGAAAATTACAGAGGTTAGTACATGTTCCCAACATGCTCCATGAATTTTTACAGGATTTATTTCCCACAAAAACTCATTGAACCTCAGCAATCTAGCTGAAACAGAATCTGTGTTCTCCAACACAAACATTCCCAACAGCATACAAGAAATTCGGAAATAAATAGTAAATCACCATGAAAACATTTTTCCATCCACAGAGACATTCAAAAACATCTTAGGGACATGTTGGTGAAAACCAATCCGAAAAACCATTTTTTTAGATTTTATTCTCGAATTTACAAGCATCGTGTTTCAGAAATGTTCAACAAGACAGCATCCGAAACATAAGGAATTAAATTAGCAAAACCATATCAATCGACATCGATAAATTTTTTCCTTTTATAGACACATTCAGCAACATCTTATGAGAAAGTCTATACAAGAAAATTTCGAAAACCTTATCATATACTGAATTCGAAATTCAACAGAAGCAACATGCCTTTCAGCTCAATTCACATAGGAACTCCGACCTAGTTATCATTTTGATTTGTTTATCGACACAAGTGGCTCTGATACCACTGTAGGAACATCCCGGGTAGGCATCACATGCCCACGGTGCGAATTTAAAATTTTTAGTTCCGGGACATTCCGAAGCCAGGATCCATGTGAAGTTACAAACAATCAAACCATAAGGACCAACGGAGACCGTCTCTAACGGTATCCACGCAGAGGTCGGAAAACCTAACCGGACAAACTCCTTTGACCGGGAATAGCTAGACTAAAGAAAAGAGTGCTAGCTCTTACCTTAGCCTTGGAGAGCAAGTGGAGATGACTTGGTGGAACCTTGGAGAAGAAGAAGCAATCTTGAATGGAAGATGATGAAGAAGATGGAAAACCAAGTTTTAAGGCTTAACCATTAAGCCATCGATTTTCTCCTTCCATCAACCGTGCAAAACCTCTTCCTTACACCTTCTTATGTTTATTTAACACTTAAATAACATATGTAAGGCTTGGTTGATGAGTGATCCACGTGAGAGGCTTTAACATTTCTTAAAATGCTAAATAATCATTAGGTTTGAAAAGTCAAACCAACAAAACCTCTCCACCAAATTTCATCCACCGAAATTCATCTTTAAATATATATATAAATTAATTATTTACTTAATTAATTAATATATATAATTGCTGAAGTGGTCCATCAAGCTGGGTCGGTCCTACCGGCCTCTCAAGGCCGCCGCGAAAAATCACCTAAACGGTTTTCAAAGAATGTCGATGTCGCGATCTCATCGGGACATATCCCAATCTCATCGGGACATATCCCAATCTCATCGGGATCCATTTAATCCTATTGCTCTCCAGATATCGGATCTCTGTCCGAAACTATTTTACAGATTCTCCGAGTCACTCTTATGCGTGTGACCCATTAGGTTCCCGGTTATGTTGGCCACTTAGATTAACACTTAATCTAAGCAAGTCATGAGCGGTATCTAGCAACACATCATGACCCCCAATTGACCGGAAAGTAATTGGTTTGACTAATGAAACCATATCACGAACCCTTCCATAGACAATTACCGCATAATTGTCTTTTCACCATGCTATACCCCACTTGGTTTGAGTATGGGCAATGTGTCAACTCTTTACTAGACGATCGGATCAAATCTAGTCCAGTGTCATTAGTTCTCGCCCTAGGACTCATTACTTTATATGTCCATGAAGACCATCTTCATGACATATGTATGCTCGGCGCCGAGAGACTTCAAAGTAATGATCCCGATAAGAGGCCTTGGGTATCTCTTCTGCTATAATGTGGTGAATCCTCTATTGGCTACTCAATTACCTTGAATACCTCAAGTCGCACCCAATCACCACCCTATGAGCGACCTCTCGAAAGGCAACAAGGAATGGAGTCAAAGTACGAATCGACTCAAGATATCCTCGAGTACCTCAAGTCTAAGGATACTTGCACCATTGCTATGATGAGATTATCACCGACATTTGTATAGGACATCCATGTGATGATCTCATAGCAGGTCATCCAATGTACTTACTACCACTAGTAAGCATCCACATGTCAAATCTAAATATCTCAATATTTACGGTTTTACGAGATCCACCGCTTGATCCAATCAAGGAGTTTGACATGTGTTAGTCTATCCGGATTAACGATGTCCAGTCTCGTTAATCCTATGACTAGGATAATTTGAATCTTGACATAATTGCACATGATAGGAATCTCGGTAGTATGATCGCATCATAATTTCCTTCATGCTATGTCATGTATCAGGGACTTCATTAATTTGATTAAAGATCACTATCAATTCATAATGAAATGAATATCAAATAAATGAAAAATGCCTTGCTTTATTTATTCATAAAGTCTGTACATGACTATGAACAAAATGCGCTAAAGGGGATTGCCTTTAGGGCACTACTCTAACATAATTGTAGTATATTACACTATCGATACCAGGACTATATGAGTTACGTACCGGTATATCCAAACGTAACTCGTATACAATGTGGTAATATATAATATGTATTATATGTAGGAAAATCCCGGTGTGTACATCACATGTACACGGTGCGGAACCGGATTACCGATGTCTAGTTTCAGTAATCCTACGATTAGGGATAATTTAGGTACTGACATAATTGCACATGATAGGAATCTCAGTAGTATGATCACATCATAATTTCCTTCATGCTATGTCATGTACCATGGACTTCATTAATTTTCTTATAGATCAATATCCATTCATAAATAATGAACATCAAATTAATGAAATATGTCTTTCTTTATTTATTTATAAAGTCTGTACACAACTTTGTACAAAACCCGCTAAAGGCGATTGCCTTTAGGGCACTACTCTAATATTATAGTCACCAATTTGGTATTACACATAGTATATGCCTACAGTACGTATAGTATACTGCAATTGTATTGGTGTACACATATTATCTGTATAAATAGTACCATATTGTATATAATAACCTATACTATTATGTTATGACAATGCTACATATACTATGTGTACATTGGATATAGTATAGTGTACATAACATAATAGTACGTAATAAACTGTTAATTGGTGCATATACTGCTATGTATACGTGTGTTACATATACTATAGTACATTTACCTAAACACGTATATAGTATATTAAACACAGGAACATGTAATATGTTGTACCATCACAGTGTCACTATGTGCTATATGTAACCATGTACTATTATGACAATACTATAGTAATTTTATATACTTATAGAGTATATATGAATGCCAACATATGACATAGTACCAATTGCCCACTATATGCCACAATATTGAATGTCCACATATGTAACAATATATACAATGGCAGATACATGTTAGTACATACTATTGTTGGTAACAACCTGTAGTACACCATTTAATACGCTATACCAGATGGTTGTTGTATATGTGTATAGACTATCTAATACCATATGACAGGTAACCGCAGTAGTACTATGTAGTATAGCATATATGTACAACCCATGGTATGGCATATGCTTTAGATAGTCTACCATTAGGCCACACATACCATGTTATAATATGTTGGCAGGCCCACATTCATTCCCCAGTTGCACCAAGACGCCTACATACCATAACCACTACTCCATCACACCACGCTGTATATAATCATCAAAGAATATTTGTTCGTTAGATGAGAGAGAAAGTTAGTTAGTAATTTGTTGTACAACAGTAGTTTTCCCTATATATATATTGCGACATTCAATCAATAAAACCATCTTCGTATTCTATCACGAAGGATTATCATGGTATCAGAGAAGTGTCTCTGCCTTATCTTTTAAACAAAAACACAAACACCTTGTCTACTTAAAACCTTACCATTGAATGCGTGACAATGGAAATGGAATATACCCCACAAATCCAAATAGATGAAGATGCTTACCACATCTCAGCAGCTGACAACCCAGGAAACCCACTTGTAAACACACCTTCAGAGGGAGCAAATTACCTGTCATGGAGCCGTTCGATGGTCATTTCATTAAAGGCTAAGGGCAAACTGGGTTTCGTAAATGGAGAAATAATACCACCCGTCGATGATGAAAGACTTCTGAAGAAATGGAAAAAGGCCAACAACATGGTTATAGCTTGGATCATCAACTCTTTATCGAAGGAGATCTCCAATTCTTTTCTAGTGGTGACAACGACAAAAGACCTATGGGAGGAATTAAAGGGACGTTACGGTGAAAGCAGTGGGCCTCACCTTTACGAAATCACACAAGAAATTAGTAACCTGAGACAAGGTAACAATACTGTGACTGTTTATTTCACAAAGCTAAAGGGACTGTGGAACAATCTAGACTCCTTAATGCCAATAAGTGTGTGTAGCTGCGAACACGCCGGAAAGAACCTAGAAGTTTTCCATACTAACAGACTGATGCAGTTTCTATTAGGCCTCAGGGAAGAATATGCAACCGTGGTAAGTCAGATTATGCTGATAGAACCTTTACCACAGGTAAACAAAGCTTACTCTATGATACTGACGATAGAAAAACAAAAAAAACGTAAACTCTGACAACGTGAATCAAATGGGTGTTGCCTTTATGACTAATGCAAGTACCTATAAGAAGCAGGGGAACAAGGAGTTCAGTGGACGACGATTTAGTAACAGGAGGGATGACAAATTCTGTGAGCATTGTAAGGAGAAGGGGCACACAAAAGATACGTGCTTCCAGCTACACGGAATACCGGACTGGTACAAAGAATTACAGAAAAAGAAGAGCAAAACTACATATACCGCGATGAATGTAAACAGCCCCCTGGAGGAACAGAGGACAGCGCCACGGTCAAAAACAGAGACTGATATAGCAACACTCACACTACAAGTCCAAGATCTGATGCGTATGATCAAGGGTAAATCCCCAGCCGAGATTAATCACATAGCTTACAACAACTACGCAGGTACGAATCCCAACTTTTTTAGTTTTGGCAGTAACAAATACGATGATGGTACATGGATCGTAGATTCGGGGGCCTCTACATATATGAGCCATAACCACAACCTCTTCACAAACAAATCAGCAGTCTCTACTATCAAACCAGTAACCCTTCCAGACGGAACAACTCGAAATGTTAACCATGTTGGCACCGCCGATTTTCATCAAACTTTACGTTTACAGAACGTCCTCCACATACCTACTTTTCACCATAACTTAATGTCTGTCCACAAGCTGGCCACCCAAAACCATATTGCTGTCATTTTTGTAACCGATAAAGTTTATTTGCAGGACCTGCGGACTAATGACATTGTAGCTGTGAGCGAGGCAGAGGGGGGGGGGGGTTATACAAGATTGGAGCCAAGAACCTATTGCACCCATGCAGCCTCAAAGGTCCTTCCCTAGATTTTTATGTCCAAAATCTATTTGCTAATTATGTCCAAAACAATTTTCACGTTTGTCATTTAAGACTTGGCCATGTTTCAAAAGAAAAACTCGCACATTTACCCAATTTCATCATTTCATTTCCTAGCCATATTTCATGTGATATTTGTCAGTTAGCCAAACAAAGCAGAACGCCATTTCCCACTCACACAACGAGCACTACCAAACCTTTTGAAACATTGCATATTGACTTATGGGGACCATATGCAGTCCGAAGCCTTGATGGCTCACGTTATTTTTTAACCATAGTCGACGATTTTACAAGAGCTACCTGGACATATCTTTTAGATAGTAAAGATCAAGTTTTTGACACCTTGAAAATTTTTATAGCCATGATTGAAACACAACATAACACCTCCATCCTTTGTATCCATACTGACAATGGCATTGAATTTACCAACAACAAGTGTAAGGAATTGTTCCACACAAAAGGCATAGCACACCAAAAATCTTGCCCACACACACCACAACAAAATGGCATTGTCGAATGTAAACACAAACACCTTCTTCAAATTACCCGAGCCTTACTGTATCAAGCCAACTTACCTAAATATTTTTGGGGAGAAGCTTTACTGATGTCCACCTACTTAATCAACAGACTACCCTCCAAAATACTATCTTGGAAAACCCCCTTTGAAACCCTTTACCAAACACCACCGTCGTATGACAACATAAGAGTCTTTGGCTACCTTTGTTATGCAACAAATACCAAACCTTTCAAAGACAAATTAGAACCACATGCAAAAAAATGCATTTTTCTGGGCTATGTCATTGGTCATAAAGGTTTTAAATTATTTGACCTCACTACCCAAACAACTTTTGTCTCCCGAGATGTTATATCTAACGAATCCCAATTCCCTTATTCCAACCACAAGCATACTGACCAACATCACCAGGCAATTTTTCCTCACATTCCTAACAGCCCCCTTGACCACTGTTCTTTAAACTACCCACTTTCTTCCTCCACTGCACCATCCATCGTCGACCACACTACCCAACCTTCTCCAAATATCAGCCCACCCATCACTCCATTCACAGCTTCCCCCGATATTCCATCACCTACACTTCACCCTCTACCGACCCAACCTACACTTCCTCCACTTAGACATAGCACTCGACTACGGTCCCATCCGTCTTACCTTAAAAATTATGTTACATCCCTCCCCTCCCTCGACGCCGCTACAACATCCTCTTCCCAAGTAAGTTCCCCACTTCATTCTTCCTATTTTTCTAACTCCAAACCCACTACAAAAAAAGTAGACAATCTACGACATTTGACTGAGGAAACATCGCAGATTGTATAAGCTTATCGTGACGTTTTTTAAACGTCAGGAAAAGTTAAGGTTTCGGTGACGTTGTATTAAAACAACGCAAAAAGGATGGACTAATTGAGACGTTTTACAATTAAAACGTGACCAAATAAGTATTATGACGTTTTTCTAAACAAAACGTTGCGAAAGAGTTGGTAAAGAAATTAAAACTCTGTCGTTTAACTAATTAACGTTGGGTTCAAAACTTTCTTCAATATCGCGCCTCCCACACACTCATCAGACAACTCTCTGCGCTCTCTCAACATAAACAAACGCCTTCAAATCTCCTCTCAACGTCGCTTCCGTTGCTCCTCCACACACGTTGATTCCTAAGGTACATTCCGATGCCCACTGCTCTTTTATCTTCGTTTTTGATTTGTTAAAGCTCAAACTTGGTATGGTGGGTGGTGGTTGTGTTGGGTGTTGGGTATAACGTTGTAAGTATATATACTGCATGTTTAAAATACCCACGAATCTCCTCTCTCTCTCTCTGTCTCTCTCTCTCTGTGTTCTTGATTTTGTTAAAATTTAAACGATTTTCTATCGGGTGTTGTTTGAAGTGGCTTTTCAGTGGGTTTTTACTAGGTTCGAACAATATTATCAATTCTTAGTATTGGGTTTCTGGTATTGTACCATCTGCAACATTTAATGTCTCCTTTTCTGTCATCCATATCCCTTCTTAATTTATCATTTCATCGGAAGCAATGTAATCTTTTATCTAATTAATTTATGTAGCTTAATTGTGTGTTAGAAAACATGATGATGTGTGCTTGCTTTGCTACCAAATTAAGCTAATATTAAGATCTAGCTTTAGAGACATAATCACAATATATATTGATAATTCAAATATACAGTAAAAATATTAATCCAATGTTAGGCTGGTTATAGAGATTTCAATTATGGACATTAATGAAAGAGTAGTAGGATGTTTGAGTGAAAAATGTCCCAGAAAAGTATGACCTTTCCTGTCGCATAAATCTTTTCTTATTTCATTGATTAAACCAAATTTCAATAATGTCATGTGCAGGTTTGAATTGGTTGAACATTGAACATTGAGCATTGAAGATTAACAGAGGAGAGTCATAGGGTCAGCACTTGGTATTTGTACTTTTATGTTTAAAATTATATGTTTTATATGGCAATCATCATCAACTATGCAATAGTTGTCCCATGGAAGATTACAATAATCAATCGAAGCTAAAGAATATAGAAAATTGGGAGAGTAAGTGACCTAAAGAGTCCAATAGGGAATGGCAAATCAACATTTTTCTGATTTGATAAGTAGAACAAATTGGGAGGGTAAATGAAACTTATGATTAACATACTGCACATCCCTTTCAACATACCTTCAACTTCAAGATTGGTTTTGTGTACCTAGTTTATGATGTGGTACATTTGGATTTGCATTGTGTTATAGTGGTTAATTTGTATTTGCATGGTGGAGGTAAGTCATTCAACATTTTGCCTTTGAAGTGTTCAACGAAAGTTCAGTAGTTTTCTTAATGTGATATAATTATTCAGTAGTTTTCTTGCACACATTTGAGATGTACCGCCTCATTATTAGTCTACTTTTCCATATTTAATTAGACAATGGTGTAGTTGAAGATGGTTTGAGGCAACTATAGAATGACAATGATGTGAGGACTTTGATATGTGCAATTGAGGTGAGAAAAATAAAGACAGTGTAGGTGATTATGGATGGAGAGAAGTACCCTAAGTTAAGTAAACTTATTGAACCTGAGGTTAATATTCCAATTGAGGTAATTAGGGATGATGAGGAGGAGGAAGGTTTACTAGCACTTGAAAATGTTTCCTCAAATCCACCCATGTTAGCAACATCTAAAACATAGACATGAAGCATAAAATGATTTGGACGATCTATTATACCGTAAAAGCCATTCAACAGATATGTTGTTAGGAGATTGTGGTGTACTGATGTTGAGAATATTGACTTAGGTGATGATGATATTAATATTGTTGATGATGATCTTGGTATGAGAAGAGGAAGAAGAAGCCTAAATATCTGTACTTTTCTCATCTAGTTTAGATGATGAGAGACTTATTTTGAAGCAAGGAATGATATTTTATTATGTTTGTACATTTAGAAAGGCTTTGAAGAACATGATTGTTAAGATGGGATTTGATTATGTTTGTATAAAGAATGAAAGGCCAAAAGTTAATATAGTGTGTAAGAAGAAATATGGATGAAGAATATATGTAAGCCTTACATAAGATACAAATGTATTTTAAATTAAGACATTTCACGATTCTCATTCTTACTGAAGATTATTTTATAGTACAAATTTGATTAGTAGCAGATTGTGATACTTGTTATGCAAATATGTGCAAACATGTTTGGTGCTATAATTACATAATGTGAATATAACCTAAATATAGATGTATGTAGGTGCCATATTCCTTAGATTGTAGATTTTTATTAGAAATAGAATGGGGCATTGAAGAACATAACCAATAACACAGTATCATGTTCCTACCATATTCATTAATCTTCATTCACTTCTTATAAAGTTATAGTAGATGGACTCATTTATTCTCCATATTTGCTCCTTTTCCTTGAAGATGTAGAAACAAAACCTAGCATATAATATAACTCATTTGTATTATTAAATCCTCCAAAGATATCTAAAACATAAGCATAATGCTATAAAAAAATCTGACTACCATGCGTCACTTTTTCAAGATACATTCAAATAAAAATAAAATTATTCTCCATAGGTTTGAGTCTATTCTTGCTACTGCTACTGCAACTTAAACTAAACTAAAGGTCTAGCAATATTATCTTTTTCATACCATGTGTTACTAACATTGATGCTAGTAATATTTTCATTCACTTTTATGTTAATCCCTTTGTGACCAAGATCAAACCATTTTCACTTAAATAGAACAATCTGTTTATCCTTGATGTAATGTAACTCAATTATTAAAGATATAATGCCATAGGAGTCAATATAAGAGATAACATTATAGAAGTCAATAAAATCATCCTTATATTATCCCTCAATAACAAACCCACAATTTTGGCTTCTAAGGCGACTATCGCGCTTTTTTATATGAAATCTAACTCCATTAACAATGCAATATGTATATTTTTCCTATACATATGAGGCCCACATGCCAAAGCATATAATGCTATCATCGCTTCTAGAAATTTATGTAATCATATCATCATCTGTAGAAAAAAAATAACTAAAAGTTAAATTTGTAATCTCACTTACAATATTCATTTTTCATACTATTACATGGATAACTTACTCGTGCCTTAAACCATAATAGGAAGTTCATCTTATGCCTTTCTTCAACATTAAGCTAATCTCTACTTTTAATCTCACCTTGGGCTCTCAATTTAAAACGTAAATTGATGCAAGAAGATAAAGGCTGAATGCTAAATTTTAATATGAAATATTGTATAAGAGTAATATAAATACTCCATATATAAATTCCCTTCCTCACAATTTTTCAAATTGTATCATAGCTAATTTTAAGTTTGTCTTCCTATTCGAAGTAGCCTTAATTTTTGGGATAAAATTGACAAGCTACCATCTTGATCAAAATAAAATTTGTGTTTTTCTCTATTAAACCGTGTCTCAATGTCATGTATATAAAAAAAAATGTCAAGAATTCGTTCGATACATAAGCCTTTATAATAAAGCCTTCAAGTGAAGTTTTATTGCTCATATAATGCTTAAGAGAGCTTAAAACCTAAAAGAATATAAAAATTAGCATTTGTTAGTAAATAGTATTGGAAGAATAAAAATTTAGAAGAGAATATAAGAAGATAAAAAATTTAGAAGAGAATATAAATTATCTTTCAATCAAGAACATCCATCAAAATTAAATTGTTCTATAAAGTTTTGCCTCATATGGCAAGTGAAATAGGAAATATGATACTTGAATTATGATTAGTGTTTATGTTGTCTGTGAAAAAGATGGTGAAGTTTTGGTGGCAATGACCTAAGTCCTAATGTTAAGCTTTAAACGTCAAACCAACTTAGTTTTTGTCCCTCCCCAATATTGACTTCTCTTCTCCCACTAAGTTTTGAAATTTCTATTCTATTTGTTGCTTGTTTTTCTCTATTATATATGTATATTGTTGTTATAAATTCTAGTATGTATAATCTTAGACTCACGCAAAAATGATGAATAAGAAACAAGGCTGCCTATTAATAGCATGTGCGCCAAACGATACAAGCACTTTAAATCTCACAAACAACTCAAATGTTATATGAAACAAGTTTTCCAATTTGTAGCATGCACACTGAATAAGATGAGAACTTTAAAGCTCACACACATCTCAAATATGGAGAAGACTAGCATTTTGAAACTTGCAAATCAATCAAATTTTGATATGACAAAAGTTCTCCAATTTGTAGCATACACACTAAATAAGATGAAAACTTTAAAGCTCACAAACTACTTAATACAAGATGCATTTTAAGATACATGCCTGTCGCATTAACATCATATAGAAAAATGACAAAAGTTTGCAATTTGCTTATAGGCATACTTATAGTTATTAAATGATAAAGTACATAGTTGTTTAATTTTAATTGCTAAAACTTGGAATATCGATTCAAAGTAGTCAAAATTGAGGCCTAACAAGTAGATAACCCAAGTTCACAACAACAGAGCTTTTACTAAAATAATTACAACTACAATTAATATGATAAATTTTAATAAAAAATCAAGAATCTACAACATGAAAATCTTCCTTTCGTACTTTCACATATGAAAAACATAAAGACAAAGAAGGAGAGACAAAAAACTACATAATGTAAATATTGAAAAGAAGCAGAGCAAAATGAAACATTACTGTGTGCACCTGACTAACAATTGAGCTTGAAGCAATTTTCCTAGAACAAGCAATCTTCCTAAAACAAGGTTGCATATAAAATAGTAAGGTAAGAAAAATAAAAGCAAAATTTTCAAATAAACATGAACAATAAGAGAACAAAACTATCCAAGAACAAAAAAAGAAAGAAAAAACCCAAAAATGGTAAACTCAAAATGCAAGCGTAGAGAGTTTAGAAGATAAATGCGAAGTCTTTAAGTAGAGTTAAAAATAGTTGTCAACCTTGAGAGTCAAGCATCTAAATAGATAACATGCATGCCGTACCATATATATAATTTCATATCATATTTGTTATTGTTTCCTTATGTATTTGGCACTTCCTTATATCCTAATATTCATATTAAGAGAAAAAGAAAGTAGCTTATGCTACTAAAGGAAACCACCATCTCACTAACCTATAATGAAGATCTTAGTCGTCTGAATTGGCATCTATATAAGGACTAGATAAAGTAGTTATCACACCTGAAAGGAAAAGTTAGCGATAGAATGGATAAAACATAAATTGAACTTGGAAAATATATAGTCCACATCCTAAGTTCAAAGTTTAAAAAAATCTTAATGGTCCAATGATTAGTTAATATGCAACAAAAATGCATTGGATCATTAATTGTGAATTAAAGCATACCAAAGCATACAAATAAAAGTACAAAAAGAGATATGAATTTACAATATGAAACATCCAACACAAAGCCTCTCTTACACGTCAATTGCTTGCCACGTTTAAGTATAGAAAAAATGGATTGGACCTTATGCTAGAATGGTGGAGATTGTGAACCTATATTTAGATAATGGCGCTCTCGTTTATCTTCAGCAATGACATTGAAAAGTTTCAGTTGTTAATATCCTATTTTTCAAAATTGGACTCCATTAAGTTTCTTCAAACCTTTAACTTTAAAACTTTAACCATGTATTGTAGCTCAAATTATATCATCCTTACGATATCATCATCCTAGACATTAGGAGAAGGAAATATAGTCTGTAATTCTAGTTAGGGACAAATGACATCTTTGTTAAGTCAAAATAGACTTCACGTATTAAATAATTTTGATAATAAACAAAGAGAAAAATACAAATGAAAAGTAGACGAAGAAAAGCGATTTATAGAGGAAAAGCGACGATAGAAGAAAAGGCATTTATAGAAGAAAAGCGATTTAGAAGAAAAGCGATTTAAAGAAAAATGAAGGAAGAAAAAGCGGAGCCAGGCGTTACAAAAGCGATTTAAGCATTACAAAAGCGATTTAAAGCGTTACAAAAGCGATTTATACAAAAGCGATTTAAAGCGTTACAAAAGCGAGCGATACAAAAGCGAGCGATACGAAAATAAGACTAAGAAAGAAACATCGCTTTAAGACGGTTCTGAGTTAAAGCTGAATAACCGCTTTTAAAGATTCAAGCGAGATAGACAAGAAGCAGTTGAAGTTCCGACTATAAATAAGAGTCGAGATTGAAGAAGAAACAACTTTTGAGAAAAGTGATTGAAACTCTGTGAATTCAATATCTGTCTATCTGAGGAAAATTGCAAACTATTTTTCGAGTGTATATTGTGAAGAGCAACCCTTTTGTAAAAAGCTCTTTACTAGTTTTCATTTATGAAAAGTGTTACAGATAGCCTAAAGAGGCTAAGAGTAAAAGAATACTTGCTGTTAAGAGACCTGAAGAGGCTCAGTCTAAAGAATACTTGTAATCAGTTTGGAGATAGTGAAAATCTCAGAAGAAAATCTGAGGACTGGACGTAGCCCACGGTTTGGGGTGAACCAGGATAAACTGCTGTGTTTCTCTCTCTAACTCATACTTTCTTAAATCATAGTTCTTTTTATTATCAAAGTTTTTCAAACTTGTTAAGAACTGATTTTTGATACAGTTTTCTGAAAGAACAAAGAAATTGTTATTGAAGGGTTTAACGAAAAGTTTATCACAATTCAACCCCCCTTCTTGTGTATTTTGTTCATATTATTACTCAATATATTAACGTGTGATTTACTTCAATTGGTATCAGAGCGAGGTGTTCAAGAATCACTCTAATAAAGTGTGAACTAAAGAAAATGGTGGAATCACACACGTATATTGCCGAAGGAGCCTCAGTCACCAGACCTCCAGCATTCAATGGTGAAGACTACCACTATTGGAAGGATCGGATGAGATTGTTTATCGAGTCTACTCACATTGACCTTTGGGACATCATCGAGAATGGACCATACACACCGAAGATGATGATAAAATCCAATTCCACGAGAAAGATTGATACCGAAAGCGTAAAGCAAGATTTCAACTAAACTCAAAGTGAAATTTTCTTGAGTTGTGCATTGAAGCGAGCGAGTATGACAAAGTGCATGGATGCGATCTGCCAAAGAAATGTGGGATACATTATCAATTGCACATGAAGGAACAAATCAAGTGAAGGAGTCCAAGATAAGTATTTTGGTGCATCGATGACGAGTTATTCAAGATGAAAGAAGAAGAGACCATTGATCAAATGTTTGGAAGATTCCAAACAATTGTTAATGGGCTAAAAGCTCTTGGAAGAACGTACAACAGCCAAGACCATGTTCGAAAGATCTTGAGGAGTCTGCCCAAAAGATGGAGACCCAAAGTAATCACTGACTGAAACCAAAGACCTAAGCGTCATCAAGCTTGATGAATTGCTTGGATCGTTGAAGATACACGGTAGAGCTTGATGCGGAAGATAAGCCCAAGAAGGAGAAGTCCATAGTGCTCAAAGCAAGTCAAAAGAATCACAAAATCCAGAAGAAGAAAACAAAGAGGAATACATCAAAGGCGTTAAAGATTGAAGAAGCAAGGATGATGATGATTCCAAAGAAGTCGAATCAATCAAGTGATGAAGGCGATGAGCTATCTTTCATTTCAAGAAAGATAAGAAGAATGTGGAAAAGAAGTCCAAAGGAAATTCAACATTTAGAAGGAACAGCGCAAAGACGATGAAAAAGTCGATAAAGCATCCATTACCTGTTATGAATGCAAGAAGCCAGGACATTACAAGTCCGAGTGTCCAATGTTGAAAAGACAACCCAGGAGGAGTAGAGATAACAAGAAAAGCATGATGGCAACGTGGGAAGATCTAGATTCATCAGAATCAGATACAAGCTCACAAGCGTCAGAACATGCTAACATATGTCTGGTAGTTGAAGAAGAAAGTGATGAGGAGGTAACTTCCGGCTATAATGATATACAAGATGCATATTCAGAATTGTTAGAGGATTCGCATGCTATTCTGAAACAGTACAAGCTGTTGAAGAAGAAATATGTCGAAAACCTTAAACATACTCATGAGATAGAGAGTGAGAATATAAGTTTGAGAAAGCAAGTAGAGGAATTGAATAACAACAAAGTTGTAGATAGATCTGAAGAGATTAATCAATTGAAACTGAGAATTAATAATCTCTCAAATGATCTAGCTAAATTTACAGATAGTACAAAAAAGATGAATGAAATGATAGGAGAATACAGACATCCGAGGGATAAAACTGGATTAGGGTTTACTAAAAATAAGCCGCAGCATTACGTAGTAAAATCAGTTGGTCAAAAAGATAAGAAAAGATATCAATCACATTTTCAGAAAGGTCACCAACATTTTCACTCTACACCTCTTTATCATTCATTACATCGTACTAACCCTAAAGGACCCAAGAGAATCTGGGTACCTAAAAATAAGATAATATCTCCTACAGAAATCCTTCGTTGGAAGAACCAGCAAGCACCATTGGTATA
The DNA here is from genome assembly GCA_029891385.1 of Erythroxylum novogranatense. Taxonomy (NCBI): domain Eukaryota; kingdom Viridiplantae; phylum Streptophyta; class Magnoliopsida; order Malpighiales; family Erythroxylaceae; genus Erythroxylum; species Erythroxylum novogranatense. The sequence continues at coordinate 8,238,921 of CM057232.1, read as the reverse complement.
TGGACAGTGGATGCTCGCGTCACATGACGGAAACAAGTCTATGTTCCTAGATCTTGATCAAGAAAGGAGGATCGGTAACTTTTGGAGACAACCAACAAGGAAAGATAATCGGGTTTGGTAAGATTGGTAAGAATTCCCATGCATGCATTAATAACGTACTACTAGTTGATGGTTTAAAGCATAACTTGATAAGCATTAGTCAATTATGTGATTCTGGTTTTGAAGTTTCTTTTAATCAAAATTTTTGTGAAGTCAGAAACAAAGATGGCTCTATCTTCTTTTTAGCCAAAAGACGAAACAATCTTTACAAAATTGATTTAGACGATTTTCAGTCTCAAAATATTTCATGTTTTTTATCTACTGAAGATGAAAGACTGATCTGGCATAAAAAACTAGGTCATGTCAGTTTTAAACATATTTCAAAACTTTTGAAACATGATTTGGTAAAAGGTTTACCAAAAATTCGTTTTGACAAAGATTTCTTTTGTGAAAGTTGTCAGAAAGGGAAACAAGTTAAAACCTCTTTCTCTTCAAAACATTTCATATCTTCTTCGAGACCACTTGAGTTGTTACATATGGACTTATTTGGTCCAACAAGAACAATAAGTCTTGGTGGGAAGAAGTATGGACTTGTGATTGTTGATGATTTTACAAGGTTTTGTTGGATACTTTTTCTATCACATAAAGATGAGTCTTTCAAGTGTTTTAGAAACCTTTCCTTGAGATTACAAAATGAAAGAGGAATGTCTATAGCAAGCATAAGGAGTGATCATGGTGGAGAATTTGAAAATGAGAAGTTCAGAGTGTTCTGCGAAGATAATGGAATTTTCCATAACTTCTCTGCCCCAAGGACCCCACAGCAGAATGGAGTTGTTGAGAGAAAGAATAGGACGATTCAAGAGATGGCAAGAACAATGCTGTGCGAGATGAATCTTCCTAAATACTTCAGGCGGAAGTCATCAATACAAACATGCTACATTCGAGAATAGAGTCTTCTGCGACCAATCTTTGAAGAAAACTCCTATGAGTTGTGGAATGGAAGGAGACCAAACATTTCCTATTTCCATCCTTTTGGCTGCAAGTGCACCTTTCTGAACACAAAGGAAGCTCTGGACAAATTTGATGCAAAGACACTTTCAGGAATTTTTCTAGGGTATTCTCTCACTTCAAAGGCATTTAGAGTCTTCAACCTCACCTCAAAGACTATTGAAGAAACTATTCACGTTAAGTTCGATGATAGCTCTCAACCAAATAAGGAAGAGGAATCAGAAGATGATGCTGTTACAGTGCCCTTGACGCAGTGTAAGGAAGTACCTTCATCAGGAACACTTCATGATGAAAAGACAGACATTTCTAAGGATTTTGAGTTGAAGAAAGATTGGAGATACAAAAGCTCTCATCCTAAAGAGTCAATTATCGGAGAAACCTCAGAAGGTGTAAGAACAAGGTCCAAATTCAGAAGAGAAGCCAACGTAGCATTCATATCTGAAGTAGAACCTAAGAAGATTGATGAAGCTCTAAAAGATGAAGCATGGATATTAGCTATGCAAGAGGAGTTGAATCAATTCAGTAGGAACAAAGTCTGGTCCTTAGTTCCTAAACCTGAAAAGAAATCCATTATTGGTACTAGATGGATATTCAAGAATAAGCTAGACGAATCAGGGAAAGTAAGTCGCAACAAGGCAAGATTAGTAGCACAAGGCTATAATCAGCAGGAAGGAATAGACTATAATGAGACATATGCTCCAGTAGCAAGACTTGAAGCGATAAGGATCTGCTTGCATATCTTTGTTTGCCATGACATAAAGCTTTTTCGATGGATGTAAAAGTGCATTTCGAATGGCTTTATAGATGAAGAAGTCTATGTCAAGCAACCTCCTGGATTTGAGGATATAAAGTATCTAGATCATGTCTACAGACTTCACAAAGCCTTATATGGACTGAAACAGGCCCCTAGAGCATGGTATGATCGTCTGAGCTCATTTCTTATTGAAAATGGATTTACTAGAGGTAAAGTAGACAAAACTCTTTTTAGGAAGAATTTGAATAATGATTTTATTATTGTGCAAATCTATGTTGATGATATTATTTTTAGTGCCACCTCAAAAAAGTTATGCATGAGCTTTGAAAATATGATGAAAAATGAATTTGAGATGAGCATGATGGGTGAGTTAAAATTCTTTCTTGGATTGCAAGTAAAGCAAACTAAGGATAAGATTTTTATCCATCAACAAAAATATGTCAAAGAATTGTTGTCTAAATTTGATATGCAAGGTTAAAAGTATGTCTACACCGATGCATCCTTCAAACCCGTTGTCAAAAGACGAAAGTGGTAAGAAGGTGGATCAAACCCTATTTAGAGGATGATTGGTTCTTTGCTTTATCTTACAGCAAGTAGACCGACATTCTATTCAAGTGTATGCTTGTGTGCAAGGTTTCAGCCGATCCTAGAGAATCTTATTACATTGCTGTAAAACGAATTTTGAGATATCTCGCAGGTACTACTGATCTTTGCTTAATGTATGAGAAAGGTAAAGATTTCAGGTTGAATGGATATTGCGATGCGGACTATGCCGGTGATAGGATTGAAAGGAAGAGCACGAGTGGTGGTTGTCACTACCTTGGACCAAACCTGGTATCATGGTCAAGCAAGAGACAAAGCTCGATTGCATTATCAACCGCAGAAGCTGAATATATGTCTGCTGCAAGTTGTTGCTCACAACTATTGTGGATCAAGTATCAATTGGAGGATTACTCAATACAAGAGGAAGAGATTCCAATATACTGCGACAACACCAGCGCCATCAGCCTGTCAAAGAATCCAATTCAACATTCAAGGGTGAAGCACATTGAAGTCAGACATCATTTCTTGAGAGATTACGTTCAGAAGAAAGTGGTCAATCTACAATTCGTGGAAACGAAATATCAGTGGGCAGATATCTTCACAAAACCACTAAGTGAAGATCGCTTTAAAGAAATCAGACGCAACCTCAATATGGTGATGTTAACAGACCAATCATCTGGTTTTTCGTAAAGAAGAAACAGATAGACGGAGGAGTTAACGGACCAATCATCTGATTTTTCATAAAGAAGAAACAGATAGACGGAGGAGTTAACGGGCCAATCATCTAATTTTTCGTAAAGAAGAAACAGATAGACGGAGGAGTTAACGGAGCATTCATCTGATTTTTTTAAAAGACAAAGACAATGAAACGGTGGAGTTAAACGGCGTTGACGGTTTCAGACTCAAAACTTCTATCACAAGGAAAAGTTTTAGAGGGAAAAAGGCTGTCAGATCATCGAGAAGTACAAACGTTCTAGAATTTGCCATAAAATCCCTAAAACTGACGGTTGGGATTTCTAACAAATTCAGAAATTGTTAGTTCTCTGAAATCTCTCTGAAAACTTCTTCAAGCGAGTTCCTATTCAATCAGAATCAACAAAGATGAATGTCAAGCCCATCTTGCGAGTTGATCCAGGAGCAAACTGGGAAAGATTGGTAAACTTTGAAGATCTAAGAAGGGAACAAATGGATATAGAGCCGGAGATAATAGCGGCAGGATGGAGAAACTTCTTTCAAATACGAGAGCAAGTTTATCTCAAGGAAGTTTATGAGTTCTGGAAGCATACCAAAACTGTGGATGATACAATCGTATCATATGTAGAGACACTCCCTGTTATAGTAACCAAGGAGTTACTGGAAAGAGTCACTGAATGTCCGAGTAGTGGAGTTCAACCTACAAACATGGTGAAATGGATGACTAAGCTGAAGTTGAACGAAGATGAAGTTGGTCATCAACTTTATGGTCAGAACAACCCAACTGAAAGAAGAGCCTCTTGGCTTGTACCAAAGGCAAGGGTGTTGTTTGCTGTTTTATGTGACTGTGTGCTACCTAGGATAGGTTCAAGACATCAAGTCACTACTTTGGATGAACAGTGTATCCTTCATCTCCTGAATCACCAACCAATAGATTTACCATTTTTGATTTATCAATATATGGTTAAATCAATAAAGGATACAAACACTCTCCCGTACGGAATGTTGTTGACAAGGATGTTTAGAGAATCCGGAATCGGATTGGAGTTGGGAGTCAGACAGAAGGTGTCTGTAAGAAGCTATATTGATTCCACATCGATTGCCAAAATGGGTCTGAGGTTCTCAGACAGACAAGGAGCAGAAGCACCAAAGAAAGCAACAACTGAGGGGGAGCCTAAACCGAAGAAATCCTCTATGAAGGAGAGAAGATCACATTCTCAGGAAACCAAGTCAAGATCTGTTCGATTTTTTGATTCTGGTAACTTTAAGCGGAAAGGGGAACCTTTGGTGAGTGACATTCATAAGCAAGCAAGAACGTCACCCACAAAGGAAACTGTGCGACAGAAAGAAGCCAGTCCCTCCAGAGATTCAACCAAACCAAAGCATTATGAACGGCAGAGATCAAAAGCTACAAAATCACTGTCATCAATCCTTGAGAAAGTCTCAGAAACTCAATCTCAAGGAAATGAAGGAAAAAGGAAAGCAGAAGAACCTGAGAAGAAGAAAGTTCAATCCAAAAGGTCACCAAGGCTAAAGAAAATGAGTGCAAGAAAAGAAGAAAATCCAACAACAGAGGAAAAATCTAAAACGACAAGGTTAGAAGAAAATGTTGTTAACATTTCAGAAAAATCTGCTGCAAGTACTGTTAGTGCTGACGATGCTGCTGAAGCTTGTATGGAAGCTGCTACTGAAGCGATTATGGAAGCTGTTAAGGGTAATATTAAGGATTCTCACAAAATTCTTAATAATCCAATTTTTGAAGAAATAGTTCCTACTACTTTTCAGTCTACACTTGTCCACAAACAAGTTGCTACACATGTTTTGGGACAGAAGGCTACTTCAAAAGTTGTAAGTGTGATGACTAATGTTCCATCTAAGTATTTAACTTCTCACAGAGAAAGATGGGAACATAGATTGGTTGTAAGAGAGGAGAAGAAGACCAAGTCAGTCATCATCAGAGACAAACCCAAGAGATTTGTCAAAGCAATCTTCAAATCAGTAGAATATGATAATGGCATGTTTCATCAGTTGGATAGGGGTTATAAAAATTTCTATGATCAACTGAAGAGAGTTGGGAGAGAACCATATCCACCAGAGCCATTTGGAGAGCGTATCACTTCTTATCCTATACTGAGCAGTACAATAGTCAAGGTGGTACCTGACCTTCAACCACCAAATTTTGTTGAACTCAATTATGAGAAGCTGAAGCTGAAAGTTCAACCTGAGCCAGTACTGGATGACATGTCTTCTGATCAGATTGAAGAGGCAGTAAAATTGATTGATGAAGCATGTGAGGAGAAAAGGAGTGGTAATTCTATCTGCGTATATCAAGATCCAGGACCAAGTCTAACCAAGGCCACAGCAGAAGATCCACAGGGAGGAAAAATCAGAATGGGTCAGTATTGTTCTGTTCTGATTGGTAACTCAGAATGTTGTTTCACTATCATACATAACATTATGCGAAATCGACCTCTGTGGGAGATCACTTCAATTGCAGAAGCTATACCATGGTTTGGATGCACTTATCATCGAATAAGAGATTCCTATGATCTTGATATCAATGAACAAGCTGTATTTGTTCCTCCTCCTCTTCTGCAAATCATTGAAGCAAATGTCTTTAACAAGGAAGCTTATACAACAACAGTGGCTATTTTTGAAAAGCAAGTTGTTAAGACAGTACCCTCAACTGCAGATGAATCATCAACTCTGAAGAAGCATGTTCAGAAGCTGGATAAAGATATGAAGAAGATAAAGAAGATGCTGAAAAAGTTGGTGAAGCAGATTGGAAAATAATTTTTTTGATCAATAACAAATAGGGGGAGAAGGAAGAAGCAAGAAGGAAGAAGGAAGGGAGAAGGAAGAAATCAGCTGGAAGGATCAAAGCAGAAGATATTTTTTTTCTTAGCAGAAGTTATTTTTTATCTCAATACTTCTGTATAAATGATACTTTTCATTTTTCTCTAAATCAGTATTTGTTATTATCAAAAAGGGGGAGAATGTTAAGTCAAAATAGACTTCACGTATTAAATAATTTTGATAATAAACAAAGAGAAAAATACAAATGAAAAGTAGACGAAGAAAAGCGCATTTATAGAAGAAAAGCGATTTATAGAAGAAAAGCGATTTATAGAAGAAAAGCGATTTAAAGAAAAATGTAGGAAGAAAAGCGACTAAGCGCTATAAAAGCGGCGGAAGCATTACAAAAAGCGATTTATACAAAAGTGCATTTAAAGCGTTACAAAAGCGATTTATACAAAAAGCGGATGATACGAAAATAAGGCGGAAGAAAGAAACATCGCTTTAAGACGGTTCGGAGTTAAAGCTGAATAACCGCTCTTTAAAGATTCAAGCGAGATAGACAAGAAGCGATTGAAGTTCGACTATAAATAAGAGTTGAGATTGAAGAAGAAACAACTTTTGAGAAAAGTGATTGAAACTCGTGAATTCAATATCATACATCTCGAGGAAAATTGCAAACTATTTTTCGAGTGTATATTGTGAAGAGCAACCCTTTTGTAAAAAGCTCTTTACTAGTTTTCATTTCTGAAAAGTGTTACAGATAGCCTGAAGAGGCTAAGAGTAAAAGAATACTTCCTGTTAAGAGACCTGAAGAGGCTCACCTAAAGAATACTTGTAATCGGTTTGAGATAGTGAAAATCTCGAAGAAAATCGAGGATCGGCGTAGCCCACGGTTTGGGGTGAACCAGGATAAACTGCTGTGTTTCTCTCTCTAACTCATACTTTCTTAAATCATAGTTCTTTTTATTATCAAAGTTTTTCAAACTTGTTAAGAACTGATTTTCGATACAGTTTTCTGAAAGAACAAAGAAATTGTTATTTAAGGGTTTAACGAAAAGTTTATCACAATTCAACCCCCCTTCTTGTGTATTTTGTTCATATTATTACTCAATATATTAACGTGTGATTTACTTCAATCTTGTTTATTGGGTCATTTTCAGCATGGGAAAAATTAACTAAGCATTCAAAAATCATCTTCATAATTTTAACTAAGCATTTAAAAGGTTACACCTTTTCATATATTTCTCACTACTTTATAGTGGTATAGGTCAATGGTACAAAGTCTTGAGAAGGTGGATATAAGGCATATGAGAAGGGAAGGGAAACTTGCAATTTGGATTAACTTCCATAATGCCTTAGTCATGCATATAGTTATTCTAAATACTTAAATATCCTTGTAATTTGCTCTATGGATAACATGTGTTAATACAAGTGATATTGTAAATACTTCTTACAGTATTTGTGGTTAGAGTGATTACAACAGGTGATATTGTTTAACATTTTTCAACTTCATATATGCTATTAGCAGAACTAGATGGCGAAACATTATCTTTTGTTCATATTTATACTTGTTTAAATATTGTATGCAGATGGCAATATCATTGTTGCTATCTTTTGTTATCTGCTCATCCATTGGTAGTTTCCTTCTTGAGATTACAATATTTTGTAATGTTTGTTTCATTCTATAGCTCATCATCGGTTGGTGTTTTTGCGAACTACTGATGACCCTCTTAAGGATTCCAGGAGGAAAATCTTGAAGTAAATTGAGTGCCCTAACATATTTCCTGCATAAGTAGTGGAGCTGGTATGAAAATTCTACATTTTATATTATGCAATTCCAATGATTTGTACTCTTCTCTTGTGTGGCAAAATGCATGATTTTGTTGTAGTGTAAACTTTACTATTATGTGAATACTAATAACTTTTACTCAGCATCATAAGGAATAAGTGTGAAATAATGAGATTATTGGTCACCCTTTGAACGAAAAGGTTTAAAATCCTAAGAAGTTGAGGTTTGAACATAATAGACATGTTTGATAAGTTTAATTAAATGGTGCAAATTAATTTGACTGTGGAACTATTAAACATGGTTGAGGATGCGGGGTTGATAAATTTGATCTTGTTTTTACGAGGTTGTGTACAACAAAGATAACCTTTTCAAATTATGTCATAACTTGAAAAGAATGGATGTTTGTTGTATAGGATAACTCGAATAGGATTAGATTATATGTGAGTAAAGTAAACAAGACAACATTTGTATTATAATAACTTATTGCCATTACCTTTTCAATAGTAGCTATTATGTGCAATAAGTATATACAATCATGCAAGACCACATTATTAGTCCAAGTTGTTCATAATGTGTTTTATGTGTAAATTGAATTCCCACTGACATAAGATAATGTTGTCATTTTTATGTTAAATTAATAGGTAGTTTCTGGTCAATGGATAAGAGTTGGATGAACAGTGTTAGGGTTTCCCGTGAATACATTGATGGAGTGAAAGCATTTATGAAATTTGTGGTGGAAAAAAAGGGAAGAGATTGTGAAATTTCATGCCCTTGTAGTCATTGCATGAATGCTTATATGAGGTCCCAAATGAATGTTTGTGAGCATTTAATGAGATTCAGCATGGACCAATCATACACTCGTTGGGTTTTACACGGTGAAAAGCCAGAATATAGATTTATGTCTAGGGTAGAAAGGCTTGATAATGCAAATGTAGGCATTGATGGGATGGGGAATGATATTAATGAGGGTGATGGTGATGAGGAGGATGATGGCATGCAAGATTTGCTTCATGATATGGGTACCTTTGTAAATGATTGTCCAATTGATGAGGATGGAAGGAGTCATCCTAAAGGCATCGAAGATTTTATAGGGCAAGGCTTTCATGAATTGTTGAGTAAAGCAACTGAAGAGTTGTACCCTGGATGTACAAACTTTTCAAAGTTGTCGTTTTTAATAAAGTTGCTTCACTTGAAAGTTTACAACAAGTGGAGCAATAAGTCATTTGACATGTTACTTGGTCTGTTGAAGGATGTATTACCTAATTGTGAAACTTTGTCGAAGTCCTATTATGAAGCAAATCAATTTCTACGGAGCCTAGGTTTGGGTTATGTGTCGATACATGCATGTAAGTACGATTGTTCCCTGTTTTGGAAAGAGTATGGAGACTTGCAAAGTTGTCCCAAGTGTGGAACATCAAGATGGAGAATTAATGATGGCAAGGGTAAGAAGATACCTTGGAAAGTGTTGAGGTACTTTCCATTAAAGTCCGCATCAGAACGATTATTCATGTCAAGTAAGACCGCTAAACAAATGACTTGGCATAATGATAGGACTAAAGGTGACGGAAATACCATAGTTCATCCTTCTGATGGAGAAGCTTGGAAGAGCTTTGATGAGCTATATCCTGACTTTACTAGAGAACCACGTAATGTCAGACTAGGCTTAGCAATGATGGATTCAATCCACATGGCAATATGTCACTTTCATATAGCGTGTGGCCTGTTGTTCTTTAGCATACAATTTACCCCCATGGATGTGTATGGATGAGTCATTTTATGTTATCGTTGGTTATTCCGTGTCCGAAAGTCGCTGGTCAAGACATTGATGTCTATATGAGACCACTAGTGGATGAGTTAAGTGAGTTATGGGAAGATGGTTTTGATGTTTTGATGCCTCAAAGTATAAAAGTTTCAATGCATGTGGCTTTATTGTGGACTATCAATGACTTTCTAGCCTATGGTACTATTTCTGGGTGGAGCACAAAAGGCTATAAGGCATGCCCTGCTTGTAACACGCACACTCCTTCTTGTTAGTTAAGAAGTAAGATTGGTTACTTAGGACATCGTCGTTTTCTTTCGTATAATCATCCATGGAGAAGAAGCAAGAAGTTTGATGGCAAGAGTGATCATCGAACTATACCTAACTTACCAGATGAAGATGCTGTGGTTGAGCAATTATGTCATGTGGAGAATATATGTTATGGAAAGCACCCCAGTAATAAGAGGAGAAGGAGATTGGAAGAAGAGTTGAATTGGAATAAAAAAAAAGCATTCTTTTTGATCTACCATATTGGCATAAGTTAAGATTAAGACATAACCTTGATGTCATGCATATAGAAAAGAATATTTGTGACAATATTCTTAGTACGTTGATGAATGTTGAAGGTAAAACCAAGGATACAATTAAGGCTCGACTTGATTTGGAAGATATGAATATTCGGAAAGAATTACACTTGATAAGGGCTGCTGATGGAACTATTGTGGGAAAACCTCCAGCATGCTATACAATGTCTTTGGATGAGAAGAAGAAGTTTTATGAGTTTGTCAAGCAGGTAAAGTTTCCAGATGGGTACGCATCGAATATATCTAGATGTGTTAATGTGGATGAAAGGAAGATTAGTGGGCTTAAGTTGCATGATTGTCATATATTGTTACAAAGCATTCTTCCTTTAGGGATGCATGGCATTTTGAATAAAGATGTGACAGGTGTTTTACTGGAGTTGGGGAACTTCTTTCGTAGAATTTGTAGATGAAGTTTGAACAAGGATGACGTTCAAACTATGTGTGAGGAGATTATTTTAATCTTGTTCAAACTTGAAATGATATACCCACCGGCATTCTTTGATGTTATGGTACATTTGGCTATTCATTTGCCAAATGAAGCCTTACTTGGTGGACCAGTTGCGTATAGATGGATGTATCCAATTGAGAGGTATTCTTTAAATTTATCGTATTACTCTTAAAAGTCAACTAAATAGTGGCCTATCTAATTATGCTGAATCATTTGTGAAGATTCCTCGGTACACTGAAGGGATTTGTCAGAAATAAAGCACGTCCGTAAGGGTCAATTCTCAAGCATATGTTGTTAAAGAGTGCACGACATTACATTCAATGTATCGAAAGGAATTGAAACCAACTTCAACGTGCGGATCGCTTCAATGATATGGTTGATGGTAGTGACATTTCGATTGTTCTCGCCAACAATGTAAGCCAATTGGATGCAGCAAAATAATTGCACTTCCTACAAAAGAGCTAGAGATTGCACATTGGTATGTGCTTATGAATTGTCATGAGATAAGTTCGTTTATCGAGTAAGTTTTGCTAAGAAACTGTTAAACTAAGATATGGAATTAATTGAGATAATTCATGGAAATTAATATAGTGGTTTTTTCAATGATCCATAGTGAGCACATGGATGAGGTGAGGCGACAAAGTCCATTATATGTTGACAAGAGACATAAAGAACAATTTCCTTCGTGGTTTAGGCATCGGGTGAGAAGAAGGTTTGAACGTGGTGTTCATTACTGATTATTTATTATAAACTAATGTTCCTTTCTTGTTATAGATGACGACATTAGCTAGCTTTGATGAAGGGCAAAACTTTGAGTCTTTGTATGCATTAGCATATGGACCTCATAGTTTGGTGCGACGATACTGATTTGCAATACTAATGGAATGCGATTTACGCATCAAGGCCGTGATCTGCGAAGGATTACACAAAATTGTGGTGTTGCAGTGTTAGGAAATTATGGGGAAGACAATATAACATTTTATGGGATGCTGACAGATATTATAAAGTTAGAATATATTAGGGGTAAAAGTGTTATGCTTTTCAAATGCAAATGGTACGATCTTAGAAGTTCAAATATGAGGGTCAATGGCATTGTGAAAAGCATCAACGTTAGTAAGTTTTGGTTCAAAGATGACTCTTTTTTTTTTGGCAAACCAAGCGAAGCAAGTTTTTTTGGTGGAAGATTTGGTACTCGGTTCAAATTGGCGGATTGTTCAAGAATGTGAAGTTAGACGTGTGTATGATATCCCTTCGCATGGTAATGAAGAAGGTTCAGATGACGTTGAAGAGTCTAATGAAGTTCCAGTCGAAGTCGAGGAATGTTCCTTAGAGTTTTTAGATAGAACTGATATTGCATTTGATGTAATAAATAACGTTGTATTTAATTCTGAGCAACATTTAGATGACGATTTGGATGACTTAGAGATAAGTAGTAGTGACAATGAATGTGATATTGTATTCCAAGATTCGACCGATGACGATGATGAATAATTTTTTATAATTCGATTCCGGCTTTTTGGTTTGCTATTGTAAGTACAAGTCGACTTGTATATGTGATAAGTCGACTTATGCATTGTAAAAGTGTTAGAGTAGTGCCCTAAAGACAATCTCTTTTAGCGCGTTTTGTACAAAGATGTTTGTATGAATAAAGAAAAGGCATATTTCATTAATTTGATGTTCATATTTATGAATTGATTTTAATCTTAAATCGAATTAATGAAGTCCATGATATATGACATAGCATGAAGGAAATTATGATGTGATCATACTATTGAGATTCCTATCATGTGCAATTATGTCAAGATTCTAAATTATCCTAGTCATAGGATTAATGAGACTGGACATCGTTAATCCGGATAGACTAGCATATGTCAAATTCCTTGATTGGATCAAGCAGTGGATCTCAGAACCTGTAAATATTGAGATATTTAGATTTGACATATGGATGCTTACTAGTAGTAGTAAGTACATTGGATGACCTACCATGAGATCATCACATGGATATTATGTCGATGAGAATCTCATCATAGCAATGGTGCAAATATCCTTAGACTTGAGGTACTCGAGGATATCTTGAATCTTGATTACGTCTTTGACTCCATTCCTTGTTGCCTTTCGAGGTCGCCATAGGGTGGTGATTGGAGTGCAGTTTGAGGTATTCAAGGTAATTGAGTAGCCAACAAAGGATTCATCACTTCTGTGATATTAGCAGAAGAGATACCCATGGCCTCTTGTGAGGATCATTACTTGCAAAGTCTCTGGCGCCGGAGCATATATGTCATGAAGACAGTCTTCATGGACATTAAAGTAATGAGTCCTGGGACAAGAACTAATTACACTTGGACTAGATTTGATCTGATCGGTCTAGTAAGAGTTGACACTTGCCCATACTCAAACCAAGTGGGGTATAGCATGGTGAAAGGACGAATTGCACGGTAATTGTCTATGGAAAGGTTTGTAATTTGGTTCGTAGTTTATATAACTTCGTCAAACCAATTACTTTCCGGTCAATTGGGGGTCATGATGTGTTGCTAGATACCGCTCATGACTTGCTTAGATTAAGTGTTAATTTAAGTGGCCAACATAACCGGAAACCTAATGGGTCACACGCATAAGAGTGTCTCGGAGAACTCGTAAAATAGTTTTGGATAGTGATCCAATATCGGAGAGCAGACGGATTATATGGATCCCGATGAGATTGGGATATTTCCCGATGAGATCGCGACATTGACATTGCTGAAAAAGGTTTCCGGTAATTTTTCGCCGGCGGGGCCCGGTAAGCCGGTAGGACCGACCCCAATTTGACTGGACCACTTCAGCAATTATATATATTAATTAATTAAGTAAATAATTAATTAATATATATATTTATATGTGATTTTCGGTGGATGCAAAAATGGAGAGGAAGAGTTGTAACTTTGACTTTTCAAAGTAATGATGGTTTAGCAATTTAAGGCATTTCTCATGCCTCTCACGTGGAACACTCTACACCAAGCTTCATATATTGTGTTTTAAGTGTTAACACACATATAAGAAGTGTATGGAAGCTAGCTTGGTCGTGGGAATGAAGGAAGAGACGAATTGCTTACATGGTTAAGCTTTTGGAAATTTGATTTCACCTTCCTCCTCTCATCCATCTCAAGATTGCTTCTTCTTCTCCAAGGTTCCACCAAGTCATCTCCACTTGCTCTCCAAGGCTAAGGTAAGATCTAGCAGTCTTTTCCTTAGTCTAGCTATTCCCGGGTCAAAGGGTTTGTCCCGGTTAGGTTATCCGACCTCTGCGTGGATACCGTTAGAGACGGGCTACGTAGGTCGTTATGGTTTGATCTAGTTATATAGACACAACGATCCTGGGTTTTTGGAAAGTCTCGGGACAAAATTTTTTGTTTTCCGCACTGGGTACATGTGATGTACCACCGGGATTTTCCTACAGTGGTATCAGAGCCGCTTGTGTCTTATATAAAGAAGAAACCATGCCTAGGTTGGAGTAGCTTAGTGAATTTGATGATAATGCATGTTATATGTGCCAATTTCGAAATCTGTATAATGATATGGTTTTCGAAAATTTCTTGCTCAGATGTGTTCATAAGGTGTTATGGCATGTATCTGTAAAAGGAATTAATTTATTAATGTCATTTAATGTGGTTTTGCTAATTTAGTCCCTAATGTGCTAGTTGCTGTTTTTGTACAAGTTTCTGGAACAGGTATGACTATAAATTCGAGAATAAAATCTAGAAAAATGGTTTTTCGGATTTTCTTTCACCGACATGTCTCTAAGACATTTGTGAATGTCTATGAGAAAGGAAAAATGTTTTCGAGGTGATTGACTATTTATTTACGAATTTATTGTGTACTGTTGGGAATCTCTGTGTTGGTGAACACAGATTCAGCATTGGCTAAATTGCTGAGGTTTGTTGAGTTGTTGATGGAAATAAATCCTGAAAAAATTCATGGAGCATGTTCTGAACATGTACTAACCTCTGTAATTTTCTCAGAATTTATTGAAAGTTTTTCAATGGAATTTTCAAGCAACAAACAGAACATGGCAATGTTGAGACAGTTGCTGGAGCTGTTTTTGTTTGAATGGTTTAGTGTGTAATTTTCAATTACAATGCCTTGAATGATTTTTAATGTGATTAGAAACATGTTACTTGGATGTTAGCATGCTTCCCAAACTGATTTGCTTGAAATAGGATTTCCATGAATTTTCGGATGTCAAATAGGTCACATTAGCGTCTCGTTAGTGTATAGCATTGTCCTGATTGTTTTGGCCGTCACAAATTTTTGTGACATGTGCCGAAGTGATCTTCATAATGTGTAAACTATCTAGAGATACCTAGGATGATAATTTGGTATTCGTAAAATTTTTGGAAGTCAAAATGAATAAGTGTCTTCATCTATTTCAAGTGTTTCATACATAGCGTGACTAAATGGTGAGCATGTATTAATGAATGTGTTCATTAATACATCTAGTAATGTGTATATACTTGGTATTGTGAATTAGAATTGCAAGAATTGAGAATTTAGCCAATTGCATAGCAAAACCTAGAATAAGTCGACTTGCACATGCAGCATAAGTCGACTTGTAATAGAAATAAGTCGACTTATATATGCATGAGCAGAATAAGTCGACTTGCATAGGCTGTATAAGTCGACTTGCATTTGCAGTACAAGTCGACTTGTACGTGCACAGTGGCATAAGTCGACTTGCATGGCACAAGTCGACTTATAACATGCTGAAATGGGATGATGGATGATTTTAGGTATAAATTCAATATGATTGATGAAATGCCCTAAATCAGTCCATATAGTTTGACTATGATCCCATAGCCTTGATGAGTTTTGAATTTAGATGAGACCTGAAATCCCTCAAACTGAATATGAAAACTAACGCCTTCCATTAATATGGTAAGAACCAGAGTTCTTATAGAGTTGGGTTGTTGGGCAAACTCAAGCTCGCTCTATACGAATATGTTCAAACCATAAAAATATGATTTTTGGATTAATGGGTCGGTTTTCCTGGAAGCGTTGATTTGTTGGGCAAACTCAAGGTCAACGTGGACAGAGGCGTAGTTGGGTAGTGTGCATCAGATGTACACGCATCAAGTGTTGATAACCCAATGTGTGTGCATACATCAACAGTTGATAGCACTGGGCGATAGTTGCATTTGTGATGCAATTGGTATGACCGATACCTACCGATTGACCTAAGGTGGCTTGTTGGGCAAACCCAAGGTCATTCTTAGCAATGTCGGATATCGACCCACTAGGACATTTTGTCATTTTGTTTATTGGATTCGTAATGAGGGTTATGGATTCATTAGAATCTAGTGGGAGCCATATGCATATCATTTAAGTCCTTATGATCATGCATTTAAATCTATTCTAACATTCTTTCTCTCTCTATTTTAGGTTGTCTGAAAATGTCTACAAGTGTGAATCTTCGCTCACTAATGGATTCAAATAAATTAACTGGACCAAACTTTCTAGATTGGCTGAGAAATCTGAGAATTGTTCTCAGATCTGAGGAACTGGGATACGTCCTGGATACTCCACTTCCTGATCCACCTGCTGTTGATGCTTCTGATGGTGATCAGAAAGCATATCAAAAGCATCTTAAAGACAGTGACATGGCCACATGTATTATGCTTGCATCGATGTCACCGGAGCTGCAGAAGCAGCATGAGTCTATGGATGCAAATACCATAGTTTTTCATCTCAGGGAGTTGTTTGATGAGCAAGCTCGGTCCGAACGGTTCGAGACTTCCAGGTTGCTCTTCACAACTAAGATGACTCGAGTTCATCGGCGGTCGGTAAGATGCACCAAGATGAATGGGTATATTGAGAGATTGGCCGTTTTAGGTTTTGTCATGGACTATGAATTAAGTACAGACTTAATTCTTGTTGGATTGTCTGATAGTTATTCACAGTTTGTGTTGAACTATCGGATGAACCAAGTTTCCTCGACAATCCCTGAATTGATCAATCTGCCGAGACAATGAAGCAAGCTATCAAGAAGGATAGCAAGCCAGTGCTCGTGGTGGAATCTACTTCTTCGGGTTCCAAGAAAAGGAAACTGAAGAAGAAGAAGGGTAAGAAACCCAAAGAAAGTCCAAAAGGAAGTATAGCCAAGAAGAAGACCAATAAGACTGCACCAAAGGGAACCTGCTTCCATTCATGGTATGACCGTCACCTAAGCGAATCGCAAAGTCTATCTGGAAGAATCGAAGCGAAGAAGGCATCGATGCCTCGACTTCTTCGGTATGTTTGTCATTGAAGTTAATCTTGCTTCGATCATAACATATGGGTATTAGATACCGGTTGTGGCTCACATATGTAATGATATCACGAGGCCTCGAGGACGATGGCGCCTTACAAAGGAGAAGTAGACTGCGTTGGAAATGGAGCAAGGGTTCTTTGCATTAGCCGTAGGGACTTACTTTTGTCACTCCCAAGTGGGCTTGTACTTAAATTGGATGAATGTTATTTTGTACCTGTTATAACAAAGAACATATTATGCATTTCTTGTTTAAATAGAATTGGTTTCCATTTGACTTTCAAGAACAATGGTTGTTCTATTAGTTTGAATGGAATGCTTTATGGTGCTTGGTACATTATGCAATGGAATTTACATATTAGATATGTCACATCCAATTATGAATGTCAATGACACTAAAAGACATAAAAGAGATAATTTAAAATCGACTTATTTATGGCATTGTCGCCGGCCATATAAATGAGAGACGATAGCTAAGCTCCATAAAAGTGGCGGTTTAGGGTCATTCGATTATGAATCTTATGACACGTGTGAATCTTGTTTGTTAGGCAAGATGACTAAGTTACCTTTAAAGGAAAGGGTGAGCGAATGATCGGATTATTAGATCTAATACATTCGATGTATGTGGTCCAATGTCCATCCATGCGAAGTGGTTGTCGTTACTTCATTACCTTTATCGATGATTATTCTCGATATGGGTATCTCAGATCGATGAGATACAAATCAAGCGTTTGAAAAGTTCAAACAATTCAAAATGAAGTAGAAAACTAACTTGGGAAAAGTATCAAGACATTGCGATCCGATCGTGGTGGTGAGTACTTAGACCAAGAGTTTTGGATTATCTCGTAGATAATGGGATTTTATCTCGATGGACTCCTCCTTTCACACCACAAAGATAATGGTGTGGCAGAAAGGAGAAATCGAACCTTGTTGGACATGGTACGATCTATGATGGGTTTTGCCTGATTACTACTAAAATCCTTTGGGGTATGCACTCGAGACAATTTGTTTACTGTTAAATGAGTTCCATCAAAGACAGTTGATGTTACTCCATATGAGATGTGGAATTACAAGAAACCTTATCTTTCTCATTTGAAAGTATGGGGTTGTCCAGCTTATGTGAAGCGGACACAGTCGGACAAACCGGATGCAAAGTCGACAAATGTTTGTTCGTAGGATATCCTAAAGAAACAAGAGGATATCAATTCTACCTCACGAGGAACAAAAGTGTTTGTTTCGAGGCATGCTGTCTTTTTAGAGAAAGAATTTCTTCTAAAAGAGGACGATGGGAGCAAAGTTGAACTTGAGGAAGTTCAAGATGCTCGAATGAGCCTTGCATCAATGCTGAACTCAAATCGTAACTCATACGATGAGGTAACAGCTCAACCTTCTACTACACACGAAGTTCGTGGGTCAAGTAGGATACGTTCATTCCCCTAGAAATATGGATTTCGTGAGTGAACAGAATGATGTATTGCTCATAGAAGATGATGAGCCTACCACCTATGAAGAGGTTACAAGAGTTCGAGAATCGATAAATGGCTTCGTGCCATGAAATCAAAATGGATTCCATGTATGAAAACCAAGTATGGACTTTGGTTGATGCACCCGAAGGAATCAAACCCATAGGGTGCAAATGGGTTTTCAAGAAGAAAACCGACATGGATGGTAATGTGATTACTTATAAAGCAAGGCTAGTAGCTAAAGGATTTCGTCAAAGACAAGGAGTTGACTATGACGAAACCTTCAGTCCAGTAGCAATGCTTAAATCCATTAGATACTCCTAGCCATCGCGCCATTATGATTATGAGATATGGCAATGGATGTGAAGACGACTTTCTGAATGGAAATCAGGTGAGGAGGTGTACATGACACAACCTCGAGGGCTTCATATCCAATGATGGCGAAAAGGTATGCAAGCTTCAGAAATCCATTTATGGATTAAAGCAAGCATCCCGGAGTTGGAATATCCGTTTTGATGAGACAATCAAAGAGTTTGGTTTCTCACAAAATCCGGATGAACATTGTGTGTATAAGAAAGTTAATGGAACAGCAATCGTATTCCTTGTATTATATGTAGATGACATATTATTACTAGGAAACGATGTCTCAATGATGCAATCAGTAAAGATTTGGTTGTCCAAACAATTTGCTATGAAAGACCTTGGTGAAGCAACTTATATCCTTGGGATAAAGATTTATAGAGATAGATCTAAAAGGTTGCTTGGTCTTTCACAGTCAACGTACATAGATAAGATGCTAAAGAGGTTTAGCATGGAGCAATCCAAGAGAGGGTTTCTTCCCATCACTCATGGGATAACACTCTCGAAATCTATGTGTCCTAAGACACAAGATGAGAGGATACGCATGAATATGATCCCGTATGCATCCGCAGTTGGATCTATCATGTATGCTATGCTATGTACGAGACCCGATGTATCGTATGCTCTAAGTGTTACGAGCAGATACCAATCGGATCCTGGTGAGGGTCACTGGGTTGCTGTCAAGAATATCCTCAAGTACTTGAGAAGGACTAAGGATGTTTTCTTGATATATGGAGATGGAGATCTTCATGTGAGCGGGCATCTGATGCCGCTTTCAATCTGATAAGGACGATTCAAAGTCTCAATCGGGTTATATTTTCACACTGAATGGCGGAGCAGTCAGTTGGAAGAGTTCCAAACAGGAGACGACTGTTGATTCAACGACCGAGGCAGAGTACATTGCCGCATCGACGCAAAGAAAGGAAGCGCTTTGGATCAAGAAGTTCATCTCTGAACTTGGTGTGGTTCCTAGCAGTGATGGGCCCATACAGTTGTATTGTGACAATAATGGGGCTATTGCGCAGGCAAAGGAGCCAAGGTCTCATCAACGATCTAAACACGCACTCGCCGATATCATTTGATTCGGAGATCATCGGGCGGTGATGTCACGATAGAGAGGATTCCCACGAGCAAAACATTGTCGATCCGCTGACAAAGCCATTGTCACAGAGGAATTTTGATTCTCATGTACTCGCTATGGTATTAGATACCAAGGCGATTGGCTTTAGGTCAAGTGGGAGATTTGTAAGTACAAGTCGACTTGTATATGTGATAAGTCGACTTATGCATTGTAAAAGTGTTAGAGTAGTGCCCTAAAGACAATCTCTTTTAGCGCGTTTTGTACAAAGATGTTTGTATGAATAAAGAAAAGGCATATTTCATTAATTTGATGTTCATATTTATGAATTGATTTTAATCTTAAATCGAATTAATGAAGTCCATGATATATGACATAGCATGAAGGAAATTATGATGTGATCATACTATTGAGATTCCTATCATGTGCAATTATGTCAGTATCTAAATTATCCCTAGTCATAGGATTAATGAGACTAGACATCGTTAATCCGGATAGACTAGCATATGTCAAATTCCTTGATTGGATCAAGCAGTGGATCTCAGAACCTGTAAATATTGAGATATTTAGATTTGACATATGGATGCTTACTAGTAGTAGTAAGTACATTGGATGACCTACCATGAGATCATCACATGGATATTATGTCAGTGAGAATCTCATCATAGCAATGGTGCAAATATCCTTAGACTTGAGGTACTCGAGGATATCTTGATACTTGATTACGTCTTTGACTCCATTCCTTGTTGCCTTTCAGAGGTCGCTCATAGGGTGGTGATTGGGTACAGTTTGAGGTATTCGAAGGTAATTGAGTAGCCAACAAAGGATTCATCACTTCTGTGATATTAGCAGAAGAGATACCCATGGCCTCTTGTGAGGATCATTACTTGCAAAGTCTCTGGCGCCGGAGCATATATGTCATGAAGACAGTCTTCATGGACATTAAAGTAATGAGTCCTGGGACAAGAACTAATTACACTTGGACTAGATTTGATCTGATCGGTCTAGTAAGAGTTGACACTTGCCCATACTCAAACCAAGTGGGGTATAGCATGGTGAAAGGACGAATTGCACCAGAATTGTCTATGGAAAGGTTTGTAATTTGGTTCGTAGTTTATATAACCGTCAAACCAATTACTTTCCGGTCAATTGGGGTCATGATGTGTTGCTAGATACCGCCATGACTTGCTTAGATTAAGTGTTAATTTAAGTGGCCAACATAACCGGAAACCTAATGGGTCACACGACAAGAAAGTGTCTCGGAGAACTCAGTAAAATAGTTTTGGATAGTGATCCAATATCGGAGAGCAGACGGATTATATGGATCCCGATGAGATTGGGATATTTCCCGATGAGATCGCGACATTGACATTGCTGAAAAAGGTTTCCTTAATTTTTCGTACGGCGGGGCGATGTTTAGGGACCGAATTCCAATTTGATCGACCACTTCAGCAATTATATATATTAATTAATTAAGTAAATAATTAATTAATATATATATTTATATGTGATTTTCGGTGGATGCAAAAATGGAGAGGAAGAGTTGTAACTTTGACTTTTCAAAGTAATGATGGTTTAGCAATTTAAGGCATTTCTCATGCCTCTCACGTGGAACACTCTACACCAAGCTTCATATATTGTGTTTTAAGTGTTAACACACATATAAGAAGTGTATGGAAGCTAGCTTGGTCGTGGGAATGAAGGAAGAGACGAATTGCTTACATGGTTAAGCTTTTGGAAATTTGATTTCACCTTCCTCCTCTCATCCATCTCAAGATTGCTTCTTCTTCTCCAAGGTTCCACCAAGTCATCTCCACTTGCTCTCCAAGGCTAAGGTAAGATCTAGCAGTCTTTTCCTTAGTCTAGCTATTCCCGGGTCAAAGAGTTTGTCCCGGTTAGGTTATCCGACCTCTGCGTGGATACCGTTAGAGACGGGCTACGTAGGTCGTTATGGTTTGATCTAGTTATATAGACACAACGATCCTGGGTTTTTGGAAAGTCTCGGGATAAAATTTTTTGTTTTCCGCACTGGGTACATGTGATGTACCACCGGGATTTTCCTACAGCTATTGCTTTGCTATGAAAGTAGTTGGATTGTTAATCTCCGTCCTTTGAAAAGATGATACTGTTGCTTAGCAATAATATTGCTTCCTAACATTTATCATTTCTATACCAATGCCATGTAAACATGACCAACTTGGTGTTTGAGATATATAATGCACACTAATTACTTGTATTCACTAACTTCTTGTATCTACTAAAAAATAAGAGCCTTCTAGGATTCTTTTGACATGGTTAAGAATACTTGTCAATGCGGTTATCAGTATGCTTACCTTGAAATTCCTTGAACTGAGCATCTGCATACTCATCAATAGCATCAACCATGTAGAGCACTTCATCATCCTTATGTTAATATAGCTGTACTTCTTGATGTAAATGTCTAAACGTAGCTGCACTTGTTGATGTAAATGTTATTGTCACATTTCAGATATTGTGGACTGAGGCATCAACAGCTCCTGCAGTTGTGCCTTTTTTTTCCAGTGGTGCAATATCTAGAGGTAATTATGTTGCTTTACCATATGGGTAGGTGCATGCCTTTTTACTTGGCAGAAGCATATGTGTATGTGCATGCCTTTTGACTTGCCATAAGCATATGTTTAGGTGCATGCCTTATAAGTGCTCAACTGATTGTAGTTTTTCTTCACATAAATTGCATTTATTGATTAAATTTAGGAAAGGTAACCAATCTAAGGTTGGAGTTAATCCATGAACATCGATCTCTAGAGGAATGAGACTTTAGGAGGCAGATTGCTATCCCAAGCAGACCTGTTCTTCAAATCAGCAGTTGTGAGAAGAAATGTGAATTTGTTTTCAGTAAACTATGTGAATCTATTATACCTATAAGGATTTCTGTTAGCTAACAGTGATGTTGATATGCATAAATGCCAATTCATGAATCTTTTAGCTTGTGGCATTGAATCTTATATATGCTTAACTCTACAAAGAAAGTCCTTAGCATTTACGAATGAGGAAGCATAATGTAGGCAACATCGGTATCTTTTTACTTTACATAAGGATTAATATCTTTGTTTAGAGACACAACCTGAATTGCTTTAATGTCAATTCCATAAGTTATAGTTAACATGTAAAATCCCCATTTCTACCGATGCATGTTAACATTGTAAATATGATGCAAGTGTTTGTATTTGATATTAACATTTCATTGTACATATGGTAGACAATATGTTCTTCATAATCAGCCTAGGATTTTAGTCTTTCAAACATATTGCAATGCCATGTCTTTATATGCAGCATCCATGTCCTATAATGAATGACTTCTTGCTGTCTTTGATTGACTGTTTGTTTAAACTGAATTTGATTGACTGTTTGTTTTAACTGAATGTTGATTTTCCTAACTACTTTCTTAGCTTTGAACCTACATATATACAACTATTTCATAAGGACAATGTCTGCATAGTTTGATTCATTGGTTTATTTCTAATCAGAGTTTGTGCAATCAAGTGGGATTTGGCTTCATTCTGAAGGGGCAAAACTTGCGGGGAAGATCAAGTAATTCTGTATTTGTACTCTCAGCTGCTATTTTTATGTTTGTAGAACTGCTTGACCTTTATGGAGCTTGTAGTTATTTGCTTGATGGAAATCTTGTGAATGTACTTGCTAGCATGTCGCATTTAATTGGAATATATCCCATTATCTGGATTAAATAGGTGGATCAGTGAACTAATTATAGCTATCAGTTGATGATGATCTGGGCAAGGGAGTTTTTATGCTCAATTTAAACAAATAATGCTGGTAAATGTCTTAGAAATAACGTAATCTACATCTTGTCATTGGACAGTGAGTAGGTTGATGATGTTTCAAATATACTGAAGAGTAGATTTTCCAGGACATTTAAGATATATTTCAGATATATCTTCAGCTATATAAATATGTGGTACTAATTTAGGTTAAAATGGAAATATCTCCTTACAACTATTTCTTCCTCTTTGCAATTTTTCAACAACCTAATCAATTTATTATCAATACATGCATGTATTCATTTGGCTGAGGGGTTCTTTTTTTTTCTGGTAGTAGATCACAATCTTCTAGAAAGTAGATACCCTTTTCCACAATAATTTTCTATATTGTTGATGAGGTAAGTGAGTATGATGATGATGTTTCAATGGAAAAAGTATATTTCAGATATACATTTTCAGTTGACATCTTCAGCTACTTTCATTGAAGGATGAATTTTAAATGAAACACACACTGTGAAGGTCTTCTATTAATTGATAGAAATATACTTTCATTGTTCAATCCCTTTATTCCTTTGTTTCTGTGAAGGTCTTCTATTAATTGATAGAAATATGATTGATGCTACTGGCAGTTAGCTTCTTTGACTGATGAAAGCCATGGAACTTCATATTAATTTGACTTTTATCCTTCTAAGGAAAACAAATACCAAAGATTCAGTTAACAGGTTTAAACACATCTAAAATCATGTAGGTTTCCATTTAGATTATCCTTTGATTTATCAAATACCAAAGATTCAGTTAACAGGTACTCCGTTGATTTCTGTAAACATGAAAAGCTTACAAGCCTTGGTACTGGACACACAATAAACATACCTCTCCTCTGCCCATTTGTCTATTACAATTCACGGAATTTCACTCCATTACATCATAGTTTATTGATTCCAGTTTGGCTTTAACATTTTGAGCAGTTTTACCCACTTCATCTATACCTTTTTGCATACGATTCTTAATAGCTGCAGCATATTGCATTAATACAGAAAATAGAAGTATAGTTGCCAGCAAGTTCATTAGTTTAAAGCCTCCAAGAAGATTAAGATAAAATGCTTCATGAATATCATAAATCTATAGTTATAGATGGAATTAGAAAATGTTTTCCTCATTACAAGAAATTTCCTTGCACTCTAGTCTCGGTATGAGTTATTAACTGTGAGCTAGCATATTTCGTTGAAGTATGCCATGTATTCAAATTCACTTGAATTCATAGTTACAGATAAAAAGTTCTACCTTTCATCGCAAATGCTTTTGTTACTAATTTTGATTTCTCATTTGCTTCCTGTGTAAAAGTCAGTATTACAAGTATACTAGAAAGTATTAGCTATTTATTGCTGCTTCAATTCATAAGTCTATGAAACAAATAGCAATTAGCAGATGCCACACTTTACTGTGCAGCAGATTGCAATGTAAATTATGAACGAAATTAGAGATGTCCTTTCCAAAGGAAGGACGAGAACAAATGTTCATCAATCAAACAGATTCATGGAATGCCCATCATCTCTACCTTGTTATTATCATGTTACTAACATTTCTATCATGCCGTACACTAATCAACAGCAAACAATCAAATTTTACACTACCTTATCACTATCACTAATATAGGTGAACGTCTTGATGAGGTAATACTTTCAGATGCTTGCTTCTGCTTGGATGTTAATTGATTTTTTAGTTGAGAAATACAGTATATGATCTAACTTTTGATTATTATTCTGGAATTTAACAAATGTAGGTGAGGAAATACTGTCAAATGCTTGCTTCTGCTTGGATGTTAATTGATTTTTTAGTTAAAAAATGCAATATGAGCCTAGGATTTTGATGATTATTCTAGAATTTAGCATCAATTTGCACTTCAGAAGGATATAGACAAGTTTATTCTGCTGACATAGAGACGCAGATGATATGCCTAACTCTCAGAATTCAAAATATGCAGCTGTAGTCTATCTCGATATACCAAGCAGTGGTCTGTCTAGATATCTGATTAATTGTTGTTCTTCTGTAGACACCAGAGCAGTTACAAAAGGAGAAATATTATAGATAACTTGTTTATTATTTAAGACTTATTGAAGAATTACCATAACAAGAAAATTGTTCAAGGTTGTGGTTTAAAGATTGTATTCCATGAGGCATTCAATTCTTTAAGTTGGGGATTTAAATTTTCTAAAAGTATTTACCTTTCTAAGTCTATTTCTAGAATGGATCCACTAATGATTAACCACTTGATGATGTGAATTATGATTGTGCATATAAATAATGCACAAACTTGTCAACTGCAGATCCTTCATCTTGTGCATAATGCATATCATGTGTAGGAAAATCCCGGTGTGTGCATCACATGCACACGATGTGGAAAACAAAAATTTTTGCTCCGGGATCTTCCCGAAACCCAGGATCCATGTGTCTATATAACGAAGTCAAACTATAACGACCAAAGGAGACCGTCTCTAACGGTATCCACGCAGAGATCGAAGAACCTAACCGGGGCAAACCCTTTGACCCGGGAATAGCTAGAACAAGGGAGAGAGTGCTAGCTCTTACCTTGTTCTTGGAGAGCTTGGAGAAAACGATGAAGAGAAGCTTGGAGAGGAGAGAAAGCTTGAAGATCGATGGTGAGATCAAGGCTTAGGATTTTAAATCCTTTTTTTTTCACTTAAAGCCAACGACCATCCTCCTATCTACCTCTCTTTGCCATTTGTCTTTAACATTTAAAGACTCATTAAATGCAAAGTAGATGGTGCTTTCCACGTTAGCCATATATATATATATATATATAGTTAAGATAAGGCTTCTCCTCCATCTTCCACGTAAATGATATATATATATATATATATATATATATATATAAATGCTGAAGTGGTCCAGTCACACTAGGGTCGGTCCTACCGGGTCCCGGTATGGGAAAAAACACCGAAGACCTGTTTCAGCAATATCGATGTCGCGATCTCATTGGAACATATCTCGATCTCATCGGGATCCATTTAATCCTATTGCTCTCCATATATTGGATCTCTGTTCAAAACTATTTTACGAATTCTCCGAATCACTCTTATACGTGTGACCCATTAGGTTCCCAGTTATGTTGGCCACTTAGATTAACACTTAATCTGAGCAAGTCATGAGCGGTATCTAGCAACACATCATGACCCCCAATTGACTGAAAAATAATTGGTTTGACGAATGAACCTATGTTCATCACGAACCATATCACGAACCTTTCCATAGACAATTATTATGCAATTCGTCCTTTCACCATGCTATACCCCACTTGGTAATGAGTATGGGCAAAGTGTCAACTCTTACTAGACTGAGTACGTCAAATCTAGTCCAAGTGATATCAGTTCTTTTCCTGGGACTCATTACTTTATATGTTAATGAAGACACTCTTCATGACATATGTACTCCGGCCAGAGATTTCCAAGTAATGACCCTGACAAGAGGCCATGGGTATCATCTTCTGCTAAAGAAAAAGAAAGAGTTAGAAGGAAATAGAAAAGAAAGAAAGAAGAGGAGAGTTGTCGTTGATAGAGGAAGGAGAGAAGAGATTAGAGCTTGTGATTTCGTGGGATTTTTGATAGTTTGGAGCATTACCCGGTAAGTTTAGCTTCTTTCCATCTTGTTTTCGGTTGGATTAAACCTTAAGATAGCTTGGAATGTGTAGAATCGATGGTTTAGGGTTTTTGGGAAAAAAATGGTTAGAAATCCTTGGGTTGATGTGTTTGTGATGGATTGGAAGCTTAGAATGGGTTAGAAATGTAGTAGAGGACTTGATCTTCAGCTTAGATGTGTTACCTTTGCATTTTGGGAAGGACTTGTGGTTGAAAAAGTTAGATTTTCAAGTTCGGGGGCATTTCCCCGACCCGCACGTCGCGACATGCTCAAGAGCACGCCGCAGCGTGCGAAAGTTTATGTGCATGCCGCGTGCACAAATTGTGCACGTCGCAGCGTGCAGGAGGAGGTGTACGCCGCGGCGCACGCATCCCTGCGCGCCGTGGAGTGCACGGGCGATTCGCCGCGGAAGGCATGGCCTTCGCCACGGCGAGCTCCAATTTCCAGCAAATTTTCTTTTTGATTTTCTGAAGCTTTTGAGTATTTGCATTTGAATATTGTTTGATTTGGGACTTGGTTTACTATAGGAAACCAAGCCGATCAGATTCCATCGCAAGAGGAAGGACAGCAGTGAGTCGGATACTCAAGCGATTTTAGGTGGGTAATATATTTATAGTTATTGTGTAATTAGGCAAATTCTTGCCTATGTGTGAATATATGTTATATGTTTTGTATGTTTACATGATTGATTTTGATTTCACAAACTTTGAAAGAAGCATGAGAATATGATTTTGAGCATGTTATACCTCGATGTAGCGCCCCCTTACCGTAGAGTATACATCAGTACGCCCGTAGGTCATACCGATCCATACCATACGATGAGGATGCACTACGATACGATCAGTTCTAAACCTCATGGCATCAATATCAGAAAGCAGTAATGTTGGGACCCGATCCGAAAACCGGATCCCAACCAGGAAACGAAGGAAAATGGAGGAAAACAAAGTGGATTCAAATCGAAAAAATCGAATCACAACATGCGGAAGCAAACGCGAAACAAATACGAAGGTATTGAATCACAACGAATCGAATCGAAACCAAATTTCTGACATCCGTGAACAAATCTTTTAGGAATCACTGTTGCGTTGCGTTGGAAACCCTAAGACTGATCCAATCCGAAACCGGTGTAAATTTTTCTTTTCTTTTTCTTTTAACCATCTTTATTCAACTTATGCAAACTCATAAAATTTCCCTTTTCTTGGGAATTATCCTCATGCCCATATCTCAATCCTTGAATCATACTCTTATATGTCCATTTTACCAAAACACATTATACAATTCCAATCCCTATAAATTTTCTCAACTCAACATACCAATCTCATAATCCAATTTAATTCCCAAAGCAAGCATAAATATATTCCACATCATACACAATTCATATACAAATTCCAAAATCATATACAACTATAGGTCTCAAATCCGTACATAATTTCCTCATTCATATACATCAATTCATTTATACACAATTGCATAACTCTCATACATTTTGAAATGACTGCTTGTCATACTTTAATGGATAATTACCGACTTATACAAAACGATTACAACAGGTACACATACAGACAAACAAAACCTTCACTTTTCTTTACCCGATCTTCTTCTCATCACCTGTGGATGGGAATGAAGGGGGGGTGAGCTTATAGCTCGTGGGTAACAGCTTATAACAAAATAAATAAGCAAAATCCTTGAAATTCTTTCTCTTTTCTGGTCTTGGAAAACATTTCTTTGAAATCCATAAAGCACATTTTCAAAAGTTCTTTTCTTGCTGTAGTAAGAAATCACAATTTGCAAAACGTATGATTTTGAGGCTTTCAGCCATAGGTTACAAAACATGAATGCATCAACTTGCCAATTCATAGATGCAATGACAAATCACATATGCAATGCACACAAATGGCTCGAGAGTTCCGTAAACACAACTGATAAACCAAAGTTTATACCGTAAACACATCGAGTTCGATTTCTCAGGATCTCGTGGCCTCAAGCGGGCAGCCGGGAGAAGGCTATTCCATACGTCAACGTGCACGTGACTATCCATCCATTACTCTCTTGCCCATACAAGCACATATCATGCTCAATCAATTAATCGAATACTCTTTTCCGAATATACACAATGCCATGAAATCTTTCGAGGCATAACACATGTATTTTGCAATTATCAAAAGTTCACGTATTGAATCAATAATGATTTTTCAAATCATTCATACAATGATGCAACATTTATGATGCAATGGAAATCGGAAAATCTCTTTATTTAAAGAAATCATTAGTGGCTTATAAATTCTATTATAAAGAGGTACCCACCTCGATTCGATGCTATAAAGTTGTTCCTAGTTCCAATTTGTCCATTGGTTCCTTCTTTCTTCCAATTTAACTTCACCTAAAATAATTTCACCCAAATTCAACATCATAAATAACTCAATCCTCAAATTGAACTTAGAAAACATAAATCCCTCATATATTCAAGCTTTCTAAATTACAAATTTCTAAAAGCCCCAAATTCTAAATTTGGGCATAAACCCTAATTCTCAAAATCCCAAATTAAACCCATCATACTTAGCAATCATCAAAATTGACTTCATACTCCACAAACCCATACCATTTTTCATATTTCTAAACCATAAATCGAAGAAAAGCTCAAAGCTCAACTTTTCTCTTACCTCAAACTTTTCACCATTTTTGGATTTATTAGGCTTGGAAGGAAGCTCTCTTCTCCTTCCATCTTTTTCCTTCATGAATCAACGAAAAACTGAGCTTGAACCCCCAAAAATTCGAAACCCTAAGCTCTCCCTTCTTTCTTCTCCGAAGTTTACTCTCCCTTCTCTCTTCTCTCTTATTTTCTTAAGTCTTTCATTTCTGTGCTTCCTTATGTCTTATACGACAGCCACTATCTTTTATATTGCCATGTCATTTAATGAATGGGGAATGACCCATATGCCCCTCCATTTAAGCCTATAAACTTAACCCCTTTAAGTAAACTTCCAAAATTGCCCCTTCCTTTTTGCCTTAAAAACTTTAGAGAAATGTCCCTCTATGTCTTACGAATCCATCGCTTCAAGAATCAGATCGATCGGAGCTCTATAGCTCAAGATATCTCAAAAATACTGAAGTCTGTTCTTCAGACTCGAGGCTGAACATTACACCTGACTTCCGACCCATATTTGGGAGTCTTAGAGGCCAAATTATAGCTCGGCTCCTTCATAACATTTGTAGCCCCATATCTCTAGTTTAATTTACAACAAGAATCAACTCAATCCGAGCTCTAGCGAGCTCTAGCGACCTATAATACTGAACACTATTCAACCATTACAACACCCAGGCTGAACACTACACTGAACTTCCGACCTACATTTGGAAGTCTTAGAGGGTCAATTGTCGATCAGCTCCTTCATAAAATTTGTAGCCCCATCCCTCTAATTTAATTTACAAAAAGAATAAACTAAATCCGAGTTCTATAGCTCAAGATATATCCAAAATACCGAATGATGTTAGGACCATATCCACAGGTCAGCTCACTTAGACCAGGTCTATCTTTTTCTATTTAATTTCAAAACCGATCTATCTAGTATGAAAAGATAGAAAAATGTCTTAGGAATCCAACGCTTCGAAAATCAGGTCGATCAGATGTCGGAAGAAGAAGTTATGCTCAAAACAAGGAAGGAGGTCGGTCGGTCAAAATCGGACACAATGGTCGAGCTCTTGGCGACCACGCTGGTCGCCGACCTTCGCTGGTCGCTCGCCGCCGACTCATGCGCAGAGTCGCCGACGCTCGGCTTCTTGCGCGGTCGCCGCCACCGCTTGTCCGACCTCCAAACTTTAAACCTTCAGAACTTTTGACTCCGAGCTCCAAATCAGTCGCGGTTTGTTTCGTTAGAAAGATAAGAGATAGCTCTACCATTTTCAAGAAGGACTCATAAGCAAGCTCGGACTATAAAGGGATCAAAAGTTTACACAAAGATGACTGATCGATAATTTCTCAACAGTGCCAAAACTTGCAAACATCATAACTTTTGATCCAGAACTCCAAATTTGACAAACTTAGAGTCTATAGAAAGGTAAAAGAACCCTCTACAACTTTCATGAAGACCTTAAAAATCATATCGACTTCTAAATGGGTCAAATACTCCACACAAAGCTGACTGGTCGATCAACTTCACACTAAACAACATCAGAAATTCTAACAATCATAACTTTCTACTCCCTTGTCCAATATTTTCGTGCTTTATATCAATGGAAAGATAAAAACAAGCTCTACAATGTTCATGAAGAACTCCGAAGCAAATTCAACCTCTAGCTAAGTTAATATTTTAATCAAGGTTTCTGCCCTGATGGCAATCACCTAAGCAATATCCAAATTTCACATTATCATATCTTTCAACCTCCCCAACCAAAATTCGCATATCATACATCATTTTAAATCCCGATATCGAAAAATACACTTAACTTTCACATATCATAACTTTCAATCCCGATATCGAAAAATAACATACTTTATGGCTACGAAAAGCTCTCAACATAATCTACAATTTCATGAAGATTATTTCCTCAAAATCTGCCTAAATCAAAAGTCAACTTTCAAATCAAACTTTCTATTTTCTTCAAAATATAACACTTTCATTAATTATTTCTTGCTTTTCAACTTCCATTTCAATCAACTAGTTCATTTTGACTTTCATAACTCATACAACTGTACTAAATTTTCAAAGTCATCAAAATCAATCACTTCATTTCTCATCAATCTCCTCTAAGTACAATAACATCTATAACACAATACCTATACAAACACACTCATTTAATTCCATTTAATATTGCTAATTTCTATCGAAAATTCGGGGTCCAACAATTCTCCCCCCTTATAAGAATTTCACCCTCGATATTCCTATCTGAATAATCACCAAGTAACTTATTCTCTCAAATAATTTCTTCGAAATAATCATATTCAATCACTTTCTTAACTAGTTCCTCGTCATACATATTCTTAATCTCTTCACAATTTCTCATTGCGTGAATCACATACCACTCGTATCATATCACTACATATATTCCGATCATCAAGCTCATCTTTCAAATATTTCTCATTTCATCTCACAAATATATATATATATTCCAAACCACTCCATCTTAATTCATCAAGAAAATTAAAATCTCAATTTCATTAACTCATCACTAAAATCAATCATAATTCTTGTCACCCAAATCAAACAAGTCACTTTAATTCTTCAAATAAGTCATGACAAGTCATGCACATCAATTTCACATTCCTAAAGTCAATCATACTTCTTGTCAGCAAAATCAAACGATCACTTAGCACATTCTCACAAATTCAATTACATCCTTTCAAGTATCCTATATTACATCTCACATATATATATCAGAAAGGAATTCATCCAAATTCATCGTGAAATTTGAACCTTAATCTCCATTATCACATTCTTTTATCATCAATCATGCTTTCAACACCTTAATCAAACATTCTTATACTCCAAATACATGTGAGGTCGTTCACATCAATATCACATTCTCACTAATTCAATCATATAACTCATCACCTCAATCATACAATCATTTAGATTCGTCAAATAATTCATGAAAGACAAACACATCATGCTCACATTCTCACAAGATCAATTTTATCCTCACAAACACTTATCCATTTCTTACGCATACACATACGCCCAAGTAAGATCATATTACTGGGCTCTGATACCACAAATGTTGGAACCCGATCCGGAAATCGGATCCCAACCGAGAAACGAAGGAAAATGGAGGAAAACAAAGTGGATTCAAATCGAATAAATCGAATCACAACATGCGGAAGCAAACGCGAAACAAATACGAAGGTATAGAATCACAACGAATCGAATACAAATCGAATCGAAACCAAATTTCCGACATCCGTGAACAAATCTTTTAGGAATCACTGTTGCGTTGCGTTGGAAACCCTAAGACTGATCCAATCCGAAACCGGTGTAAATTTTTCTTTTCTTTTTCTTTTAACCATCTTTATTCAACTTATGCAAACTCATAAAATTTCCCTTTCCTTGGGAATTATCCTCATGCCCATATATCAATCCTTGAATCATACTCTTATATGTCCATTTTACCAAAACACATTATACAATTCCAATCCCTATAAATTTTCTCAACTCAACATACCAATCTCATAATCCAATCTAATTCCCAAAGCAAGCATAAATATATTCCACATCATACACAATTCATATACAAATTCCAAAATCATATACAACTATAGGTCTCAAATCCGTACATAATTTCCTCATTCATATACATCAATTCATTTATACACAATTGCATAACTCTCATACATTTTGAAATGACTGCTTGTCATACTTTAATGGATAATTACAGACTTATACAAAACGACATAACAGTACACATACGCATAAACAAAACCTTCACTTTTCTTTACCCGATCTTCTTCTCATCACCTGTGGATAGGAATGAAGGGGGGGTGAGCTTATAGCTCGTGGGTAACAGCTTATAACAAAATAAATAAGCAAAATCCTTGAAATTCTTTCTCTTTTCTGGTCTTGTAAAACATTTCTTTGAAATCCATAAAGCACATTTTCAAAAGTTCTTTTCTTGCTGTAGTAAGAAATCACAATTTGCAAAACGTATGATTTTGAGGCTTTCAGCCATAAACCCATAGGTTACAAAACATGAATGCATCAACTTGCCAATTCATAGATGCAATGACAAATCACATATGCAATGCACACAAATGGCTCGAGAGTTCCGTAAACACAACGGATAAACCGAAGTTTATACCGTAAACACATCGAGTCCGATTTCTCAAGATCTAGTGGCCTTAAGCGGGCAGCCGGGAGAAGGCTATTCCAAACGTCAACGTGCACGTGACTATCCATCCGTTACTCTCTCGCCCATACAAGCACATATTACGCTCAATCAATTAATCGAATACTCTTTTCCTAATATACACAATGCCATGAAATCTTTCGAGGCATAACACATGTATTTTGCAATTATCAAAAGTTCACGTATTGAATCAATAATGATTTTTCAAATCATTCATACAATGATGCAACATTTATGATGCAAAGGAAATCGGAAAATCTCTTTATTTAAAGAAATCATTAGTGGCTTATAAATTCTATTATAAAAAGGTACCCACCTCGATTCGATGCTAGAAAGTTGTTCCTAGTTCCAATTTGTCCATTGGTTCCTTCTTTCTTCCAATTTAACTTCACCTAAAGCAATTTCACCCAAATTCAACATCATAAATAACTCAATCCTCAAATTGAACTTAGAAAACATAAATCCCTCATATATTCAAGCTTTCTAAATTACAAATTTCTAAAAGCCCCAAATTCTAAATTTGGGCATAAACCTGTAAGTGTAAGTCGTGTATAAGTCGACTTGTTACAATGGATAAGTCGACTTACACGCATCCAGTACCGATAAGTCGACTTGTACAAGGGATAAGTCGACTTATGTATGGACGGTACTGTTTATTTGTGCCCTAAAGGCAATCCCCTTTAGCGCGTTTTATTCACAGTCATATGCAGACTGAATGAATAAATAAAGAAAAGGCATAATTCATTAATTTGATGTTCATGAACATTGTTTCTGAATTGATTTGATCTTTAATCAAATTAATGAAGTCCATGATATATGACATAGCATGAAGGAAATTATGATGTGATCATACTAATGAGATTCCTATCATGTGCAATTTTGTCAGTATCTAAATTCTCCCTAGTCATAGGATTAATGAGACTGGACATCATTAATCCGGATAGACTAGCACATGTCATATTCCTCGATTGGATCAAGCGGTGGATCTCAAAAGCGTAAATATGAGATATTTAGAATTGACATGTGGATGCTTACTAGCGGTAGTAAGTTCATTGGATGACTGCCATGAGATCATCACATAGATATCTTATCTAGTGTCGCGATAATCTCATCATAGAATGGTGCAAGTATCCTTAGACTTGAGGTACTCGAGGATATCTTGGATACTAATCCGTGCTTTGACTCCATTCCTTGTTGCCTTCGTGAGGTAACTCATAGGGTGGTGCTTGGGTACGACTTGAGATATTCAAGATAATTGAGTAGCCAATAAAGGATTCACCACTTCGGATTAGCGGAGGAGATACCCACGCCTCTTGTCGGATCATTACTCTAAATCTCGGCGAGTGAATATGTCATGAAGAGTGTCTTCATGGACATATAGAGTAATGAGTCCTAGGGCGAGATCTGTTATCACTTGGTCTAGACTCGCCTAGTGAGAGTTGACACTTTGACCATACTCATAACCAAGTGGGATATAGGATGGTGAAAGGACTAATTGCACCAGAATTGTCATGGAAGGGTTCGTGATCCTGGTTAAGTGATGAATACATCAAACCGATTACTTTTCGGTCAATTAGGGGTCATGATGTGTTAGATACCGCTCATGACTTGCTCAGATTAATTGTTAATCTAAGTGGCCAACATAACCTAAGCTTCAAAGGGTCACACGATAAGAGTGTTTCGAGAATCAGAAATAGTAATTGGACGAGTTCCAATTATGGAGAGCTTTAGATTAAATGGATCCCGATGGGATTGGGATATGTCTCGATGAGATCGCGACATCAATATTGCTAAGAAAGGTTTAGGAGTCGTTTGAAAGATCGGGGCCCTAGGCCCGTAGGGACCAATTCCCAACTGGATCGGACCTTAGCAATTATGTTTTAATTAATTAATTAATTAATTAATTAATTAATTAATTAAATATATAAAAGACCATGTGCACGTTGGAATTGGTGTGAGGAGGATTACCTTTTGACTTTTCAAAGTCATTAGTTTAATGTTTAATTAAATGAAAGGTAATAAAGCCTCCACTTGGCTTACACATGTCCTAATCTTATGGTTGGCATTTTTAAGTGTTAAAAATCAACATAAGAGGCTTGAAGTAGGTGATGGCCGTATGGGTTGCGTGAAGGAGAGAAAAGAAAGCTTAAAGGTTAAGCTTTGCTTTGAAAAGGTTTCTTCTTCTTCTTCTTTCATCAAGCCATCATCGTGTATCTCTCTTCTCCAAGGCAAGATTTCAACGTGTTCCTTCAGCTCTCCAGGACAGAGGTAGGCTCTAGCAGGCTTTAATCTGTTCTAGCTATTCCCGGGTCAAAAGGGTTTGACTCGGTTAGGTTTTCTGATCTCTGCGTGGATCACCTTTAGAGATAGTCTCTTTTGGCTATTTAGGTTGATGTCTTCATACGGA
This sequence comes from Erythroxylum novogranatense, assembly GCA_029891385.1. Classification (NCBI taxonomy): domain Eukaryota; kingdom Viridiplantae; phylum Streptophyta; class Magnoliopsida; order Malpighiales; family Erythroxylaceae; genus Erythroxylum; species Erythroxylum novogranatense. The sequence goes on along the minus strand of CM057232.1, from coordinate 8,202,671 downwards.
TACCTGGATCCTGGGGATCGGGAAAGTCCCGGGAACAAAAATTTTTGTTTTCCGCTGTGTGTACATATGATGTACCTCCAGGGATTTTCCTACAGTGGTATCAGAGAGTCTGGTGTCCCGTATGAAGCTTTAACCTAAGCAAGATCAGAAACCCTAATGGAATTTTCTGTTGATGCATGTGTGCTGTCCTAATTTCGAAATTCTATAGAGATATCTTTTTCGAAATTTTTCTGCCCATAAATGTTCATAACATGTTAGAGAATATGTCTATGAAATTTGAGAATTTATCGATTTGATTTGATATACTTTTGCTAATTAATTCCCTAAGGTTACAGATGCTGTTTTGTGAAACGATTCTGGAACAGGCATGAGTATAAAATCGAGAATCAATTCTAGAAAAATGGTTTTCTGGATTTTCCTTAACCTAAATGTCTCTAAGATGTTGGTGAATGTCTGTGAGCATGGAAATTGGATTTCAAGGTGATTGGATATTTATTCACGAATTTATTCTATGCTGTTGGGAATTGCTGTGCTGACGAACACAGATTTTGAATCGGTTTTGTTATTTAGGTTGACTGAGTTTTTGATGGCCTAAAATCCTGAAACAATTCATGTAGCATGTTCTGAACATGTAGTAACCTATATAATTTTCTCATGATTTATTGAAATTGTTTCATTGATCATTTCAAGCAATGTACAGAACTGGACAGTTTTGGTGAAAATTGTTGGGACTGTTTTGCTTGGCTTGATTGAATGTGTTTTTTCAGTTCCAATGCCTTGCACAATTTTTAATGTGATTAAAAATGTGTTATCTTGATGTAGTATGATTTCCAAAGTGAATTGCTTGAAGTTGCTTTTCCAAGAATTTTTGAATGCCGAATTGGTCACATTAGCGTCTCGTTAGTATATTGCATTATCTTGTTTGTTTTGACCGTCATATTCTTATGGCATGTGCTGAAGTAAATTTGATAATGTATGTGCTAGCTAGAGATGCTTAGGATGATAATTAGGGTGTTCCTAAATTGTTTGAAAATTAATGAGTTTTGACTCATTTCAAGCTTTTCATATAGTTTGACTATTTAAGGCTTTCATGGTTCAATGAATTGTTCATTGATACATCAAATTTATCAGATATTACCTTAGGTATGTAGGTGTTGTGAATTGGAATTGCATAGATTGAGAAATTAACCGATTAGAAAGTGCAGGGCAGATTCCAGTCGACTATAATATGTTTCAGTCGACTGGAAAGTGAATTCCAGTCGACTAGAACATGTTCCAGTCGACTGGAAAGTAATAAGATTTAATTCCAGTCGACTATAAAACATTCCAGTCGATCATAAAATGTTCCAGTCGACTATAAAATGTTCCAGTCGACTGGAATGTGTACAGTAACTCATTGTAGTCGACTAGCACATGTTCCAGTCGACTAGAACATGCACCAGTCGACTACAACAACATGCAAAGGTGGGATAATGGATGATTTTAGGTATAGACTCAATGTGATTGATGAAATACCCTAACTCGTTCCATATAGTCATGGTGACTATAATCCTACGGCTTGGAGAATATGAAGATGAGACCCGAAAACCCTCCTCGGTATATGAAAACTAACGCCTTCCATTAATATGGTAAGAACCAGAGTTCTTATAGGGATGGGTTGTTGAGCTAACCTCAAGCTCACTCTATACGAATATGTTCGAACCATGAAAATAAGATTTTCGGATTAATGGGTCGGTTTTCACTGGAAGCGTTGGTTTGTTGAGCAAACTCAAGGTCAACGTGGACAGAGGCGAAATTGGGTAGCATACATCGGATGTATGCGCATCAAAGAGTTGATACCCAATGAAGTGCACACATCAACAAGTTGATAAAGACCGATCGATAATTGTGTCTAAGATGTAATTGGTATATCCGATACCTCCCGAGACATAAGGTGGCTTGTTGGACAAATCCAAGGTCATTCTCAATGTCGGTTATCGATGATACAATTGGTATGACCGATACCTACAGATTGACCTAAGTTGTGGCTTGTTGGGCAAACTCAAGGTCACTCTTAGCAATGTCGGATATCGACCCACTAGGACATTATGTCACTTTGTTTCTCCGGATTCAGTAAAGAGGGTTATGGATTCTAGGAAACTAGTGGGAGCCATATGCATATCATGCAAGTCCTTATGATCATGCAGGCAATTCTATCCTATCATTCCTTCTCTCTATCGCGCTAGGTTGATTGAAGAAGTTTTTCAGTGTGAATTTCGCTCTCCTTTCTGGACTGATTTTCTTGATTAGCTAAGGAATCTGAGAATTGTTCTTAGATCTGAGGAACTGGGATACGTCCTAGATGTTCCACTTCCAGATGCACCTGCTGTCGATGCTTCTGATAAGGATCAGAAAGCATATTGTAAGCATCTAATGGACGGGGACATGGCTACTTGCCTCGATGTCACTAGAGCTGCAGCAGCAGCACGAGTCTATGGATGCTCACTCTATAGTATTTCATCTTATGGAGCTGTTTGATGAGCAAGCTTGGTCTGAAAGGTTCTAGACCTTAAAGCTTCTCTTCATCACAAAGATGGCTCCAGGGATATCTGCTGTGCAGTATGCCCTGAAGATGAATGGCTATATTGAGGGATTGGCCGTCTTAGGATTTGTAATGGATTATGAGTTAAGTATTGACTTAATTCTGGTTGGATTGTCTGATGGTTATTCACAGTTCGTGATAAACTATCGGATAAACCAAATATCCACAACAATTCTGAGTGATTAACTCGCCAAGACAAATGAAAGGTGCTATCGAAGGATAGCAAGCAAGTGCTAGTGGTGGATGCTTCTTCTTCTGGTTCAAATAAGAAAAAGGCCAAGAACCCAAAGGGAAGTGCCAACAAGAAGAAAACCAAAGATTCTGCCCCAAAAGGATTTTGCTTTCATTGTGGCAAGACTGGCCACTAAAGGCTAAATCAGAAATCTATTCGAGTCCACAAGCGTAAGAAGGCATCGATGCCTCTACTCCTTCAAATATGTTTTTCATTGAGGTTATTACTATTCCTGATCAAAACATATGGGTATTTGATACCGCCAGGCTCATACATATGAAATGATATGCGGGGCCTCGGGGATGATGATGTACTCATAAAGGAGAACTAAACCTTCATGTAGGTAATGCAGCAAGAGTTGCTACATTAGCCGTAGACACTTATGTCTTGTCACTCCCTAGTGGGCTTGTATTCAAATTGGATGATTGTCATTTTGTACCCGTTTTAAACAAAGAACATATTGTATGTTTTATCTTTAATTAGAGCTGGTTTCCATTGGACTTTTCGTAGCAATGGTTGTTATATTAGTTGCAATGGAATGCTCTATACTACTGGTACATTATGCAATGGAATTGACATATTAGATATGTCATATCCAGTTTTGAATGTCAATGACGCGAAAAGACATAATTGAGATAATTTAAAATCAACTTACTTATGGCATTGTCGGCTTGGCCATATAAATGAGACACGCATCGCTAAGCTCCATAAGAGTGGATGTTTAGGGTCATTTGATTATGAATCATATGACACATGCGAATCTTGTTTATTAGGCAAGATGACTAAGTTATCCTTTAAAGGAAAGGGTGAACGAGCGAATGGTATATTAGACCTGATACATTTGGATGTATGTGGTCCGATGTCCATCCATGCCATAAGTGGTTGTCTTTACTTCATTACTTTTATCGGTGATTATTCACGATATGGGTACATGTATCTGATGAGATACAAATCTGAAGCATTTGAATAGTTCAAATAATTCAGAAATGAAGTAGAAAACTAACTTGGTAAAAGTATGAATTCGTTACGATCTGATCGTGGTGAAAATGCTTAGACCAACAGTTTTGGATTATCTCATAGATAATGGGATTTTATCTCAGTATACTCCACCTTACAAGCCGCAGCACAATGGTGTGGCTGAAAGGAGATATCGAACCTTGTTAGACATGGTGCGATTAATGATAGGTTTTGCACAGTTTTTGGGGGTATGCGCTCGAGACAGCTGTTTACTTGCTAAACAGAGTTCCATTAAAGACAGTTGTGGTTACTCCATATGGAGATATGGACTAACTGAAAGCCCTATCTTTCTCATCTGAAAGTTTGGGATTGTCCTGCTTACGTGAAGCGGACACAGTCAGATACATTTGATGTAAAAGCTAACAAGTGTTTGTTCGTGGAATATTGATTCTACCTTGCTTAGGAACAAAAGTTGTTTGTTTCCAAGCATGTTGTTTTCTTAAAGAAAGAGTTTCTTTTACAAGAGGACAGTGGGAGCAAAGTTGAACTTAGAGAAGTTCAAGATGCTCGAACAAACATAGATCAACTGTTCGAACTCAAACTGCCACTCATATAGATGAGGTAATACCAACCTTCTACTACACACGCAATTTACGTAGGTCACGTAGGATACGCCTGCCTCGAAAATATGAATTTCTCGTAAGTGAATGTAATGTCGTTATTACTTATATGAGATGATGCGCTACTACCTATGAGCGAGGTTACGAAAAGTTCGAGTCCGAAAAATGACTTTGTGCCATGAAATCTGAATGGATTCCATGTATGAACACCAAGTATGGACTTTGGTTGTTACACCTGAAGGGATAAAACCCACAGGGTGCAAATGGGTTTTCAAGAAGAAAACCGACATGGATGGTAATGTGATTACTTATAAAGCAAGGCTTGTGGCCAAAGGATTTCGTCAGAGACAAGGAGTTGACTATGACGAGACCTTCAGCCCCGAAGCAATGCTTAAATCCATTAGGATACTCCTAGCCAATGCCACTCATTATGATTATGAGATATGGCAAATGGATGTGAAGACAGCTTTCCTGAGAGGAAATCTACCCAAGGATGTGTTTGACACAACTTGAGGACTTCACTTCCATCGATGGCGAAAAGGTATGCAAGCTTCAGAAGTCCATGTTATGGATTGAAGCAAGCATCCTGGAGTTGGATTATCCGTTTAGATGAGTCAATCAAAGAGTTTGATTTCTCACAAAATTCGGATGATCATTGTGTGTATAAGAAAGTTAATGGGACTGCAATCGTATTCCTTGTGTTGTATGTAGATGACATACTGTTAACTAGGAAACGATGTCTCTATGCTACAATAAGTTAAAATTTGGTTGTCCAATCAATTTGCGATAAAAGACCTTGGTAAAGCAACTTATATCCTTGGGATATAGATTTATAGAGATAGATCAAAGGTTGCTTGGTCTTTCACTATCATCGTACATAGATGAGATGCTAAATAGGTTTAGCATAGAGCAATGCTATGTACGAGGCCCGATATATTGTATGCTCTAAGTGTTACGAGCAGATACCAATCGGATCCTGGTGAGGGTCACTGGGTTGCTGTCAAGAATATCCTCAAGTACTTGCGAAGCACTAAGGATGTTTTCTTGATGTTTGGAGATGGAAATCTCCTAGTGAGCGGGCATTCAGATGCTAGTATTTAATCTGATAAGGATGATTTTGAATCACAATCAGGTTATATACATTCACACTGAATAGCGTGGCGGTCAGTTGGAAAAGTTCCAAACAACAGAGGACTGCTGATTCATCAACCGAGGCAGAGTACATTGCTGCATGAGATGCATGAAAGCGGTTTGATCAAGAAGTTCATTATCGAACTTGATCTCGTCCCTACCGTGATGGGCCCATAGGATTGTATTGTGATACAATGGGGCTAGTCTTGCAGCAAAGGAACCAAGGTCTTATTGATGATCCGAACTCGTGCCGCCGATTCGGAGATCATTAGTCGAGATGATATCCTGATAGAGAATTCTACAGAGCAAAGTGTTGTTGATCCGCTGACAAAGCCATTGTCACGGAGAATTATGATTCTCATGTACTCGCTTATAGTATTGGATACTAAGGCGATTGGCTTTAGGTCAAGTGGGAGATTTGTAAGTGTAAGTCGTGTATAAGTCGACTTGTTACAATGGATAAGTCGACTTACACGCATCCAGTACCGATAAGTCGACTTGTACAAGGGATAAGTCGACTTATGTATGGATCGATCATCGTTTATTTGTGCCCTAAAGGCAATCCCCTTTAGCGCGTTTTATTCACAGTCATATGCAGACTGAATGAATAAATAAAGAAAAGGCATAATTCATTAATTTGATGTTCATGAACATTGTTTATGAATTGATTTGATCTTTAATCAAATTAATGAAGTCCATGATATATGACATAGCATGAAGGAAATTATGATGTGATCATACTAATGAGATTCCTATCATGTGCAATTATGTCAAGATTCAAATTCTCCTAGTCATAGGATTAATGAGATCGACATCATTAATCCGGATAGACTAGCACATGTCATATTCCTTGATTGGATCAAGCAGTGGATCTCAAAAACTGTAAATATGAGATATTTAGAATTGACATATGGATGCTTACTAGCGGTAGTAAGTTCATTGATGACCGCCATGAGATCATCACATGGATATCTTATCTAGTGTCGGTGATAATCTCATCATAGCAATGGTGCAAGTATCCTTAGACTTGAGGTACTCAAGGATATCTTGATAATCGATCCCGTGCTTTGACTCCATTCCTTGTTGCCTTCGTAGGTAACTCATAGGGTGGTGCTTGGGTACAACTTGAGGTATTCAAGATAATTGAGTAGCCAATAAAGGATTCACCACTTACGGATTAGCAGAGGAGATACCCACGGCCTCTTGTCAGATCATTGCTCGAAATCTCGGCGAGTGAATATGTCATGAAGAGTGTCTTCATGGACATATAGAGTAATGAGTCCCAGACGAGATCTGTTATCACTTGCCTAGACTCGCCTAGTGAGAGTTGACACTTTGACCATACTCATAACCAAGTGGGATATAGGATGGTGAAAGGACTAATTGCACAGAATTGTCATGAAAGGGTTCGTGATCCGGTTCGTGATGAATACATCAAACCGATTACTTTCCGGTCAATTGGGGTCATGATGTGTTGCTAGATACCGCTCATGACTTGCTCAGATTAATTGTTAATCTAAGTGGCCAACATAACCTAAGCTTCAAAGTGGTCACACGATAAGAGTGTTTCAGAATCGTCAGAAATAGTAATTGGACGAGTTCCAATTATGGAGAGCTTTAGATTAAATGGATCCCGATGGATTGGGATATGTCCCATGAGATCGCGACATCAATATTGCTAAGAAAGGTTTTGAATTCGTTTCAAGATCGGGGGCTTGTAGGTAGTAGGGACCGACCCCAGTTGGACTGGACCTTAGCAATTATGTTTTAATTAATTAATTAATTAATTAATTAATTAATTAATTAAATATATAAAAGACCATGTGCACGTTGGAATTGGTGTGAGGAGGATTACCTTTTGACTTTTCAAAGTCATTAGTTTAATGTTTAATTAAATGAAAGGTAATAAAGCCTCCACTTGGCTTACACATGTCCTAATCTTATGGTTGGCATTTTTAAGTGTTTAAAAATCAACATAAGAGGCTTGAAGTAGGTGATGGCCGTATGGGTTGCGTGAAGGAGAGAAAAGAAAGCTTAAAGGTTAAGCTTTGCTTTGAAAAGGTTTCATCTTCTTCTTCTTTCATCAAGCCATCATCGTGTATCTCTCTTCTCCAAGGCAAGATTTCAACGTGTTCCTTCACTCTCCAGATGAGGTAGGCTCTAGCGAGCTTTAATCTGTTTAGCTATTCCCGTCAAAAGGGTTTGACTCGGTTAGGTTTTCGATCTCTGCGTGGATCACCTTTAGAGATAGTCTCTTTCGCTATTTAGGTTGATGTCTTCATACGGATACGGATCCTGGGATCGGAAAGTCTCGAACAAAAATTTTTGTTTTCCGCTGCGTGTACATATGATGTACCTCCCGGGATTTTCCTACAAAACCCTAATTCTCAAAATCCCAAATTAAACCCATCATACTTAGCAATCATCAAAATTGACTTCATACTCCACAAACCCATACCATTTTCCATATTTCTAAACCATAAATCGAAGAAAAGCTCAAAGCTCAACTTTTCTCTTACCTCAAACTTTTCACCATTTTTGATTTATTAGGCTTGAAGGAAGCTCTCTCTCCTTCCATCTTTTCCTTCATGAATCAACGAAAACCGAGCTCAACCCCAAAATTCAAACCCTAAGCTCTCCTTCTTTCTTCTCCAAGTTTACTCTCCTTCTCTCTTCTCTCTTATTTTCTTAAGTCTTTCATTTCTGTGCTTCCTTATGTCTTATACTTACCCCATCGCCTTTTATATTGCCATGTCATTTAATGAATGGGAATGACCCATACGCCTCCATTTAAGCTATAAACTTAACCCTTTAAGTAAACTTCCAAAATTGCCCTTCCTTTTGCCTTAAAACTTTAGAGAAATGTCCTCTATGTCTTACTTAATCCATCGCTTCAAGAATCAGATCGATCGGAGCTCTATAGCTCAAGATATCTCAAAAATACTGAAGTCTGTTCTTCAGACTCGAGGCTGAACATTACACCTGACTTCCGACCCATATTTGGGAGTCTTAGAGGCCAAATTGTAGCTCGGCTCCTTCATAACATTTGTACCCCATATCTCTAGTTTAATTTGCAACAAGAATCAACTCAATCAGAGCTCTAGCGAGCTCTAGCGACCTATAATACTGAACACTGTTCAACCATTACAACACCCAGGCTGAACACTACACTAAACTTCCGACCTACATTTGGAAGTCTTAGAGGCTCAATTGTCGATCGGCTCCTCATAACATTTGTAGCCCCATCTCTCTAATTTAATTTTCAAAAAGAATCAACTAAATCCGAGATCTATAGCTCAAGATATATCCAAAATACCGAATGATGTTAGGACCATATCCACAGGTCAGCTCACTTAGATCAGGTCTATCTTTTTCTATTTAATTCCAAAACCGATCTATCTAGTATGGAAAGATAGAAAAATTTCTTTGGAATCCAAAGCTTCAAAAATCAGGTCGATCGAATGTCGGAAGAAGAAGTTATGCTCAAAACAAGGAAGGGAGGTCGGTCGGTCAAATATCAGACACAATGGTCGAGTCTGCGACCACGCTGGTCGCTCGGCCTGCGCCCCTCAGGTCGCTCGGCCATGCGCCACAAGAGGTCGCTTCGGCCTTCTGCGTGGTCGCTCGCCGCTTCGACCTTCAAGAGGTCGCTCGCTGCTTCGCTTTCTTGCTGGTCGCCGCCACCGCCTCCGACCTCCGAACTTTAAACCTTCATAACTTTTGACTCCGAGCTCCAAATCAGTCGCGGTTTGTTTCGTTGGAAACCTAAGAGATAGCTCTACCATTTTCAAGAAGGACTCATAAGCAAGCTCGGACTCTAAAGGGATCAAAAGTTTACACAAAGATGACTGATCGATAATTTCTCAACAGTGCCAAAACTTGCAAACATCATAACTTTTGATCCAGAACTCCAAATTTGACAAACTTAGAGTCTATGGAAAGGTAAAAGAACCTTCTACAACTTTCATGAAGACCTTAAAAATCATATAGACCTCTAAATGGGTCAAATACTCCACACAAAGCTGACTGGTCGATCAACTTCACACTAAACAACATCAGAACTTCTAACAATCATAACTTTCTACTCCCTTGTCCAATATTTTCGTGCTTTATATCAATGGAAAGATAAAAACAAGCTCTACAATGTTCATGAAGAACTCCAAAGCAAATTCAACCTCTAGATAAGTTAATATTTTAATCAAGGTTTCTGCCCTGATGGCAATCACCTAAGCAATATCCAAATTTCACATTATCATATCTTTCAACCTCCCCAACCAAAAATCGCATATCATACATCATTTTAAATCCCGATATCGAAAAATACACTTAACTTTCACATATCATAACTTTCAATCCCGATATCGAAAAATAACATACTTTATGGCTACGAAAATTTCTCAACATAATCTACAATTTCATGAAGATTATTTCCTCAAAATCTGCCTAAATCAAAAGTCAACTTTCAAATCAAACTTTCTATTTTCTTCAAAATATAACACTTTCATTAATTATTTCTTGCTTTTCAAATTCCATTTCAATCAACTAGTTCATTTTGACTTTCATAACTCATACAACTGTACTAAATTTTCAAAGTCATCAAAATCAATCACTTCATTTCTCATCAATCCCCTCTAAGTACAATAACATCTATAACACAATACCTATACAAATACACTCATTTAATTCCATTTAATATTGCTAATTTCTACCAAAAATTCGGGGTCCAATAAGTAATAACAATTTTTACTAAATTTTTAAACCAAAAGATATCCTTCATTTCATTTTTGAAAACCGTAAGTGCATACTTCAGTCAATACACAACTGTACAATCCAAAAGAACTAACATAACTCCTAGGTAAGTCATCCACAAAATATCCCAAAAGCCCTAGTGACCGACACAGGGCCATGCTCCTCTCGGGCAAGCACGCACACAAAGCAGAAAAGTCTCAAAATCGAGCTAAGAGTCACACTACCGTCACGAAAAATAGTCGCAATTTGGGTGAGTTTGCGAAACTCAATGAGTAACCATCATCGATGGTTCACTCAATTCATGCATTACGCAAAATTGCGTACAACACAGCACAGTAGCACAATCAAAATCACAGCCATATAATAAATCAACAATTTCACACATTTACCTTTGACCAATTACAATTTCACAGCACAAACATATACTGAATGCACAATGCTTTCCATTTCATTTTAATGTTGTGACTGGGCATCGAAATTTTCCCATTTCTGGGCACATTACACATCACAGAAATCGCGTTTTTCGGGGGTAGGAGAGCCCTCTGGGTATGCACTACTGCCCACGTGCACTAGGGATAGGAGAGCCCTCTAGGGTATGCACTAATCCCTTATCACAATATCTGAGTTTATAGCTCCGATCAGATCAAATGTGCTGCAGTCACAACTATCAATTACTGATTTCTATTCATGCCTAGCATGTATTCACAATTCACAATATCATAATTTATACAAATCACTCAATCATATACGCAGATAGATCACACAAAGCATTTAACACATCAGAGAGATTGAGAAACCAACTAGGTTACTCACCTCTAAACTTCCGAGCTACTGCCGGGAAGTCTCTGCCGCGTCAGAGGATCGACGCTCTACTTGAGCCTCTACAGAAATCAAGATATTCAAATATTACTAATTGAATCAATTCTCAAAATCAACAATGCAAAAATCTCAAATGAATACTGTACTATGCATGTTATGACATTTCCGACCCTAATCCTGATGATCTCAATTCCGTACTATCATAATAATTCATAGCAATTTCTAACACCATAAGTCAATTGGCTAAGTTCTACATCTTCCAAGATCGAATTCTAATACATAGGACTTATCCTTAAATCGAAATCAAATTCACTATTCAATTCTCATCCGATTCCAAGAACCACCGAATAAATATTCCGAAATTCCATCCTCCTAAATTAAAATTCGTAGCCCCTAAATCATAATCAGTTAATCACTCATCAATCATCCAAAATTCTAATTCCAAATTTCAAAACCCTAAAAATCCAAATTTTCCCCCAAATGAGCATCCTCATGTGGCTCCAATCTCCTTCATGATGACGAGTCCCACATTTCAAGCGTCTTCATGGCCATGGCCAAGATCTGGTCTCGCCATGGCGTGTGTGGCAATTACTTTCTGCCATGCCTGCCTGCCTTCGCTCATGGCGTGGGAAAACGATTCGCATTATGGCGTGTTAATTCTGCGTCACAAGCGTCGCACCACCGACATGCCCAGAAAACCCAGAAATTCCCAGATTTTCTGATACAAATCCGTTTCAAACCATTCTAAACACTTCAAATCCACATTCTACACTTAACACAACTCATTCCTAAGCTTAAATCCACCAAACAACCATTATTCAACAAACACCCAAATTAAAACCAACAATTTCTCAAAAACCTACATCATCGGAAACTCAACAATTTCTTAAACCATTTATACTCAAATTCATGCTGAAATTAAACTATGCAAATCACAGAGGGATAGAAACTTACTTGATTCAAGCTTAAATCCTTCCAAAACACCAAGAAAATCCAAGATTCAAGCTAAACGATACCCACGGCGACACCAAAATCCAAACCCATTTTTATCTTTTCTAAACTCCAAACTTAAGGATCGATTTAAGGATGGAAGAGGAAGACAATAGCAAGGAGAAATCAACAGCAACTCCAAGGAGAATCCACGATGGAGGGAAAGAGAGAAATCAAGTTTTTCTTCAAGGGAGAAGCAAGTATCGTGCGTTCAAATATTCAAAGACATAGGTTTATAAACCTAAAGGAAATAAGGGCTTGTTTGGCAAATGCAATTGCCACAAGTCCAATCCGAACAACCTCGGTCCAATTTCAAATTCTAATTTCTCCCGAATTTCAATGGTTTATACCTAAATTCCTCAAATCAAAATTTAAATTACCTCATAGCAATTGTCAATCACATTCGGACTCGGAATCGCAATTAATCCGTTACTGAGCCATTTTTCCGGTCCGAGACTAATACTCCGAAAATTTCAGAAAAATTCCTATAAATTCACAAAATAGAAAACCTCTAATCACATACTCCAAATTTAAATTCTCAATTCCTATAGTTAATTTACTCTTCAATTTCATAAATCGAAGCCCTAAAATATCAAATTTCGCTAATAACATAACTTACTTTAAATCACAAATTCTCCAATTCACAAATCAAGGCACACTTAACCTTAATCACAATCACAGGGTCTCCCATAACACAAGCAAGTCGAAATTCTGTCATACATGCATGTACATACATAAGCTTATGAAATGCCAAACATTTATCAAATGTGCAGAGGCCACGAATACAAATGCAAAATACGTATACATAATACGTATGAGAGGGACTGTACACATCCTATCAGTGACGGAATGTTACACTCGACTTCGGTCATGGCATTTTGAATAAATGAAAAGCATAAGAGCATACTATCTGATAAAATGATTATGAGCATGAATATGTGTTTTTGGTTTGGGCGAGAGTGGAACCATTTCGTTCATCACGTGCACATCGACAAGAGCCTTCTCTCGGCTGCCCACTTGTGGCATATGAGCTTCGAATGGACTCATTTCGTTCAGGGTGAAAACTTCGATTTCTCCCTTTTGTTTCCATGGAACCCTCGAGCCATTGTGATGTGCATTTCATATTTGAGTTGTTCATTATGAAGCATATTTTGTGACATGTGAGTGAGTTGAATTAACTATGATCAATGCGTTTAATACTCGATTTGCATGTGAGTGCTAGAATTGATGCAAGTATATATGTATAATATATAGACGTGCATATGCCTGAATTTGTGCTAGTTGCCGATGGCTATAATTATATTAGCCACTGAGCTGTGTAGCTCAACCCATTATTTCTCTCTCCTCAGGTGCAACTCGAGATACTAGTTGATCCTTGCTAGGCATCGAAGAACTCTGCAGTAGTTAGAGATCATTGTGTTAAGTTAGTACTTTAGCTGGCCCTCCGAGCATGTTAGCATGGAGCATATTTCATGTATTTTGGCTTTAGACTTATTTTGTATTATGTATGATTGTTAACACTTGTTGAATTTCTCTTGGATTGTAATGGCATGAAGCCCTTTGGTTCATGGGGTATTTATTGCATAGTTCGAACGATTGTGCGTATGATAATTGTGTGTGAAAATGCATGTATGAATCGACTTTTGTATGGATGTTGGGATCGGGTCCGACGCTTTGGGTAGCCTGTCGCGCCCATAGCCCGAGGGGTCCACCTCGGGGATAGGGTTCCAGGACCCGGGCCCAACAATATATATGGTCATGCATACATGTACTATTAAATTATATGCCATTTAACATATATAACTACTATATACGTACTATATTGATTATAGGCACGTATATAGTATATATGTAGGACATTGTAATACTACGTGCCCACTATAACAGTTAGTATTATCCATTAGGTAGGTGTGTATATGTAATCACAGCCAGGTCATAGGTTATACTTAGTACCCATAATATAACATGTGATATGGTACACATGTTATTATATACTATGGTAACATACTACTATATTATTATACTATATTATTATGTGTATCATAGTGGCTCTACCTATGGTACACCATGTGTAACATATTTGTTATATAACTACTATTATAAACTACAAGATAATAGTATATTATACTATTGTATAATAGTATAATATAGTAATCAATATAGTACCTACTAGATATGGTATGCAGTTATAGGTAGCCTACATGCACAATCTACAATCCACTTACCTAACATATATATGGTATAGTAATCCCATATTATTACAGCATTGTTACATGTGTAATACATATATATACATATGTACGCATCATCCATCGTATGTACCAGGTATGTTAATTATACTGCTATAATTGACATGTACTAGTATAGTCAATTAGTTGTGTATATAGTAACGTGTACATCCAATATGTGCACATCTTAAACACTACCATTATGGATATACACATTATAATAAGGATTGTTATCATAACTATTGGCTTATATGTAACGTGGATATGACATACACCTACATACACTGGCAGGTTAATAACACTAGCATGCATATTCTCTATACTATACACAACTATAGTATAGAGAATATGCATGATAGTGCATGTTATATTAGGATGTCTACTTGTACGTTAATAGTATAAGTTACCACAGGACGTATACACTTACCATTGTCTATACAATGCTAGACATTTATGTAATGACTATATTGCATACTATATGAGTACATAGTATTACACTGTTGTGATATATGGTAATGTATTGTAACACACATATGTATACAGACAAAGTACATATAATTTCTTTAACTAAATGTACACATTTTTATATACAGTACCAATAGCATACTATATCTATGGGTATACCAATTATGTATACACAATTAGTTATGGTTATGCAAATGTGTACCAAGTATACTTATATGACCATGGGTTATACACGACCATAATCTTATATAGGTGTAGTACACTGTGATGGTAATAACCAGTTGCTAACTATATACATGTTATATAACTTACGTATAGTATATTGGTACGTATACATTAATATAGTTGTACACTTGAATAGTATATTGTATTGTATGGTTAGTAGTACTGTCACTCCATAAGGTTGTAATAACCATTAATGTCATATCCAATATGTACATACTATTGCATATATTATATAATATAGTATTAGTATACATATGTGTAACTTATACACCTAATAGTATATCAATGGACCAAGATATATCATTGTACATGTATATTATTATGCATAACCATAACTAGCCATATGGTATTATGGTACAAGTCTTGTACCATAATACCATACACATATATACTTACATACCCAGTATAGCCAATATTGTCACAGGACATATATGTAATAAGTCCTGTGTCCATTATGTGTACTACATATGTGTTATACCATATGTATCCAAGTATCCATATACGCAATGGCCATATAGATGTATATGGTAATGTATGGCCATATAGATGCATGTAATGTCACCATGGCTACACATATATAATAACCATGTGTACCAACTCATAGTAACCCAGTAACTAATGTTTATATATCATACACATACATTACCATAGCCATATTGGGTTGATGCATCGGTATACATGTGTGTACCATTGCCATTACACCAGTATTACAATGTGTTGGTCCGTACTGTACACTGTACAATAGTGGCTATAATTGGATGCTACATACTATGGTTATCAGGTACCCTAATGCATTAAGCCATTGTATTGGCCAAAACAATGCGGCTATGCCAATGTATACATGATTATGTTAGAATTTACAACAAGCCTACGGGCCCACACGAGAAGGAAAGTTAGACCACATGCAAGTCTAAGTGAGGTTCCATCCTAAAACCAATTGGGCTTTAGGATGGAACCTCACTTAGACTTGTATGTGGTCTAACTTTCCTTTTCGTGTGGGCCCATAGGCCCGTTGTAAATTCTAACATGGTAGTTGCTCTTATATTAGTCGTTAACTCCTCGAAATGATAGATTATGTCACGTGTTAGACCCACACATGAGGGGGGTGTGTTGAAATACAAAGTGGGAGTTTGTCCCACATTGGAGAAAGAGAGGAAATAAGACTAGCATATAAGTCTAGTGGGCTACTCCACCTATCACCAATTGGTTTTAGGATGGAATCTCACTTAGACTTGTATGTGGTCTAACTTTCCTTCTCGTGTGGGCTCGTAGGTCTGTTGTAAATTCTAACATATTAGAATCTATAATATATACTGGTCAATTATGGCATATAATGGGTTGATGCATTAGTGTATAAGATAACGTTGGTTTACTGGACATTAATTGATACTATCATTCCATATGTGTACAATACTATTGGCACCAAGGTATACTATAATACAATGGTATTGTATAGTGTAGGTAATGTATAGTATAGTATGTCATATAGCAACTTAGTGGTATCAATATGGTTAGTAGTAAGTAGCATGTACTAAGTCGTGCACCTTATAGGTTAGCAATTAGGTTATACATACCACACACATAATCCTAACCAAGTAACCGTTATGTAGTTGGCTATAGTATTGATAATTGTTAATATAGCAATATTATAGACATTATGGGCCATAAGCACAGGTTACTTATATATCAACTATGACCAGTGTAGTTGGGCCAAGTAACATTACTATAGTACCAATAACTGCCATAGAATGGTATATACATATAACATTATAATGGCCCATGGTTATTAATGTGCATATGGTAGTTATAATGGCTCATATCCACACAGTTATAATGTTACCATGTCATTTCTAACATAATATGGTACATAACGTGTTGTACTATTGATAATCCAACAGGTTATGGCATGCATGTACCATATGTAAAACAATTATAGGATCGATTCGTTTTGCGCGTACCTGTATCCATGATCTTTTGTTCGTTAGATGTCGATTTTGTTTAAACGCTTTTATTTCCTCTCGTCTTCTTTCTTTCTGATTTTCTCAATAGTTAAGAAATAATATTCATTTCATAAGTTTTGCAACTTATATACCATTACCAAAGGACACGTCCTTTGGTAAGTGGAAGAGAGAAGAAAAGGGTCTATGACCCATTTGAGACCCATTCGAGTAATACCCAATAACCATTATCTTGGATGCATTTCATAGGACTCAATTCATAAATTACATGAGACATTTAAATAATTTAACATTCTCCCACGTGGCCCATGTTACGACTTGATGATCCAATAACGTTAAGTGCACACAATACATGGAATCGATCAAGTCATCTGTAACTGAATTAAGCTGATGGGATCATGGCGGTCACAAGTTATATAACCTGATTCCTTCCATGTATCACAAAATCAACTCAACTCAACAAACTTAAGTGGGTAATTCGGTAATTGTTATCTTACAAATAATAATTATTGTATATAACATAATGTGGATAACTAGTAAGTGAGCAAAAACATAAAACTGTAAATGAATTCAACAAGAGTCGCAACAATTCGAGCAATACAATGATATGTATACATGTCAAAATACTATGCTAACAAGGACTTATCTATAAGGCCCATAGGTTCAACATGACCAATAAATGTTTTGGGCGGTAAGCCTTTCGTTAACGGATCCGCTATCATGAGATCAGTACCAATATGCTCAATTGACACTTTATGTTTTTGCACTTCTTCTTTCACAGACAAATACTTCAAATCCATGTGTTTCGCACCCTTTCAATACTTGTCATTCTTAGAGAAGAATACGGCTGCGGAATTATCACAATATATGGTAATGTATGGCCATATAGATGCATGTAATGTCACCATGGCTACACATATATAATAACCATGTGTACCAACTCATAGTAACCCAGTGACTAATGTTTATATATCATACACATACATTACCATAGCCATATTGGGTTGATGCATCGGTATACATGTGTGTACCATTGCCATTACACCAGTATTACAATGTGTTGGTCCGTACTGTACACTGTACAGTAGTGGCTATAATTGGATGCTACATACTATGGTTATCAGGTACCCTAATGCATCAAGCCATTGTATTGGCCATAACAATGCGGCTATGCCAATGTATACATGATTATGTTAGAATTTACAACAAGCCTACGGGCCCACACGAGAAGGAAAGTTAGACCACATGCAAGTCTAAGTGAGGTTCCATCCTAAAACCAATTGGGCTTTAGGATGGAACCTCACTTAGACTTGTATATGGTCTAACTTTCCTTTTCGTGTGGGCCCGTAGGCCCGTTGTAAATTCTAACATGGTAGTTGCTCTTATATTAGTCGTTAACTCCTCGAAATGATAGATTATGTCACGTGTTAGACCCACACATGAGGGGGTGTGTTGAAATACAAAGTGGGAGTTTGTCCCACATTGGAGAAAGAGAGGAAATAAGACTAGCATATAAGTCTAGTGGGCTACTCCACCTATCACCAATTGGTTTTAGGATGGAATCTCACTTAGACTTGTATGTGGTCTAACTTTCCTTCTCGTGTGGGCTCGTAGGTCTGTTGTAAATTCTAACATATTAGAATGTATAATATATACTGGTCAATTATGGCATATAATGGGTTGATGCATTAGTGTATAAGATAACGTTGGTTTACTGGACATTAATTGATACTATCATTCCATATGTGTACAATACTATTGGCACCAAGGTATACTATAATACAATGGTATTGTACAGTGTAGGTAATGTATAGTATAGTATGTCATATAGCAACTTAGTGGTATCAATATGGTTAGTAGTAAGTAGCATGTACTAAGTCGTGCACCTTATAGGTTAGCAATTAGGTTATACATACCACACACATAATCCTAACCAAGTAACCGTTATGTAGTTGGCTATAGTATTGATAATTGTTAATATAGCAATATTATAGACATTATGGGCCATAAGCACAAAGTTACTTATATATCAACTATAACCAGTGTAGTTGGGCCAAGTAACATTACTATAGTACCAATAACGCCATAGAATGGTATATACATATAACATTATAATGGCCCATGGTTATTAATGTGCATATGGTAGTTATAATGGCTCATATCCACACAGTTATAATGTTACCATGTCATTTCTAACATAATATGGTACATAACGTGTTGTACTATTGATAATCCAACAGGTTATGGCATGCATGTACCATATGTAAAACAATTATAGGATCGATTCGTTTTGCGCGTACCTGTATCCATGATCTTTTGTTCGTTAGATGTCGATTTTGTTTAAACGCTTTTATTTCCTCTCGTCTTCTTTCTTTCTGATTTTCTCAATGGTTAAGAAATAATATTCATTTCATAAGTTTTGCAACTTATATACCATTACCAAAGGACACGTCCTTTGGTAAGTGGAAGAGAGAAGAAAAGGGCCTATGACCCATTTGAGACCCATTCGAGTAATACCCAATAACCATTATCTTGGATGCATTTCATAGGACTCAATTCATAAATTACATGAGACATTTAAATAATTTAACATTCTCCCACGTGGCCCATGTTACGACTTGATGATCCAATAACGTTAAGTGCACATAATACATGGAATCGATCAAGTCATCTGTAACTGAATTAAGCTGATGGGATCATGGCGGTCACAAGTTATATAACCTGATTCCTTCCATGTATCACAAAATCAACTCAACTCAACAAACTTAAGTGGGTAATTCGGTAATTGTTATCTTACAAATAATAATTATTGTATATAACATAATGTGGATAACTAGTAAGTGAGCAAAACATAAAGCGTAATTGAATTCAACAAGTGTCGCATGACAATTCGAGCAATACAATGATATGTATACATGTCAAAATACTATGCTAACAAGGACTTATCTATAAGGCCCATAGTTCAACATGACCAATAAATGTTTTCGGTAAGCCTTTCGTTAATCGGATCCGCTTATCATGAGATCGCACCAATATGCTCAATTGACACTTTATGTTTTGCACTTCTTCTTTCACAGACAAATACTTCAAATCCATGTGTTTCGCACCCTTTCAATACTTGTCATTCTTAGAGAAGAATACAACTGCGGAATTATCACAATATATGGTAATGTATGGCCATATAGATGCATGTAATGTCACCATTTCTACACATATATAATAACCATGTGTACCAACTCATAGTAACCCAGTGACTAATGTTTATATATCATACACATACATTACCATAGCCATATTGGGTTGATGCATCGGTATACATGTGTGTACCATTGCCATTACACCAGTATTACAATGTGTTGGTCCGTCTTCGCACCTTTGCATAAAGAAGTGGCTATAATTGGATGCTACATACTATGGTTATCAGGTACCCTAATGCATCAAGCCATTGTATTGGCCATAACAATGCGGCTATGCCAATGTATACATGATTATGTTAGAATTTATAACAGTTTACGGGCCCATTACGAGAAGGAAAGTTAAACCACGTGCAGTGTCAGTGAGGTTCCATCCTAAACCAATTGGGCTTTAGGATGGAACCTCACTTAGACTTGTATGTGTCTAACTTTCTTTTCGTGGGCCCGTAGAGTCTGCTGTAAATTCTAACATGGTAGTTGTTTTATATTAGTCGTTAACTCCTCGAAATGATAGATTATGTCACTTGTTGACCCACACACGAGGGGTGTGTTGAAATACAAAGTGGGAGTTTGTCCCATTGGAGAAAGAGAGGAAATAAGATTAGCATATAAGTCTCAGTGGGCTACCCACCTATCACCAATTGGTTTTAGGATGGAATCTCACTTAGACTTGTATGTGGTCTAACTTTCCTTCTCGTGTGGGCTCAGAGTTCGTTGTAAATTCTAACATATTAGAATGTATAATATATCTTTGTCAATTATGGCATATAATGGGTTGATGCATTAGTGTATAAGATAACGTTGGTTTACTGGACATTAATTGATACTATCATTCCATATGTGTACAATACTATTGGCACCAAGGTATACTATAATACAATGGTATTGTACAGTGTACGTAATGTATAGTATAGTATCTCATATAGCAACTTAGTGGTATCAATATGGTTAGTAGTAAGTAGCATGTACTAAGTCATGCACCTTATAGGTTAGCAATTAGGTTATACATACCACACACATAATCCTAACCAAGTAACCATTATGTAGTTGGCTATAGTGTCGATAATTGTTAATATAGCAATATTATAGACATTATGGGCCATAAGCACAGGTTACTTATATATCAACTATGACCAGTGTAGTTGGGCCAAGTAACATTACTATAGTACCAATAACTGCCATAGAATGGTATATACATATAACATTATAATGGCCCATGGTTATTAATGTGCATATGGTAGTTATAATGGCTCATATCCACACAGTTATAATGTTACCATGTCATTTCTAACATAATATGGTACATAACGTGTTGTACTATTGATAATCCAACAGGTTATGGTATGCATGTACCATATGTAAAACAATTATAGGATCGATTCGTTTTGCACGTACCTGTATCCATGATCTTTTGTTCGTTAGATGTCGATTTTGTTTAAACGCTTTTATTTCCTCTCGTCTTCTTTCTTTCTGATTTTCTCAATGGTTAAGAAATAATATTCATTTCATAAGTTTTGCAACTTATATACCATTACCAAAGGACACGTCCTTTGGTAAGTGGAAGATAGAAGAAAAGGGTCTATGACCCATTTGAGACCCATTCGAGTAATACCCAATAACCATTTTCTTGGATGCATTTCATAGGACTCAATTCATAAATTACATGAGACATTTAAATAATTTAGCATTCTCCCACGTGGCCTATGTTACGAATTGATGATCCAATAACGTTAAGTGCACACAATACATGGAATCGATCAAGTCATCTGTAACTGAATTAAGCTGATGGGATCATGGCGGTCACAAGTTATATAACCTGATTCCTTCCATGTATCATAGAATCAACTCAACTCAACAAACTTAAGTGGGTAATTCAGTAATTGTTATCTCACAAATAATAATTATTGTATATAACATAATGTGGATAACTAGTAAGTGAGCAAAACATAAAACTGTAATTGAATTCAACAAGTGTCGCAACAATTCGAGCAATACAATGATATGTATACATGTCAAAATACTATGCTAACAAGGACTTATCTATAAGGCCCATAGGTTCAACATGACCAATAAATGTTTTGGGCAGTAAGCCTTTCGTTAACGGATCCGCTATCATGAGATCGGTACCAATATGCTCAATTGACACTTTATGTTTTTGCACTTCTTCTTTCACAGACAAATACTTCAAATCCATGTGTTTCGCACCCTTTCAATACTTGTCATTCTTAGAGAAGAATACGGCTGCGGAATTATCACAATAAATTCTTGACGGTCTAGCAATACTGTCGACAAGACCAAGATCTAAGATAAAGTTCCGAATCCACAATCCATGAACCTTGGCCTCAAAGCACACCACAAATTCAGCTTCCATAGTGTAAGTAGCAATGACGGACTGTTTTTCACTTTTCCACGAAATTGCTCCTCCAGCTAACAGGAACATGTAACCGAATGTAGATTTTCGTGAGTCTACACAATTGGCATAGTCTGAATCCAAGTAACCTATCACTTCAAGACGAGTTGATTTTCTATATGTAAGCATATAATCCTTGGTGTCTTGTAAGTATCTAAGGACTTTCTTTGCAGCTTTCCAGTGATCCAGTCCAGGATTACTTTGATATCGTCCTAACATTCCAACAACAAAACTGATATCTGGCCTAGTGCATGTTTAAGCATACATTAAGCTCCCAACTACTGACGCATAAGGAATAGACCCCATGGCCTTACGTTCCAAATCATTTCGTGGACATTGCATTAGACTAAATTTGTCCCCTTTTTGAATTGGAACTATCCCTGTAGAGCATTTTTTTCATTTGAAATCTTTCTAATATTTTCTCGATATAACCTTTCTGAGACAATCCTAACAATCCTTGTGATCTATCTCGGAATATTTCTATTCCTATCACATAGGATGCCACACCCATATCTTTCATTTCGAAATTATTAGAAAGAAAATTCTTTACAACATATAACAAAACAACATTATTCGCAGCAAGAATGTTGGAACCCGATTTCCGTTTTCTGATTGGGGTCCGGTTCCGAAATCAGGTAACCGAAAAACGGAAAAGAAAAAAGTGAAAACGGACGGAAACTTCCAGAAACAAAAAGCGAAGGTCTAACTCGGAAGTGGGCCGAAGCGAAAGCAGAAGTAAAAGCATAAGCGACATTGAAGAAACGGAACGCAGGTTAAGCGAACGAAAACGGATTCAAAAGAATAAAGCACGATAATTCAATCAATTCCAAACGAATCAAACAAACTGAGTGGCAAGATTCCGACATCCACGAAGAAAAACTTTTCGAAACAGCGTCGCATTGGATACCCTAAGACTAACTTGGTCCAAACTAATCCAAAACCGGTATTATTTTTTTTATTGTCATTCATGTTCTCTTTAATCAATCGCATACAACTCAAAACAATACAATTTCCCATTTGGAAATTCTCCCATTCTAATCTCACTATCCTTTGCCATTAGCTCAAAACACTCTTAATCATGCATATTTTAATCGCATCTTTAAAACTCTTAATCTTAAACTTATTCTAGCTTGCCATAACCCAATTTTATCGAAAATCGGGCAGCATAACGGCTGTATTTTGAACAGCCCAAAAATCTGCATATCAAAAATACACACTTCTAAAATCACATCCAACCATAACAACCATCATCGGACCTCCGTCCGAATTTCCAGCGAAACAACGCAAAACCAATAACTACACCACTTCAATAATTCTCAAACCAAAATCTATCATCAGAACTCAATCTCATTCATATACATCTCACGTCAAAATACAAATGCAAGATTCAATCTAATCTACTCATATTCATCAGCAATCATAACTCATATCCCAAAATCATACACAACCCAACTATATACATTAATTCATAATTCATGTACATCATCAAACCAAAATGGCATTTTCAAGCCACGATACAAAACCAAATTCCAAAATCTCAACTAACCCTATTACAGAAACATGCAAAATCGATGTTTTGACCGTTTTCATCCGATCTCCGTCAAACACGGAGATGGGGATGAAAGGTGGGTGAGCTTGATGACTTAACGGGTACCACATTTGTAAAATAAAACATAAGCGAAATCATTTTTCACAAAGTTTTGCCCAAAGGCTTATTTTTCAAACTTCAACTTTTCAAACGCTCATAAATAATTTCAAAGGTTTTTCTGCTGAAACCCTTAATTTCTTATTGCTCAAACTTCTCGAATTCTTTGTTTTCACACTTCATAAATAACTTCAAAACATGCATGCAAAGACATATCAATGCATTACAAAGTAACAAATCAAAACACATTACATATCAAGGTGGTTTGGTTCGGTCTAACTGAACGCATCGCACATTCTGCATAGCGGTCATGCATGCGGAACTGAGGGAGAGTCCGAATCGAAGCTCCTATGCCACTAGCGGCAAAGGGATAAGGCTATCGAGGAGACCAAGACATCGACTCTACTGGAGGGGACCTAACCAAACCCACATAATTCACATATTCATGCTTAAAACAAGCGAGTTGCTCAAGGCACTTTTCAAAATTCAAATTTTCATGTCAGGTCTTACTAGACATACCACATTCACTAAGCACATAATTTCATATGTCATATAGCAAAACACAAATTCACTAATCAATTTCTTACAAGTTCACAATTATTCATCAAACAAGTATGCAACACATTTAATAATTTATCAAAATCATTCATAAAGAATAAATAACAACTTTATCAATTCCTTTGAAACATAATTCTCACATTTAAAATCACAATACACATTTATCATCCAAAATTTAAACAACAATTTTCACCTTTTGATTCAAAACAACAAAATCACCAATCATTTTAATTTCCTAAATCAATTTCCAAAAGCATTTCTCTCTTGATTTCCCAAACACATAAATAACAATTTCTTTAAATAATTCAAACATAATGAATAGCAATTTCTTAAATCAATTTCCAAAATCATTAGAAACAATAAATCTAACCTTTGTAATAATTTTCGTAATTCCCGACATTCTCGAAATCTATCAATATTTAAAACTTGCAACAATTTTGAAAACTTTAGAAATTAAATTTTCAATTTCTTATATCATTGAACATATAACAAAATTTCTAAAGTTATTCCAAAAGCAAGGAATTTATTCATACTAAAATTATAATTTTTTAATCTTTGCCATAAACACTACATTATAAGCAAACTCAAAGAATATTAAGGAATCATAATTTTTAACCCTTCTAAAACTATTCGAAATCATAATTCTTCAAACCTTTGATAAACAATATTTTTGTAAACACTTCCAAAAATATTTGGAAATCATATCTTCATAAACCCTTCTTTTATAAAGAATTTCAAAATGTTTGGAACTTTTTTTGAAATATTTTTGTAAATAATATTTTCTAGCTAATTCAAAGTATTCTAAATCATAAATTTTTCAAACATTTTCATAAACGATATTTTATAACAAATTTCAAAGTATTTGGAAATCATAATTTGTTCAAACATTTATAAACCATATTTTATAAATAATTTCAAGAGCAATAAACTTAATCATTCCAAACTTATAACAATTTTTCAAACCCCTGTGGAAATAGATAAAAGTAGATGCTTTCTTTCTTAGTTTTTTTTTTTTTGAAATGGAAGCATGGCTTATAATCAAATCAATCAAATCCAATGTATACAAACCATTTTGGAAATTTCCTAGGTCACTCCAAAACAATGAATTTAATCATCTTTTCAATTTACTTAAAAAATCAAAGAATGCAGAAATCAAAACATTTTTATTCACTTATCCGAAACAATTTTAGCAATATGTCCAATCGGTCGAAAACATTTTCGTTAAACACATTTGGTAATTTCTTTAAATACTTCAAACCTAAAGTAATAAAATTTCTTAACGAACTCATTCAAAAACCATAATTTATAAACTCTTATACTTTCTTGAGTTTTCAAAAGCATACACAAAGCTTATAATTTCAAAAATAAATATGATACCCACCTCGAATCGATGCTTGAATCTTGTCCTAATCATCAATTTCTCCAATCCTTTCTTCTTTCTTTCAAATAAAAATTTCCTAAGCCAATATCATCAAAATTCAACATCATATTAGACATAATCCTCAAATTAACTATAGGAACCCCAATTCCAACATATTTTCAAGCTATCTATAGCAAAAATTTCCGAAAACCCCAAATCCCAAAAATTGGGCATAAACCCTAACTCATAAAAATCCTAAAATTAACCATCATCATAGCATAATCACTTCAATTAATCATAGATACCTCAATCCCATAACCTTTCCAAGCCACCTAAACCAATATCTCACTAAAAATCCAAAGATCAAAGTTTTCGAATCTTACCTTTCTCCCTCATTTTCGGCACTTTCTTGCTCAAGATGAAGCTCTTGAGTTTTTCTTCACTTTCCCCTTGTAAAGCATCGAAAATCCATACTTAAAACCCTAAGAATCCAAAACCTAGCTTCTCCCTTCATCTTCTTGCCTCTTCTTCATCACCGTCGGCTCACTCTTTCATTTCTCTCTTCTTTTTCTTTCTTTCTTCTCTTCTATCGTGTTTCTCCTCTCTTCACTGCCGACAGCTACCTGCTTAAGGGTGCCATGTCATTAAATGACAACCAAAAGACCATAATGCCCCTCTATTTAAGTTAACTTCCAAAATTACCCCTGCACAGAATCTTGAAAAACTGATAAATTACGTCCTGATTTTGAGTGGCTAAACGAAATAATTTGGCAAAACTTTCTTCTCGAGAATTATTCCTCTATCCTTCCTCTTCAAAAATGACACTAAAATCACTCAATTCGGTTCAGAATTGAGGAAGTTATGGCCAAAATACATACAGAATATACAAAACTGCGACTGAACAATAACACTAACTTCGACTCAAAAATTGATAACCTTAGGGACTAAATTGAAACTCGATCCCTTCACATGATTTATAGCCCCATATCTTAATTTTATGTTGCCTCAAGAATCAACTCAATCGGAGGTGTAAAGATCAAGATATCTCCAAATTACTGAACTATGTTCAGAAAATTATCTAACTCATAACCTTTAACCAACCCTTTCACTATGGTTCAATCAATCTCTTTCCGTTTAATCTCCTAAAAATCATAATTACTCATGAAGGAGTAGCTAAATTTCTTATGAATCTAACGCTTTAAAAATCGAATCAATCGGATGTCGAACGAAGGAATTATAAGCAAAAGATTGAAAAAGGGTCGGATCAAAAGCAAAAGAACAGAATCTCAATTATACATATATAATTGAATTTTTCAAAAATAGTAACTCTTGATCCTGAACTCCAAATTTGATAAATTTGGTGTTGATGGAAAGATAAAAGGAAGCTCTACAACTTCCATGAAGAACTCAAAAATCAATTTCATCTCTAAAGGGGTCAAAAACCTAGTCAAAGTTACTGCCCTATTAAACATCACCTAAACAAACTCCAAACTTTCAACATTCATATCTTCCAATTCTCACATCCAAATATTGCATGCTTTATAGCGTCGGAAAGATTGATAGACAAGCTACAACTTTCATTAAGGCCACTTTCTCCAATTCAGACCACAACTTTACGGCGATTTGCCTCAAAACATAGCACACGCAAACTTACCCTATAAACATTTTCAAAACACAAAGCAAAATACACTAACTTCGAAAAATCATAACTTTTACTCCCGATATCTAAAAATATCAAACTTTATGGCTACGGAAAACTCTCGACAGAAGCTACGAGTCTCAAGAAGATAATTTCCTCAAATTTGGCCTAAATCAAAAAGTTAACTTTTACTCCAAAAAGTCAAACTTCCATAATTTTATTTCTAAATTTTCACTTCCATTTTAAATCATCTCATTCTCTAACACTTTCATAACCCAAATAAATTTACTCAAATATCAAAGTCATCAAGACTAATCGATTCTTTTTCTCATTAAATTTTTCTTAAATTCATCAAATTTTCTTAAATTCATAAATTTTCTCACCAATTTTTTTCTCATTTAAATTCATTTTAATATTTCTAATTTTCACCAAAAGTTCGGGGTCCAACAAAGAAGAATATCGTCAACATATAGAACTAATGTTATGAACTTGCTCCCACTCACCTTCATGTAGATACACCGATCAACGGTGTTTTCTACAAATCCATAAGACGTAATGATATCATTAAACTTAAGATACCATTGTCGGGAAGCTTGCTTCAGTCCATATATTAACTTCCTTAATTTACACACTAATTGTTCCTTTCCTGTGGTCACAAAACCTTCCGGTTGGTCCATATATACTTCTTCTTCCAAGTCACCATTCAGAAAGGCGGTCTTTAAGTCCATTTGGTGAAGCTCTAAATCATAATGAGCTACCAGTGCCATAACAATTCTTAAAGAGTCCTTCTTTGAAACTGGAAAGAAGGTTTCTTTATAGTCAATACCATCCTTCTGAGTGTAACCTTTGGCAACAAGTCTAGCTTTATACCTTTCAATGTTGCCTTGTGAGTCTCGTTTGGTCTTAAAGACCCATTTACAACTCACTTGCTTTGCACCTTCTGGCAACTTAGTTAATTCCCAGACATTGTTGTCATCCATTGATTTCAACTCTTCTTTCATAGCATTGAACCATTTTTTAGAATTTTTACATTCCATGGCTTATTTGAACGAGCCTGGATCTTTATCAATGCTCAAGTCACATTCATGTTCAAGTGAGTAAATTTCGTAGTCACTTGAGATAACTGGTCTTCTTTGCCTTACAGACCTTCGTAATGCTACATCTTGTGACATTACTTGATCATTTGTAACTTGATCATTATTAGCTGGTTCGTCATTAATATGTTCAATTTGTGGAATTAGAACATTAATTTGTTGTTTCGGTATGTTGCATGTTCGTGATGCAACAAGAGGAATAACAACCGGTGGAATCACGTCTGATGTAGCAGATTCTACTCGACTTTGAGTAGTTTCTACTCTATTCTCGTGAATATCCACTTTTTGTGGTTCTCTACTCCCACTAATTTGACCATTCTCAATGAACCGAGCGTTTCCAGACTCAACTATTCTCGTACTATGATTAGGACAATAAAATCTATACCCCTTTGACTTTTCGGGATAGCTGATGAAATAACCACTAATGGTTCTCGCATCGAGGTTCTTTTCATGTGGATTATACAGCCTTACTTCTGCCGGACAACCCCAAATGTGGAGGTGTCGTAAACTAGGTTTCCTTCCCATCCATAGTTCATAAGGTGTCTTAGGAACTGCCTTACTAGGAATCCTATTTAGCAGATACGCATCAGTCTTTAATGCATGCATCCACAATGATAAAGGTATAGTACTATTACTTATCATGCTCCTAACCATTTTCATAAGAGTACGATTTCGCCTTTCAGCTACACCATTTTGTTGTGGTGTACCAGGCATTGTGTATTGTGCACATATGCCTCGACTAGCAAGAAACTTTGCAAATGGACCTGAACATTGTCCACTTTCATCAAATTTTTCGTAATATTCACCACCTCTATCAGATCTCACTATTTTTACTTTTCTATCTAACTGCCTTTACATCTCATTAATGAACGTCTCTAGGATGTCCACTAACTGAGACTTCTCATGTAGCAGATAAACATATCCATATTGTGAGAAGTCATCAATAAAGGTGATGAAATATTTTTCGCCGCCTCAAGAAGGAATGTCGAAAGGACCATAGATGTCAGTGTGTATTAATTCAAGTAATGCATTACTTCTTGTGGCTGGATACTTTGATATATGTTTGGTTTGCTTGCCTTTAATGCAATCCACACATATATCCCAATCAACAAAATCCAATGGAGGTAAGATTTCATTTTTCACTAACCTCTGTACCCTTTCTTTGGATATATGACCTAATCTTTTATGCCACAAAAAAGCAGAACATTCATTATGTGCACTACGTTTATTTCCTATAATATGGTCAACATGAAACAAAGATTCAACAAAATCAACATCAAGATTGAAACAATATAAACAATCAATTAATGTACCAGAACTATAATAGTACTTATGTTTATACAATGAAAAGACATTGTTTCCAATCTTGAATTGAAATCCTACATCATCCAATTTTGCAACAGAAACTAAATTTCTAGCACATTCAGGAACATAAAGACACTTTTCTAGATCTATGTAACATCCAGTGTCCAAGATCAATCTATACGTCCCAATGCCTTCTATCCGTGCCTTCATTCTGTTCCCCATATACAAGAACTTTTCAGTTCCGTTTATGGTCTGGATTGTAAGGAATCCCTATTTAACATTTGGCACATGAGAAGTTGCACCAGAATCTAACCACCAAGTATTTTTATGCACACCAATAAGATTTGATTCAAAACATACTGAGACATAGTATGTACCTTTCTTTTCGAACCAAGCCTTTCTTTTCGGACATTCTTTCTGAAAGTGACATGGCTTCTTACAGAAGTGGCACCTCTTATCTTTCTTGATTCGACCCTCATTAACTTTGCTGAGAGCTTTGTTCTTCTCTTTGCCTTTCTTTCGTGGCTTATTCTTTGTAGCACCCTACTCTCGCAAGACCCGAACCCGATATCGATGGTGATATCTGAGTTCGTATCTCACGAGGGTGGTATGCTAGAGCAATCAAAACAGTTTCAAAACTCAGTAATACATTTTTCTTTTTGAAAACAATCGAGTGCGTGGAAATCAGTAAACAATTTGGGACCCGCGATACGAAAACATTTTCAACCAAAGTACTATTTCAGTAATCAAATTACAATACAGCACTAATCAATTGGGCCCTCTGTAATAACAGTACACATATGCGGAAATACAAATTTACATATAAATCAGAAAGACTCAAATGCAGACGTGAACTGATCCCGACTTCAAACTCTGACTCTCTTGTAGTAATCATACTCCCGTTTCACTAACGGGGTAATCGCCAATTCCTAAAAAATAATTGCAATGTTGGGTAAGTTTGCGAACTCAATGAGAAATCATCATCGATGGTTCACTCAATTCATGCATATACACACAATTTACCAAATATCACATACGATCACAATTCACAAATGTAAGGCGTTTCGCCTTTCACACAATACACATTTAATCATATCATATATGCAATGGACATGAGACACTTTCCATTTTCATTACGTTGTTGTGACCGTGCGCCTGAAACTGTCCCAATGACGGGTACATTGCGTTGAGCCTGTGGCTCTGAATACATTGGGCCGGAATGCTCGACACGCCGAGCCAAAGGCTCTGAAATACATCAGCACGAAACTCGCGTTGAGCTTAAAGCTCAGTACGCTATCTGCTCGGTCACAACTGCAATTATCTGGTCATACCATTATGCATGAATGCATATGCTCCAATTTTCATTTACAATCATTCACATTTCAATGCAATTTTCCATTCCTTCGGACCTTCGGTCCGGTATTTCAGTCATAAACATTTATGATTTATTTCATTGATGCATTCATGATCATGTACACACAATATCACTTCCACATAAACTTCCCAATATTTCAGACACCCATGGTCCAAAATCAATCAAAATCAAGCACACATATCCATCCATTATCTCGAAATGGCATCAATGCATGTAATATCAAACACACATAGATTGAGAAACCAACTAGGTTACTCACCTATCACTTCCGAGCTAATGCCGGGAAATCTCTGAAGCGTCGGTCGAACGACGCTTTAATTGGGCCTCTCGTTGGAAAGATCATGAAACCCTCTACAAGTTTCATGAAGACCATAAAAATCAAATTTACCTCTAAGGGTGTCAAAAATTCAATTGAAACTTCTGCCTATTCAAAACCTACCAAAACAGAACAGTACTTGGTAAATTCAGTAACTTCCATTCTCTTCATTCAAAAATTACACAATAAATATGTTCAGAAAGATCACAATGTTTTCTACAACTTTAATGAACAAACGAAAATCAAATTCAATTGTTAACTAGGTCAAATAATTCAAGCAATGATGCTGCCCTAGAAATCACCCAATCTGGACAGTAATGTTCTATCAAGCATAACTCCCTGTACACAAGTCAAAAAAATCACTACCTTTTATCATTGGAAAGATAAAACCACATACTTCAAGTTTCATGAAGAGCTTAAGAGCCAATTACATCTCTAACCAATTCAAAACTGCCAAACAAGTGACTGATCAGGGCAGCAGTTAAAAACCTAATGCAGGTTCCATCTTTGAAAACTCATAACTCCCAAATCTGATCTCCAACAGCTGCCTGCTAAATACCATTTTCAAGATCAATGTTTCCTCTACAACTCTTCAGAAGATCACTCAAGCCAATTCAATTCAAAAAAATTGCTAAAATTGCTTCCAATCAGAATGCTCACAAAACCTACCCTTATGGCTAGGTTTCACCAAATGCACAAAGCCAGTCAACATTCCCCAAGTAATATCTCCCACTATACATATCGAAAAATTGCAAAATTAGTGGAAATGGAAAGCTAACAATACAGGCTTCAACTTTCATTTAGACCATTTTCCCTAATTCCTTCTCAATTAATTTAGAAAAATCATCAAAACTCTAGGTCTTTTGGTTCGATTACTGTTCATACTGATCACAACAGTAACTTTCCAAGCCAAAATTCAACCTCTTAAGTCTAAAATTAGACAACACCCATTTCACACAAAATTGTAGCCAACAAACTAAAGTTTCATTTGGCACAAACCTCACCTCATTTACATAACCACACAATTAGTTATGCTCAAATCAGTGTACTAGGTCAAAATCAATTTTCCAGCTTTCATCTTCAACTTATATACTATCACTTCTAACACCAATTCCACATGCATAAGCATCCTAATGAACAAGAAATAAGTTACTAGATCATTCATACATTCACTTAGGCTACTAGTCACAATTTGGCAGCATCCTATTCAAGTAGTTTTCATTAATCTCCCATGTCAAAATCAATCCAACACTAAGTTAAAACACACTTCACTCATACTACTTCATCAATCAAGTCATATTCAACATAACCTTACCCACCAATTCAAACTATAATTGTCATCAAATTAATGCATCAATAAACACAATAAATGCACCATAACTCCCATTGAATGCATCTAACAACCATGATTCATAAAAGACATAATTAAAGCATAATTAAACACTTACCAATTCAAGCTTTTTCCATCTTCAATCTCTTCAACTCTTTACTTACTACTCTTACTCAACACCTTCTCCACTCTCTTCTAACACATGGAAGTGTAAGGTAATCATAGAAAGGAAGGAGCTTGGTTGCATGAAGAAGAGCTCTTGAATTTGGAGGAAGGATTACTTAAAGAAGGAGAAATCGATGGAGAGGGTGAAACAAGGAAGTAGGTTTCGGTTGATGGAGAAAGTAAAGCAATAAGAGATGAATTTTCCTTCTTTAAATGGGAAGTAACTGAGACACAAAGAGAGGAAGAGGACAAAAGCATTTACTCCATGGACATGTAGCACCCCACTCCCGACAAGATCCGAACCCGACATCTACAGTGATATCCGAGCCCGTGTCCCGCAAAAGTGGCGTACTAGAACACGCAATACCTTTTTAAAACTCGTAATAACATTTTTCTTTTCTTTCAAAAACGATTGAGTGCGCAAAACAATCCATGATTTGGCCCAATTATGACAAAACATTTGCAATTATAAAACAATTTCAATTATAAACCAATTTCAGTCGTACAATACAAGTACACAAAAATCAAATGGGTCCACTGAAACAAATCACTACGCTAATGCAGATGTGACGACGCTGATCCCGACCCGATACGCTGCCTTGCTAGCGGTAGACATACTCCCGTTTTACTAACGGTGTACTCTTCATTTTCCTGAAAAATAGATGCAATGTTGGGTGAGTTTGCGAACTCAGTGAGAAACCATCATCGATGGTTCACCCAACTCATGCATTCACAAATCATATACACATACATCACATATATCACATTTCAAATTTATCTATACATTTTCCAATTTCATATACACATGCAATTCCCTTATTCACACTTTTCAGTCATTTACAGTCATATACAATGCAATGCGCATGAGACACTTTCAATTTCATTTCGTTGTTGTGACCGTGCGCCTGATCATTTACGTTGAGCCAGTGGCTCTGAAATCGTTGGGCGTGATATGCCCTGCGGTGAGCCTGAGGCTCTAACCATCGTTAGACCTGAGGTCCTGTGCGTTGAGCTTTAAGCTCTATCATATACATTGGGCATAATGTGTTCTCGATAAGCCCAAAGGATCGGCACGATTGCATTGAGCTCGTGGGTTTCACATACGTTGGTACCACCGGTCACAACTACCATTATCTGATTACTCAATTATGCATGAATGCATATGTCACTTTTCATTTCGATTTCACTTTTCATTTCTTCGGACCTTTGGTCCGGTATTGCATTCATATACATTTACTCATCTTTGCACTTCAATATCACAATCAAATATTTCGAACACCCATGGTCCGAAATCAATCAAAACAATCACATATATATCCATCCGTACTTCCTCATGGCATTCAGTGCATATAATAAATAAACACATAAGGCTGAGAAACCAACTAGGTTACTCACCTGCACTTCCGAGCTACCGCCTGGAAGTCCCAATACTGTCCGTGGAATGTCGATCCATCGGAACCTCTATATCAAATCAAATAAATCACATATTACCAATTAGGCCAATTTCAATCAATAATACATATTTAACAAATGCGATAAATACTATACATGTTATGACATTCTCGATTCAATCCCCAATTCTCAATTTGATCACTCTCACTCTAATCCATAACAATTCCAAATCTCATTATTCAATTTACTAATTTCCATACTCTATAGTCACATTCCAAATAAAATCACAATCACTATTCGTTTTCCACTCAATTCCGATAATCATCAAATTCAATTTCCAAATTTCCATCTTATCTATTCAATATGCTTAGTCTCCAAATTCTAATTAATCATTTAGGAACCAATTCATTTAAAATCAACCTTAAACTCATTACTTGTAACAATCATCTTATAATCACTTAATTCCATTTCTCCCAAATTGCAATTCCTAGTTTCAAAATGTCATTTAATTCATAGCCAATCCAAATTAAATCCCAAAACTCTCCAATTCAAAAACCTCAATACTCAACTTTTCGGAAATCAGCCTCCCTCGTCGCGACGTCCGATCCCTCGTCGCGGCGTATAATCCGCTGATCGTCGTGACGATGTCATTGTTCGTCGCAACGCGGACTAAGCTCGCTTCGTCGCGACGCGACAACTCATTGTCATGGCATGCGGCCTCCAACCCGTTCGTCGCGGCATACCAATTAAATAATTTTTATTCGTCATGACGCACTTAAAAGGGCTTCGCCGCGGCGTGTTCATCACACGTCGCGACGTGGAAACCCAGAAACTCATCCGAAAACCCAGAAATTCATCTGATCTACTGATATAAATTCTTCCAAATCATATCTAAACACTCTCAATCAGTTTTAAACCTTAAACCCAACTTATTTCTAACCTCAGATCATCATTTAAACCCTTTTTCATCAAAAACCCAAATCAAAATCAACGAAAACCCTATCATCGACATTTTCCAACTTTCTAACCAATTTCTTACTCAAATCAATGATCAAATAACATAAACACGTATAAACTTACTTGATTCAAGGTTCAATCCGTTGAAAATCCCTTCAAGAAACCCCAAATCACAAGATGCTCACCCACGGCAAAGCTTCGCTCCTTTTTGGCCATAACAAACGATTTCAGCTTTTATATATATATATATATATATATATATATGAGCTTTAAAGGCTTGTTTGGCAATTTAGTTGCCACAAGTCCGGATCTTAACGTCTATCAGTCCAATTCTTACTCTATTTTTCTCCCAATTTCACAATAACCATAACTAATAAATCCTGAACTTATAATCCCAATTGTTTCATATCGATTGTCAATCAATCTC
Organism: Erythroxylum novogranatense; assembly: GCA_029891385.1. Classification (NCBI taxonomy): domain Eukaryota; kingdom Viridiplantae; phylum Streptophyta; class Magnoliopsida; order Malpighiales; family Erythroxylaceae; genus Erythroxylum; species Erythroxylum novogranatense. Next base: position 8,166,549 of record CM057232.1, on the reverse strand, counting down.
GGACCCGAAATTAAATAAGTCAGTCACTATGCCAATTTTCTGGTCCGGATCCATTTCTCTAAAAATTCTGAAAAAATTTCCATAAATTTAGAAAATTAGAAAATACTCATTCCTATACCCATATTCCAATTTCCATTCCTATAAATTCCAATTCATTCCAATTTCCATTTCGTTTCAATTTCATATTCACAATCTAATTTATCCACTTCTTTCTCAATTTCCAATTTTCACCTTTACGATCATAACCAATTTTTCATTTACACAATCACTTGAATTGTCATACATGTATATATATATATATATATATATATATATATATATATATATATATATATATATATATATATATATATATATATATATATATATATATATATATATATATATATATATATATATATATATATATATATATATATATATATATATATATATATATATATATATATATATATATATATATATATATATATATATATATATATATATATATATATATATATAATAATCCATTACCGATATCTATAAAACAATAATGCATGCACAATGTCACATTTGCTCGTATATATATATATATATATATATATATATATATATATATATATATATATATATATATATATATCTACTGCGTACAATAATCCATTACCGATATCTATAAAACAATAATGCATGCACAATGTCACATTTGCTGTGCACTCAATTCTAACCTAATCCAAATTATCGACATACCCGCCACTCCAAAGAATCTGGATGTTACGTATATGTGGCATTTTTATTAAGAAAGAGACAAAATAGTAATAAAACAAAATTTGTAAAAGGAGTTAGGAACCTTAATGAAATTTGACTCATTCTAGCCCAATGGCCCTAATTTCAATCCCAAAATAAGATACCTAATATTACAGTGTCATTGGATAGCAATTTTTGTTACCGAAAATCAACCGGTCCGTCACTTGGCGATTTTTTTCCAGTCCAGGAATTTTCTCCGGAAAATTTCAGAAAAATTCCTAAAAATCCCTTTAAAATATAAAACACTCACTAGCTCACTCAGAATAATTTTTTAAACACAATAACTACGTTAATCACAATAAAATTGCATTAGGTCCATCTACCGGAAATGTCATGTATGCATGTACAGTGATTTGCATGTGCACAAATTCACTGTTTACTAATACTAGTATGCATGAACAATACTAATTAATCCCTATCAATCTCATCCTATGACAATTTACTATTTTACCCTTCCTGTCAGGGGTGGGATGGTACATTCTTGTTGCTACTAGCACCTTGATGAAATGTGAGATGAATGGAGTGGTCCTTTATTTTCTTTAATCTCCCTTCCTCCTGAACTAACATGGCCTTAATTTCTTGAAGGTTCCATTTTTCCTTAATGCTGTTATAATTCACCTGGAACTGGCCAAACTCGAGAGGAAGTGAGTTGATGATAAACTGTACCAAAAAGGACTCACTCACATCCATACCCATAGACTTCAACTTTGCAGCTAGGTCTGACATATGAGTAATATGATCATGAATGGGCTGTGACCATTCAAACTTCTTGGTCGATAGCTCACTCATTAAAGTCCCTACTATAGACTTGTCAGCTATATCAGATTGGGAGTATTCTTTCAGCTTCAACATGAACTCCTTTGCGTTGTCCGTTTTAGGCATTGATGGCTTGACATTTTCTGCGACCATCATTCGCATTAAATTCAAGCTTAGCCTATTAGACCGTTCCCAAGCCTCATAATAAGACTTGTCAGCTTCAACACTGGCCTCAGTTATGGCTTCAGGCCTTACGTCTGAAACTATGGCTAAGTCCAAATCCATTACACCCAGTTGAAACTGGATTTGTTCGGACCAATCTCTATAATTCAGACCATTGAATTTAATCAAGCCATTGCCTTAAGCGAACAAACTTGTAGATGCTGCATATACAACATATAGTTCACATTAATGCTTTGAGTAAACCTAAATGGATTCAAACTAACTAATAAATATTAATTATGCATTTAAATCCTTCTTTGGGTGAAATTTAAATACATAGAAATAACCTAGTATGATGCGTATATATAATACTATAATGGACAATCAAGCATATTACAGTTAATATGTACGTTATCTTTGGATATACAATCATATTAACTTAATATGTTGATAAAATCCCTTTAATATCATTAATTATAAGCAATGGTCCATCTTTGGGTGACCTCCTAGCGTTATAATTAATAATCTCAATTGTTCAATTCATCCTTTATGTCATTTCAGCATCATGTCATATTGGACAAATGAAATAATCTCAATTAAATGATTAAAATTTCAAGCTAGGCCACTTTGGTGACTAACAAGCTTTTCCATGCAATAAACATTTAATTGAACAATTATTATACATGATAAAATTTAATTTACCTAATTTGGTCACTTTGGTGACAAACAAACTATTTTAAATGTCCATAATATCATGTATTACCTTTAACATATAATAGGAAAATTTAATTCCAATTATTACATAACATAAAATATTCCATCCTAAAATTACATTATGTATAAATCAATTATGAATTAAATAATCTCTTATGTTCCATCTTAAAATAATTTTTCTTTAGGGGTTAAAGTCCATAATTAATAGCTAACCCAAAGTGTTGTCTCTTATAGCCCAAAAGCCCAAAAAAACAGTCCATAAAATTCAGTTGAATTAAATAATCCAATATAATTGGGCCATAAATATCTATTAACCTAATATAACCTTTATGGCCCAAAACTCATCAACAAAACCAGTCTAGAAGTCCCTTTTTGGGCTTTAAGACGCGTGCGTCGACAACCCGTGGTTATATCAGGCGTGTATGTATGTCCATGCGCATGCCTTTGCACGCCAGCCGTCAAGGCTTGGTGGAGAAGAGTTCACGCGCCAGACTTTGCAGAACGACGCAGCGTCTGACGCGTTCAGTGTACGTGCCAGACGCTGTTCATCATCTTCCTCTACGATTCTTTTCTGGTTTTTTTTCTTCATTCTAACGTTTCTTTGCTTTGCATTGGTTTCTCTTCATACCAAAACTATTTCACCCTTTTGATATTTCTTTTCTCTCTAAAGTTCTAAACCATGAGTTTCATTTTTCTTTCTACCATTAAAAAACCAAAAATCATTTTCGGATATGCATAAAAAAATAGAACAAAATCATTTAACGCATTATGAACTATAAAGAGCAAATATTGTTTTCGGTGTCTCTTTCATACCAAACACTGAACATTCATTTTGGTTTCTAGAATTTCAATCCATTCAAAAACATACACCAAACCGTTTTCTCGGATGGTTCTCATGCATATGTATAACACCGAAGATTCGTAGGATGGTGATAAATCATTTCCCATGAAAAGACATTAATCTCCGTAAATAATCACAAATAAAACTGGCGATCTTATTTACGACAGTGCACCTTTTTCATGGAGGAATTCATATAACATAAACACAAACATAATCATCGCAATTCACGGTAAAAAATACCGTAGATAACAAATCAGAAATTTCCATGCTCTGATACCAATTGTAAAACAATTATAGGATCGATTCGTTTTGTGCGTACCTGTATCCATGATCTTTTGTTCGTTAGATTTCGATTTTGTTTAAACGCTTTTATTTCCTCTCGTCTTCTTTCTTTCCGATTTTCTCAATGGTTAAGAAATAATATTCATTTCATAAGTTTTGCAACTTATATACCATTGCCAAAGGACACGTCCTTTGGTAAGTGGAAGAGAGAGAAAAAGGGTTTGTGACCCATTTGAGACCCATTCGAGTAATACCCAATAACCATTATCTTGGGTGCATTTCATAGGACTCAATTAATAAATTACATGGGACATTTATATAATCTAACACCATATAGTAATGATACAACATATGTGTACGCTTGGGCCAAGTACTACATGTTACCAACCATAGTACTGCTATATACCCATGCATAACACTAGCTATACATTGTATTATGTATACATTAATATAGTACACATAATCCATAATCTAACTGATATATTGGATAATAAGTGCATATTCAGGTACACATATACTCTATGATAACCAATACGTGTTGTACATATAGTAATGCCTATCGAAACATTATATAGTAATGTACTGGTTACCAATAATAGACATGGTATTGTAAGTTACACAGTGTGGTACTATATCATATGGATTGTAACCATGTAATGGTTATAGTATTTATATGGTAACAACCACAGGACATGGTGTAAGTGGGTACTAAGTGTTATAGCAATGTATTTATGTATACTTGTGACAGTTTATGTGGACTGACAATACTTGGTTAGTAACAGTGTACTATTCCAATCATGTATTTATACTGTAACAATCATTGTACGTATGTATACCTATACATTGTAACAGTATATACATACAATAGTATTGTACTTACAATAAACATCAATGGTATGTACCATACTAACCTTATATCTAATGGGTATTATTTATTAGAACTCATCTTACTTTCTTTTTGTATATTGCTCGATTCTCTTTAAATGTTAGTAGTTTTTTTCATTATATTGTCATCTTTCATTACAGTACAATTAATTTGTTTCTTGGTAGGGAAACTCACTGTTCTCTAACAATGGTTTCATAACGTAGCAAAATTGATGGATCAAAAGAATTGTCCACAGGTATAATTGGTGAATTGTTGTCCAATAAGTTTGCAGTTTTTGCATACAAGAACCTACATGAAACAAAGGACAAGATCCATCAAGCAATGATATTCGATGATGGCAGCGAAGATGGTGAGAGAGGCTTTAGCAATAATGATGGTGTCTTGCCAAACAGGTCAATGAAAGTGATACAACCTATTCGTTTATTAATAATTTCTAATAGTAATATTATGTTCTTAGTTGATTATAATGATAGATGTTTATTTTGTTTTTATGGATATGTGGATGAGTTTTATGAATGCCTACCTTTTATTAGTGGTATAGATCATCTAAATGTTAATAACTTAACAGGTTGCGAGAGAGTATTGGTGCCAAGATGTACTCATTATGCTATTGGTTTAGAAAATGAAGATACGGTTTGATGATAATTATTCAATTCATTTTGCTAAATTGAATTGTTAGCTTATCTATTGCTATACGTCCATTTGAATTTTCTTTTATAGGGTATAAACTTGAAACTTGAACCCATTGTCAAAGCAAATTCTGCATACTCCGATGATGTTATGTGTTATGTAACATTTAAGGCCATAGATGCTTGCGGAGTTGTGAAAACGTATAAAACCCAAGTTTATTATAACTTTTCTCTGTTTTCTTTTGAAATACAGAGGAAATATGCCACCACCGACCACCAATACAAGGCGCGCAGGGGTCATAACCTAAAACAAGTAATTTAATGCTAAATAATGACCCTAAAATAAATATTTAATGCTAATTAATCATAATTACAACAAACACTTACACCACTTTCATCAATTTTGTTCGGATCTGATGGTAACCCGAAAGAAGATCCAGCTTCGAAAACCAGCCCGCTCCGTTTAATTCATCCAGTAACTCTTCGATTAATGGAATCAGGAATTTGTCTTTAACGGTGAAGTTGTTCAATTCTCTATAATCAACGCACATCCTCCACAAGTTGTCCTTCTTCATCCCCAAGACCACCGGTGAAGCGTACTGGCCATAATTGTGTCGGATAAACCCTTGCTGAATTAATTTCTTCACTTCCTGCTCGATGATATTCTTCTGTGCTCCTGAATAGCGGTAGGGTCGGACATTAATCGTGTCGACCCCCTCCTTAAGTATAATCTGGTGATTAAAGGGACGATCCGGGGGTAGTGTTTTCGGCTCCTGAAACACATCCGCGAAGTTGGCCAGTAGTGCATGAAGTTCATCAGGCGCACTCCCCTGCTCCTCCGTCAACCTCATCTGCTGAAATTGATATTCGAGTGGAGTTGATGGATGGATCATCAGCAACTGACCCTCGACCGCCCCTTCCATCACCTTCTGGAAACCCTCACTAGATACAACTCGAGGTCTGCCATCCGGACCCCCTTGAAGCGTGACCATCTGTCCTTCCCATGTAAACGTCATTGTGCGAGTGCGAAAGTTGCACAAAACGTCTTCCAATCTCACCAACCATTGAACTCCCAGCACCACATCATAACCTCCCAACGAGAGCACCAACGCCTCCATGCAAAATGGCACCCCTTGCATTGTCCATTCGAAATTGCGGCACCGCTGTGTACAATGAAGTTGTAAACCACCACCCACCGTAATGGTAACCGGAGGTATGTCTTGGAGCTCACATGTCCCATTCTTGACCAGGGCCACATCCACAAAATTGTGAGTGCTCCCATTGTCAATTAGTATGTGACTCTGACGGCGTTGATGAACTCCAACGAGCCGCATTTGTCTAAACTCCGACTCCCCTAAAAATCCTGTCATTGCTTGCAATGAGATCGTCGGAACTTCCTCACTTACCTCTACAGTTTCAGGACTCTCATCTTCACCACCTTCGACCTCCTTGTCGCCCCGCTCCTCCGAAACATAGAAAGATTTCAGCTGTCGCTTGCTACACTTGTCGCCAATAGTGTATTTTTTATCGCACTAGAAACATAAGCCCTTAGCCCGCTTGTCATCGAAATCCCTACTGCTCATTGCCCTGGACAGGGCTCTTCCCACAGGGGAGCGCAATGCCGACGTTGGTGTTGGTAAAAGTCCGTCTGAGGTAGTACCACTGCGAGCAGGCGTGGAGGGCGTCACCTTGTTCCCCTGCAACGCCCTATAGGCTGGAGGTCGATTCATTATGGGATGACCTGTTGCCGTGAGAATGGACTCTTGTTTTCGTGCTAAACTGCAGGCCCGGTGGAGCGACTGAGGCTCATGAAGTTTCACAGCTACCCCGATTTTAGGTTTCAGACCCTTCACAAAGAAGGCCACCAAATACTCCTCCGTCAGTGCTAGCCTGTTCGAACAGTGATCAAACTAGGCGCAGTAGTCCAAGACCGTGCCCACCTGCTTCAACTCCTTAAAATCTCCGACTGGATCATCGAACATTTCGGCGTCAAATCGCTGTTTCAGGGCCTTAGTAAACTCACTCCACTCGGTTACCTCAGTATTAGATCGGTTCCGACTGAACAGTCGGTACCATTCTTGCGCCTTTTCATCCAAATGCAAAATAGTCACGTTTACCCTCATGTCATCAGATGTTTGATCAATGTGGAAAAACTGTTCACAGCGGTATACTCACGCCTTGATATTATTCCCATCAAACGTTGGGAACTCAATCCTACCTACTCTGGTTAATCCTCCAGCTCCCTCCTGCCTCGGTTGGGATGGGTCCATCCTCCCCCGAAGGCCTGAGACACTACTGCCCTCCCCTAGTTTGGACCCGTCTGGTAAGTTAGTAGATCGTAACTCTCCCACGTCACGTTCCATTTTTCCATTTCCGATAACACCTTAACGCTTCGCTCTTGCAGCTCGTGGAGCAGTTTTTCCTGCCTACCCTGTGCTTCCATAAGCACCTTCAGGGTCTCCTCCAACCTACGGAAGTCTGCTCCTCGTGTTCCTTCAGCCATGGATAAAGTGCCAGGTTCGATTGCTCTGATACCAAATTGTTACAAATAAAAATGGGAATAGTGCGAAAAGTGAGGGAGAAACCAGACACAGGGAAGGGAGAAGAGACAAAGGGAATTAGCAGAAAGAGAATCAACAGAAAGGGAGGTATGATTCACAATAGTCGTAAAAACATGTCCTGTACGAAGAAAGAAACAGTCGTATATATTGTCCCCTATCCCCAACACGTGATAATCCCCTATCCCCGAGTACATAATATGTCCCCTAGATCCGCTACAACCGTTACGCCTTAGTTGCCTTGATGTCGTCTTCCTCGCTCTTGTCTCCCTTACTCATGGGGCCAGATCCTCTGGCCCCCTACTCTGGCCCTATTATAGGCCAGGAGTATCTGAGCCATCCACTCAGGTGGGACCCACTTGAGTGGATGGCTCAGATACTCCTGGGCCAGAATAGGGCCAGAGGAAGGGGGACAGAGGATCCCCTTCCCTTACTCATCATCCTCTGAATTAGCCGTAACAGATTATATCTTTTAAAGTTTAAGTCTGTAATTTATATCTGGTTTCTCAGAGAAATCTTTGCCACTGGTTATATCTTTCTCAAAGTTTGGATCTTTCTTTCTTTGTTATCTCATGAGTGCATCGGTGATTTTGTTGGGCTTTTGATTTAAGTGATTCTTATCTCGGTTGCTAACTTTTAGTTCTGAACAAATGCTTGCATCCTTCGACCTAACAACTTGTTTTTTTCCCCCTGACAGATTGGTAAAAGCTCTTTTGTTGAGCATCGTACTTTTCTCCACCTATACCGTAGTTTCCATCGGCTATGGATCTTTCTGGTCTTGATGTTCTAGGTTAAGTTTGTGATTATTGATGTAATTGGTGTAAGATGTTTATATTCAATAAGTTCATGTGTTATTCTCTTATCTGCAGGCTCTGACGATTATAGCATTCAACAATGGGTGTATTAATTTTGATGCCTTCAAAATAGTACTCAGTGTTGCGCCAATGTTTAGTGTGAGATGTTTATATTCAATAAGCTGGTGTGTTATTCTCTTATCTGCAGGCCCTGACGATTATAGCATTCAACCATGGGCGTACTAATTTGGATGTCTTCAAAATATTACTCAGTGTTGGGCCAGTGTTTGCTATCATGAATTTCATAAAGAGTAAGCTTGATTTCTGAATGAGTTTTATATAAACATGCAATTTTATTATCCAGAAATTTTTTATTTCTCTTGGTAACTATCCTGCTGCTCACAGGTTGTTTAGATGTTCTACTTATGTTTGGTGCTTACAGCACTGCATGAGGCATGGCTATCTCAAGAATCGTTATTCAGTTTTTCTGGACTGGCTTTGCTTCAGCAGGAGTATCATATCTTTACTTGTGAGTAGCTAGAGCTGTTTTGTTATCATTGTTTAACATTGCCTTTGTGCCATTACATTTCCTTCTCTCTATTGGTCTTCATTTTTAGTTTTGAAATGCTGCAAGCGGGTTGTAGATGAAAAGAATAAACAGAGTGCAGATCCATTCTTTTTCAGGATTTATATACTTGTGTTAGGTGTTTATGCAGCTGTGCGCTTGATCTTTGCTCTGTTACTCAAACTTCCAGTTTGTCATTCTTTGTCTAACGTATGAGATCAACCATTCTTTCAATTTTTTAAGTTTGATGAATTGAAGTTAAAAAAGCTGTGCGTATTTTTTGTATTGTGTTTTGACTCATGTGTTTGTAAAAATCTTATGATGCATTTAATTCTTAATCTTTACGGATATCGCAGTTTGCATTTAATAGTTGCAAGCATTGATATGGGTGAATATGTATTATGTGGAGGTGTGTTTGCTTTAGCATTGCTTCAGTTAGACTGATATAAATAGTTCTTCCTCTTTTACATCCCACATTATGCCCCAACCTTGTTATTTATTAAAATTTTCCTCTAACTGCTGCAGTATGTCCTGTTTTGGTTACTGATCTTTGCGTGCAAATTCACATTTGCGTACTTTCTTCAGGCAAGTATGGCACCTTAATCTTCGCATTGATTGAAGAGGACATGAGATCATCTTTGAATTTTTGCTGGAAAAAATGTTTTACATAATCTTAACTTGCGTGCAGATTAAACCCCTTGTCAAACCCACAAATATTATTAGGGATCTTCCCTCTATGCAATACTCGTGGCGTGATCTTATATCAAAGAGTAAGTTTGTTGATTGTGTTTGAGTTTCCTGTGTTGTGGGAAATTTTTAGATTGGTTTAGCGAGGGGCTTAAAGGATATGTTTCTTAGGTGTTGTTTATCTTGTGAAGCTGCATATAATGTTATGCATTACGACAATTTGGCTCACTGCAATGTTTTTCATTCATTGATGTTGTTATAAGTCTATCGACAACTATATATCTGCTGGAAATAGGATATTACATGTTGCATATGCTAACAATTATCTTGAACATTGTTAGTTAATGGGCTGGAGTAAAAGCACAGGACAGCTCAATGGAAGTGAACTCTCTTTATTTTCCAAAACACACATATAGCGAGTAGACTCAACTTATTAAACTGTTTATGTGCCTTATCATTTCTTCATATCCAGCTCAATACGTTTACTCATGTTATTTTGTTTTTATCATTCAACATTTGTCTTGATAAAATGTAGTAGATGTTTTGGTTTTCTCCATCTTAAGGTTTATGTGCCTTATCCTCTCGCAATGTCACTGTAGGATTTGTTTTATCATTCCCTGAGGGGTGAGAAACTGGAAAAAGTTCATGAATACAACTTTGATCATCCTGGTAAGCTTTTTCTTGATTCCAGTTAAGTTCATTATATTTTACTAATACCAATAACATTGTTGTTAGTTCTTTCCTAGATTTATGGGCTTAGACTATGTTGTAACATGCGAACCGGTTATGTCTGCTTATCTTGTTTTCTTCTTCTACAGACTCTTTCAACACGGACCTTCTACTTTCATGCATGGAAGAACTGAAAAATGGACAGGCAGTTAGTAAACCGAATTATGACTTCAAGACTCATAAACGCACAGATCATGGACTTCTGGTATAGAATCAACTTCAGAAAATGCAAAAGATGATCCCTATGTCCTAACATCTTTCTTTAAACTATATGACATTTGTTTCTTGAAAGCAGTGGTCTGGTTTTAATGCTGCATGTTTTTGGTCAAGTGTAGGTTAATCCTTGAGATGTCATTATAGTAGAGGGGATATTAGTTCTTCACGATGCTCGGGTCCCTGATGTCATGAATATGAGGGTCTTCGTTGATACAGGTTCTTTTCCAATTATCTCATGGGTAGTAGCATTCTTATATGTAAACAATAATCACGCAATCATTTCACCAGCACATATTCTGACCTTAGGCTTGCACGAAGAATTCAACATGATACTGTCGAAAGAGGAAGAAATATTCAGAACGTGCTTGATCAAGTCAGTAAAGTTCATCTTTTTGCACCTTTTGGAACACAGAAATTCATCTACTAAGCTCCACTATGTAGCTACTACTTTAGGCATTTTGACTTCTTGGGCTTTTCCAATTCCTCAGACTACGTATTTACTTGCAATTTGTGCAGTATGCTAGATTTATGAAGCCCAGCTTCGAAGAATTCATACTACCTTCAAAAAAGTTTGCAGATATAATAATCCCTCGAGCTGCGGACAATGATGTTGCAATTGACTTGGTAGTTCAACATATTCGTACAAAGCTTGGCCAGCATGATTTGTGTAAAATATATCCCAATGTTTTTGTATTATCCTCGACATTTCAAATAACCTAGCTTGATATGTCGTAGATTCTTTTGGAACATAACCTCCTACAGAAGAAATAGAAACAACTCGTACCTCCTACTGGGAAAAGAAGATCTTTTAACCAGCGATGTTTACCAGTTCATTTCCTAATGACAGTGGGGAGAGCATGGAAAATGCATTGAGAGCATGCTGCAAGGGAATCAAAATCGGTAAAATCCTCATCCATGGCGAGGGTAATAATGGACGACAGGTTTGTAAAGGATACTGACCCACATGCCTCATTCTTGTAAGAAGAAATAGAAACAGGAAATTTACATGACTCCAGTGTTTCTGCAGTTGATCTATGAGAAGCTACCTGCAGATATATCAAGCCGGCAAGTCTCGTTGCTTGACCCAGTTCTCGCTTCAGGTTTGTAAAGCCAGCTGCTGAACAGGGAATCCTGCAGTGATATATTGTTATTTCTTTTGATGCCGTCGTCTCACATCTCCAGATGAACAGGGAATTCTGCAGTGAAACCTATATCATTGCTTCTCAACAAGGGCGTTCCAGAATGTAACATCATCTTCCTGAACCTTATAGCAGTAAGTCTCAGTGATTTCTCTTTCTGAAGCTGCTACATTAGTTCTACATACGTCACACCTGAACATTTTAATACAGGCACCTCAAGGAATCCATGTTGTTTGCAAGAAACTCCCAAAGCTCAAGATTGTTACATCAGATATTGATGAGATGTTGGACAAAGATGCCCGAGTGATCCCAAAGCTCAAATTGTATATGAATTACAATTTGAGCTAATTTGATGGAGAAATGGAAGTGTCTATGTTAGGAAGTGTCATCTTCCATTTACCAATTTTGATCGGCATGGGTAACGGAAACAAATTTATCAACATTTTTATAATTTTAAAAAATTATAAATGGTTAAAAGTCATTAATATACAATGCTACAGTTTTGTATTTGTATATTAATGACTTTTAAGTCGTAGGGTTTCTTTTTGAGTCAGTCTTGAGTCTCTAGACCTAATGCTTGCAGTTTTGAGATTATATCTTTTGAAAAGTTATTTTTATTTGTTGAATTTTAAATTGAAACTCGAAAATGGTTGTAAATTCTTTTAAATTTATGTTATTTTAAATTATAACCTGAAAATGATTGTAAATTAAACAATTAACCCAAGTATTTGACATAATTTTCCATTTCCATCTACAAAACAAACCTACTCATCTACAATAACAACTTAGCCAACTAATTAGACAATTCAAGCGCCGTTATTAAAAGACAAAATTCTAAAAAGTGAACTCTCATGTCAGAATTTATCTACACAGAGAGAAAAAAGTTTATATATTTACATTTTGAATCACTTCAAAATAATGTTGTAAGAACCTTTTTAATTAGTATATAGTCATTTTATAATTACAATTATCGGTTGTCCCAATTCTTCTTTACATTATTTTGTTTAAAATTAAGATTCATATCTATATCATAGTTTATAATTATCTATGATTAATTTATTTTAGTTGACAATGGAACTAAATGTTGATTCTTTTCATGCATGAATATCATATGCTACTAGAATGGGCCTATATGACGTCACTCGTGAACTGAAAACAATTCAGCGTAAGGACTTCTGAAGCTTTTATAGGATGAGTTCAACTAACCTAAAAAGCAGCACATAATAGAACTCAGCCCCCTTTTGTTGGGGTTTGATGTAAGATTGAATATAAAATTAGAAGAAAAACTTATGATAGACGTTTTAGCATCCTAAAGACTCTTTCGTATTGTGCTCAAAAGAATTATATATTTATTGTTTTATATAAAAACATGATTGATTATGGCAAATCTGCATTTTTTCTAACCTTACTTTTTATGAGCAGCCTTGTATATATAATGTTTGATATTTTAAATTAATAATATTTTAGATGATTTATTTGTATAATAAATTGAAAATAAAAATATATTGATATATTATAAAATATATTATTCAATAATATGAATTAAAAATGTAACAAATAACATATCACAATAATATATAACAATTGGCTATGTTTTAAAAGCTAAAAAAATTTACTACATTTCTAAAAACGTAGCTAAAAATATTCTCTTATAATTTTCAACCACAAAATTTGACGAACAAAACGTATGACGCTTTTGGATATGGTGATATATTTCTCAATGTTGCCGTGATTATATCTGTGAATGTGAATGTGAAAGCAATTTAGTGCAAGGACTTCTGGGACTTTTTATAGGATGAGTTCAACTAATCTAAAAATTCTGGGACTTTTATAGGATGAGTTCAACTAATTTAAAAAGCAGCACACAATAGAACTAAGCTGCGTAGACTTTTCATTTTATTTTATTTTTCCTTTTGTTGAGGTTTGATGTAAGATTGAATATAAAGTTAAAAGAAACACTTCAGACAGACGTTTTAGCTCTTTCGTATTGTGCTCAAAAGAATTATATATTTATTATTTTATATAAAATATAAAAAATATTGATATATTATACAGTAACATTTGGGCCTCTAGAAATTCAGGTTGGAAGGTTTCTTTTTGAGTATATCTGAGTCTCTAGATCTAATGTAGTGTTGCAGTTTTGATAATTTTAAATTGTGACCCAACATAATTGAAATTAAATACTTAACCTAAATATTTAACAATTCTGTAATTCCTGCTTATCTAAAACAATCGAACAGACCCAAACAAATATTATATCTTTTGAAATGTCTTTTTATTTGTTGAATAATTAAAATGAAGTTATTGACCTATGTTTCAACCATTATTACTCCTTTTTACAATTATGATACGTATCCCTACCACATAATTATTTTATATTTGGAATCACTTCAAAAATAATGATGTAAGAATTGTTTTTATATTAGTATATACTCATTTTATAATTACAATTGTCCGTATTTTATTTTCTTTGTCCCAATTCTTCTTTACATTATTTTATCTAAAATTAAGATTCATCTCCATATCATAGTTTATAATTATCTAAGATTAATTTATTTTATTTGAGTCGATTCCTTTTAACATTGTTTTATTTAAATTTAGGAATCATTTGGCTAGACAATAAATGTGATCTTAAGCATCATAAAATGTACATTTTAGTTCTTTATTTATCAAATTAATTTTAATTTTGTATTTGAATTATTTTACTCAAACTTTCATCATTAAAACATGATAATAATTCTAATTCTAATTTTATTTTATTTTATTAATAACTTGTTGAAAATATATTATCGTGAATGCTGAAAAGTTGTATATAATATGGACTAAAAATTATACTAGAAAAAGATATTCTACACAATAACAAGTCATGTAAGACTAATAAAAAAAAAACAAATGACATTACAAATTAGAAACTAAAACAACAGTTAACTGGCTAAAAAAGTGTAGCGATTGTTGACTTGCTAAATTGGCAGCCCTCGGAGAAGATCGGAGAATCTACAACTAATATAACATATAATAATGTTAGTATTTTAAATAAGTTTATTATTAATTTTAAATTAACATTTATTTAAAATATCTTACCACTGGATAGGAGATGATCTCAAATAGGGACGAATGATCGGATTTTCGAAAGATCTTTCCGTAGCCATTTTCTCCCCAATTTATTCCATGAGAGTTCTTGATCTTCCAATACGGGATACCTTGCTCGGATCCAAATCCCACTATTAGTACTGCATGTAATCCAATAACAAGATCATTCTCATTCACACGGCCCCTGTAAATGCCCTGTCACAAAATTTTTGTTATAACAAGATTCTAAATAATTTTATAATGAATAACAAATAATTGAAATTTACCCGTCCCAGGTGTGAAAAGCTTCTATATACGTTAATAGTCCCTACAACCGGCTGCTTCAAGATAACTTTTAAGAGCTCAGAGTCATCAACCGGTTCCTTCACTTCAAAATTTGATATGTACACAACTTGCTTTTTCTACAATAATAATTTAAATAGAAAAACATAAGAGATTAAAAAATTAAATGTAAATTAATTATAAAATTTAATTATTAAAATCTCTTACATTTTTTCTTCTTTTGATATCATATTTCTCATCTCGTAGTTTTTCATATGGGCAATCTGCTTCTCTTGCTAATCCATTTTTTTGAATCCACTTATAAGCCTTCTTTAGGTTAGCGACGGAAGTCTTGTTCCCAGATGTTGGCAACACACAATTTACCAATTCTTGAACCGAAAGTTGTTTTTTCTCGTAAAATTTTTTCGGTGGTTGTCCCTCTTCGTCCATATTGTATAAGGCCTCCACTGCATTTGCTATTGCGTGTGCCCAACAAGTTTCTTTATAAAATAATATAAAATAAAATATAATTAGAAATATTAATATGTAAAATAATTAAATATGAGTTAACTAAGAAATAAAAATATGAGTATTACCTTTATACTGGGATTTCACATCGGCTAATAGGACATTTCTTGATGTCCAATCAAATGATTCCTAATTTTAATCAAGATAATGTTAGAAAAAAAAATTAATTTAAATAAGGATAAAATAAAAACTCATCTTCCATGTCAATTATCTCAGAGCAGATGAGCCCATATTCACCCGAGCGAAAAAGCTAAGAACTATAGAGTGTAATAATATTCAAGTTTGCTCTTGCAAGTTCTACTCTAGTTATTTCTCAATACCACCAACTCATTCGCTTAGGTTTTGAGGTTAGTCTTTTATGAATCTGTCGTATATAATAATGAATTATATCCGGTGAAAGCTTTTAACGAGGAGCAGTAGTGACTGAGGCATAGAATTGATATTTCACTTTCAGAGATACAAGAACGTAAAGGGGATATGCAGAGACAGCATGATGGTGCCGAAAGAAGGTTTGGAGAAGCATTTTCTTTGAAGGACAACAGTTGCCATGACGAGTTCTAGATTTCTGACATTTTAAGGCCCCTTGGTTGGACTGTTCTGGCATATAACATGCCTCCTAATGCCCAACATGTCACTGTCCATAGGTGGTCATCAGAGAAGATTTCTCTCAAACCCTCCCAGAACGACGTGTCATTGGGGTTTTGGCGTTTTCCATGAGCTTGACACATTGCCCACAAAGTCAATGCTACGTTAGATGTTCCAAAAGAAGAATGTGAAGAAGAAGACGAATGGCGTTTGTTAAGACTTGATTAACAAGATCATGTCCTCAGTCCTAGTTGTCTGCATCTATCATAAAATAATTATATTTTGATTAAGAAAATCACTTTTTTACAAAAAAAAAATTGACATAAACTCCCAATAAACAATTAGTTTTAATGAAGATAATTAAAAGACTAATGAACTTGAACCAAAAACAAGCACACCTAAAATTTTTAACTGGCGATATACTTACGGGTATTGGTTCCTGTTCTTCAACTTCATCGCCGCCGATAATGACAACAGGAGGAGGAGGAGCTTCATCTTCTTGTGGGTTTAGAGGAGGAGGAGGAGCTTCCTCTTCTTGTGGGTTTGGAGGAGGAGGAGCAGGATCTTGTCCTCTTCTACCTCGCCTACCTCGACCCCTACCACCACGTTCCATGATAAATGGAATGGACAGAGCTGTAGAAATAAAGGAAAAATAATATTAACAGAGATGGCTTGAAAATGGCGGTAAAGAGAAGGAGAGAGATGCAGTAGAGGAGAAGAGAGACATAGTAGATCGGAGACGTTCGCGGAGAGACTGGTAGCGTTCGCGTGCGTGGAGGGGATATTCTTTTCCGGCAGCTTCTGTGCGATATTTTGGCTAAAAAAGCTCGGGCTCAGGCCTGCATTGCGACTTCACTTGTTTGTTGTACTCGCTGTTGAGGAAGAAGTTGAGCGAGGAGAGGGTAAGGGGGATAGTGAAGGAGGCGGTGGAGATAGAGAGGGAATTTGTATGCGATGCGCTACCGTGCGAATGACGGGTAGGGGGGGGTGAGGCTTCTACATGATTATCCTCAGCACACATCTAGGACGGGCCTACGTGGCTTCGTCTTGTAGTTAGTACAACGGAATAGGAATATCATACCACTATCGTACGGTCCTTTTGTCGTCATTGAGCAGCAGGCTGTTGCAACAATCCCTGACATCCGAAAGAGGCTGTCGCAAAAATCCTCTCTATGCTAGGGATTTTTTTATCCCCTCTTATTTTATGTGTATTACCTCGCCGTTTTAAACTAATCTCCATATGAGGTTTGAATAGGAGGGATTAAAATGGGTCGTGAACATCCCTCCTAGTGTTTGATACGAAGCGGGGTTAAGGGACAGTGAAAGTGTGGACTTTAGCTGTGCTGCGAGTGACCAACATTGCTCGTAAGGGTTGTTCTAGCGTCATGACACAACTTGGATGGTCCATATATATGAGTTGTAGTGAGCAACGACTATTTTACTCTGCATGAATTTCCATTACCATCTTTTCTGATGTTCATATCACTCTAATGTAAATAGCTCGAGGCAGAGAGATTCCTGAGTTGCTGTTAAGCATGTTAGCAGTCTTTACAGTATACAGATTGCTCGCTGATAGCCATTAGTACGAACAGATTATTCTTCCGGCATTTCTTGTATTCTAATATTGTTGATATAATGATATTGCATTTATGTTGTGTTCTAATATTGTCGATAGTGATATTGTAAAGAGTTGTTTTCAGATGATATGTTAATGATAAACAAACTCATTATCTACCAAATTAAACGTGTTTATATAATACAAGTAATTCTTTATAAATAGATATATATATATATATAGCTAGTATTTGATTAAGGTGAAAACTTAACTGAATAAATAACAGAGTAAAACTTAACTGATAAAATAACAGAGAAAGCATCTGTTCCGAGAAATTAAGAAATCCCAGGCATGTAATTTTCTTCACAGTTTACATTATAAAATACTACGAGGTACAGAGAAAGCATCTGTACCTCGTAGCATATCCAGCCTACAGACAAAATAAAATACCTATTTTTAATATAATATACGATATGTACTTTAACTCAATTGCTTTTATATTCTTTTTGAAATTGTTATATTAAGATTACTAAAGTGGCTAATTCATTTTAAAATTTATCTAAATACATATATGCATAATGTATGTATTGTGTAAATATGATATTAATTTCTTTTAATATAATAATATGTCATAAAAATATCAAATTTTAAAATGATTATTTAATAATAGATATAATATGAAAAGAAAATATTACTACATTTTACTCTTTTACATGCGAATATAAAAAAAATTTCTTTAGTTGTGGAATACAATAATAATTATAGAAGTAAAAAAATAAAATAAATAAAAGTTAACTGTATAATTATTATTAAAGTTCATAATTTACAAAACAACATCAATTAAGAGTTCTGTGTATAAGTAAAAAAATTAAAATTTGAAAATATTATATTATAAACTTAATATGCATATTTTAAAATGATATTAAAATAATTATAATTATATTTTAAACATTTAAAATAATATTTGAAATAAATTGTGCTTACATGTTAACTTTTTACATTTACATTGTAATTAATTGTTATAATAAAATTACAAAATTGAAATTAAGTTAACTTGTTTGTAGGAATAATTATAAAACTATTATCATAGCTACACACTCTTAATAAATATAATAATTTTTAATAAATATAAAATATTTAATATGATTAATTTTATATAAATACTTTTGCATAATTTATAAGTAATTCCATCCTGTACTTTATTATAAATGGTTATGCTATAATTTATGATTTAGGAGTTCAAAAAAATGTAACTACAATTTTAAAATGTTCTTAAAATAAAATGTCCTTTTTTGTTGGTCAACCAACTTGAATTGAACATTTTATAGGAGGCAGATAAATGCAGTACGTCTTTAGAGTTTTCAGTGTATGTTTGGTTCGTCAGGTCATCAATTTGTTAACTTATAATTACAAAGTAGACAAAGTGACGCAGCCTTTCATCTTTTTGTCTTGCACACAGTTTTTGGTTGACCTTCGTC
The DNA here is from genome assembly GCA_029891385.1 of Erythroxylum novogranatense. Classification (NCBI taxonomy): domain Eukaryota; kingdom Viridiplantae; phylum Streptophyta; class Magnoliopsida; order Malpighiales; family Erythroxylaceae; genus Erythroxylum; species Erythroxylum novogranatense. Next base: position 8,147,305 of record CM057232.1, on the reverse strand, counting down.
TATACTTTAACAAGCCTCTTCGATGAAAGGATAGGTAAATTGCGAAACAAGATTCCAACCTATAAAAGAAACCAAACAACAAATGGTATCAGTTCTTTTCATTCACATTCTTTGTCCATTTCAATTTGTTGCATTTCAACAAAATTTCTTGTTTTCATTACAATAGTATTGCGAAAGATCAAAGCGAAATTGAGATGCTACATCAAGAATCTGCTCTATCTATTTGAGATTAAATCTCATTCTTAAGATAAAAGGCCAAAACAAAATTCCAATCTAAAAAGTTCATGCGAACTCTGGCTTATCATGATAGCAATATGAAACATCAATAGATATCATTGAGACTTGGTGAATTCTTTTCCCTTAACCAGAAATCATCACAAGAACTAACTCATTAGAATAGTTGAGTTCAAAAATAACTAATTATCATCCTAAGAAGTCTCCAAATGAGAACATCCAAGCAAATGTTAATGTTAGAATTTTGAAGATGGAAGATGTGTTACATTCTCAGACATTTCCATCAAAACTCCATCTGCATCACTTTTCCTACATTTCCAGATCTCGCAAGGGAGAGCTTAATCAATTGAGGTGTCTGCAAAACAATTTAAAAAAAAAATCAAGACAATTATACCATATCTACATTAATAAAAAGAAACGTTGGTTTTGTTTTCTGCTATAATCAATCATTTCAGAAAAAAAAATGAACATATTGTAAGGACTTCCTTTTTTAGTTATACACTGAAGCAAAATTAGGGGTGTACTAGATAGACTTTAATTTACAAGTTCAGCCCAAAAAAAAAAGGGAGTTGCAACTCTCGGTTTCTAATTCAATTTATGATAAAAATGCAGTTTGAGAAAGCTTCAAAAATATAAACAATATTATAAAGCAACTCACCTGAGTGGCTTTTCCTTTAAGAAATAAACCTTGGCGTAAGAGTGATCATCATCAAAGGGATTATAATAAACTTGGGTTTTGTATGTTTTCACAACTCCACAAGAATCTATGGCCTTAAATGTCACATAATACTTAACGCCACAGGAATATGCAGAATATGCTTTGACAATGCGTTCAAGTTTCAAGTCTATACCCTGCAAAACAGAATTGAAATGGAGGTATAACAATAGTTAAGGAAACAATTCGATTTTGGAAAATGACTTGAATAATTATCATCAAACCTTTTCTGCATTTTCTAAACCAATAGCATAATGAGTACATCCTGGCACCAATACTCTGTCGCAGCCTGTTAAGTTATCAACATCTAGATAACCTATACCACCAATAAAAGATGCGCGTCCACAAAACTCATCCACAAATCCCTAAAAACAAAATAAACAAACATTAAACATCTACAACTGTAATCAACCAAGAACATAATTTTACTATTAGAAATTATTAATTAAATAAATATACAAATAGGTTTTGTCACTTTCATTGACCTGTTTGGCAAGACACCAATCCTAAAATTGTTCATTATTGCTAAAATCTCTCTCACCATCTTCGCCAGCCTCATTATCTTCCCTACTATCATCGAATACCATTGCTTGATGGACCTTGTCCTTTGTTTCATGTAGGTTCTTGTCATCAGAAACTGTGAACTTATTGGATAGCGGTTCATGAATTATGCCTGTGGACAAGTCTTTTGATCCATCAAATTTGCTGCATTTTGAAACCATTGGTAGAGAACAGTCAATTTCCCTTGATTGTATTGTAACAAAAGATGACAATATAATGACTAAAATTAAAAACATTTTAAGAGAATCATGCAATATACAAAAGGAAAGTAAGATGACTTCTAATAAATCAAGCATTAAACTGGACATGCAAAATAGCTGGTAAACAATTTAAGAACGTTGAGATAATAAACAACTATAAGCACATGAAACTGATTTAGTAAACAGAGACTCACCGGAGTGGCTTTTTCCTAAATTCAGCAACCTCAACCTTGTCAGGGACGAAGTAGGGATCATAATAAACATTGGTTTGATACGTTTTTACAATTCCACAAGAATCTATAGCATCAAATGTTACATAATATCGTTTAGTATGACAGCCACCAAGGAAATTTGCCTTGATAATGCGGTCAAGTTTCAAATTTGTCCCCTGCAGAACCAAATCAAATTAAAATAAACTTACAAGCAACAGTACTTCGTAAATTAAAAATAAATAATTCATCATCATCCGACCTTTTCTCTGTTTTCTACCGAAATAGCATAGTGAGTGCATCCTGGGAGCAATACTCCGTCTAAATCATTTAAGTTAGCCATATCCAGAGGCGTTATGCCACTACCCATACAAAGGGGTTAGGGGTACAATGCTTCCACGTCATAACCCTAACACAAATAACAGTTAATTAATAATAAAATTACAACAGAGGCTAGCAAATCAATGTTCTTAAAAGAAGACATACTTACATCGCTTTCAACAATTTGTTTCCTATAGCTTAACCACTTTTCATACAGCCCACTTTTGGTGAAACCCCTTTTCTCATATTCCTCTTCGCTATCCTCGAACTCTTCCATCACCGTGTCGTCGTCCTCCGTCTCCGATGGTTTATTAAACTTATCGCACGCAGATTCAACGTAGCTTTCGTCAATCTTCACCTTCTTCAGCGGAGGTTTCCTGAACGACGATTGCAATGTGACATCGATTTCCTGATTCTCCTCCAAATAATCGTCTTCGCTACAGGCTTCGACCTCCTCTATAGTTACCGTGTCCTTCAGGAACGTATGGCCGGCGACAGCCCACATCTCTGGCTGATTCATACGGCAACTTTGATCGTATTCGACTAATTGTTGAAGACAAGAACCTTAAACGCGTTTCCTTTTAAAGGCCTAATATTCACCATCAATTGGGCCTATAAAACATCGGCCCGAGCCGATCTCTGGTAGGGCAAATGGGAGAGCATGACCCAATAACAATTTGGAATGCCCAAGCTTCGGACTTACTCTCTGGCTTGGACAGCCACCGACGCTTCCTTGCGAACAAGAGGAAGGGGAAGAGGCTCAGCGGCGGAAAGCGATTCTCTAGACTTGATAGTGTCGTTAAAATTGTGGCTCACAATATAATTGAAATAAACTAATTTTCCAATTTCTTACCCAATAGCTCATAAAAATTATTATAATTTTTAGAGATCGGAAAAAAAATGTAAAAAATAAGAGTAAAATAAATAATTTTTATTAAAATTTGAAAACATTAATAAATTTTAATTTTAATTAATTTAAATTTTTTGACAATAGAACATTATTTTTAACTGGGTGATGATGATGATGATGATGATGAGAACATTATTTCTAACAAATAATTTGATTAGATATATAATTGATATGAATTAATTTATCAGATTAATTCATTTTAATACCTTCATATATAACATTTTCCTTTTGATTTATTTTAGTTTGATTTACTTTAATAATTTTTATTGTTAAAATCCTTATTAATAAATTAGTTTTCATTAATTAACATGATTTTATAAACTCTAATTAATTAATTTATTTTTACTTAAGAGTCTTCTTTTTAATTAAAATTCAATTTTTTAATAAATAAATGCAATATCCTTCAATCATATTTCAAAATCTTCAATTTTATTTAGTCTTTAATCAATTTTATGATCATCTAATGCCAATTAAAAATTTTCAAAACCTTTTGTATTGTCGTCTTAACTATCAATTTAATTTTTAAAACAATATTTTGTTAAATTTTAATATATTGAATCATCGATGTCAAAAATTACAAATGTGTAACATCTCCATGGGTACTACAATAAAAAGTTATACTTTACATATGATTTTTGTAAATAGTATGCAGTTTATATTTGCTGGAATAATTCTTTACGTTAGATTATTTTTATGTCCCATGTCACTTATAAATTTGAGTCCAATCAAAGCACCCAAAATAATGATTATTGGGTATTATAGAATGGATCTCAAATGGGTTAAAGACCCTTTTCCTCTCTCTTCCAATTACCAAAGGACATGTTCGTTGATGTTGCTATATAAGTTGCAAAAACTTATAGAATCATTATCATTCTAAACCATTGAAGAATTTTCTAACGGAAGAAAACGAGAGGAAATAAATATGATTAATCAAATCAACATCACGACAAACAATTATGAATATGAGTACGCAAACAATAATTCGATTCGATAAATGATTTACAATTGGTATCAGAGCCATAAGTATTGCATTATTGTTGTCTATCATACATAATGTTTACTTGTATTATTTGTGTCGATAATGATGCATAATTTATTGTATAAGCGGAGTTTTGCATGATGATATATTTTCCTGGAATTGTCGTACATGGATACAGACATGCAACGAATACTTTCGGTGATGATATGCATGGTTTTGGTTTGCCTTATTGATTTTTGCCATACACCATGGTTGTGTTGTCTGTTCTGTATTTGTGTACTAGTGATGATAATGTTGTATCCCGTAAATTGCTTTCTTTATTTTGATGATCATCTGTAATTTGTATGGGTTAGAGTAAGTAAAGTACACTGTAGAAAGAACCCCAAATTACACAGCCGAAAGGTAAGGCTAGGTATCGTTTTCAATTGGGAACAGAAATTGAACAACCATTTGATTTTGGTCTTCACTTATAGTCTCGATTATTTTGGCCTGAAATATTTACGTTTTCTATTTCACGGCTTGTAAAAGATATATTTATATGTAAGAGTCAGAGTGAGACTTAGACATAGTAGAGAGAGAATTGACCCTAACAAAGAAATAAAAACCCCATATGTCGATCCTCTGTGTCTTACTCTCATGTTGGTAAGAGATGGCTTTGGGTAAGAAACAAATGGTTTTTGGTATAGTTTTTAAAAAAAGAAGAAATGAACCAGAAACAAAGAAGCGTCAAGGAGGACGTTGCGTCGTTTTGCACCGTCTGGCGCGATGCAGCGTCTGTCACCAGACGTCGGCGCGTGTGCATGCGCCAGACTGGGCTTTCAAACCCAAAACTCAGCTTCTGGAGTGATTTTGGGCCTTTGGGCCATTAAGGGATAACATTTTTGGTTGGTTAATAATTATGGACTTTAACCCTACAGAAAAATAATTTAGGATGGAACATAAAGGATTATTTAATTCATAATTGATTTATACATAATATAGTTTTAAAATTAGTGCCATATTATATATTTGTTTGGAACTTTGAATATTTATAAAGATAAGTTGACACTTCTTTACACCTGTGGCACTTCTTCACGGCACAATGTTACAAATATCGTACTGAATTTTATATCGGATTGAATTCTGGTATGGTACAGTACCGATATCGGTTAATACCAAGTATCGATTTGGGTAATTTTTTAAATTTATAAAATAAACCCTGAATTTTTTAAAATTACAAAATAGTTCATTGTCATATTGTACAATTGTACAATTTCAGTTTATATATATTTTATTATATTCTAATTGTATATATAATAATTATCAATATATAATATATATCTATATATAATAATTATCTAAATATAATAATTTATTGAAAAATAATGAAAATTTCTATTTAATTAAAATTTTGAATTATTTTTTAGAGGTGTTGTTTTTCACATTCCATTTTATTTTACATTTAATTAGACATAATCACAATTTTAATTTAATATATAAAATTAATTTAATAATTATTAATAAACATAATTAAATTTAAAATATATTTTAAAATATATAAATTTTAAATAAAATTTGATTTAACAATTATAAATATATAAAATAAATATTAGTTTATAAATAATAAATTTTAATTATTTATTTTAAAATAAAATATTTTATTAATACTTTATTAATAAATATTATATAAAATATTAAATAAAATTAAATAAAATAATTTATAAGTAATAAAATACAAATAATTTATTTTTAAAATTTATTAATTTATAATTATTAATAGTAATAGAAATATTTTTATTGTTTTAAAACTTGAAAAAAGAAAGGAAAGTGAGGTAGGAGAGGGAGAGAGGTAAATTTTGAAAATTTTACAAAAAAGTTCCCTAATTTTTAAAAAAAATTTATACCAACCGATATTTGACCAGTATTTTGAATATCGACGGTACCGACCGGTATTCAAACCCGGTACTATTGATCATAGTATCATACCAGTACGGTACAGTATTCATTACTATGTTCATGGGTGTGACATGCTAAGTCATGCTTGTGACACCTACTTCATGTCTTTTTTTTCTAATTAACTTTTAACTATACAATTTAAATAAATGTGCAAAGAATAAATCAATATTTTATAAAATTAGTAATTAAATTTTTTAATTAATTAAATAATATTTATGTAATTTGTTAATTAAATTTTAATTTAATTAATCATTCTATCAAGTTAAGTTTAATTAATGAACATTATTATTATCAACACTTAAACCAAATTTAGCTAACTGGTTAATTAACTAATTATATTTTAAATAAGTAATAATAATTTTAAATGTGTTCAATATATTGTAATTAATTAAGATTAATTAATTATATTTTAATTAACTAATCAACGATCAAATAAGGAAATGTGAAAAAAAATTACTACGGGAATGTCAATATTAACTTGTGACTACTTACCTATTTATATATATATATGCTCAATATTACTATACAATAATTGATACTAATTAGCAATTAATGATGCAGCAAGATATATACTAAATAATAATATTTACTACTTACTCGATTAAATATATTTTGATACCTTAATTAATTAATTAATTAAATTATTATTATTAAAACTAAATATATTTATTATATTCTTAAAAACTTTATTATACTAAAATTAATTAGTTAACTATGAATTAAGTATATTTAAATTATGAAATGAAAAAAGTCACTCTAGACTTATCTAACTTAATAAAGCATGTTAAATAAATTTTAATAATTTGTTGAAAATATAAATCTTAAGTTAAAATCTTTTAATGAGTTATATATATATAATAACAGAAATTATAGTTACACTCTACACTTATTTAACTAATCAAATAATTAATTATAATTCAATTAGTAAATTAATTATATTTGCCATTTTATATTAATTTTATCTAGTTCACCTTTAATTTTGCTTTGGCATATAACTGAAAAAGGAAGCTGTTGCAATATGTTCATTTTTTTTGAAATGATTGATTATATTAAAAAATGAAACCAACGTTTTTATTTATTAATGTAGGTGAAACCCAATATTATGAATACCGTACCGGTTTTGGTACCGGATTGAGCTCTGGAACGGAATTGTACCGGTACCAAACAGTGGTAATCTGCTTTCTGGATATTTTTAAATTTATAAAATAGTCCTAAACTTTTAAAATTGCAAAATAGTCCATATTGATATATTATGCAATCTGTATCAGTATACTTTACTAGTTTCTTGTTTACTAGTTTATCGTTTACATCAACCATGTTTTAAAAATCTTAATAATAAATAATAATGACAATTAATTTGAAATGACAATAATTTTAAATATTTTACGATAAATAATAACCACAATTAATATAAATAAAACAATCATCATCATACAATTATAAAACTAAGAATAATCACAAAGTATTTAAAATATTACAATCATACAATTTCATCATTACAATAAATAATATTACATATTTAGATCAAAAGATTCAAAACATCCGATAAAAGAACAATAAATATTACAAAAGAGTTGATGACGAATAAGCAATCAAGTAGAAGTGAACTTGAAACAAAAATATTACATTGAAATTACATACATATAATTTAACATAAACATCAATGATCAAATACAAGTAAAATTAAAAGAAGAGGAAAAATAAAAACCTGAAGTTCAATTGTCAATGGCGGATACCGCTTGAACCTGACCGAATTTAATCGATCATTTGGTACAAAATCCTCATCATTGAGAGGAGCTTCATCGTCATCATTCAAATTTAATGACATGTCAATGCTTTCCCATCCAAGATCATCTTCCACATTCAAATCACTCACATCAACCAAATTGGATTCTTCAGAAACCCAATCTGCCAAAATATCAATATTATCAATCGCAATTGGATCATTTGAAGAACTTGTGCTACTAAGAGTCCTAGTAAACAATTACATTTAATTATTAGAACATTATAAGAAATTATATCAAAATTAATAATGAAAATAATGAAAATAGCGTACCTTTCCAGAAGCTTTAAATTGTAACGAACATAAATCAAGTCATTCAACCTCTTATGCTCCAATCTATTCCTTTTCTTGGAATGGATAAATTCAAATGTGCTCCAGTTTCGTTCACACCCAGTTGCACTCACACATTGACTTAAAATTCGAATCGCGAACTTTCTCAATTCTGGAACACTACATCTGAAAAGATCCCACCAAGCAACTGCAAGTTATAAGAAAACAAAAGTAGTGTTATAAACAAAATAAAGTGATAAATAAATTTCAACAAATAAGAAATAGGAAATAAATAATACCTGGAGAAAGAAGTCCTCTTTGTTGAATAGCGACTGACATTCCAAAATCGTCATAAGAATACTTATAAGCCTCCATTTGACTGGTTAAAACAACTTGCATTGAGTCATGAGGAACAATTGTTGTAACTGTCATAAGCATTCCTCTACTAACTTGACTTGCTTTTAGGATTCATCTAAAATACATTAGGATTAAAAATGCTCCAGCTACAAACAATGGAGAAGAAAGTTGTTTTCTCCTTCTTTCATTAATGATTGAGATAAATGGTTGGTATAAAGAAGGCCTATGTTTTAGATTGGCCTTGATTGCTTCCGTTGCTCTCTCCATAGCATCAAAAATATAACCCATTGTTGGCTTTTCTTCACTATCAGCCAACCGAAGCACCTTCACCAAAGGCTCACAAACTCGGATAACAAATTGACATTGCGACCAAAACTCCCTATCTTCCAATATGATACTACAAACCTTCATTCCAGCATTAGACCTAGCATGCTGAGATGTAACCCACTTATCACTTGTAAACATTTGCCTTAACTCCTTCCTCAACGAAAGAAAAGATTGAAGTGATAAAAAATTTGTTGCAAATCTTGTCACAACAGGGCGACACAAATTCCTACCATTGGTAAATTCCCTTCTCATCAAATTTAAAACCCATGCACGATTATAAATAAATTTTGTCACATTTTTTGCCTTCTGCATGGTCTCATCAAAAACAGGAAAATACCTAGGATTTCCTATATCCTCCAGTATTAAGTCAATGCAATGTGCAACACAAGGAGTCCAAAAAAATGAATTATAGGTTCTCTGCAACTCATCCTCGCTTTATAAGCGGAATCATTGTCGATAATAAACGAACAATGTTTTCCACCCCTACTTCATTCACAACTTCATCAAATATCCAAAACAAATTATCAGCAGTTCTAATCATGCCAGATGCATCAATCGATTTTAAAAACATAGAGTCATTAAAACAATAAACCAAAAAATTTATAATAGGCTCTTGTCTCCTATCCGTCCAACCATCACACATAATTGAGCATCCATTAATACCCCAATTTACTCTTCTTTCAGCCAAATAAGCTCTCATTTCGATACGCCAAGAACTCAAAGTTTACCTCTTAAGTCATCAACCGATGGCCCTTTGTATCCTGGACCATAAGAGGCTATGACATCTATCATAGGTTGATAATAATATGATTGAGAAGCATTAAATGACGAACCTGTATCATACCACCATCTAGCTACTGCCATATCCACATTGTGAGCCGCATCTCTTGTCTGCATTGCACTACGAATTGAAGGTTGGGCTCCTGGATTTGTTCGTGGTGCAAAGAAACCAGATGGCTGCCTTCTTCTCTTCCTCATTTCAGATTCTGCAGGATCCTGAGGCTGAGATGGAACACTACCACTACCACTACCACTACCACTTCCACCTTCAACATCTCAATAATCACCACGGAAACCGGGAAATGAACTTCCACTACCAATTTCAAGATTCAATCTTCCCCTTCTATCTTTCTCAAATTGATGTTCCTCAAGCAATGTTTTCATTTTCCACTTCACATCATGACTTACTTTTTTACATGGTTCCACATCTCCTTTAACCCCAGCTAAATGCCTCTTCAATCCGGCGATTCCTCCACCTTTCAAATGCTTGTTACAAAACAAGCAAATGGTATGATTCTTTTGACCAGGAACCACACTAGCATGAGCCCAAGCTGGATCATTGTATCTTCCTGAACTAGGTTGATCGGGAGTTTTTGAACTTCCTTCCATTTATCTGTACACAAAATAAATAACACTTAATTTCAGTACATAATGACAATATGCACAAAGCTAACAATCCAAAACATTCAATTCAATCTAATCCAATCCAATCCAATCCAATTCAATTCAATCTAATCCAATTCCAATTCCATTCATTCCATTCAATTCCAATTCAATTCAATGCAATTCCATTCCAATTCAATTCAAATCAAATCCAATTCAATTCAATTCAAAACAATTCAATTCAATCCAATCCAATCCAATCAAATTCAATTCAATTCAACTCAACTCAACTCAATTCAATTCAATCCAATTCAATCCAATCCAATCCAATTCAATCCAATCCAATCTAATTCAATTCAATCAAATTCAATTCAATTCAATTCAATATAATCCAATTCAATCCAATCCAATCCAATTCAATCCAATCAAATTCAATTCAATTCAGTCCAATCCAATCCAATCCAATCCAATCCAATCAAATCCAATTCAATCAAATTCAATTCAATTCAATCCAATCCAATCCAATCCAATCCAATTCAACTCAACTCAATCTAATCCAATTCAATTCAACTCAAATCCAATCCAATTCAATTCAATTCAACTCAATTCAATTCCAATTCCAATTCCAATTGAATTCCATTCCATTTCATTCAATTTCAATCCAATCCAATTCAATTCAATTCAATCCAATCCAATCCAATCCAATCCAATTCAATTCAATCAAATTCAATTCAATTCAATCCAATCCAATCCAATCCAATCCAATCCAATCAAATTCAATCAAATTCAATTCAATTCAATATAATCCAATCCAATCCAATCCAATTCAATTCAATTCAATCCAATCCAATTCAATTCAACTCAACTCAATTCAATTCCAATTCCAATACCAATTCAATTCCAATTCCAATTCAATTCTATTCAATTCAATTCCAATCATATCCAATGCAATTCAATCCAATCCAATCTAATCAAATTCAATTCAATTCAATCCAATCCAATCCAATTCAATCCAATTCAATTCAATCAAATTCAATTCAATTCAATTCAATCTAATCCAATTCAATTCAATCCAATCCAATCCAATTCAACTCAACTCAATCCAATTCAATTCAATCCAATCCAATCCAATCCATTCAATTCAATTCCATTCCATTCAATTCAATTCCAACAATTCTCAATCCTAACAATTTCAAAACATTCATAATTCCATTTCCAAACAATCCATTCCCAACAATTTTCAATCCTAACAATTACAAAACATTCATAATTCCATTTCCGTTCAATCCATTCCCAACAATTTCCAATCCTAACAATTACAAAACATTCATAATTTCATTTCCATTCATTCCATTGACAACAATTTCAAATCCTAACAATTACAAAACATTCATAATTTCATTTCCATTCAATCAATTTTCAATCCAAATTCTAATTTCAATCCCATTCAATTTCATTCCAATTCAATTCAATTCCAATTTAATTTACATTCTAATTCAATTCCATTCCATTCCAATTCAATTCAAATATATTCTAATTCAATTCAATTCCAATTCCCAAATACCCAAATTTATACTTAACTAATTATTTATCAAAATTCAATACCCAAATATAAAAATGAATTACCATATAACAAATATTAACAATATGTCAATTAATGATTTAAGTTTTTTTCAATTTTATGATTTTGATTATTAATTGTACAAAATTACATTTAATTATTTATTTCACATTTGATTATCAATTTTACAATTAAAATTAGGTTTAAATGTTAATTTGATTTTGATTATCAAAATATCAAACTTAAGCACAAATTAAAATTAAATCTCATTCATCCACAATTCAACAATTCAATCACAATTACCATTCTAAATTTATTTTCCAATGGGACATTCGGATCAATTCAATGCCAAAATCCACAATCAACTTCCATAATCCAAAATGCCAAAAACCAAAATGCAAAATGTCAAGTTCACTTCAAGAATGACATTCAACATTTCAACCGAAATCACCTTCACCATTTACATTTTACACAACTTCACTTCAACGGTTCAACACTTCAACCCAAATCCATCATCAATTCATCATCGGTATCCAACGCAAAAGCAGAAGCAATTTCCAACAGGCAACAACCACAAATCCATCGTCATCCAATTTTTAACAACAAATCTACCATCATCCAACAACCAACACAATGACAGAAGCAATTAATGTCAAAAATCTATGAAAAATAAAACAATACATTCGGTCTTCACAGATCTGGGTCAATGTCGGGTCGGCTGGGGTTGACGTCGGAGGACGACGGACAAGGCCGCAAGGTCACACTCCACGGTGGAGGACCGACGACGCGAGGGAGAACCGACTGAAGCTGGCGTGGAGGACCGACGAGGCGACGACGCGAGGGAGAAGAACGAAGAGCCGAAGACTCGACAGACGGACGAGAAGACCACCGGAGTCCAGATCCAGATCAGGGAGGACAGCAACGTGGCGGGAGAGCGACGAACGGTACGGATATGGCGGACGAGGGCGGCGGAGACGGACGGAGCGTAGGCGAGAAGAGAAGAGAGAAGAAGAGAGGAGGCGGGTCGTCCCGAGGGGGGGTCGGGTAGATTTTTAGGTTTAAAATTTTTGTTTTTGCAAATAGGTCCCTAGGAAAATTGGAAATTACCGGAATCACCGGTATTTTTCCGAAATCACCGATCGCCGAATTTATACCCAAGAACTTAGTACCATCACGGATGCGCATTGCCGATTCCTACCGATCGATCTGAAACTCCATTCATTAGTGAAACCCCTTTTCTCATATTCCTCTTTGCTATCCTCAAACTCTTCCATAACCCTGTCGTCCTCCTCAATATAATTCTGATGGAGACAAGCCACGGAGGCTACGAACAATTGGATTAATTGTCTTTGAGCATTTAAGGGGTGAAGTCATTAAACTTTGAACACAAAGCGGCCGATATGCAAACCGAACTTCGTTTTCTTGCTTTTTATCTCTCCGATGCCAACCGATTACGGTGGGGCATTAGAGGAAGAACAAGATGAAAGGATATGTACAACGCAAAACTGAACTTTGGCTTCCCCTTCCACTAGATTAAGAACTCTATCCGACCGTTCTTCTTATATTGTCCGATTGCTCGACGATCCAAGATCTTCTCTACTTAATTCTTGAACTGTTTTCTCATAATTGATGGAGCTCTCTTCACTTGACTCCCATTTGGATTTGATATATTCTTATGGTAAAGTTTGAAAAAACTAACATGAAAAATAAGGTGTACCTTCAACCTCTCGGACAACTTCAACCTGAATGCGACATTCTCCACTTTACTCAACACTTCAAACGGTCCATCATATTTTGATATCAATCCATGATGCACTTGCTTGCTCAAGATCGTCTTCGAAAACGTTGAGGTAAGTTTCAATTTATAGATAATTTCATCCTACACTTTATTATAATTTAAAAAATTTACTATAAAAGGATTATATTCCATTGTAATAATAATTTTAAAATATGAAAAGATAGAACTTCAATTCAGCTTCATCTTTTGTAAATTGATGGTTGATTTGTTACTTTTATGTGTATTTTAATTATTACAATAAAATTAATAACTTACAAAATTAAAAATCAAATTCACTTTTAATAATATAAAATAAATATAGTAAAATATAATAAATATAATAATTTATAGAAACATATCAAAATATTTATAAAATGTATTTAATTTTAATAAAATAATAACTATTTTAAATATAATATACGATATGTATATGTTTTATAACTCAATTACTTTTTATATTCTTTCTCCATTTCAATTTGTTGCATTTCAACAAAACTTCTTGTTTTCATTACAATAATATTGCGAAAGATCACAGCGAAATTGAGATGCTACATCAAAAATCTGCTCCATCTATTTGAGATTAAATCTCATTCTTAAGATAAAGGCCAAAACAAATTTCCAATCTAAATTTTCCAAATTATTTTGTCAAATTAAACAAAAGTTCATGCGGACTCTCTGGCTTATCATGATACAAATATGAAACATCAATAGATATCATTGAGACTTGGTGAATTCTTCCCTTAACCAGAAATCATCACAAGAACTTACTCATTAGAATAGCTGAGTTCAAAAATAACCATTTATCATCCTAAGAAGTCTCCAAATGATAACATCCAAGCAAATGTTAATGTTTGAACTTTGAAGATGGAAGATTGTGTTACAATCTCAGACATTTCCATCAAAACTCCATCTGCATCACTTTTCCTACATTTCCAGATCTCGCAAGGGAGAGCTTAATCAATTGAGGTGTCTGCAAAACAACCAAAAAATATTAAGACAATTATACCACATCTACATTAATAAATAGAAACGTTGGTTTTGTTTTCTACTATAATCAATCATTTCAGAAAAAAAATGAACATATTGTAAGGACTTCCTTTTTCAGTTATACACTGAAGCAAAATTAGGGGTGTACCAGATAGACTTCAATTTAGAAGTTCAGCCCAAAAACAAAGGAGGTGCAACACTCGGTTTCTAGTTCAATTTATGATAAAAATGCAGCTTGAGAAAGCTTTAAAAATATAAACAATATTATAAAGCAACTTACCTGAGTGGCTTTTCCTTGAAGAAATAGACCTTGGCGTAAGAGCAATCATCATCAAAGGGATTATAAAAAACTTGGCTTTCATACGTTTTCACAACTCCACAAGAATCTATGGCCTTAAATGTTACATAATACTTAACACCACGGGAGGAGTATGCAGAATATGCTTTGACAATGCGTTCAAGTTTCAAGTTTATACCCTGCAAAACAGAATTGAAATGGAGGTATAACAATAGGTAAGGAAACAATTCAATTTTGCAAAATGACTTGAATAATTATCATCAAACCTTTTCTGCATTTTCTAAACCAATAGCATAATGAGTACATCCGGGCACCAATACTCTGTCGCAGCCTGTTAAGTTATCAACATCTAGATAACCAATACCACCAATAAAAGGTGCATGTTCACAAAACTCATCCACAGATCCCTAAAAACAAAATAAACAAACATTAAACATCTACCATTGTAATCACTAAGAACATAATTTTACTATTTGAAATTATTAATTAAATAAATATACAAATAAGTTTTGTCACTTTCATTGACCTGTTTGGCATGACACCAGTCCTGATATTGTTGATTACTGCTAAAATCTCTCTCACCATCTTCCCCAGCCTCATTATCTTCCCCACTATCATCGAATACCATTGCTTGATAGACCTTGTCCTTTGTTTCATGTAGGTTCTTGTCATCAGAAACTGTGAACTTATTAGACAGTGGTTCACCAATTATGCCTGTGGACAAGTCTTTTGATCCATCAAATTTGCTGCATTTTGAAACCATTGGTAGAGAATAGTCAATTCCCCTTGATTGTGTTGTAACAAAAGATGACAATATAATGACAAAAATTAAAAACAATTAATGAGAATCATGCAATATACAAAAGGAAAGTAAAATGACTTCTAATAAATCAAGCATTAAACTGGACATGCAAAATATCTGGTAAACAATTTAAGAACGTTGAGATAATAAACAACTATAAGCATATGAAACTGATTTAGTAAACAGAGACTCACTTGAGTGGCTTTTTCCTAAATTCAACAACCTCAACCTCGTACGGGATGAAGTAGGCATCATAATAAACAATGGTTTGATAAGTTTTTGCAATTCCACAAGAATCTATAGCATCAAATGTTACATAATATCGTATAGCACAATCACCACAACAGTAATTTGCTTTGATAATGCGGTCAAGTTTCAAATTTGTCCCCTGCAGAACCAAATCAAATTAAAATAAACTTACAAGCAACAATACTTTGTAAATTAAAAATAAATAATTCATCATCATCCGACCTTTTCTCTGTTTTCTTCGAAATAGCATAGTAAGTGCATCCTGGGAGCAATACTCCGTCTAAACCATTTAAGTTAGCCATATCCAGAGGAATTATGCCACCACCAATACAAGGGGGGCAGGGGTCAAATGCTTCCACGTCATAACCCTAAAACAAATAACAGTTAATTACTAATAAAATTACAACAGAGGCTAGCAAATCAATGTTCTTAAATACTTACACCGCTTTCATCAATTTGTTTCGTATAGCTTAACCACTTTTCATACCGCCCACTTTTGGTGAAACCCCTTTTCTCATATTCCTCTTCGCTATCCTCGAACTCTTCCATCAACGTGTCGTCCTCCTCCGTCTCCGATGGTTTATTAAACTTATCGCTCCCAGATTCAATGTAGCTTTCGTCAATCTTCACCTTCTTCAGCGGAGGTTTCTTGAACGACGATTGCAATGTGACATCGGTTTCCTGATTCTCCTCCAAATAATCGTCTTCGCTACAGTCTTCGACCTCCTCCACAGTTACCGTGTCCATCAGGTTCGTATGGCCGGCAACAGCCCACATCTCTAGCTGATTCATACGGCAACGTTGATCGTATTCGACTAGTTGTTGAAGACAACAACCCTAAACGCGTTTCCTTTTAAAAGCCTAATATTCACCATCAATTGGGCCTATATAACATGGGCCCGAGCCGGTCTCTAGTAGGGCAAATGGTAGAACATGACCCAAATAATGCCATGGTCTTTATCTGAAATTTATAACAATTTGGAATGCCCAAGCTTCGGACTTACTCTCTGGCTTAGACGCCCGCTGACGCTTCCTTGCGAACAAGAGGAAGGGAAAGAGGCTCAGTGGCGGAAAGCGATTCTCTAGACTGGATAGTGTCGTTAAAATTGGAGCTCACAACATGATTGAAAAAATAAGAGTAATTTAAATTAAAACTGTAGCTCACAACTTAATTTGACTCAGTGTTCTAAATTAAAGTAATTTAAAAAATAAGAATAAAACAAATAATTTTTATTAAAATTTGAAAACATTACTTAATTTAAAAATTTTGACAATACATTATGTCTAATAAATAATTTGATTAGATGTATAATTAATTTGAATTAATTTATCAAATTAATTCATTTGAACACCTTCATATATAACGTTTTCATTTTAATTTATTTTAGGTTGATTTACTTTAATAACTTTTATTGTTGAAAAATTTTATTAATAGATTAGCATTCATAGGTTTTATAAACTAAAATTAATTAACTATTTTTCATTTAAGAGTATTTTTCAATTAAAATTGAAAATTTTCAATATTTTCAATCATATTTCAAAATTTTCAAAACTTTTTGTATTGTCGTCTTAACTTTCAATTTAATTTTAAAACATTATTTTGTTAAATTTTAATATACCGAATCATCTACATCAAAAATTACAAATGTGTAACATATCTATTAGTATTATAATAAAAGTTGTACTTCACATATGATTTTTGTAAATAGTACATAGTTTATATTTGCTAGAATGATTTTTAGGCATGGATCAATTCTTCAACATAGAAAGAGACTAAGACTTTTTTTACTCGATCATCACCACTATCTATTTTGTTATCTATAATCTAGGAATATCTCAACTTATTTCAGTTTGTAATTTCTATATATATCTTGCTCTTTTGTAAATCAATGATCAATTCAATAAAAATTTATTATTACTTCTTTAATCTTATACTCTTTTCATGATATCAAAGCACCTTTTGCCATAAGAGCATCGCCTCTTAAACACTTTTTTTCCCTCTCTCTTCTCTTTCTATTCCTCATGGCATCAGAATCCTCCACAGTTGACACTCCAATCATGATCTCCTCCACCAGTAACAATCAACTCATAACATTCCACTATTCTCCATCAACACAGCCACTCAAATTTTGTCCAATCTATCTCATGGTGGCAACTATGCTTCATGAAGGCCTGAATTCTCCAATCTTCTATTTGGTTATGATTTAATCGGCTACATAGATGGTTCTCTTCCTTGTCCTATTGAAATTGATTCACAAGAAGGAGATACAACTTCAGCAACTAATCAACCCAAAAAAATAAAGTTGTGCCAAGATCGTCTTATACTCCAAGCCATTCAAGCATCGTTAGCTGGAAACATTGCTTCACTTATCTCATCCTCAAAGACTTCACCTGAAGTATGACAGAAACTTGAGGTCATATTTGCAAATTGCTCAAACACCACAATGCTCACCCTATTGTCAACCTTAATGCAAACCTCTCAAGAAGGTGTCTCCATTTTAGATTATATGCAATCAATTAAGTCTATCATCAATGACTTGGCATTGATTGGTCATCTATTAAGTGATGCAGAAATTATTGCACGCACATTGAATGGTTTGAGCAATGATAACAAAGAACTCACTGCAACTATACGAGCAAGAGAAACACCAATGACATTTGAAGTCCATAGTTGTCGTGTCCTTCTGGTTCGCATGACCGGCAACAACCTCCATCTCTGGCTGGTTCATTCGACAACTTTGATCGTAATTGACTGAAGAAAAGAACCTAAATGAGAATTTACGAATACTCTTTTGATTTTAAAAGTTTAATCTTCTGATTTTAAAAGCTTAATATTCACCGTCAATTTGGGCTATAAAATTTCAGCCCAAATATATATATATATATATATATATATACCGATAGGATACACCTCGCTTTTAAATGGCTATCAGCCGGCTTATAGAACTTCGGCCTGAGCTTTCTTTTTAATAATTGATTAATTAATAATTAATATATTGTTAATTAGTATTAATTAATGATGATATATTTAACACCAATCAAAAATTAGTTTTATTTTAAAATATAATTAATTAATTAGGTATTTTCAGTTTAATTGTTAAATTTTAAATTTTAATTAATTAATTAATTTACATTCATTCTTAGTCAATAGGATGTTATTCCACTTTTGTTTAATCATTGGTTAATTAATAATTAATATATTAGTAATCAATATTAATTAATTACGATATATTTAATATAAAACAAAATTAACAACAATGGAAAAATTATACTTTAAAATATAATTAATTAATTAACTAAATAGTTAATTTCGGTTTGCTCAGAGAAAATAGAATAAAATATTTTTTAAAAACTAAAATATATTTATTTATTAAGTCATTATTATTTTAAAATGATTATTTATGGTTATAATTGATATAATTAATAGATTAATTAAAATTTACTAACCTGCATTCTTCTTCTTCTTATTCTTATTATTATTATTATTATCATTAATTATTATTATTATTATTCTTATTATTATTATTATATTTTCTTCATCGTTGTTACAAGAAGAATAATCTGTCCGTAGTAATGGCTAGTAGTGGCTAGCAGCGAACAATCTGTAAAGAATGCTAACGTTTTTAACAACTCAGGAAAACTCTCTGCCTCGAGGTATTTACATTAGAATGATATGAATGTGATAAAAGATGGCAATGGAAATTCATGTAGTGAACATATGAGAGTAAAATAGTCGTTGCTCACTACAACTCATATATGGACCAACCAAGTTGTGTCATGACCCCAGAACAACACCCTCACGGGCAATGTTGGTCACTCAGAGCACAGCTTGTGCGTTTAAAGGACAAAGTTTTAACTAACAGAAGTGTTCCCAACTACTCAATTCTCGATTATCAGACATTGGTAGTGTGAGCTCATGTGACTTCTCATATATAGTCTGAAGTTTTAGAAGAAGGGTCCGTGCCCATAATGGGAAACCATGAAGAAAAATCAGTACAGGTATAACCAATTATCAAGCATAAAAGAAATATAGGAGCACAAAAGGTACAAGTAACAACAATAATGTACCAATGGATCCAATGACCCAATTATACAGTCACCATATGCATCAAATAGATCAGTAGAGGTCATAATTGCAGTTTTGCATACTGCACTTCTTGGATTTTTCAAGGACTTCACAATTATTGTTTGTTAATTAGTTCAAAGCAATACGAAGGACTAATGAAGGAAAAACCACTATATGATAATTGATACAAGAAAATCATTGGAAATGGAACAAAAAGACAGAGAATGTTTGGATCTATGTAGAGCCTACCATATCCACGAAGTAATACCCAGGATACTTACCACGTTAAAACAATCATTACTACATCTAATTAGGAACGTATATGGGAATCTACAAAAGGAGAAGACAACCAAAGGCATAACTTGTTATGAATTGCAAAA
The DNA here is from genome assembly GCA_029891385.1 of Erythroxylum novogranatense. Classification (NCBI taxonomy): domain Eukaryota; kingdom Viridiplantae; phylum Streptophyta; class Magnoliopsida; order Malpighiales; family Erythroxylaceae; genus Erythroxylum; species Erythroxylum novogranatense. The sequence continues at coordinate 8,127,001 of CM057232.1, read as the reverse complement.
ATGAACCCAAATTTTGATAAGACCCAGAATATAGAAAGAAGAAAAGAAAGAAAATTGAAGAGATTAACACAACAATCTAAGAATATGAGTATAGAAAAACACAAGCACACGTGAAAACGAAGAAAAAGAGAAAAGCAGCAACATACCAACAATAGAAAGGCTAGAGAGTGTAGTCGAGCAGCAATTGGTGGAATCAATTTCTTTGCGGATTAAATGAACAAGTGAGTTGCAGTGCAGAACCAAGATAATGAAGACAAACGATAACATGCCAACATTAAGATTGAGATTTCAAGCTTCAGCACAGGTGGTAATCGGAAGGCAAGATACTAATAACGATTAATTATGTCGAATTGGCCTAACGACACATCACAAGATTCTCATCACGCATTGACTTCTATAATTCTGCAATAAAAATAGACGAACATGCATCCAACAAAATCAAAAGAAACAAATATCAAGATGTTTTTAGTAAGTAGGTGGATACACGGTAAAACTTATGAACTTCCATGGACCAGAACAAAAGCTTGAAATAAATGAAACCAAAAACAAGAGAAAGAAAATGGAACTAAAGAGGGATAGAGTAAGAATGTTCAGTCAGAGAAACTGCTCAGCATGCTAAGCATTTACCTCAACAGTTGGAAGTTGGAGCCATACAAGAAATGCAAACTTCGCGTGATAATACATGGGAACCCTGTACAAAACAAAATAATATCAGGGAACAACCCTATAAAATAATCAACAGATATAGAAAACATATAAACTTATCAACGTGAACACCCATCCAGTTTGGAGCCTATGCAGTATCTCTGTAATTCTATGTTACAAACATCAAAATTTTGTCCTTTGCAACTAAATGGGTTAGTATGAAGCTTAGAGACTTAAAGAGCAACACTTTAGAACCGTACCAAGAAAGCAGTTTGTCCGTGAAGACTTCTACAAGGCTAAAGGATCCATATGCTGCAAATACGGAGAAAAGAATTGTGAATAATAATTCCAAGTATCAAATGAGCACATTCTCAGACCAAAGAAGAAGAATAGGGAGGGATGGAGGGATCGAGAATGGAGATTTGAAAGGTTACACGTAAAGTTCATGATATTAAACTCTGGAACACGAAATACTAACCAGCCCAATACATCAGCCACTTTTGTTTATCATTTTCACCTTCTCTCAATTGCCTTGAACGTAGAGTACACAGGTAAAACAATCCCAACAGAGCAGCTGCATTAACAAACAGAGACCCAATTCGGTTTCCAATCACATAGCATTATAGTGACAGAACATCAAGTTAGACACCAGTAGTGCATAAGAAAACCAAAATGGTAACAGAGAGCTCTTCAGAAACATCAACAAGACGGCTCTTCAGAAACATCAACAAGATGCTAAACCACGTTCGGAGCCATAACAGATTCAACACAAGTTTAAACAAACATAGCAAATCGTACTCGAAACTTAAGCACAGAGATTGTAGATAAAAGAACAGTCTTACTCACCAAGCAGCGCAAAGAACAATGTTAGAACCAACTCGGCAAAGAAGAAACCACAACCCGACCTGCATTCCCCATAAACCATTTTAAGAAACACCATTTTCTCTGAAAGTTTAATAAGAATCATAAAACATAAACTTTTAATTCACAAACGGCTTCCAGTAACATAATTGGAAGCAAAAATTTTATCTATTTTATAACCAAATACAAGTTTAAGGAATAGAATAAGAATATGCTTAAAATAGAATAGCTATTTTGTTGAATCAAACAGGCCGTTACTGGTTCAGCTATACATTTTTTATATGCCAAAAACATATAGAAAATGTATATGTTTTGTTTTTGTTAAACGTAAATTCAGGCGGTTACTTTTGTTTTTGTTTTGTTTTGCCACGTGGGTATTAAGAGGCTATACAAATAAAACTCAACAAATTGTACAGTCAAGGTCTTTACGTCAATCTAACATTATTTGTTTTAACTGGGTTTTTCGTCAATATAGCCTCTGAATTGATGAGAAGAAAATACTAAATCCTTAAATTTGTTTTTTGGTATCAATTAAAGTGTTTGATGAACATCGACAATGTTTGAGAAGAAACAAGAGGCTATGACATAGGAGAAAAGCTTTGTCACCCAACAGAACATGATTATCAATTTGGGCAGAACTTCCAGAAGATATTTCGTAAATAAAAGAAAGGATTTATAGCTGCTTAATACACACAGAAATGGCAGCAATAGAATCAGTGTATAAATTAATTAGAGGTTGAATCACCTGTACTCTGATCCATCAGACAAATAAGCTCCATAGCTGCCAACAGAAGCTACAACTAATCCGTATCACCTTGCCTATCTGTGAAATTGCAGAAGATTCCAGCCTGATTCTCCTTCAGAATCCCATCGTGAGGTTCAAGTTTTTTGGATTCCAGACCATTTTCATTGCATTCAGCAGGCTTGCACTCAGGCTTATGGCCTATAGTTCCGTGGGAAAATATCTGTTCAGAATCTGACCATTCAGCAGTGATGAAAACTCAAATGAGATTTAATACTAGAGATTGGCTGTAATTCAAATGTCCCTGCTACATAAAATCAGAATAAATTTAAAAACCTGAAACCATAAAAGAAGAAAGTATGTTCGAAAATGATTCATCAAACAACATAAAATGAATGAAAACCATTAGTTGTAAGGTTTGACTTAGTCGATTCTCCTGTCACCTTAAGTAATTTCTCAACGGGTATCTTTTCTAGCTAAAGAGAACAACAAGAACAAGTTCTCCATTGAATCACAACAAGAAACAGTGTAAAACTTCTTGCCAGGTAAAATCTCAGTAACTATTTTCCTGTCCAAGAGCTTCTGCTGTCGTTCCAAAGATTCACGGGCTGCCTTTTCCTGCTCAGGTGTATAATAGTATATTCCAGATCTATACTGTGTTCCTACATCATTTCCCTGTCACGAGTCAATAAAAGCAGTGATAATCATAATAAGAAGGAAGATCCTAATATAACTGCACAAACTTGTGTTACCATAACCACACTTTGGAAGTCCTATCAAATTCTAAATCTGGTATGCCAAGCCTGCTGCTTCATATGTGAATGAAAAATTCAACTTTGTGAATTAAAATGAAAGATTTGAAAAGAGAACTATGTAATTAATCGCCAAGATGTGTGCATGAATTCAACAAACACTTCAAAATCCTACATGCTATCGGCCTTTATATGGGACCATTTTATTCAATAAGAATCACAACTGGCAAAACAAATGTATTATAATGACAGCAATTGCCAGTTGCAAAAAAACAAAAAATTGCAACATTGAACGGTCTCATCCTAATGCACAGTAATTGCAGAGGAAGTATTCATTTATTGACTAAATTTCAAACTCCAAATGCAAATGAATTTCCCCAACAATTACTTGGAATTGTCAAGTAATAACAACTCCATTCATAAAAATATTACAGTAGAAATGTTATATTAGGAGAGAGTTGCTGATCTTAACCCCATTTCCTCATAAAAAACTTGCAACTAAGACCAATCACCATTTTGAGTGAGCACTCTCCCTGGATAACTGATACTGAAGAAAGAAGCAACATATAGAAACTCTAAAATTAAAAGAAAATGGGGAAGTTAATAAATCATTCTATCATAACTATATCCAACGAGAACTGGGATGTCCTGATCGATAATCTAACAAAAGCAAATACAGTAACAAAGCCCCATTGAAGTAGAAATGTAAGACAAGTTTAAAGGCAATCAAAATTAGGAAGAAAGGAAAAGACAACAAAAGATGCATAAAGAGATTAAGCAAGTGCATTAACCTCAGGACTCTGTAGCACAGACTGATCAACACGTCCACAGGAGTGAAATCCAAAGCAGAATCTTACAAAATGGCTGCAAAACCATACCCGGAAAATTTATACTTCCTAGTCTTAAAATTCATAGATCGAAGATTATTTCTAGAATTTTTTCCATGAGCTCCAAGAGCGCCCTTTAATAGTTACTTATAAGACGACAAAAGAAGTAGAAGACGAATCTAGAAGTTTTAAAACTTGGAGAAAAGCACAGATTGTTTTGCTGAGCACAAAAATCTCATGCCCAGAAGCAGAAACTAAAATCAAGTTTTGCATGAAAAGGTGAAACCACAAAATTCTTATAACAAAGTAAGTTGAAACAATTTTTGCAGCCAACCCACTAGAACACATCTACCACATTTGCAAGAAGTTTCTACTAAGAGCTACCAGAACACTTATAAATTAGACTCCCCACTCCCTAGTGTAGAAGAATTAAGCCGGGTCTGACTTATACATAGCCTACTATAATTCATCTGAGCGCAAGCTAAAATCTTACACTAATCATGTCGAAGCAATCATGATCACGTTTCATTGGGACTAGCAGCGTTAGAATTATATAAATACAAAACAAAGAAGAAGAATATGGCACCCTGGTTCGGACAAAACAGATAATTAATCGACTAAAAAAATCGATAGTCATATACCAAGCATTTATCAAGAAGAAACAAAAATCGATCGCCAAAGTTTACAATCCCTCAAAATTAAGTCTCACAACAATAATCATATAAACCTCGAACAAAATTATCCAAAACCCAGAAAGAAAAAGTCCAACACACTCCAATCAGAACAAAATTCGTAGAGACCAAGCCAGTTTCAAGAAACCCACCTGTCGATTCAAGTTAGTAGGATCATGTCTAGCCCAGAAAACATCAAGCAGAGTCTCGAAGCTGCACTCTCTAGGATCATACTGTAGTCTAACCACCTCGCTATGTTAAGAAGAATAGGCGCAAGATGGAAGAAGCGAAGGGGAAGCAAAATCAAAAGAACCAGGCGCAAAATCAAAAGGACGACAGAAAAATATTGACAGAAAAATTCTTTATCTATTATATTCCTTAATTAAATAAAGTAATACTTATTATGTTTTATTACTTATTTTCTAAAATAACTATTCTAATCTTTATCGTTTCTATTCTTGAATCAAATAGGCTGTAAAAATAGTAGCTAAGGTATTATAATTTGATACAGACCGAGATCTTTTCCTTAGTATTGTTTTTTACGTCTTATTATAATACCAAAATTGTCTAAACGTGTTAAGATTCTATATTGAATATTTAATTCTTAAACTAATTAAATTTTGTAAATAAAATTTAAAACAAAATTTTTGTAACAAGCATAAATAGATATACATGATTTATTAGAAATAACACATAAAAATCATTAAAATTAAGTTATCAAGTTAGAATAATAGTAAGCATAATGTGCATAGTGCAGAAGCGGTCAATATTTGGCTTTAGGAAGAATTTGATAGGAAGTTTTAGTTTTATAGTATAAATTATAAACTATTAATATTAATTTTATATTTTTAATTAAATATCAAAACTTTAGTTTTTATAAACTAAATATCAGAATTTGCAAAATTATTATAATTCTGAAAATGATGAGTATTTGCCTAATTTATCAAATATTTATAAAACTTAAAGTCTTGTCATATATTGGTTAAATTATAGTTATCGGCTTTGTTAAAGTACATCTTATCACCTTTTGTCTTTCAATAGTGATCCTTGAATTGTCTATAATTAGTTGGCTAAGTTGTTACTTTAGATAAGTATGTTTGATTTGTAGATGGAAATGGACATTTATGTCAAATACTTGGGTTAATTATTTAATTTATAATCATTGTAATTTAAAATAACGTAAACTTAGACGCTGCCTTATAATTGACCCAATAATGCTAAGTTGTTGGGTTGGGCTGACCTTTTAATGGACCCAAATGATGGTTGTTTTTTTTTAATACAAAGAAAAGTTGAAAAGATAAACAAAAAAGCTATCTAACGCAGGATTCTGACGGCTAAGAAAATCCCTGATTGTCAACGGTGGTGCACTGGTGCTTGTAAAACAATAAACATAATTTTGAATTGAGAAAAAAATGATTACTATTGGTCGGGTCGATCGTGCTGGGCCCGGATCCAGTTAAGACGACCTATGGGTCGATCGGTCCATTAATCGAAGATCAGTCCTGCACCTAAAGCCCATGTTCCCTTCCGGCCAATCTGTTGAAAAGAGTTCCCATACAACCAACGTAAAAAACCTAAACCTAGCTGCATAATCGTATATAAGGTATAATTCTCACATAATTCAGGGATGCGATCATAATCTAATTTGTTTTCTCTGCATTGATCAATCTCACCTTCACCGAAAACTTACTTGGCGTCGGAGAAATTAATCGACATCACCCCGAGCCTTCCTTCCTTCTTGAGTATATTCACGTCGAAGAACAACGCAAGGTTGCAACTCATGGACCAAACAATGAACGCACTCGCTCACTGAATCCGGCAGAATCAATTGACGCCCACCGTGGGGCCCGATTTCTGAGAACCACGTCCAGAACCACACAAATCGGTCGGTAGTGGCAATTAATCTGATGTAGCCGCGATCATAGACTCTGGCGTTAACGCTGGTTTCGCAGCTACCTGCGACAAGACCGCCTCCACCACATGTCTCACGCATTGAATCCTCACATCCGAATGATCGGTGACCTTTCAAACCTTGAACAAGAGGAGCAGTGCGACGGATGATAATGTGGCGTTCAATACGCATCCGAACCCCCAGCATCGATCAGAAGCAGATCCTCCTCCAGCTGTGCACGCTACCTTAACTCAAAAGCAGATCAAGGAAGCCGCTGACTTGTTGATCCGCCAAATCTTGCAATCTCAACCACCGCAGCAACCGTTGTCAGCACGGCCAGCCGCCCGACAAGTCAGCGTGATAGACGATCACCGCCCATCTGAAGCCCTAGAAAAAGTTGCGGATGATCGCATTCATGAGGCTATGAGCTACCGGCCCGATCGCCCAATGGCGCAATACAATTCTCCTTCACTTGAATCTTGGATAGTCTCCGACCCACACAAAAATACCAACCCCCGAGAAGTACAATGAGAAGACCGATTCCCTGGACTATCTGCAGCACTTTCAGTCCATGATGAGCCTACATTGCGTTCCGGACGCTATCTAGTGCAAGGCTTTCTGCACAGCCTTTCAGGAGGGAGCTCGGCGATGGTTCAACAATTTACCCCCCAGTAGATCGCATGCTTCAAGATTTCAGTCGCTTCTTCCCGAACCGGTTCGCCACTAGTAGTAAACGCAAGAAAAGACCGCTCTGGAAGTGATGCAACTCACCCGGGGAAGGAACGAGCTTGGAATTTATCACTCGGTTCAATAACGAAGCGGTCAGTACCCGACCTCACCGCTTCATCTATCTTGGCCGCACTCATGAATATCTGAGGATGAGGAGTTCAAGAAGTCGCTAGCCCTCGATCGGCCTCGCTTCGGTTCAGAAATAAGAAACCCAAGGCGGATAGGTATATTCAACGAAGAAGTCTTTGAAAAGCACGAGACGTAGGACGACAGATCGCTCGCCTAACGATAGGGCGGGCAACCCGCACAAACGGCAAAAGAGCCAGTCGAACTGGAAAAGGCCGACCGATCGACAGGGATATCGCCAAGAGTTCACCCATTAAACAGTCATATCTTTGAAATCTTGGCCGTTAGAAATGGAAGGAGAAACTATCCGAGGCCCAAAAATGAAGACCCGTCTGAGACAGAACCCCAACTTGTATTGCCGTTTCCACAGAGAGGTCGGCCATGATATGGAAAATTGCTGGCGACTGAAAAGAGAGATCGAGCTCCTCATTCAAAAAGGGAGATTAGGCCGATTCGTGAAACACGAACGAAACGCCGATCGCAAGACGGGACGGTCAGACAACAGGCGGTCACCCCGAGGCGTAACTACTGAGAATGACGGGGTGGCGAATACCTGAATCTGATAAACCGACGAGAAAACAGAGGACGGTCAAGGAAAGAAACGATGGAAATGCCGAGCAATGAAGATGACCAAGCCGTAGGGTCATTAACACAATATTCGGTGGAAATGCAGCAGGGGGATCCCCCGTTAAAGGCAGAAAAAGATACGCCAAACAGGTCGGCGATGACACGCCCACCAAAAAACCAAAGGAAAACGACGGAACGATCTCTTTCAATGAGTCGGACTTAAATGGAGTAAATTGTCCTCACGATGACGCCCTCGTCGTAAATTTCAATATGGACGGTTACGAGGTGAAGCGGGTGATGATTGACACGGGTAGCTCGGTCGACCTGCTGTATTACGAAGCGTTCAAGCAGATGAAGGTACCCGAAGAACGACTATTACCGACAGACGGCCCCATCAAAGGAATAACCGGGGCGTCAGCATGCCCATTCGCCCGGGTCTATCTGAAAGTGAAGTTTGAAGCGAAGCCATGCGGATAGAAAGGAACGTGGAGTTCCTAGTCGTAAAGTTCCAGGGGGCGTACAATGCAATAATTGGACGAGCTACCCAAAATGCTCTCAGGTCGGTCGTCTCCACATACTACCAGGTTATGAAGTTCCCGACGCCCCATGGAATTGGTGTCGTCAGGGGCCAGCAGAAAATCGCCAGGGAATGTTACTTGGCAGAAACCAAAACCTTAGAAGGGGCGGTAGTGCTGACAAGTTTTCTTGACGTAAGCGCCGACGAAGAGACGGACAGGATGAATCCAGTGGAAGAAACGCAACGGGTCGTACTGGATGAAGCCGACCCCTTCAAGTTCACAAATCTAGGTTCCGAGCTACAGAAAAACCTAGCTAAAGAAATCACCGACTGCTTGGTGGAAAACAGATCGGTCTTCGCCTGGGTACTGAGCGACATGCCCGGCATTTCACGATCAGTTGCATGTCACTCCCTCGGCATTCGGCATGACTGCAAGCCGATCAGACAGAAGAAGCGATGGCACAGTAAGGAGCGCCAGGGGGTGATAGAGAAAGAAGTACAGAAGTTGCTTGAAGCGGGGTTCATACGACAGGTCAAATATCCCGAATGGCTCGCTAACGTGGTCTTAGTAAAAAAGAACGAGAAGTGGAGAATGTGTATAGACTTCACAGATCTGAACAAAGTGTGTCCAAAAGACAACTTCCCATTGCCGAAGATCGACCAATTAGTAGACTCTACCTCAGGGCATGAACTGCTCAGCTTCCTGGATGCCTTCTCGGTCTATCATCAAATCCAGATGAGTCTAGAAGACGAAGAAAAGACTGCCTTCATAACCGACCAAGGCACATACTGCTATCAGGTAATGCCCTTCGGCTTGAAGAACGCGGGGGCGACCTACCAACGGCTCATCATGGAGGTCTTTAAAAAACAGATCGGTCGGTCGGTCGAAGCATACGTAGATGATATGGTGGTCAAAAGTAAGACGGTACAAGCATGTGGAAGATCTCAAGAAGTCTTCCGGACCACGAATAAATTTCAGATGAAGCTAAACCCGAAAAAATGTGTGTTTGGGGTGGCATCCGGAAAATTCCTGGGGTTTATGATCACTCAGCGGGGAATCGAAGCTAATCCAAAAAAGATTGAGGCCATCATACAGATGCCTTCGCCACAATGTTTGAAGGATGTTCGACATTGACCGGTCGGATAGTCTCACGGCGAGTTCATTTCAGTTGGGGATAAGTGCCTCCCATTTTTCAAAGTCTTTGAGGAAAGCGAATGTGACTCAATTCGATGGCGGACGAGTGCGAACAAGCCTTCCAAAGACTTGGCGCGATACTTGTCTAGCCGCCTATCCTGCAAAGCTTCGGTGAGCGGAGAGAACACGTGTTATACTTGGCGATTACTGAGGATCGATCGGCGCGATACTAATTCTACGGAGGAATGAACAACACCCTATCTACTACGTTAGCAAAGTGTTAACCGGACCGGAAACACGATACACGCCCATAGAAAAATTGGCCCTCTCCTTGATAACAGCAGCTCAGAAGCTGAGGCCTTATTTCCAAAGCCACACCATCGAGGTATGGACCGACCAGCCCCTCAGGCAGTGCCTCCAAAAGCCCGAAACTTCGGGTCGGCTAATTAAGTGGGCAGTAGAACTGGGAGAATTCGACATACAATACAAGCTCCGCACAACTATTAAGGCACAGATACTGGCAGACTTCATCGCGGAGATGAGCCAACCAAGTTTGAAGGACGAGCAGCTCCCCGCTTGGAGCCTGTTTGTCGATGGGTCGTCCAACGCCGAGGGATGCGGGGCAAGAGTTGTACTAATCAGCCCGCACATGGAAGAAAAAGTAGAGTATGCCCTCCGACTAGAATTCAAAGCCTCCAATAACGAGGCCGAATATGAGGCCTTGATAGCCGGCCTCCAACTCGCCAGGGAAATGGAAGTGAAGCACCTAAAGATATACAGTGATAGCCAGGTGGTAGTCGGCTAAGTTACCGGACAGTACGAGGCCAAGGGGAACAGCATGATCAAATACCTCGAGTTAGTCAAGCAGCAGCTGAGCAATTTCGGACAGTACTCAATCAACAGAATAGAACGAGCTCAGAATGCCAAGACGGATGCGCTCTCCAAGATGGCTTCCGATCGTGATGCCATGAACAATATTCTGGTCGAACGACTAGATCGGCCTAGCATTCAGAAGGCCGAGAAAGTTCTCAATGTAAATACCGATCGACCAGGCTGGACAGAACCGATCATGCGGTACCTTTTGGAGGGAAGACAACCAGAAGATGCATCAGCAACCAAGAAGTTAAGGATAAAGGCAGCCGAATACACGGTTGTCAATGGCGCCCTATATAAGCGGTCTTACGACTGGCCGCTCCTTCGATGCTTGAATGAAGAAGAAGCTGAACAGGCAATGGCCGAAGTCCACGAAGGGATGTGCGCAAATCACGTAGGTGGCAGAATGCTGGCTCACCGGTTGATTAGACAAGGCTACTACTGGCCGACGATGAGAAGAGACTGTCAAGACAAAGTCGATCGATGCGAAGCCTGCCAAAGAAACAGCAACCTGTCTTACCAGCCGACCGAGAGGATGAAAATTGTAAGTCATCCTATCCCTTTCGCCCAATTGGGAATGGATATACTGGGGCCTTTCCCTCTCGGTCCCGAACAAAAGAAATTTTTGATAGTGGCAGTAGAATATTTCACTAAGTGGGTGGAAGCAGAATCTGTCGCTACAATCACCGAGGGGAAGGTTGAAAGCTTTGTAAAGAAAAATATACTTTGTCGCTTCGGGATGCCCATGATATTGGTTACAGATAATGGTCGGCAGTTTGACAACGACAAGTTCAGAGACTTCTGTGACCGACTGAAGATCAAGTTACAACTGACTTCAGTAGCCCATCCGCAAAGCAACGGTCTTGCGGAGAACTCCAATAAAAAGATAATGAACGCCCTGAAGAAGCGCTTGGATTGCCGGGTGGAAGAGGTAGACGAAGTTTTGTGGGCATATAGAACCACACCAAACAGAGCCACGGGGGGAACTCCATTCAGGATGACCTTGGTGAAGCCCTGTTCGATGAAGCGACATTACACAATCGAGAGGGTGTCGGCTACGAAGAAGAGCGGAATGATGAAGCCCGCAGAGCAGAGCTCGTTCTTCTTAGCGAGGACAGAGAAAGGGCAGCCGCTCGCTCAGAAGCCATCAGGCAAAAGGCGACTAAGTTCTATAACAGAAGGGTCAAGCCGAGCGACGTAAAGGTAGGTGGGTACGTCCTACGAAAAGCTGAGGCGGCTGGAAAGCATCCGAGAAAGCTCGGACAGATGTGGGAAGGACCCTATCGAGTAGTTAAGCAAGTCGGGCATGGTTCTTACATCCTCAGCGATGAGAAAGGGAAGATTCTACCGAGGCCTTGGAACTCACAGAATTTGAAGGCCTTCTACCAATAGATAAGTTTTAATTTTAGTTAATCTTTCCTTATTATTATTTTTGTACACGTGTGGGTACCTTTTTCCTGTCCCTGCCAGACAGGTTTTTTAATGGCCCACACCCTCGTTATCATCAATAAAGGGGTTACAGATTTCTCAGCAATTAAGAGTTAGATTGCATAAAACAAAAAGTAGAAAGTCTAATCGCCATCGCCATTGCCCGGCATTCTCCATAGGCCGACTAAGGTCGATCGGGTCGCCAGGATGAGATCCCTGGGTCCCTCGCCATCGCCATTACCCGGCATTCTCCATAGGCCGACTAAGGTCGGTCGGGTCGCCAGGACGAGATCCCTGGGTCCCTCGCCATCGCCATTACCCGGCATTCTCCATAGGCCAACTAAGGTCGGTCGGGTCGCCAGGACGAGATCCCTGGGCCCCTCGTCATCGCCATTGCCCGGCATTCTCCATAGGCCGACTACGGTCGGTCGGGTCGCCAGGACGAGATCCCTGGGCCCCTCGCCATCGCCATTGCCCGGCATTCTCCATAGGCCGACTAAGGTCGGTCGGGTCGCCAGGACGAGACCCCTGGGTCCCTCGCCATCGCCATTGCCCGGCATTCTCCATAAGCCGACTACTATACGTCGACTTTGCAATTTCGTCATATCTCAACATACATTGAAAATAAAGAGTATGAATACGGAAAGAGACATCAGAAGGAAATAAAGCAAAGGAAAAAACTGTATTGATAAAGTGGCCCTGGTCAAAAGCCCGACCAGGTGAGCTTCAAAACTCCGTGGAGGGGGAGTACCCGGGCGAATATACAGGGGAAGCCCCGGAATCAGGAGGGAAAGTCGAAGCGGGGACAGAAGCATCGTCTTGAGGGGGCTCGTCCTCCTCGGCCGAGCTAAGGTACAGCTCTTCATTCGGGACTGGGGGCCGCTCCTCCAGGGCTCTCTCCGTCACTTCCTCCAGAGAAAGGCCAAGAGAAGCAGGAAGCAAAGGCTCGAAAAAGTTCTCGAACGAAGGACCGTCCGACCCCTCAGGAACGCAGGCATTGTAGCAATTCTTCAGGATCATGAGGGCCAGGTCGCAAGAGTACTCCAAGCACTCATCCTGCAAGAATCGCTTCTGCCACCGCAGGATCGCCTCAATCCTCTGTTCCTTAACGGAGGCATGCGCCCTCCTCAACATGTCCTCGGTTTGGGCATGGTCTCGGAGAGCTTTCTCTTTCAGCACCCTCTCCGACTCCCATTGCCCCCGCAACATTGTATACTCCTCCGATAGCTTATTCCTCGCCGCTACCGCCTTCATCCTTTCGACCTCCTCCTTTGCGAGCTGAGCTCGTAAGGTGCGCATCTCTTCCTCCCCAGTGTCAACTTGGGCCCTCAAAATACTGGCCGCCTCCTCCCGACTCTTCTTCTCTTCTTCTAAAGAAGAGTTCTGAGCTTTGAGGAGATCCCTCTCCTCCTCCACCCTTGAAAGCTCGTCCTTCAGAGCCTGCATCCGATCCTGAAAGTCCTGAACCTCACGGTCCAGAACGTCCAAACGTTGTACTGTCTCGAACGACATCATTGAGCTTCTCAAGCAGGTACGCAGTAGTAGGGACCCCATATCCTTATTGCTCTTTTTGTCGAATTTCTCCCCGTCCGCGGGAGGAGTAATCCGTTCCATGATGTGACGGACGACGCCGATGTCAATGGTTGTGGAGTCCAAGGGCAGCTTGATCAGAGACTCCCACAGCTCGGCGTCCTCCGCTTTCTCTTTTCCCTTGAGCTGTCCCGAAGGACAGGGAGGTCGGTCGACCATCGAAGGAAAAACTGCCACCAAAGGGAGAGGAGACTGGTCGGTCACGGGGGAACTGGGAGATTGGTCGGTGGCTTTAACGGCCCTCCTCCTCTTCAGAGGCCGCTCGACCTCCTCCTCCTCCTCCTCGACTATAACCACGCTCGGACCAGGCGGGACGATCACGGCGGGCGCAGCCAATGGTTCTGGGATGATAGAAGGAACCTGGCGCTGCCCGGAAACAATGGGTCGAGCAACCCTCGAACCAGCCCCTCCTCTACCTCCTCTAGCCTCCGAGGACCCGGCAACCTTACGCCTACCTCGGATGGACCTGGGCGGACCGGAGAAAGCATTAACCTTGGTCATGACTGCACAAACAAAGAAAGCAGGTTAGAAACCAAACCAAAACCTACAAGTAAGAAAAATAAGACAACTATAAGGGGTCAACCAGGCGGGGCGGTTCCCTCTTCTAACCCGCTAACTTGAGGCGGGGGGTCGATCAGGAGAGAGTCGGCTGAGGCCCCCCCGCCATATCCTAACATAAGCCGAGCAAAGTTGTACTGCCCGAGCCCCTTTATATGGCTAACTGCCTCTCTCTCCTCCCTGGAAAGGAATAGACTCGACGAGTCATTCCACCGCTCGGCTTGGGGATACCTCCACGGCTGGGACTCGGAAGAAGCCCCCGGAGGCTTCACGAAGAAGTATTTTGTTCTCTAGCCAGTAATTTTTTCAGACGTCCCGGCCGGGCGATACCGGGCATCCTTGTACATCAGGGAAGGGATTCTGCCCCCAGAACTCGGACTCTGACTCATCCTCAAGAAGTGGCGCAGGATGTTGACCGAGGGCGGACAGCCGAATTGGTGGCACAACAGTACAAGTCCGTTAATGAAACGCCACCCATTTGGAGGGATCTGACTCGGCCTCAATTGATAGTCAGCGCACACTTCGTCTACGATTGGCACGTACGGTAACCTCAGGCCTCCGACCGAGAAGAAGTACTCAGAGATGACAATCCACCCACCTCTACCGCTGTCTATCCTTTCGTCCCCCGACGGCAGTCTGGGCCCCCAGGACCGAGGGACACCATTCCTAGCAATTGACCTATTTAACTCCGCCACAGACATCCTGGATTTACCCTTGGGCAACTCCCTGACTATCAGCCCGTCTTTTCGCTCCCTCGTTGAAATCTCTTCAACCTCCCTTAAACTCGACACCGCCGTTACTTCAGCCATAACCTCCGACGACCTCCCGTCAACATAATCACTTGAAGAAACCTCACTCCGAGAACCGCTAGACGACATACTTTCTAAAAGGAATTTGGAAGAGGAAAATGAGGGAAGAGGACGTACCTATTTAATGGAAAGGACTTGGAAATTTGAACAACGTCGAAGACAACTTCCGGGAATGACAATAAGAAAGAGCAGAGGAAAGCAAGGGGGCAGCAAGAATGAAATGAGTGCAAAGAAAAGCAAACCGTCTGTAAACCCTGAATATTTATAGGGAAAGCGTTTGAATTGAGACCCAGCAGAAAATTGACGCGTGGAGAGAATCTGATCTACTCTTGGACACGCGGCACGATCTGGACGGAGACAAATTAGGGTTAATTCGAATCCGGAAGGGCGCGAACAGTTGAAAGGACACGCGAGACAGCTGCGCAACGGCTGGGAGGACGATACGTTTCACATTCTGCAAGCTGTCAGACGGCATGCGCCGTCTGCCATAAATGCTCCGCACGATCGCCCATGATGACTACCCGACCTGCTTTTTGGCGCAAGCTGTCATGCACTAGTCGTTGAGACTAATCAGTCAATAGCCCCCGACCAATTGATATCATTACGAGCAGTTTGGCACAACAGGTCGGTATCTGACCGGTTAAATCAACCGACCAATTGAAACTACGGTAGTCCCATGGTAAGACTATAACATCTTCTTGACCGACCGCCACCCGTTTAGTTTAATGCAGACGAAATGCGTCCCAAGGCTCAACCGATCGTCCCAACTCCGGGATGTCCAATGGTCGAGCTCTAAAATCTCTGCATACTCCTCCGACCCTTCTCTTCGCTCAGACTCGAGGAGTAGGGGGCTTATGGTCAGGTCGACCGTGCTGGGCCCAGATCCAGTCAAGACGACCTATGGGTCGATCGGTCCATTAATCGAAGATCAGTCCTGCACCTAAAGCCTACGTCCCCTTCCAGCCCATGTCCCCTTCCGGCCCATCTGTTGAAAAGAGTTCCCATGCAACCAACGTAAAAAACCTAAACCTAGCTGCATAATCGTATATAAGGTATAATTCTCCCATAATTCAGGGATGCGATCATAATCTAATTTGTTTTCTTTGCATTGATCAATCTCACCTTCACCAGAAAACTTACTTGAGCGTCGGAGGGGTTAATCGGGACATCACCCCCGACGAGCCTTCCTTGTTTTGCAGGTATATTCACGTCGAAGAACAACGCAGAAGGTTGCCAACTCATGGAACCAAACGGCAACGCACCGTTCAGCCTGAATCCGGCAGAATCAACTATTAAATTTGTAAAAAGTAAGTAAGCCTTGTTCTTGATACTCTCTTCGTAGAGGTTATTTCCAGTATTTTATAAACTACAAATTTGTAAAATAGAAAGTATATGACAATTGACTGTTATCAATGTCTTCACCTTTTCGCACAACAGGATCTTGATTTGATACGGCAAGAACATTCATGATCTGGGCTTGCACAATTACAATGGCCAGTCTTTTATTTTAACATTAAATCACATCAGCTAACTGGTGTGCGTGATCCTACACTCCGACATCTACGTTCTCTAGCCTGCTGCTTGCTTTTTTTTTTCTCTTCAGGGAAATGCTTCTCATCTCAGGTGAGTTGCTTTATAATATTGTTTATATTTTTTAAAGCTTTCTTAAACTGCATAAATTGAATTAGAAACCAAAAGCTACCCCTTTTTTTTCAAGTTGAACTGCATATCAAATCCGGTGACATTTCGACACCTGATGCCAACTCAACTTTCTCTCCTGATACCAACTCAACATCAGATTATTTAAGGGACCTTAAACACAACGGGTACTAAAAAGTAATTGCGTTTCAACAAAACTTCTTGTTTTCATTACAATAGTATTGCGAAAGATCAAAGCGAAATTTAGATGCTACATCAAAAATCAGCTCCATCTATTTGAGATTAAATCTCATTCCTAATATAAAGGCCAAAACAAATTTCCAATCTAAATTTTCCAAATTATTTGTCTAATTAAACAAAAGTTCACGCGGACTCTCTGGCTTATCATGATACAAATATGAAACATCAATAGATATCATTGAGACTTGGTGAATTCTTCCCTTAACCGGAAATGATCACAAGAACTTACTCATTAGAATAGTTGAGTTCAAAAATAACCATTTATCATCCTAAGAAGTCTCCAAATGATAACATCCAAGCAAATGTTAATGTTTGAACTTTGAAGATGGAAGATTGTGTTACAATCTCAGACATTTCCATCAAAACTCCATCTGCATCACTTTTCCGACATTTCCAGATCTCGCAAGGGAGAGCTTAATCAATTGAGGTGTCTGCAAAACAACCAAAAAATATTAAGACAATTATACCACATCTGCATTAATAAAAAGAAACGTTGGTATTGTTTTCTGCTATAATCAATCATTTCAGAAAGAAAAAAATGAACATATTGTAAGGACTTCCTTTTTCAGTTATACACTGAAGAAAAATTAGGGGTGTACTAGATAGACTTCAATTTAGAAGTTCAGCCCAAAAACAAAGGAGGTGCAACACCCGGTTTCTAGTTCAATTTATGATAAAAATGCAGTTTGAGAAAGCTTTAAAAATATAAACAATATTATAAAGCAACTTACCTGAGTGGCTTTTCCTTGAAGAAATAGACCTTGGCGTAAGAGCAATCATCATCAAAGGGATTATAAAAAACTTGGCTTTCATACGTTTTCACAACTCCACAAGAATCTATGGCCTTAAATGTTACATAATACTTAACGCCACAAGAGTATGCAGAATATGCTTTGACGATGCGTTCAAGTTTCAAGTTTATACCCTGCATAACAGAATTGAAATGGAGGTATAACAATAGGTAAGGAAACAATTAACTTTTGCAAAATGACCTGAATAATTATAATCAAACCTTTTCTGCATTTTCTAAACCAATAGCATAATGAGTACATCCTGGCACCAATACTCTGTCGCAGCCTGTTAAGTTATCAACATCTAGATAACCTATACCACCAATAAAAGGTGCATGTTCACAAAACTCATCCACAGATCCCTAAAAACAAAATAAACAAAAATTAAACATCTACAACTGTAATCAACCAAGAACATAATTTTACTATTAGAAATTATTAATTAAATAAATATACAAATAGGTTTTGTCACTTTCATTGACCTGTTTGGCAAGACACCAATCCTGATATTGTTCATTATTGCTAAAATCTCTCTCACCATCTTCGCCAGCCTCATTATCTTCCCTACTATCATCGAATACCATTGCTTGATGGACCTTGTCCTTTGTTTCATGTAGGTTCTTGTCATAAAAAACCGTGAACTTATTAGACAGCGGTTCACCAATTATGCCTGTGGACAAGTCTTTTGATCCATCAAATTTGCTGCATTTTGAAACCATTGGTAGAGAATAGTCAATTCCCCTTGATTGTGTTGTAACAAAAGATGACAATATAATGACAAAAATTAAAAACATTTAATGAGAATCATGCAATATACAAAAGGAAAGTAAAATGAATTCTAATAAATCAAGCATTAAACTGGACATGCAAAATAGCTGGTAAACGTTGAGATAATAAACAACTATAAGCATATGAAACTGATTTAGTAAACAAAGACTCACTTGAGTGGCTTTTTCCTAAATTCAACAACCTCAACCTCGTACGGGATGAAGTAGGCATCATAATAAACAATGGTTTGATAAGTTTTTGCAATTCCACAAGAATCTATAGCATCAAATGTTACGTAATATCGTATAGCACAATCACCACGACAGGAATTTGCTTTGATAATGCGGTCAAGTTTCAAATTTGTCCCCTGCAGAACCAAATCAAATTAAAATAAACTTACAAGCAACAGTACTTTGTAAATTAAAAATAAATAATTCATCATTATCCGACCTTTTCTCTGTTTTCTTCCGAAATAGCATAGTAAGTGCATCCTGGGAGCAATACTCCGTGTAAACCATTTAAGTTAGCCATATCCAGAGGAATTATGCCACCACCAAAACAAGGGGGGTAGGGGTCAATTGCTTCCACGTCATATCCCTAAAACAAATAACAGTTAATTACTAATAAAATTACAACAGAGGCTAGCAAATCAATGTTCTTAAATACTTACACCGCTTTCATCAATTTGTTTCGTATAGCTTAACCACTTTTCATACTGCCCACTTTTGGTGAAACCCCTTTTCTCATATTCCTCTTCGCTATCCTCGAACTCTTCCATCAACGTGTCGTCCTCCTCCGTCTCCGATGGTTTATTAAACTTATCGCTCCCAGATTCAATGTAGCTTTCGTCAATCTTCACCTTCTTCAGCGGAGGTTTCTTGAACGACAATTGCAATGTGACATCGGTTTCCTGATTCTCCTCCAAATAATCGTCTTCGCTACAGTCTTCGACCTCCTCCATAGTTACCGTGTCCTTCAGGTTCGTATGCCCGGCAACAGCCCCCATCTCTGGCTGATTCATACGGCAACTTTGATCGTATTCGACTAGTTGTTGAATACAAGAACCCTACGCGC
Source organism: Erythroxylum novogranatense (assembly GCA_029891385.1). Lineage (NCBI taxonomy): Eukaryota > Viridiplantae > Streptophyta > Magnoliopsida > Malpighiales > Erythroxylaceae > Erythroxylum > Erythroxylum novogranatense. Next base: position 8,107,748 of record CM057232.1, on the reverse strand, counting down.
GTTTCCTTTTAAAAGCCTAATATTCACCAACAATTGGGGCTATATAACATCGGCCCGAGCATTTCTTTTTGTGCCGGTCTCTAGACTTGGTACAGTGTCGTTTAGGGCAAATGGTAGAGCATGACCCAAATAATGCCATGGTCATTGGTCTCAGCTGAAATTTATAACAATTTGGAATGCCCAAGCTTCGGACTCACTCTCTGGCTTGGACATCGACCTATGCTTCCCTGCGAACAAGAGGAAGGGGAAGGGCTCAGCGGCGGAAAGCGATTCTGTAGACTTGATAATGTCATTAAAATTGTAGCTCATAAAAAATATTATAATTTTTAGAGACTCCAAAAAAAGTTTGACTCAATATTTTAAGTTACAGTAATTTAAAAATAAGAGTAAAACAAATATTTTTATAAAATTTGAAAGCATTAATAAATTTAAATTTTAATTAATTTAAAATTTTGACAATAAAACATTATTTCTAATAAATAATTTGATTACATATATAATTGATTAGATTAATTCATTTGAATACTTTCATATAGAACATTTTATTTTGATTTATTTTAGTTTAATTTACTTTAATAACTCTTGTTGTTAAAAATTTTATTAATAAATTAGTCTTCATTAATTAACAGATTTTATAAACTAAAATTAATTAATTATTTTTATTTAAGAGTCTTCTTTTAATTAAAATTTAATTTTCAATAGATAAATACAATCTCCTTTAATCATATTTCAAATTCTTCAATTTTATTCAACTTTTAATCGATTTTATGATAATCTAATATCAATTAATTTTTTCAAAACCTTTTGTATTGTCGTCTTAACTATCAATTTAATTTTATAACATTGTTTTTGTTAAATCTTAATATCTTGAATCATCTACGTCAAAAATTGCGAATCGTAACATATATATGTGTATTATAATAAAAGTTATACTTAACATATGATTTTTGTAAATAGTATGCAGTTTATATTTGTTGGAATAATTGCATGGATCATTTCTTTAGCATAAAAAGAGACTAAGTATTCTTTTACTCAATCATCACCACTATCTATTTAGCTTGATTTACTTTAATAACTCCTATTATTAAAATTTTTATTAATAAATTAGTCTTCATTAATTAACGTGTTTTTATAAACTAAAATTAATTGTTTATTTTATTTAAGAGTCTTCTTTTTAATTAAAACTTAATTTTTCAATAGATAAATACAATCTCTTTTAATCACATTTCAAATTTTTAATTTTATTCAATCTTTAATCGATTTTATGATAATCTAATACTAATTAAATTTTTCAAAATCTTTTGTATTGTCGTCTTAACTATCAATTTAATTTTTAAAATATTGTTTTTTTAATTTTAATATCTTGAATCATCTATATCAAAAATTGCAAATCGTAACATATATATCGTATTATAATAAAAGTTATATTTCACATATGATTTTTGTAAATAATATGTAGCTTACATTTGCTGGAATAATTCTTTAGGCATAGATCACTTGTTTAGCATAAAAGAGACTTAAGTCTTCTTTTACTCAATCATCACCATTATCTATTTTGTTATCTATAATCCAAGAAAATCTCAAATTATTATTTTTGGTAGAAATATCTCAAATTATATTAGTTTGTAAAATTCTACATATATCCTGCTCATTTTATAGATCAGTCATCAATTCAATAAAAAATTATTATTACTTCTTTAGTCTTATACTCTTTTCATTGTATCAAAGCACCTCTTGCCATAAGAGCATTACCCCTTAAACACTTTTTTCCCTCTCTCTTCTCTTTTTATTCCTCTTGACATCAAAATCCTCTACACCTGACAATCCAGCCGTGATCTCCTCCACCAATAACAATCATTCTCATAACATTCCACTAATCTCTATCAACACAACCACTCAAATTCCATTCAATATATCTCGTAGTGACAACTATGCCTATCTTCTATTTGGTTATGATTTAATCGGCTACATAGATGGCTATCTTCCTTGTCCTCTTGAAAGTGATTCACAGGAAGGAGATACAACTTCAGCAACTAATCAACAAAAAAAAAAATTGTGCCAATATCATCTTATACTCCAAGCCATTCAAGCATCCTTAGCTGGAAACATTGCTTTACTTATCTCACCCTCAAAGACTTCATTTGAGAATGGTCACCCTATTGTCACCCTTAATGCAAACCTCTCGAGAAGGTGTCTCCATTTCAGATTATATGTAACCAATTAAGTCGATCATCGATCACTTGGCATTGATTAGTCATCTGTCAAATGATGTGAAAATTGTTGCACATATATTGAATGGCCTAAGCAATGATTACAAAGAAATCAATGCAGCCATACGTGTAAGAGAAACACCAATAACATTTGAAGAGCTTCATGACAAACTTCTTGATCATGAAACCTTTCTCAAATGAGAAGAAGGAAAGAATATCACATAACCCATCACTGCCCAATTAATTTCAACTAAATAATACTCTATACTCACCACACATTTCACAAAATTTATTATCATTTTTTAAATTTTGTAAGACTAACACACCTCCATTGAATTTTTCCTCTTTTTTCTTATGAAGGATCTGCATATGGGAGCATCCTTGGTCCATGACCAGGGTCTAATCCTGTCTCTCTCTTTTGATAATTTTAGATATTATGTTATTTTTGTTGATTATTAAACCAAATATTCATATATGTATCCATTGAAAATCAAGTCCCAAGTTACCGACATGTTTATTAAATTAAAAAATTATAGTGGAACATTTTTTCCATATGCCAATCAAAACCGTTTACTCTGATGGTAGTGGTGAGTACAAAGGCCTAACTCATACACTTTCCTAATTTGGAATTCATCATATGCATTCCTTACCCTGCACTCCTTACCATATTGGTACAACAGAGCGAAAGCATCGCCTATTGTCGAACAGGACTTGCTCTTCTTCTCCATGCTTCTTTGCCCATCAAATATTGGACAAGTGCCTTCTAAACAACAATATGCCTGATCAACTGTATGCCCACTTGTTCTTTAATTTAAATCCCCCTATGGCTTTCAATTGGGTGAGGGGTTTTGATGATGGAGTTTTGTTTGTGTTTTGTTTCGATTGGGTGAGTGATTAGGTTTTGTTGGTGGGTTTTGTTGATATTTTTAAGTTCAATCTTAAATAAAGAGAAAAAAATGAAAGAAAAAGCTGAAAAATTGGGAATGTTCTGCTAATGTTTCATATCTACTTGTCTTGGCATTTGGTAGGATTTTTCATTGATGTTGGTCTTGTGCATTTTCTGCAAGTTGGTTTTGAACATTTTGTATGACAATGAGGGTAGATCCAGGGCCAATGTAACGCCCCAAAGTAGGGGTTAGAATATTAACGACATTTAGTACGAAATATGCTTACTATTGCAATATGTATTAAATTGTGCATAAGTATTATGCTTATTCTTGGAATATGTACTCAATTGTGTTTCAGTATTTTGGCATGCATTCATGGCATTTTCCGGGTACATTAGTTTCATGAAACTTCGGAGTGATTCGGACAATAGTAAGATATTTTTTTTATATTTATAGTATTTTTCGGATACGTCAATGATTTTTTAGAAAGTGTTGGTAACGGATTAGTATTTTTTTGAACAATTATTTTGAAGTTTTATTTTATGACGGAATTTTTGGTGAAGTTTGGAAATTGTTTGAAACTTCTGGGTATTAGGTGATTCCGAAAATCATAAGTGTGAAAAAAAAGAGATCGAAAGGTAGGAGACGATGAACAGTGTGTGAACAGTGATCGGTGAATAGTAAATAGTAATAGTGAATAGTGAATAGTAAATAGTAAATAGTAAATAGTAAATAGTAAATAGTGCATAGTGAACAGTATTGCTACAGTGTGACAGTATCCGTATTTGTGAACATATTCGAGTGACACAAAAACTCTGACTCCTTTGGCCACTGCGGTTGACTTGTCCCAAACCTTAATCTCTTTGCTCGCACTCTGCACAAGCAAATCCACGTCTTAAGCTTATAGCTTAGTGAGTAATCATTTATCTAATTTAACCAATTTCTTTTCACAATAACAATATAAGCATGCATTCAGAATATAAGCATGCATTCAGAGATTAATACTCAGGCAAAATGCACTTCATAACAGATGTTATCATTAATGAGACAAAACAAATCAAAAGTCCATAAAATAGAAGTGGGTAACGGACTTATCGGAAGATCAAGTCTCGACAATCAAGTGTCCATATCGAAGACACCGAAGTGTCACGAAGACCAAGTCTCGACATCGAAGTGTCCATATCGAAGACACCGGTGTCACGAAGACCAAGTCTCGACAAAGTGTCCATATCGACGACACAAGTGTCACGAAGCCTTCTGAACCTTCTAGCATGCCTATTTACCTGAACTCGGACATAACAAATCATTCCGGACATTTCATGTGCAATAAATTAGCACTTCCAATAAAATAATCATGCAACAATCGCCTCGAGCGTTCATTGTCCTAATAATTACACAATCAAGATAAACGTATGAGCACTCGGACATTCATTGTCCGGACCAGTATACAATTCAGTACAGAACAAATCAAAGTGAGACCGTCCCGGGTCTCTTCCTTATTACAGCTATACTTACATAAATGACTTACAGAAATTACCGGTATTACTTACTGACATTTATTGACATTACTGAAAGTCCTGATTACTGACCTGTACAGAATTTATTTACCAGGACTACTAACAAATTTTACTGTCGGAATTACTTACCTCAATCACACTTACTATTTATTGCCTTGACGTGCCGGCAATGTCTGGAATCAATCGATCTGTGCGGTCCTCTATCACAAAAATTACTATTGTACATAAGTACAAATTTACTAAAGTCTCTTGCATATGTTTCATGCATGTTCATGACAAATTTCCGGGATTAATTAAGAACGTACTCTAGCGATCCGGATGTAGTCAAATTCACTAATTTATTTTATTAAATCAGAAAATGTCCCAAATCAAATACTTTAATATAGTATAACGGCTAGTATAACGGCTAGTAAATAACGGCTAGTAATAGTAAATAACGGCTAGTAAAAAAAATGGTCATAAAAATTGTTCTATAAATAGAGACCACTCCTCCATAATTTCCTTTATCCCTCCACATTCTTTCTTCTTACCTCACAATTTCTTCTAGACGAAAACCACATTTCAAAATGTTGTCCGCTATCGCATGTTTTGTATCTTTGCTTATCTTTCGTATCTTTGTTTGATTCTTAGTGTTAGTATAGAGCCAAAAGAAGCTCGCCCCTTTTTTCTCTTCTTAGTCGTTCCTATGATCCTTATGCTGCTTATTGGCATAACATTTGAGAATTAATGGTATATCTATGGGAATAAAGGAATTGATATTTCTCTCTATTGTACTATTCATAAATCGTATACATTTGTTCACAAATCGGATCTTGTCACATCAGAGTAATATCGTTCACTATGCACTATTACTATTTACTATTTACTATTTACTATTCACTATTTACTATTTACTATTTACTATTTACTATTCACCGACACTGTTCACACACTGTTCATCGTCTCCTACCTTACGAAAATCACTGTTCATTTCTTTTTTTTTTCCTCTCAATTTCTTTAGCACTTCACTTAAAACCTTATCTATACAGAATTTCTAACATATCAGAATCGTCAGAAACAACTGAAACTCCAAAGATCGCAAAACTAAGGATCATAAACAAAAACAAAAACATGAACACCATAAAACTGAAAACTCAAAACCAGTAAACCAAAACAAAAACAAGGATGTAATTCGTATGAAAACAGAGGGTGAGTACTTACTAATTTCATAAAACTTCGACAGTGAGAGTGAGTTGAAATATTGTCGGTGAAGAACAAAGGTCCGAATTCTTATTATTGGGTTTCTTCTTGTTTGCAGATTAAACACATTTATAGCCGTATCAAATGCTTAACAGCTATATCTAATCTAAACCGTCCATTTCTTATTTCCACCCGGATGCATAGTAAATACTGTATTATGAGCCTCAAACAATAATTGATTCTTCAATTCATCATTCGCTGGCACACACAACCGGTTTTTATAATACAATTCACCATCACCTTGCACAGAAAAATCAGACTGTTGACCTTCCTGAGTAGCCATGATAAGTTGCTGTAACTTATCATCAGCTCTTTGAGCATTACAAATCTCCTGTCTCAACATGGGCCTTGAAAGCTGCCAGTGATAGGCAGAAATCGTATGCTGATCTAAAACGGAAGGATATTGAGTTTCAAGTCGGTGATAAGGTGTTTCTGAAAGTGTCACCATGGAAGCATATACTTCGGTTTGGAAAGAAAGGGAAGCTTAGTCCGCGATTCATTGGTCCTTATGAAATTACGAAGAGGTTGGACCGTAGCTTATCGATTAGCTCTTCTGGAGAATTGGCTAGATTGCATGATGTGTTCCATGTTTCTATGTTGAGGAGATATCGGTCTGATGCCACTCATAAGATACCGGTGCAAGAGATTCAGGTGCAACAGGATTTGTCGTATGAAGAAGGGTCAGTTTCCATATTAGCCCGAGAAGTAAAACAACTACGCAACAAGTCAGTCCCGTTAGTAAAAGTCCTCTGGCAACATCATGGAAGTGAGGAAGCCACCTGGGAATCAGAAGAAAGCATGAAGGCTCAGTATCCGTACTTATTCGGATCAGGTATGAATTTCGAGGACGAAATTTCTTAAGGAGGGCAGACTTGTAACGCCCCAAAGTAGGGGTTAGAATATTAACGACATTTAGTACGAAATATGCTTACTATTGCAATATGTATTAAATTGTGCATAAGTATTATGCTTATTCTTGGAATATGTACTCAATTGTGCTTCAGTATTTTGGTATGCATTCATGGCATTTTCCGGGTACATTAGTTTCATGAAACTTCGGAGTGATTCGGACAATAGTAAGATATTAATTCTCAAATGCTATGCCAATAAGCAGCATAAGGATCATAGGAACGACTAAGAAGAGAAAAAAGGGGCGAGCTTCTTTTGGCTCTATACTAACACTAAGAATCAAACAAAGATACAGAAAGATAAGCAGTATACAAAAACATGCGATAGCGGACAACATTTTGAAATGTGGTTTTCGTCTAGAAGAAATTGTGAGGTAAGAAAGAAAGAATGTGGAGGGATGAAGGAAATTATGGAGGAGTGATCTCTATTTATAGAACAATTTTTATGACCGTTTTTTTTACTAGCCATTATTTACTTTTACTAGACGTTATTTACTAGCCGTTATACTATATTAAAGTATTTGATTTGGGACATTTTCCGATTTAATAAAATCTGTATAACTCGTTCTGACTGTCCATCAGTCTGGGGATGAAAAGCAGTACTAAACTTGAGCTGTGTACCCAATGCTTCCTGTAAACTTTTCTAGAATCTCGAAGTAAATCGAGGATCACGATCTGAAATGATAGACAATGGTACTCCATGCAATCTCACGATTTCATTCACATACAAATCTGCAAGTCTATCCAAAGAATAATCAGGACGAACAGGCAGGAAATGAGCAGACTTGGTAAACTTATCCACAATGACCCATACAGCATCATGCTTTCGTTGAGTAAGAGGAAGTCCAGTGACAAAGTCCATGGTAATATTATCCCATTTCCATTGAGGAATAGGAATATGATTTAACAATCCAGATGGAACTTGGTGCTCAGCCTTAACCTGCTGACACGTCAGACATTTTGCAACCTAATCTGCTTCAGTGATAAAGTTGAGATAGTCTTTCGACTTAAGGCATCTGCTACAACATTAGCTTTACCCGGATGGTAGTCCACAATACAATCATAGTCCTTAAATAACTCCAACCATCGCCGTTGTCTCAGATTCAGTTCCTTCTGGGTAAGCAGATACTTCAGACTCTTATGATTTGTGAAAATTCTACACTTTTCCCCATACAGATAGTGTCGCCAAAATTTTAAAGCAAAGACGACTGCTGCAAGCTCCAGATCATGATAGGGTAATTCTGTTCATGAGTCTTTAGTTGTCGAGAAGCATAAGCAACTACCTTCCCTTCCTGCATCAAAACACAACCTAACCCAATCCCAGATGCATCCGTATACAGAACATATTCCTTACCAGAAGTAGGTTGAACTAATACAGGAGCTTCAGTAAGCATACTTTTCAACCGATCAAAGCTACTCTGGCATCTATCAGACCATTCATACTTCACTCCTTTCCGTAACAGTTTAGTTAAAGGGGATGCTATCACTGAAAACCCCTTAACAAATCGACGGTAATAACCAGCCAGACCCAGAAAACTTCTCACCTCTGTCACGTTCCTTGGTGGCTTCCAATTAACAATCGCCTCTATCTTACTAGGATCAACTCTAATTCCTTCAGATGAGACAACATGCCCTATGAATGATACCTCATGTAGCCAGAAATCACATTTACTCAATTTAGCATACAACTGCCTTTCCCGTAGAGTCTGTAATACAATTCGGAGATGTTCACTATGCTCATGTTCATTCTTGGAATAGACCAGGATATCATCAATAAACACCACAACAAACTGGTCCAGATAAGGCCTGAATACTCTATTCATTAGATCCATAAATGCTGCTGGAGCATTAGTTAACCCGAACGGCATTACTAGGAATTCGTAATGTCCATAACGGGTCCTAAATGCGATCTTGAGATATCCACATCCTTTACCCAAGTCGATAATACCCGATCGCAGATCTAACTTCAAAACACTCTGCATCTCTCAACCGATCAAATAGATCGTCAATCCTTGGCGGTGGATACTTATTCTTCATCGTGACCCTATTTAGCTGCCGATAATCGATGCACATGCGCGATGTACCATCCTTCTTCTTCTGAGCAACACCGGCGCACTTACGGTGATACATGCGGGTCTAATAAACCCTTATCCGAAGTTCTTATAATCGCAACTTCAACTCCTTCAACTCGGTGGGAGCTATTCTATACGGTGCTCTAGATATCGGAGCGATGCCGCATAACCGATAGATAACTCCACTTCTCTCTGGAGGGACTCGGGCAATTCTTCAGAAAACATCTGGAAACTCGTTCACTACAGGAATCTCACACAATTTCTCCTTAGCACCTTCCTTCTGTGTATCAAGTACAAAAGCTAGATAAGCGTCACACCCCTTCCTGAAAAGCTTTTGAGCTTGCATAGCAGATACGACATTAATCAGAGCACGTGTGCAACCACCATGAAATACAAGCTCAGACTGGTCGGGCCTCCTCAAGAAAACTGTCTTAGCCTTACAGTCAATTACTGCCTGATGTTTAGACAGCCAATCCATACCCAGAATTAAATCGAATTCGTGAAACGGCAACGTAATCAGATCCGCTGCATACTCACTTCCTTGGATCATAACTGGACAATTTCTAACCACTTGATTCACCAACACACTACTACCAAGAGGACTAGTAAACCAAAACAAAAACAAGGATGTAATTCGTATGAAAACAGAGGGTGAGCACTTACTAATTTCAGAAAACTTCGACAGTGAGAGTGAGTTGAAATATTGTCGGTGAAGAACAAAGGTCCAAATTCTTATGAACGTCCGAGGTAATTCCGACAGTACAGTTTGGTAGTAGTAACATAGTCCTGGTAAATAAATTCTGTACAGGTCAGTCCTATCGGTAAGTACTTTTGACAGTAAATTTGTAATAGACCTGGGATGGTCTCACTTTGATTTGTTCTTCAGATGAAAGAGAGAAACCATACCAAAGAACGACATCCGGTGCCTCCACGATCCTCACGAAGCTTTGGTTGCATAAGCCCGAGTTGAAGCAAGAGTCTGCAAATTGGTCGATTCACGCTTCGATCGGGAACTCAGATTAGCTCTACTCTGCGATATCCGCCGACCTCTTCCTCGGCCTCTGTTTGCAATCGATACCGAGAAACCTCTCTATTAGCTTGTGCTATCTCGGTATCGCTCTCAGGGACAATTTGCAACCACATGATCTGTACTGCCACAACCAAAACATGCACCTGTAACTCTCCAACAGACACCCCAATGATGCTTAGAGCAGTGTGGGCACTCTGGAACACTAGAACCTCGACTCCCAATGGAATCTCTACTAGAGGCGAGGGATAGTTTTGTTGCCTTCCTCGCATCCACGATCTCTGAGCACCTCTTGGCGTGAGAAACTACCTTCCGACTTCGCTTTCCAAAGACCGGCCTCCTCGAGTAAAGCCTCTTCTCTGGCTTCTTTCTTTTCTGACTGTCTCTTGTCTTTCAACCTTTATTGCAGCTTGTACCAACTGGTGGTAAGTCACTTGTTGTAGCACAGTAACCGCTGTCAGATGCTCCTTAATCGAATCATGTAATCCGTCCTCAAACTGATGACAACGGAACTCCTCAGTAAGCACGGAGTTAGGGGCATACTTATCGAGTCGGTTGAATTCCGATCATACTCAAAGAATCGATAAAGTTCTCTCCTCAAGTTCGAAATTGCTTCCATTTATCCTTCCCATGCGCCTCATCACATACTTGGCTCTAAATTATTGGACAAAGAAATCCCAAGTCGGTGGGACCGGTGGTGGGACTCCTCATAACGAACTTCCACCATTCATAAGTCGCCCCTGCGAAGTGAAACGACCTGAATGCACCATCTCCTCTGCTGGACAGCTAATCTTATCCAGTACCCTCTTCACCTTCTCAATCCAGAACTCGGCTCCTTCAGATTCTTCCAGAGAAGTTCCAGTAAATTCCTCAGCTCCATATTTTCTCAATTGATCAATCGAGCCTTAGGTGTTGTCATCCGATGCACCAAAGTCATCATATCCTCGGACGACTTAAGCAAAGCTTCTCCACGAGTGGAGGAGGAGGTGGAACCTCGACTTCTCCTCGATTGACCTTGATGGTCCAGTGTTTCCGACCGTGCTTGCTCGGTGATTACTCTCAAGAACCGTCAACAATCTCGTGAGATCCTTCCATCGTGCTTACTATAGACAAAACATTGGACACGCGATTAGGCCATAACACAACTTAGACACTCAACAAAGAAACAATAGGCAATCATTGGTTAAACCAGAACCGCTAAACCAGTGCTCGATACCAAAAGATGTAACACCCAAATACCCCCTGGGAGGATACATGGATGCCACCCAAGACAGAACAAACAAAATCAAACATTACACATATGCATTGTTCGTTTAACACACATATAATACATCTCAGACTTTTCAGAACCAAATCCAAAGAATATGTACAGGCCCAAATAAACCAAACAAAATACATATTCGAGTGACACAAAAACTCTGACTCCTTTGGCCACTGCGGTTGACTTGTCCCAAACCTTAATCTCTTTGCTCTGTACCTACACGGGGCAAATCCACCATGCTAAGCTTATAGCTTAGTGAGTAATCATTTATCTAATTTAACCAATTTCTTTTCACAATAACATTATAAGCATGCATTCAGAGATTAATACTCAGGCAAAATGCACTTCATAATAGATGTTATCATTAACAGACAAAACAAATCAAAAGTCCATAAAATAGAAGTGGGTAACGGGACGTATCAGAAGACCGAAGTCTCGACACCGAAGTGTCCATATCAGAAGACACCGAAGTGTCACAGAAGACCGAAGTCTCGACATCGAAGTGTCCATATCAGAAGACACCGAAGTGTCACAGAAGACCGAAGTCTCGACACCAAAGTGTCCATATCAGACGACACCGAAGTGTCACAGAAGACCGAAGTCTCGACACCGAAGTGTCACAGAAGCGCTACAGACCCTTCTAGACATGCCTATTTACCCATAACTTGGACATAACAAATCATTCCAGACATTTCATGTGCAATAAATTAGCACTTCCAATAAAATAATCATGCAACAATCGCCTCGAACGTTCATTGTCCGGAACAATACACAATCAGTACAGCACATATGAGCACTCGGACATTCATTGTCCGGACCAGTATACAATTCAGTACAGAACAAATCAAAGTGAGACCGTCCCGGGTCTCTTCCTTATTACAGCTATACTTACAGAAATGACTTACAGAAATTACCAGTATTACTATCGACATTTATTGACATTCTTGAAAGTCACGATTCTTGACACTGCATGAAATTTATTTACGGTAACTACTAACAAATTTTACTGTCGGAATTACTTACCTCAATCACCCTTGGTAAAATGAAATTTCGAATTGATTCGGACAATATTTGGGCCTGTACATATTCTTTGGATTTGGTTCTGGAAAGTCTGAGATGTATTATATGTGTGTTAAACTAACAATGCATATGTGTAATGTTTGATTTTGTTTATTTTGTCTTGGGTGACATCCATGTATCCTCCCAGGGGGTATTTGGGTGTTACAGCCAAGGTCAAAGACACCCACGAATTTTACTAATTCACAATATTAAGCACCATAAGAAGTGTCAATCTAATAACTTGGTGTTACTATTTTTATTAGCATTCTGTCAGCCTTGTTAAAACAGTAAAATGATGATAAATTAAATTGGTTGTTGTTTACCTTTAACAATAACGTTATTAATTGTGATTTAATAATAAATTTTTAATTTTTGACGAACTTATTTTTAAGGACTCGACTCGAGTGTTGCTTCCTTTTTTTTAATGCCAAACGGCCCCATAGAATATTATTTTTTAAGAAATAAGAATTAATCGAATAAATATATTTATAAACTTGAAACTTGAAATTCAACTTATTAGTATCTTTGACCTTTCTAAATAAATAAATTTACAACAAAATCATCATTAAACGTCATGGGCCTTGAAATACATTACAAATGCAAGTCGCGATGGGTGAGACGATTATGAATGCATAAAATTTCATGTTTAACAACCTCCTCAATTATTGTTTAATGATCAATGTTATGAATCTTTGTCTTTGGGCTCGGTATCAATTGGGCTCGAAATGGAACTGCATATCGATTGATGCAAATCGTACCATTCGGGATGTTTTTAAATTTATAAAATAATCCTAAACTTTTTAAAATTGCAAAATAGTCCATATTGATATATTATACAACAGATTGTATAATTTACTAGTTCTTCGCTTACATCAACCATACTTTCAAAATCTTAATAATAAATAATAATGACAATTAATTTGAAATAACAATAATTTTAAATATTTTACATATAAATAATAACCACAATTAATATAAACAAAGAGAATCATAATCATATAATTATAAAACTAAGAATAATACAAAGCATTTAAAATATTACAATCATTAAATTTCATTTCTATTTCCAATTCCAAGAATCACAAAACATTCATTATTGTATTTCATTCATACCAAATAATGTCAATTTCCAATCCCAATAATCACAAAACATCCATAAATCATAATTCGATTTCTATTTCTAACATTTCCAAACACTTTTATTTTCAATTCCAACAGTTATCAACAATTAAAAAGTGAAAAAGGTCATCAAATAATTTCCTTAATTATGTTACAAACTATGTATTTGTAAATAGAATTGGTTGTAATATAATCATGTAAATGATTAATTTACTAAAATAAAAAATCAACAAAAATTTAATTATTGAAATAAAAATCAACAAAATTTAATACTTAAATTTTGTGATTGAATTATATATATTTTATATAATAAAGAGTTCAAACATATATTTTAAACTTTTATTAAAATTGTTAATTTTACTTAATATGCATTATTGCATTATGTTTTATTAATTAATAATTATACCAATTGATTTTATATATTTTAATTTTGTATATACCAATTGCATTTAACTTTTAAAGTTCTAACTCCTTACAAGATAACTATTTATAATTATATCATAAAATTTTGAATTGATGAAAATTGGCCAAAATCTAATTTCAATACCAAAGTACCAAACACAACTTACAATTTACAAAACAACATATCTATATTACTACCGGATTACCAAATACCAACCAATCTACCCAATTTAAAATTCCAATTTCCAAATCACAATTACAGAAATGACAAATGTAATTTCAACATTAATTCTTCAACATTGCTGAACTGAATTGTTAAATGTTCATACACCATCCGCATAGCATAACAACTTCAACTCTTCATCAATCACAACATAACAGACAAACTGAGCAGCTTCTTCAACTTCAACGAGGCTTCAACAGTTCAACTTCAATTTTCATTCAGGTCAACACAGCCGCAAGTATACGCCTCCAATTTCAACTTCAATTTTCAACTAACACCGGCAGAAAATATAAACATAATCGAAACAAGGCTTCAAGCCTTCAACTTCAACCATGGATACGAATCAACTCAACACCAGAAATAAACCAATCCATCATCCAACACAATAAATTGTTAAATCAAGTAGAAACAAGTGTAAAACACGATGAATAACAGAAATCATAAAACACAAACCCAAAAAATGCCTTTGGTGGTGCGTTTGGTGGATCGGTGTGTGTCCGAATGGACCAGATCTGATGAAGACGCGATGAAGACGAACGAACAAACCCAGATGTGCGATGAAGACGAACGTGATGGAGAGTTGAAGACGCGAGGCAAGCCGAAGAGGAGGAGAAGAGATGCGATTCCACGACAGAGGCGCGACCTGATGAAGAGTTGAAGACGCGAGACGTCGTGGAGAAGAGGATGAGACCACCAGACCAGGGAGGGACGGCGCCGGCGAGAGGAAAACGACGGCAAGAGAGAAGAATCGAAGGTAGAAGAGAGAGATAGAAGAGAGTGAGTGAGGCGGCAGAGAGAAGCAACCGGGGAGGGGGGTTCGATTTTTAGTTTTAGGGTTTTTTTTTTTTGCAAAATGGTCCCTGAGTTTTATAAGATTTACCGGAATGGACCGGTATTTTACTGATGCATTTAAAACGGCGGTCGATCGAATGTAATTTAATTTGAACGAATTAAACCTGCATCTGCGATGCAGATCGGAAAAAATCGGTACCGATACGGAATTCGTTTTTTTGTTAATGACAGATTCCAGAAATATATCACTTCTTTTTACATAATATGCTTGCTAAACAATATCAGTGGGAAGATAAACTAGACCAACAAATTGAAACAGTCAGTGATGAGTATTGAATATTATACTACCTCGTAGCATATCCAGCCTACAGACACAATAAAATACCTATTTTTAATATAATATACGATATGTACTTTAACTCAATTGCTTTTATATTCTTTTTGAAATTGTTATATTAAGATTACTAAAGTTACTGATTCATTTTAAAATTTATCTAAATACATATATGCATAATGTATGTGTTGTGTAAATATGATATTAATTTCTTTTAATATAATAATATGTGTCATAAAAATATCAAATTTTAAAATGATTATTTAATAATAGATATAATATGAAAAGAAAATATTACTACATTTTACTCTTTTACATGCGAATATAAAAAATTATATTTTCTTTAGTTGTGGAATACAATAATAATTATAGAAGTAAAAAATAAAATAAATAAATAAAATTTAACAGTATAATTATTATTAAAGTTTATAATTTACAAAACAACATCAATTAAGAGTTCTGTGTATAAGTAAAAAAATTAAAATTTGAAAATATTATATTATAAACTTAATATGCATATTTTAAAATTGATATTAAAATAATTATAATTATATTTTAAACATTTAAAAATAATATTTGAAATAAATTGTGCTTACATGTTAACTTTTTACATTTACATTGTAATTAATTGTTATAATAAAATTACAAAATTGAAATTAAGTTAACTTGTTTGTAGGAATAATTATAAAACTATTATCATAGCTACACACTCTTAATAAATATAATAATTTTTAATAAATATAAAATATTTAATATGATTAATTTTATATAAATACTTTTGCATAATTTATAAGTAATTCCATCCTATACTTTATTATAAATGGTTATGCTATAATTTATGATTTGGGAGTTCAAAAAAATGTAACTACAATTTTAAAATGTTCTTAAAATAAAATGTCCTTTTTTGTTGGTCAACCAACTTGAATTGAACATTTTATAGGAGGCAGATAAATGCAGTACGTCTTTAGAGTTTTCAGTGTATGTTTGGTTCGTCAGGTCATCAATTTGTTAACTTATAATTACAAAGTAGACAAAGTGACGCAGCCTTTCATCTTTTTGTCTTGCACACAGTTTTTGGTTGACCTTCGTCTATACTTTAACAAGCCTCTTCGATGAAAGGATAGGTAAATTGCGAAACAAGATTCCAACCTATAAAAGAAACCAAACAACAAATGGTATCAGTTCTTTTCATTCACATTCTTTGCCCATTTCAATTTGTTGCATTTCAACAAAATTTCTTGTTTTCATTACAATAGTACTGTGAAAGATCAAAGCGAAATTGAGCTGCTAAATCCAAAATTTGTTCCATCTATTTAAGATTAAATCTCATTCTTAAGAAAAAGGCCAAAACAAATTTCCAATATAAAAAGTTCATGCGAACTCTGGCTTATCATGATAGCAATATGAAACATCAATAGATATCATTGAGACTTGGTGAATTCTTTTCCCTTAACCAGAAATCATCACAAGAACTAACTCATTAGAATAGTTGAGTTCAAAAATAACTAATTATCATCCTAAGAAGTCTCCAAATGAGAACATCCAAGCAAATGTTAATGTTAGAATTTTGAAGATGGAAGATGTGTTACATTCTCAGACATTTCCATCAAAACTCCATCTGCATCACTTTTCCTACATTTCCAGATCTCGCAAGGGAGAGCTTAATCAATTGAGGTGTCTGCAAAACAATAAAAAAAAAAAAATCAAGACAATTATACCATATCTACATTAATAAAAAGAAACGTTGGTTTTGTTTTCTGCTATAATCAATCATTTCAGAAAAAAAAATGAACATATGTAAGGACTTCCTTTTTTAGTTATACACTGAAGCAAAATTAGGGGTGTACTAGATAGACTTTAATTTACAAGTTCAGCCCAAAAAAAAAAGGGAGTTGCAACTCTCGGTTTCTAATTCAATTTATGATAAAAATGCAGTTTGAGAAAGCTTCAAAAATATAAACAATATTATAAAGCAACTCACCTGAGTGGCTTTTCCTTTAAGAAATAAACCTTGGCGTAAGAGTGATCATCATCAAAGGGATTATAATAAACTTGGGTTTTGTATGTTTTCACAACTCCACAAGAATCTATGGCCTTAAATGTCACATAATACTTAGCATACAGGAATATGCAGAATATGCTTTGACAATGCGTTCAAGTTTCAAGTCTATACCCTGCAAAACAGAATTGAAATGGAGGTATAACAATAGTTAAGGAAACAATTCGATTTTGGAAAATGACTTGAATAATTATCATCAAACCTTTTCTGCATTTTCTAAACCAATAGCATAATGAGTACATCCTGGCACCAATACTTCGTCGCAACCTGTTAAGTTATCAACATCTAGATAACCTATACCACCAATAAAAGATGCGCGTCCACAAAACTCATCCACAAATCCCTAAAAACAGAATAAACAAACATTAAACATCTACAACTGTAATCAACCAAGAACATAATTTTACTATTAGAAATTATTAATTAAATAAATATACAAATAGGTTGTCACTTTCATTGACCTGTTTGGCAAGACACCAATCCTGATATTGTTCATTATTGCTAAAATCTCTCTCACCATCTTCGCCAGCCTCATTATCTTCCCTACTTTCATCGAATACCATTGCTTGATGGACCTTGTCCTTTGTTTCATGTAGGTTCTTGTCATCAGAAACTGTGAACTTATTAGATAGCGGTTCACGAATTATGCCTGTGGACAAGTCTTTTGATCCATCAAATTTGCTGCATTTTGAAACCATTGGTAGAGAACAGTCAATTTCCCTTGATTGTATTGTAACAAAAGATGATAATATAATGACTAAAATTAAAAACATTTTAAGAGAATCATGCAATATACAAAAGGAAAGTAAGATGACTTCTAATAAATCAAGCATTAAACTGGACATGCAAAATAGCTGGTAAATAATTTAAGAACGTTGAGATAATAAACAACTATAAGCACATGAAACTGATTTAGTAAACAGAGACTCACTGGAGTGGCTTTTTCCTAAATTCAGCAACCTCAACCTTGTCAGGGACGAAGTAGGGATCATAATAAACATTGGTTTGATAAGTTTTTACAATTCCACAAGAATCTATAGCATCAAATGTTACATAATATCGTTTAGTATGACAGCCACCAAGTATATTTGCTTTGATAATGCGGTCAAGTTTCAAATTTGTCCCCTGCAGAACCAAATCAAATTAAAATAAACTTATAAGCAACAGTACTTCGTAAATTAAAAATAAATAATTCATCATCATCCGACCTTTTCTCTGTTTTCTACCGAAATAGCATAGTGAGTGCATCCTGGGAGCAATACTCCGTCTAAATCATTTAAGTTAGCCATATCCAGAGGCGTTATGCCACTACCCATACAAGGGGGGTAGGGGTACAATGCTTCCACGTCATAACCCTAACACAAATAACAGTTAATTAATAATAAAATTACAACAGAGGCTAGCAAATCAATGTTCTTAAAAGAAGACATACTTACACCGCTTTCAACAATTTGTTTCCTATAGCTTAACCACTTTTCATACAGCCCACTTTTGGTGAAACCCCTTTTCTCATATTCCTCTTCGCTATCCTCGAACTCTTCCATCACCGTGTCGTCGTCCTCCGTCTCCGATGGTTTATTAAACTTATCGCACGCAGATTCAACGTAGCTTTCGTCAATCTTCACCTTCTTCAG
This sequence comes from Erythroxylum novogranatense, assembly GCA_029891385.1. NCBI lineage: Eukaryota > Viridiplantae > Streptophyta > Magnoliopsida > Malpighiales > Erythroxylaceae > Erythroxylum > Erythroxylum novogranatense. Next base: position 8,089,005 of record CM057232.1, on the reverse strand, counting down.
CGGAGGTTTCTTGAACGACGATTGCAATGTGACATCGATTTCCTGATTCTCCTCCAAATAATCGTCTTCGCTACAGGCTTCGACCTCCTCTATAGTTACCGTGTCCTTCAGGAACGTATGGCCGGCGACAGCCCACATCTCTGGCTGATTCATACGGCAACTTTGATCGTATTCGACTAATTGTTGAAGACAAGAACCTTAAACGCGTTTCCTTTTAAAGGCCTAATATTCACCATCAATTGGGCCTATAAAACATCGGCCCGAGCCGATCTCTGGTAGGGCAAATGGGAGAGCATGACCCAATAACAATTTGGAATGCCCAAGCTTCGGACTTACTCTCTGGCTTGGACAGCCACCGACGCTTCCTTGCGAACAAGAGGAAGGGGAAGAGGCTCAGCGGCGGAAAGCGATTCTCTAGACTTGATAGTGTCGTTAAAATTGTGGCTCACAATATAATTGAAATAAACTAATTTTCCAATTTCTTACCTAATAGCTCATAAAAAATATTATAATTTTTAGAGATCGGAAAAAAATGTAAAAAATAAGAGTAAAATAAATAATTTTTATTAAAATTTGAAAACATTAATAAATTTTAATTTTAATTAATTTAAATTTTTGACAATAGAACATTATTTCTAACAAATAATTTGATTAGATATATAATTGATATGAATTAATTTATCAGATTAATTCATTTTAATACCTTCATATATAACATTTTCCTTTTGATTTATTTTAGTTTGATTTACTTTAATAATTTTATTGTTAAAATCTTTATTAATAGATTAGTTTTAGTTAATTAAGTTTTATAACTATAATTAATTAATTTATTTTTACTTAAGAGTCTTCTTTTTAATTAAAATTCAATTTTTCAATAAGTGCAATCTCCTTCAATCATATTTCAAAATCTTCAATTTTGTTTAGTCTTTAATCAATTTTATAATCATCTAATGCCAATTAAAATTTTTCAAAACCTTTTGTATTGTCGTCTTAACTATCAATTTAATTTTTAAAACAATATTTTGTTAAATTTTAATATCTTGAATCATTTACGTCAAAAATTACAAATGTGTAACATCTCCATGCGTACTACAATAAAAAGTTATACTTCACATATGATTTTTGTAAATAGTATGCAGTTTATATTTGTTGGAATAATTCTTTACGTTAAATTATTTTTAAGTCCCATGTCACTTATAGATTTGAGTCCAATCAAAGCATCCAAAATAATGGTTATTGGGTATTATAGAATGGATCTCAAATGGGTTAAAGACCATTTTCCTCTCTCTTCCAATTACCAAAAGACATGTTCGTTGATGTTGCTATATAAGTTGCAAAAACTTATAAAATCATTATCATTCTAAACCATTGAAGAATTCTCTAACGGAAGAAGACGAAAGGAAATAAATATGATTAATCAAATCAACATCACGACAAACAATTATGAATATGGGTACGCAAACAATAATTCGATTCGATAAATGATTTACAATTGGTATCAGAGTCATGGGTATTGCATTATTGTTGCCTATCATACACCATGTTTACTTGTGTTATTTGTGTCGATAATGATGCATAATTTATTGTATGAGCAGAGTTTTGCATGATGATATATTTTCGGTGATGATATGCATGGTTTGGTTTGCCTTATTGATTTGTGCCATACACCATGGTTGTGTTGTCTGTTCTGTATTTGTGTACTAGTGATGATAATGTTGTATCCCGTAAATTGCTTTCTTTATTTTGATGATCATCTGTAATTTGTATGGGTTAGAGTAAGTAAAGTACACTGTAGAAAGAACCCCAAATTACACAACCGAAAGGTAAGGCTAGGTATCGTTTTCAATTGGGAACAGAAATTGAACAACCGTTTGATTTTGGTCTTCACTTCTAGTCTCGATGATTTTGGCCTGAAATATTTACGTTTTCTACTTCACGGCTTGTAAAAGACATATTTATATGTAAGAGTTAGAGTGAGACTTAGACATAGTAGAGAGAGAATCGACCCTAACAAAGAAATAAAAACCCCAGATGTCGATCCTCTGTGTCTTACTCTCATGTTGGTAAGAGATGGCTTTGGGTAAGAAACAAATGGTTTTTGGTATAGTTTTTAAAAAAAGAAGAAATGAACCAGAAACAAAGAAGCGCTGAGGAAGACGTTGCGTCGTTTTGCAACGTCTGGCGCGATCTGACGTCTGTGTCACAGAGACGGGCGTGTGCATGCTGCCAGATGGGCTTCAAGCCCAAAACTTCGACTCTGGATTGATTTTGGGCCTTTGGGCCATTAAGGGATAACATTTTTTGTTGGTTAATAATTATGGACTTTAACCCTAAAAAAATAATTTTAGGATGGAACATAAAGGATTATTTAATTCATAATTGATTTATACATAATATAGTTTTGAAATTAGTGCCATATTATATATTTGTTTGGAACTTTGAATATTTTATATTATGTAATAGTTGGAATTAAATTTTCTCGCATATGTTGAATGTAATACATGACATTATGGACATTTATAATAGTTTGTTTGTCACCAAAGTGACCAAACTAGTTAAATTAAATTTTGTCATGTATGATAAGTGTCCAATTAAATGTTTATTGCAAGGAAAGCTTGTTAGTCACCAAAGTGACCTAGCTTGAAACATTTTAATCATTTAATTGTGATTTGTTTCAATTGTTCAATATAATATGATGCTAAATGATATAAAGGTTGATTTAAACAATTGAGATTATTAATTATAAAGCTAGGAGGTCACTCAAAAGTGGACTATTACTTATAATTAATAACATTAAAGAGACTTGATCAACATATTAAGTTAATATGATTGTATATCTAAAAATAGCATGCATATTGATTGTAATATGCTTGATTACCCATTATATTATTATATATGCATCAATTAAAGCGTTTGATGAACGTGGACAATGTTTGAGAAGGAAACAAGAGGCCATGACATAGGAGTAAAGCTTTGTCACCCAGCGGAACATGATTATCAATTTGGGCAGAACTTCCGGAAGATATTTCGTAAATAAAAGAAAGGATTTATAGCTGCTTAATACACACAGAAATGGCAGCAACAGAATCAGTGTAAAGCATTTCATTTCATCTCAAAATAATCATTTTACACAAATGAGCAAAGCAGTTTCTTATTGTAAACCGCTCACATCTTTGACTGTCTGTTGCTTGTGTACGCAGTATACTTGCATTAATTTGGATTTTGATGTTTGTATATGTTGACCTACACAAACTCGTTATTCTTGTAATCTTTTGACAGAATAGAGCATGCATCATTTAATAATAAAATCTGCTTATTATCTCGTGGCATCTCCTACGCAGCTTAAGCCATCTTCAACCTGCCTACCCCCTCTTCACAGGAATCTGATGCCTTTTTCTGGCGGACTCTTCCTATTGCCTCTCCGTCCAATCGCATCATTCGCGACAATTTGCGTCCTCATCGAGCTAAAGTCCCTTGGGCAGCCACGGTTTGGAGCAACTTTTTAACGCCACGGTTGTCGTTCATCCTTTGGCTCGCCATTCAACAAAGACTCTCCACTGCTGATCGCCTTCCCTATGTTGAGATTGACCGTTGGTGCCCCTTGTGCTCCCATCAGATGGAGTCATGCTCCCATGTATTCTTCGATTGCTCCTTCTCCAAAGCTGTTTGGGAACATCTCTCTTCTGCATTCTGGATAGCCTGGATCGACTCTAGTCGAGATCACTAATTCTATTGCTGTCCAGCCCGCTAATTGTCGACCTCTCCTTATCGTGGTTTTGGGAGTTTGTGTCTATACGATTTGGCGCGAACGCAATCTCCGTCGCTTTCAACATACAACGTCCCCGAAGGAATGCCTCATCTCTTTGATCTTGTCCACCATTCGCGAATTGGTTGTGGCCAAACGTCTTCCCATGTGTAGCTCGTCTGTATGCTCAGTGTTACGTCTTTAATGGGTTGCTGCCTTACTTCCTCTGTGCACTAGGCTGTGGCTTCGGATAATTTTTTTTTATATAAATCTGCTTATTATAAAATAAAAACTGGAAATCAAAATATGCTCGGTAGGTGTAACAACAATTTTAATATAATTGGAAATAAATGATAAAAAAGTTATATTAATTTGGTACAAATGTAACATAGATTATAAATAAACAATTCAAAATTTAAGTTCTATGTAAAATATATTAACTTAGTAATTAGATCAATTATATAGAAAATATCATTCTAAAACTAAAATCAAATCAAATGAAAATATTATACATGAACATTTTCAAATGAATTATTTTAATAAATTATTTCAAATTAATTGTACTTCTAACCAAATTATTTATTAAAAATATTATCCTATTGTTAAGAATTTTAAATTAATTAAGAATTTTAAATTTTAAATAAAATATTTTATTTTACTCATTTTTAAATTACTTTAATTTAAAGCATTGAGTCAAACATTTTCTACAATTCTTGTGGAATTGTATAAACTTATCAAGCCATTGTTTATTACAATGTCTTGTACTTCTCGGACAAGATTGATGTTCTTGAATTTAGGAAAAAAGCCACTCAAGTGAGTCTTTATTTATTAAATCAGTTTCATAAGCTTATATTGCTTATTCTCTCAACGTTCTTAAATTGTTTACTAGTTATTTTGTATGTGTAGTTAAATACTTTATTTATTAGAACTCATCTTATTTTCCTTTTGTATATTGCACGATTCTCTTAAAATGTTAGTAGTTTTTGTTATTATAATGTCATCTTTTGTTACAGTGCAATTAATCTGTTTCTTGGTAGAGGAACTTACTATTCTCTAACAATGGTTTCATAATGCAACAAAATTGATGGATCAAAAGATTTGTCCATAAGCATAATTGGTGAATTGTTGTCCAATAAGTTCGCAATTTCTGCATACAAGAACCTATACGAAACAAAGGACAAGGTCCATCAAGCAATGGTATTCGATGATGGTAGCAAAGGTGATGATAGTGAAGATGGTGAGAGAGGTTTTAGCAATAATGATGACGTCTTGCCAAACAGGTTAATGAAAGTGTTACAACCTATTCATTTATTAATAATTTCTAATAATAATATTATGTTCTTAGTTGATTACAATGGTAGATGTTTATTTTATTTTTAGGGATATGTGGGTGAGTTTTGTAGATGCCCACCTTTTATTGGTGGTATAGGCCATCTAGATATTAATAACTTAACAGGCTTTGTGAGTGAGTTCTGTGAAATGATTGATTACATTAGAAAATGAAACCATCGATTCTATTTATTGATGTAGATATGTTTGTCCTAATATTTCTTGGTTATTTTGCAATTGATTAAGCTCTCCCTTACTACATTTGAAAATGTAGAAAGTGAGAAGTTTTGATGGAAATGTTTGAGAATGTGCTCCATCATGTTTAACACAATCTTCCTTCTTCTAACATTAACGTTTGCTTGGTTGTTATCATTTGGAGATTGGTTAGGATGATAATTTGGTTGTCCCAATCATCCCTATCTACTTAATCAGTTTATATGTAAAGTATATGGTGTACTTGAGAAATTAATTAAGATTATGGGATAATCTTGGAGGTTATTGGAGAATCACCATCCTTCATTTTTTATTAAGCAAAGACACTTGAATTGGTGGAGTTGAACCACTCATAAATTCAACATACCTTTTCCCTGTTTTCTTTTGAAATACAGAGGAAATATGCCACCACCAATACAAGGGGGGCAGGGGTCAAATGCTTCCACGTCATAACCCTAAAACAAATAACAGTTAATTACTAATAAAATTACAACAGAGGATTACTAGCTAATTAATGTTCTTAAAACAAGACATACTGACACATCTTTCATCGATTTGTTTCGTATAGCTTAACCACCTGTCATACAAGTGTACAACCCACTTTTGATTTTTGGTGAAACCCCTTTTCTCATATGCCTCTTTGCTATCCTCAAACTCTTCCATCACCGTATCGTCCTCCTCAGGATAATTCTGAGTGAGGCAAGCCATGGAAGCTACAAACAATTGTCATTATTAAAAAAAACAATTGCATTAATTGTGTTGAGCATTTAAGGATTACTAAAGTGTATATTTATAAAATGTATTCAATTTTTAATAAAATAATACCTATTTTAATATAGTATACGATATGTATCAGAACTCAATTACTTTTATATTCTTTTGAAATTGTTATATTAGGATTGCTAAAGTGACGGATTCATTTTAAAATTTATCTAAATACATATATGCATAATGTATGTATTGTGTAAATATGATATTAATTTCTTTTAATATAATAATATGTGTCATAAAAATATCAAATTCTAAAATGATTATTTAATAATAGATATAATATGAAAAGAAAATATTACTACATTTTACTCTTTTACATGCGAATATAAAAAAGTTTTATATTTTCTTTAGTTGTGGAATACAATAATAATTATAGAAGTAAAAAATAAAAATAACTAAAAGTTAATTGTATAATAATTATTAAAGTTTATAATTTACAAAAACAACATCAATTAAGAGTTCGTGTATAAGTTAAAAAATAAAATTTGAAAATATTATATTATAAACTTAATATGCATATTTAAAAAATGATATTAAAAAATAATAATAATATTTTAAACATTTAAAATAACATTTCAAATAAATTGTGCTTACATGTTAACTTTTTACATTTACATTGTAATTAATTGTTATAATAAAATTACAAAATTGAAATTAAGTTAACTTGTTTGTAGGAATAATTATAACACTATTATCATAGCTACATACTTTTAATAAATATGATAATTTTTAATAAATATATATTAAAATATTTAATATGATTAATTTTATATAAATACTTTTGCATAATTTATAAGTAATTCCATCCTATACTTTATTATAAATGGTTATGCTATTATTTATGATTTAGGAGTTCAAAAAAATGTAACTACAATTTTAAAATGTTCTTAAAATAAAATGTCCTTTTTTGTTGGTCAACCAACTTGAATTGAACATTTTATAGGAGGTAGATAAATGCAGTACGTCTTTAGAGTTTTCAATATATGTTTGGTTCGTCAGGTCATCAATTTGTTAATTTATAATTGCAAAGGAGACAAAGTGACGCAGCTTTTCATCTTTTTGTCTTGCACATAGTTTTTGGTTGACCTTCGTCTATACTTTAACAAGCCTCTTCTCTGGTGGGCAGATCCATTCTTTTTCAGGTTTGGATTTATATAATTGTGTTAGGTGTTTATGCAGATGTGCGCTTGGTCTTTGCTCTGTTACTCAAACTTCCAGTTTGTCATTCTATGTCTAACCTATCAGATCAACCATTTTTTTCAATTTTTTAAGTTTGATGAATTGAAGTTAAAAAAGCTGCGTGTGTTTGTTGTATTGTGTGTTAACTCATATGTTTGTGAAAATCTTATGATGCATTTAATTCTTAATCTTTACGGATATCGCAGTTTGCATTTAATAGTTGCAAGCATTGATATGGGTGAATATGTATTATGTGGAGGTGTGTATGCTTTTGATTGCTTCAGTTAGACTGATATAAATAGTTCTTCCTCTTTTACATCCTACATTATGCCCCAACCTTGTTGTTTATGAAAATTTTCCTCCTAACTGCTGCAGGTATGTCATGTTTTGGTTACTGATCTTTGCGTGCAAATTCACATTTGCATACTTTCTCCAGGCAATTATGGCACCTTAATCTTCACATTGATTGAAGAGGACATGAGATCATCTTTGAATTTTTGCTGAAAAAAATGTTTTACATAATCTTAACTTGCGTGTAGATTAAACCCTTGTCAAACCTACAAATATTATAAGGGATCTTCCCTCTGTGCAATACTCGTGGCATGATCTTATATCAAAGAGTAAGTTTGTTGAATGTGTTTGAGTTTCCTGTGTTGTGGGAAATTTTTAGATTGGTTTAGCAAGGGGCTTAAAGGATATGTTTGTTAGGTGTTGTTTATCTTGTGAAGCTGCATATAATGTTATGCATTACTACAATTTGGCTCACTGCAATGTTTTTCATTCATTGATGCTGTTATGAGTCTGTCGACAACTAAATATCTGCTGGAAATAGGATATTTGTAGGATATGTGTCTCAGGAATTATCGGACAACATGTAGACATTCAAATAATACAGTTACGTAAAGACTCAAGAATGCAAAAATTCAAGATGCTCAAGAACAGTTGGTTAAAATTAGTTAGATGATAGTTAGAAAATAGGTATAAATGTGTAATTGAATACAAGTTGATATGTGAATCAATGAATGAAAATCTCGGTCTTTCACCGAGTTCTTACAATGCTCTGTTTGCCCTGTTTCTAAATTCTTCTCACACTAGCTTTCTCTCTCTAAGTTTTTCTGTTTATTAGTCGATTGTCTGTGCATGGTTGATTGAAAAACTACAAAATGGTATCAAAGCAGATTTCTTAAGGGACCTGTAAGGGTGTAAGCAAGAGGTTTGCGTCTTGAGCAATAATTTTTTTTTTCCTTCCGATTACGCAAAGGCAGTGCAGTGTGCATGATCTGAGATGGCTGAGCTATCCGCTCCAAGCATGCAGCTAGCAGTCTTCGATGGTGAAGGTTACCAGATTTGGGCAATAAAAATGGAGGCATACCTGCAAGGACAGGATCTGTGGGAACCGATTGATGAGTATTACGAAGTAGAGGTTCCCACTGATGATGCTCCAATTGCTCAGTTGCGTTGGATAAGGGAAAAAATTGCCAAGAAAGCAAGAGCAAAATCTTGCTTATATCAAGCAATCGCACCTTCCATATTCACTCGGGTAATGTCACTGGGATCAGCAAAAGACATTTGGGAATTTCTGAAGAGTGAATAAGCGGGTGACGAAAAATTGAAGAATATGAAAATATTGAATTTGTTACGTGAATTCGAAAGAATTCAGATGAAGGATGACGAATCTATAAAGAATTATACCGAAAGACTGAGACAACTTGCAGATCAAATTAGGATCTTGGGAGCAGATTTTAAAGATCAAAGGCTCGTACAAAAGCTCCTGGTTTCAGTACCCGAAAAATTTGAAGCAACAATCGTTTCTTTGGAAAATTCCAAAGATATTGGACAAATTAAACTTGCTGAAGTAGTAAGTGCGCTCCAGGCTCAAGAACAGAGACACTTGATGAGAAGGCCCGAAGTAGCTGAAGGAGCTTACAAGGCCGCAGTCAAGAACGTGGGTCAGGAGAGATTCAAGAAGAAGAAGAAGAATAAAGGAGGACCAAGCTTGCACAACGCTCATCAGAAACAATCAAGCAGGAACACTACAGGAGATAGATCGAATAAATACAATCCATGTCCTCACTGTGGTAAATCTAACCATCTTGCGTTTAGGTGTTGGAAGAGGCCGGATGTGGAATGCCAAAGATGTCATCAGAAGGGACATATGGAAGCTATTTGCAAGAAGCAAGGTGAACAGCAAGAAGCAAATGCACAAGTTGCCGAAGAGGAAGAACAACTCTTTGTGGTCATCTGTGATCGGGCTGAAACACATGCGTCCGAATGGCTGATCGACAGCGGATGTACGAGTCACATGACATCCGATGCATCTTTATTCAAAATTCTGGATCACAATATGAAGGCCAACGTGAGGGTAGGAAATGGTGTGTGCATACGAGCAGAAGGTAGAGGGGTAATTGAGATTGCAACCAAGCTTGGTGTCTGGTTCAGCCGGATTCTGGCCGAACGATGCGTTGCCGTTTGGTTCCATCGGTTGGCAACTTCCTGTGATTCAAGCTACGCGAACGTACCTGCAAAACAATGGAAGGCACGTCGGGGGTGATGTCCCGAGTAGCCCCTCCGACGCTCAAGTAAGGTTTTTGGTGAAGGTGGGATTGATCGAATCAGAGAAATCACTAGGTTATGAGTTACGTACCTTGATAATGAGAGAATCATACCTTATATATGATTTTCTGCTAGGTTTTAGGTCCTTACGTTTCTCACGTACGTGCATGAGAGGTTTTCTCATCGCCGACGGCCCGTTTTGTGTGATTAGACCCAAATTAAGCGGTGGATGTGTGATCGATCGATCGGCCGTCACATCGACTTAGGCCGATATTGCCGACCAACCATAAGCCCCCTACTCCTCGAGTCCGAGCGAAGAGAAGGGTCGAAGGAGTATGTTGTGATTCGTCGGCCGCTTCATAATGAGTAAAGCGTAGCGGTCGCAATATGGCCGATCGGTCGGCGTTGGCCTTATAGCTCGGTTTAGGGCGGCTCGGGTGATTTTAGTTGGTCGGTCTTGACTGTCGGTCTGTCGCTTGTAATGGCCGACCGTTGTGCCTAATCGTCAGATTAGATTGATTGGTTGAGGTCCCTCGATCGATCGGTCTTGTCGCTTGTTGCATGACGGATCGCGTTATAGTAGGTCGACCCGCCATCATTGGCGACGCTGACTTGGTACATTTATTGTTTGGTCGCGCGTGCTCGACAACCGCTCGTAATCAAACGATCGTCCTTGCAAGCGCCGCATACCGTCCCGTCGTCTTTTCAATCGCCGCGCTCTTCCTTTCAACCGCACGTGCCTCTTCGTTTGTCGAGTAACCTAAATTCCTCGTGGCTCGGATCGTGTCGCATGTCCGAAACATAGCTCGGATCGTCTCCACGTCGTCGAGTTCGACCGGGTCACTTTCAGTGTCCTCCTTTCGACCCCTATAAATACTCATGGTCGACGAGTTGAGGCCGCTTTCACGCTTCCTTTCATTATCCCGTTTGCTTGTACTTTGCCTTCATTTGCTTATCATCGCTCGTGATTCCCAAGAAATTTCCTTTCATTTCGCCGTCCGATTTCTCTGTTTCCAAACTCCGATTAGGTACGTCCTTTTCTTCATTCCTCTTTGTTTCCAAAAGTCTTTTCTTGTTTATCATGTCGAACGGTAGTTACGGGAGTGTAATAGGAGTTGCGGAGGCGTTGATGAGAGAGAGAAGAGACGGCGGTTGTGGGGACACCGCCAAGACGGCGTCGTCGATGACCCGTAGGGAGTTGAATAGGTTGGCGATTAAGTTTAATATCCTTCGCCTCTTGGGGCCTCGGTTGGCTTTGCGAGCGAGCGGATCCACAAAGAACTTCGTGGGTACTTCATTGCTTCCGCAGACTTCTTTTCGGTTGGTGGGATGAGACTCCCTATGCCCCAATCATTGACGAGGTGTGCTCCACCTACGGATGTCTTTGAGCCGATTCCTCCAAACAGTTGGAGGTTTATAAACGGTTGTCCTTCTTTGTGCCATCGCCGGCTATCCACCTTCCGCGGCGTTCGCGCCATTTCACGAGAATGAGTCACACCAGAGCTCCCGGCCGGGATTCCCTTCTTCATATAAGGATGCTCGGTATCGCCCGCCGTAACGCCTCAAGGTTTCATCTGGCGAGTCAAGTACTTTTTCGTGAAGCCCCGGTCTTCCTCCGAGTCTTGGCCGTGGAGGTATCCCCGCCGAGCAATGGAATGACGCGTCGACCTTGTCCCTCGGTAGGGAGGAGGGAGTTGATTGGTCGTATCAAGAAGCTCGGTAGATACAACTTCGATCGGCTCATTCAGGATATCCTCGAGAGCCTCGGTAAACTCCTTCCTCGTCAGTCCCCCGCCTCGGATTAGCGGGCTAGAGGGGGAAACCGCCCCGTCCGGTTGACTCCTCGTGATTGTATTGATTGTTGAATTTGATGTGTTAGTTTTTTCTCTAACTCGATTTGTCATCGTGCAGCCATGGTGAGAGTGGATGAAGATCGTGCCCGAGCCGCCAAGTTGAAAAAGCAGTCTGCGCAGAAGAAAAGGAAAGGTGGAGAGACTGGTGGAGACGCTGCTTTGTCTGAGGGGCTGCCCCACTCGATACAGCCGATGGATGTTTCATGTGCCGGGGACCTTCCCTACGCCTCGGCGTCATTACCTCTCGTCCCAGTTGACGCGGGTCGGGCTGCTTCGGCAGGGGAGGAAGAGGAGGAGGCGGAGCCTCCTCTTAAGAGGAAGAAGTTGGTCCGGCTGGGCGATCTGGAGAGGAGCGAGAAGGGCAAGGGGAAGGTGCGGACTGCGAACCATGGGCAATGGGAGTCCGTCCTTAAGCTTGCTAAGGATGCCACGGCCGGTGACCTCAAGTATCCCAGATCTTGCCGAGGGATTATCCTTCCGTGGAAGAGGAGATGATGGAAAGAAGAGCGCCTGAATTTGGGATCTCGACTTGTTCGTCTTGGTGTCTGACGGCGACAATGTCCTCGCCGTCCGCAAAGATTTGGAGACGCTGGACCAAGAAGTCCGGGATCTGCATGAGCAAACGAAGACCTCGAAGGACAGGCTGTTGGAGGTAGAGGAGGGGAAAGACTTCCTCCAAGCTCAAAATGCATCCTTGGAGGAGGATAAGGGGTCTTTGTTGGCTCGATTGGCCGAGGCAGAGAAAGAGAGGGAGATCGAGAGGATGGAGAGGGAGAGAGATGTCGTAGAGTGGAGGGAAATGTTAGAATGGAGCGGAGCTTAATAAGCAGACTCAAGATAGATTGTCGCCCGCAATGGTGGAAAGGGACAGGTCGAAAACCTTGGCGAGGTGCGGCGATGCATGCGGAAGCAACGGATCGACGCCATCAAACGATGGAAGACGAGGTTCTTGTACGAGGAGAGTTTGGAGCTTGCCTGCGACATGGTCCTTAGGGTGCTGAGGAGGGGTCACGAGCTTTATACTCCTGAGGGGTCGGCGTGCCCTCGCTCAAGATTATGCCGGCCGCTTATTCCTCAAGTTTTCGGACTTTCCTTGGAGGGATGGCGAAGCGGTCGAGGGGAGCCGAGAGACGTTAGGATGAGGAGCTAGACCTCGCCCAAGAGGAGGATCCCTTATGAGGATGTTCCTTCGCTGCTCCTCGCTCTCGCTCCTCTCCTTTGGAGACTTCTCCTGGCGGCCCATCCGCTTGAGTATTCTCCGGATACACACCTTCTCCCCGGCAAACACTTGAAGCTCACTGGTCGGGCTTGTGACTGGACCAAATTGCGAAATAAAATTCTTTTCTTTGAACTTACTACCCATGTTTTGGCTCTTCGCTTTCGTTCAGTAGTGGTCTGGTTTCTAGCTTGATAAAATCGTTTGCACCGAGGAGCTCACCGGCCTGCTTGTGGCGGGGCGAATTCGATCGATTGAACCTGTGTTTTTGTATTTCATCTTCTCGCTATTTTTTCAAAGTCGATTGCTGTGTTTGTTCTTTGCTTCGGATGCGTAGTAGGCTCGAGTGTTACGTTGGGTTGAAAACGAGGTCCCAAGGATCTTGTCTTGGCGACCGATCGACCGAGGTCGGCCTATTGAGAATGCTTACCGAGCAAGGCCCCAGGGATCTTGTCCTGGCGACCCGACCGACCGAAGTCGATCTAAGGAGGTGTCGAGCAAGGCCCCAGGGATCTTGTCCTGGCGACCCGACCGACCGAAGTCGATCTGTAGAAAATGCCGAGCGAGGCCCTGTGGATCTTGTCTCGGCGACCGAATCGATCAAGTCGATCTATAGGAAATGCCGAGCGAGGCCCTGTGGATCTTGTCTGGCGGCCGATCGAATCAAGTCGATCAAAGGAGATACCGAGCAAAGCCCTGGGATCTTGTCTGGCGACCGACCGAATCAAGTCGATCTAAGGAGATACCGAGCAAGGCCCTGGGATCTTGTCTCATGCGACCCGACCGACCAAAGTCGATCTGTAGAAAATGCCAACGATGGTTAATTTGATTTTAATCTTCGCCACAATGGAGCTTTTCATTGCCGAGAAACTTGAACACCCCTTTATTAATGATAAACGATGGCGTGGGCGTTAAAAACCCGTCTGGCGGGGGACAGGAAAAGGTACCCTGCGATACAAAAGTAATAATAAGGAAAGATTGGCTATAAATAAAACTTAGCTACTGGTAGAACGCCTTCAAATTCTGCGAGTTCCAAGGCCTTGGTAGAATCTTCCCCTTTTCATCACTGAGGACGTAAGAACCATGCCCGACTTGCTTGATCACTCGGTAAGGTCCTTCCCATGTTTGTCCGAGCTTTCCGGGATGCTTTCCAGCTGCCTCGGCTTTTCGTAAGACGTATCCTCCGACCTTTACATTGCTCGACTTAACCCTTTTGTTGTAGAACTTGGTTGCCTTTTGCCTGATGGCTTCCGAGCGAGCGGCTGCCCTTTCTCTGTCCTCACTAAGGAGAACGAGCTCTGCTCTGCGGACTTCATCATTTTGCTCTTCCTCGTAACCCGACACCCTCTGATTAGGCAATGCCACCTCAACTGGAACCAGGGCTTCTGCCCCGAAGGTCATCCGAAACGACGTTTCACCTGTGGCCCCATTCAGTGTGGTTCTATATGCCCACAATACTTCATCTACTTCCTCTACTCAGGTCTTTCTCCCGTCCAGGCGCTTCTTGAGGGCGTTCATTATCTTTTTGTTGGTGTTTTCTGCGAGACCGTTACTTTGGGATGGGCGATCGGTTAACCGTAGTTCGATTTTTAGCTGACCGCAGAAATCTCTAAATTTGTCGTTGTCGAACTGCCGGCCGTTATCTGTGATCAACACCATAGGCATCCCGAAGCGGCATAGTATGTTTTTCTTTATGAAGCTTTCCATTTTCTCCTCGGTTATTGTAGCGACAGACTCCGCTTCTACCCACTTAGTGAAATACTCTACTGCCACTATCAGGAATTTCTTTTGTCCGGGACCGAGGGGGAAAGGCCCCAGTATATCCATTCCCCATTGAGCGAAAGGGACAGGATGGCTTACGATCTGCATTCGCCGGTCGGTCCGGTGAGGCAGTCATTGCTTCTCTGCAAGCCTCGCACCGGTCGACCTTTTTTCGCAATCTCTTCATCGCCGGCCAAGAAGGTACCTCGTCGATCAAACGGTGAGCCAACATTCGCCCCTATGTGATTTCCAGACATCCTTCATGGACTTCGCCATTGCTCGCTTCGGCTTCTTCCTCATTCAGCATCGAGCGGACGGTCGTAGGACCGCTTATATAGAGCCTCGTTGACAACCGTGTATTCAGCCGCCTTCCTCTTTAGCTTCTTGGCCTCGATGGGTCTTCCGTTGCTTTCCTTCTAAAAGGTATTGCATGATCGGTTCATCCAATTTCGGTCGATCGGTATTTACATTGAGAACTTCCGACCTTCAATGCTAGGCCGTTTAGTGTTCGACTGAAATATTGTTTACGGCGTCACGATCGGAAGCCATTTTGGAGAGCGCGTCGGCCTTAGCATTCTGAGCTCGCTCTATTCTGCTGATTGAATACTGTCCGAAATTGCTCAATTCCTGCTTTACTAGCTCCAGATACTTGATCATGTTATTTCCCTTGGCCTCATACTCCCCGGTGACTTGGCCGACCACCACTGGTCGTCGCTATATATCTTCGATGTTTCACCTCCATCTCCGGGCTAGTTGGAGGCCGCCTATCAAAGCCTCGTATCGCCTCATTATTGAGGCCTCAATTCTAACCGAAGGCGATTCCACTTTTTCTTCCATATGCGGCCGATTAGCACTACCTCGCCCGCATCCTTCTAAGATTGATGACCCACAACTAACAAGTTCCAGCGGAAACCGCCGTCCCTCGAGCTCGGTTGGCTCATCTCGCAATGAAATCCGCCAACACTTGTGCTTTAATGGTCGTAAGGGGCTTGTATTGAATATCGAACTCTCCAGCTTCTACGCCCACTTTACCACCGACCCGAGGTTTCGGCTTTTGGAGGCACCGCCGAGGGGTTGGTCACCCATACCTCAACGGTGTGACTTTGGAAGTAAGGTCTCGCTTTTACGCCCATTATCAAAGAGAGTGCTAGCTTCTCTATGGGCGCCAGATCGCTTTCGGCGGCCAACACTTTCTGTCGACGTAGTAGACGGTGTTGCCGCCTTCTTCCGAACGGATGAGTACCGCTACCGATCGACCCTTCCGTGACCGCCAAATATAAGATCGGGGTTTCCCCGTCGGGCTTTGCGAATGTGGTCTAGACAAATATCGCTTCAAGTGTTGGAAAGCTTTTTCGCACTCATCCGACCATTGAAACTGGGTTACATTCGCTTCCTCAGACCTTAAAAATGGAAGGCACTTGTCTCCCAATCTAGAAATGAATCGCCAATAAACTATCCGCCCGGCCAAGATCTCAACGCCTTTCAAGCATTGTGGCGAAGGCATCTGATGATGGCCTCAATCTTCTGGATTAGCTTCGATTCCCACCGAGTGATCATAAACCCTGTGAATTTTCCGGATGCCACCCCAAACACGCATTTTTCCGGTTTAGCTTCATTTGGAATTTATTCAAGGTCCGAAGACTCTTTGAGATCTTGCACATGCTCATGTCAGCCTTACTTTTTTACCACCATATCGTCCACATAAGCTTCCACCGTCCGCCCATCTGTTGTTTAAAGACTTCGTGACGAGCCGTTGATAGGTCGCCTGCTGCTTTTCAGCCGGAGGGCATTACTTGGTAGCAAAAGTGCCTTGGTCGGTTATGAAGGCGGTCTTTTCTTCGCCTTCCGTGCTCATTTGGATCTGATGATAACCCGAGAAGGCATCCAGAAGTCGAGCAACTCATGGCCCAAGTGGAGTCCACTAATTGATCGATCTTAGTAATGGAAAGTCGCCCTTTGACACGCTTTGTTTAGGTCGGTGAAGTCTATACACATCCTCCATTTCCGCTCTTCTTTTTACTAACACCACGTTGGCGAGCCACTCAGGTACTTGACTTCTCGGATGAAGCCGGCCTCCAGCCTTCGCCACTTCCTTCTCGATCACCCCTCGCGTTCTTTCTTTGTGGCATCGCTTCTTTTGTCCGATCGGCTTATAGTCGTGCGAATGCCGAGGGAATGAGATGTGACCGATCGAGAGATTCGGGCATGTCGCTGGTACCCAAGCGAAGACCGATTTGTTTTCCACCGCATAGCTTTGGATTTCTTTAACCAGTCCCCCGCAAATCGGAGCCTAGGTTTGTAAATTTAGAGATCGGCTTTGTCCAAAGACGACTTTTGCGCTTTCTTCCACCGGTTTATTCTTTCCACTTCTTCGTCACTCTCACATCCAAAGAGCTCACAAGATTACCGCCCATCTAATGTCTTCGTCTCGCCAAGTAGCATTCCCTAGCAATTTTCATTGACCCTGACAACTCCAACTCCGTGGGGTGTCGGAAACTTAATAACCTCGGTAGTAAGTGGAGACGACGGATCCGAGGGCATTTTGTAGCCCGCCGATTATCGCGTTATCGCCCATGGAATTTAACAACTAGAACTCAACGTCCCTTTCTATTTGACAAGGCTTCGTCCAACTTCACTTTCAAATTTACCCGAGCGAACGGGTAGGTCGACGCCTGGCCACTCCCTCGATGGGGCCGTCAGTAGGTAATAAGCGCTCTTGGTACCTTCATTTGCTTGAAGGCTTCATAGTACAAAGAATCGACCGAGCTCCCGTGTCAATCATTACCCGCTTCACCTCGATCCGTCCATATTCAGGTTTACCACGAGGGCATCGCCATGAGGACAACTTATTCCTTTGAGGTCGACTCATCGAATGATATCATTTCGCCACTCTCCTCGGCTTTTTGGTGGATGGGTCCCGTCACCTGCTTGGCATACCTTTTCTCCCTCACGGTGGAGCCCATTGCATTTCCACCGAATATCATATTGATGACCCCACCGGTCGTTCGTCTGTTGCCGGTGTTACCATCATTTCTTTCCTTGATTGCCCCTTTCTTCTCGTTGATTATCGGTATTAGTGTTCTGTCTCCCCGTCATTCCGCTCATTTCGCCTCCAAGGCGTTGCGTCATTGTTTGGCCGACTGCTCACACCGATGGTCCCTACGGCATTTTGCCCCGCTTCACAAATCGGCCTAATCTTCCCTTTTGTATGAGGAATTGATCTCTTTCTTCAATTGCCAGAATCTTCATGTCATGGCCGACCTCTTTATGGAAACGGCAATACACACTAGTGTTTCGTCCTTGTATGGGGTTTTCATTTTTCAGGGCTCTCGGATAGTTTCCCCGTTTGCTATGATAGCCCAAGACTTCCGCGTGTCGTTTATTAAGCGGAGTGAAGTCTTATTGATTCCAATGTCGGCCGCTCGGCTTTCTCCAGGTCGACTGGTCTCTCTGTCTTTTGTGAGACTCATCCATCCTACCACTCGGTCCACGATCATCTGCTCGGCGTTTTGTATTCTTTAACACCTCCTCGAGCTGAATGTATTTGTCTCCCATCGATCTCTGAATAGATCGGGGCTGATCGAGGGCTAGTGACTTCTTGAACTCTTCGTCCTCGACATTACTCGTAAGGGCGGCCAAGATGGACGAAAGCGGTGAGGTCAGTACCTCGACCGCTTCATTGTTAAACCGAGTGATGAACTCCCGCGAACTCTCATTCCTTCCTCGGGTGAGTTGCATCACCTCCAAAGCCGTTTTCATGGTCGCCTTACTAGTGGCGAATTGATTCGGGAAGAGCGACCAAGTCCTCGAAACATGTGATACAACCCGGGTAGGTTGTTGAACCATCGCCGAGCTCCCTCTTGGAAAGCCGTCCAGAAGGCCTTACACTGGATAGCATCCGGGACATAGTGTAGGCTCATCATGAACTGGAAGTGTTGCATGTAGTCCAAAAGGTCGGTCTTCCCGGTGTATTTCTCAGGGGTCGGTATCTTTGTGCCGGGTGCTGGGAGGCTATCCAAAATGTCCGGAGTGAAGGAGAGTTAAATTGCGCCGTCAGGCGATCCGAACAAGCTCGAGTTACGTGAGTCCCACCATCCGCGATTTTTTCTAGGGCTTCATACGGGCGGTGATCGGTTGTTAGGCTGAATTGTCGTGCGGTTGGCCGCACGGACGGCGGCTATTGTCTTGTTCATGATCGCAGATTCGCGAATCACCAACTCACCGCTTCTTCTATCTGCTTCCGGCCAGGCGGCGTGTGGGCGGAGGAGGATCTGCGCCTACCTGGTGCCGGAGATTCGGGGTTGCGTGGTGCGCAACGTTGTCCTCCACGGCCATGCTCTGTTCTTCTTGCTCCAAAGCTTGAGGCCGTAGTTGATCGTTTGATTGAAGACTCGTCGGGAGATGTGTAGTGCGGCGCAGCAGAATGCGGTAATCGCAAACCGACACGTTGATCGCCAGAGCCGCAACGGCGGCTATGTCTTGATTCATTGCCGCCGCCGACTTATCTGCGTGGTTCTAGACGTGGTTCCTAAGTCGGGCCCCGGCGGCGCGCCAATTGGTTCAACCGGATTACGCCGAACGATGCGTTGCCGTTTGGTTCCATCGGTTGGCAACTTCTCGTGATTCAAGCTACGCGAACGCATCGCAAAACAATGGAAGGCACGTCGGGGTGATGTCCCGAGTAGCCCTCCGACGCCAAGTAAGGTTTTGGTGAAGGTGGGATTGATCGAATCGAGAAATCACTAGGTTATGAGTTACGCACTTGATAATGAGAGAATCATACCTTATATATGATTTCGCTAGGTTTTAGGTCCTTACGCTTTCACGCGTGCGTGCGTGGGAGGTTTTCTCATCCGACGGGTGGTTTTGTGGATTAGACCCAAATTAAGCAGTGGATGTGTGATCGATCGATCGGCCCGTCACATTGGACTTAGGTCCGATATTGCCGACCCAACCAGTGTCAAAACCATCTCCGATGTATTGCTCGTACCCAAAATACAACACAATCTACTAAGCGTGGCCCAACTGATCGAGGAAGGTATGTCCGTGTATTTTGAAACTGATAAATGCAGGGTTCTGGACAAGCTTGGGAGAGAGTTGTTCACCACCAGAATGAAAAATAAGAGCTTTGTGGTGAGACCAGAGGAGTTTCAGCAAGAAGCAATGTTGACCAGTACAGGTGATATAAATCTATGGCACAGGAGGCTCGGCCACTATCACATGAATGGGTTGGAGACAATGCACAAAGCAGATGGTCAAGATTTGCCACTTTGTATCTCATGATCACGTTGCATGTAAAATCTGCATGAAAGGGAAGCAATCACGTAAACCTTTCTAGAAATCGAAGTGGAGAGCTGAGGAGAAGCTTCAGCTATTATACATGGACGTATGCGGACCGATGCCTATCGCCTCTCTAAATGGTAGCCGTTATTTCCTCTTAATCATAGATGACTATACGAGATATTCTTGGATTTATTGTTTAAAATCCAAAGGAGAGGTGGCCAAGACATATCGGGAGTTCAAGACTCTCATTGAGAATCAATCCGGAGCAAGAATTAAATATGTAAGAACAGATAATGGGTCGGAATTTACTTCATACAAATTTGATCAAATTTGCAAGCTTGCAGGTATCAAACATCAACTCACTACCCCGTACACTCCACAGCAAAACGGAGTTGTGGAAAGAAGAAATCGGACAGTAGTGGAGATGGCGAGGTGTATGATGGAGGAGAAGAAACTCCCGAAAAATTTCTGGGCTGAGGCAGTGACGACTGCGTGTTTTTTATTGAACCGACTGCATACCCGAGCCTTGGATGACAAAACGCCGTATGAAATGTGGCATGGAAACAAGCCAAAGCTAAAAAAATCTGAAAGTTTTCGGATCACCGTGCAGTGTTCTCGTGCCACAAGTTAAGAGGAACAAACTGGATAGCAAAACAGAAATGGCGATTTTCGTAGGATATTCGGAGGTAAGCAAAGGTTACAGACTATACTTTCCGGATTTGAAGAAAGTAAAGGTAAGTAGAGACCTAATCTTCTTTGAGGATGATCTCTGGAGCTGGTCCGAAGAGAAGAAGAAGACTGAGGAAGCAAGGAAGGAAGACTCTCAGCCCTCGGATACCCAACAATTAATAGGTGATTTGGGGATTGATGATGATCCGGACCAATTACAGCTGACAGATGATGAAGAAGATCCAACGGTCCAAGATGAACCACATGTTGGGAACTCAGATGGAGAACTTCCAAGACTCGATGAAGATTACGATCACATTCCTGAGAGGGACGAAAGTCCGGCCGAGATCTATGAAAGAAGTAATGAAGCATTTCTAGAGCCTTCAAGGTTCAGAGGCGTTGCAAAATCCAAATGCGGGAAGTCATGAAAGAGGAAATAACCATGATCAACAAGAATCAGACATGGACGTTGACAGATAAACCTTCAAACAAGAGAGCAATCGGATTAAAGTGGGTTTTCAAAAGGAAATTAAATCCAGATGGTTCGATTAACAAGTTGAAAGCGAGATTGGTTGTAAAAGGTTACGCGCAAGTAGAAGGAATAGGCTTCGGAGAAACTTTCGCGCTAGTAGCTAGAATCGAACAATCAAATTGTTGCTAGCGCTCGCGGCAGAGAAAGGATGGAGGGTACACCAAATGGACGTTAAATCAGCCTTTCTCAATGGTATTTTACAGGAGGAAATTTATGTCCAACAACCGGAGGGATTCGAAATCAAGGGAAAGGAGGAGTGTGTGTATAAGCTGAACAAGGCACTTTACGGGCTCAAACAGGCCCCTCGATGCTGGTACGCTAGGATCGACGCATTCCTGGTGGAGATAAAATTCAAGAGGAGCAGTAGTGAACCGACCTTGTATGTGCGTGTAGAGGAAGGTGACGAAGTAGTAATTTCAATATATGTAGATGACCTATTAATCACTGGAAGTTCAGAGAAGCAGATAGGTTACTTGAAGCAACAATTTGGTGAGGCTTTTGAGATGACAGATCTGGGGTTAATGAAGTATTTTCTAGGAATGGAAATTGAGCAGAGTGAAGGAAGAATTAAGCTGAGTCAGAAGAAATATGTAAGTGAAGTGTTGAAGAAATTCAAGTTGGATCAGTGTAAACCTACCTCAACTCCAGTATGTCCGAAGGAAAAATTTATGAAGAAAGAAGATGGAGATGAAGTGGATTGTAGGAATTATAGGAGCATGGTAGGCTGCCTGATGTATATATCAGCCACAAGACCTGATATAATATATTCAGTAAGTCTACTCTCCAGGTACTTAAGCAATCCGGGAAGAAAACATGTAACCGCAATAAAGAGGGTGTTAAGGTATTTAAAGGGGACGGACGGACAGTTGATTTTGGTCTTGTGTACGAGAGAACAGGTGATTGTAAACTTAGTTGCTATGCGGATAGTGATTGGGGAGGAGCAACTGAAGACATGAAGAGTACTTCTGAATACTGCCTAACGTTAGGTTCAGCCTGTTTTTCTTGGAGTTCGAAGAAGCAGGAGCTGGTAGCCCTCTCTACAGCGGAAGCCGAACTGGTGGCAGCAACTGCAGCCGCAAAGCAGGTGGTTTGGGTTAGAAAACTGCTTGGAGATTTGCAGATGCATCCAACTTCAGCTACCTTAGTTTATGTAGATAATCAAGCGGCGATTTCCATTTCATTGAATTCAGTATTCCATGGTAAAACAAAACATTTCAAGCTTAGATATTATTATCTAAGGGACGTACAACAGGAAGGAGAACTGAAGTTAGAATATATTTCCACGGAGAATCAGAAGGCTGATCTTTTTACCAAAGGATTCCATGAGTCACGATTTCAGCAGTTAAGAACAATGGTAGGAGTTCAGAAGTTAAATTCCTGATCCAAGGAGGAGAATGTAGGATATGTGTCTCAGGAATTATCGGACAACATGTAGACATTCAAACAATACAGTTACGTAAAGACTCAAGAATGCAAGAATTCAAGATGCTCAAGAACAGTTGGTTAAAATTAGTTAGATGATAGTTAGAAAATAGGTATAAATGTGTAATTGAATACTGAAGTTGATATGTGAATCAATGAATGAAAAATCTCAGTCTTTCACTGAGTTCTTACAATGCTCTGTTTGCCCCTGTTTCTAAATTCTTCTCACACTAGCTTTCTCTCTCTAAGTTTTTCTGTTTATTAGTCGATTGTCTGTGCATGGTTGATTGAAAAACTACAATATTACATTTTGCATATGCTAACAATTATCTTGAACATTGTTAGTTAATGGGCTGGAGTAAAAGCACGGGACAGCTCAATGGAAGTGAACTCTCTTTAACTTCCAAAACACACATATAGCGAGTAGACTCAACTTATTAAACTGTTTATGTGCCTTATCGTTTCTTCATATCCAGCTCAATATATTTACTTGTGTTATTTTCTTTTTGTCATTCAACATTTGTCTTGATAAAATGTAGTAGATGTTTTGGTTTTCTCCATCTTAAGGTTTATGTGCCTTATCCTCTTGCACTGTCACTGTAGGATTTGTTTTATCATTCCCTGAGTGGTGAGAAACTGGAAAAAGTTCATGAATACAACTTTGATCATCCTGGTAAGCTTTTTCTCGATTCCAGTTAAGTTCATTATATTTTACTGATATCCATAACATTGTTGTTAGTTCTTTCCTAGATTTATGGGCTTAGACTATGTTGTAACATGCAAACCGGTTATGTCTGCTTATCTTGTTTTCTTCTTCTTCTTCTTCTTCTACATACTCTTTCAACACGGACCTTCTACTTTCATGCATGGAAGAACTGAAAAATGGACGAGCAGTTAGTATACCGAATTATGACTTCAAGACTCATAAACGCACAGATCATGGACGTCAGGTATAGAATCAGCTTCAGAAAATGCAGAAGATGATCCCTATGTCCTAACATCTTTCTTTAAACTATATGGCATTTGTTTCTTGAAAGCAGTGGTCTGGTTTTAATGCTGCATGTTTTTGGTCAAGTGTAGGTTAATCCTTCAGAGATGTCATTATAGTAGAGGGAATATTAGTTCTTCACGATGCTCGGGTCCGTGATCTCATGAACATGAGGGTCTTCGTTGATACAGGTTCTTCTCCCATTATCTCATGGGTAGTAGCATTCTTATATGTAAACAATAATCACGCAATCATTTCACCAACACAGATTCTGACCTTAGGCTTGCACGAAGAATTCAACGTGATACTGTCGAAAGAGGAAGAAATATTCAGAACGTGCTTGATCAAGTCAGTAAAGTTCATCTTTTTGCACCTTTTGGAACACAGAAATTCATCTACTAAGCTCCACTATGTAGCTACTACTTTAGGCATTTTGACTTCTTGGGCTTTTCCAATTCCTCAGACTACGTATTTACTTGCAATTTGTGCAGTATGCTAGATTTGTGAAGCCCAGCTTCGAAAAATTCATACTGCCTTCAAAAAGTTTGCAGATATAATAATCCCTCGAGCTGCGGACAATGATGTTGCAATTGACTTGATAGTACAACATATTTGTACAAAGCTTGGCCAGCATGATTTGTGTAAAATATATCCCAATGATTTTGTAATATCCTCGACATTTCAAGTAACCTAGCTTGATATGTCGTAGATTCTTTAGAACATAAGCTGAGGTACCTGATATATAGTTTCCTGATTCCTGATAGAAAGTTTCTCATGTTTCTGAGTACTCAGATTCGTGGGATGCACACACTTATACGTGATGTCAACACAACAAAGCACGACTTTGTATTTTAAGCAGACTGACTGATTGGCCTAGTAAGGGAGAGTATAGAGACCAAGTTCTTAGCTTTTCATGGGAAGTGATCTGTTTCTAGGAATGTTTCAGGTTGTTGAGCATGGTCTTGGTCACCTCTCTTTCACAGAAAGACAGATCACAGCTCCAACAGGTAAAAACTCTGTTGACATCATTTCCTTCCAACAGATCAAGCATTCCACCACCATCATCATCTCCTAATTTACCTCCTTGTCTATTATAAACTTGAGACCAATGAACATGATAGATTAATGTCGTTATGCTCATGGAAAATTTGATGGGTCGGCACGTTGTGATTTGATGATCGACAGGATCTGTATACCCTGACGTCGTTTTCTGTAAAAGATTATACGGGGTGTCAATCATTAGGAGGTACGAGTTGTTTCTACTGTCCATATAGCTATTGGAATGTATATCATCATTGGCACGTTGGGAAAAGGAGATCTTTTAACCAACGATGTTCACCCGTTCATTTCCTAATGACAGTGGGGAGAGCATGGAAAATGCGTTGAGAGCATGCTGCAAGGGAATCAAAATCGGTAAAATCCTCATCCATGGCGAGGGTAATAATGGACGACAGGTTTGTAAAGGATACTGACCCACATGCCTCATTCTTGTAAGAAGAAATAGAAACAGGAAATTTACGTGGCTCCAGTGTTTCTGCAGTTGATCTACGAGAAGCTACCTACAGCTATATCAAGGCGACAAGTCTTGTTGCTTGACCCAGTTCTCGCTTCAGGTTTGTAAAGTCAGCTGCTGAACAGGGAATCCTGCAGTGATATATTGTTATTTCTTTTGATGTCGTTGTCTCACATCTCCAGATGAACAGGGAATTCTGCAGTGAAACCTATATCATTGCTTCTTAGCAAGGGCGTTCCAGAATGTAGCATCATCTTTCTGAACCTTATTGTAAGTCTCAGTGATTTTTCTTTCTGAAGCTGTTACATTAGTTCTACATACGTCACACCTGAACATTTTAATACAGGCACCTCAAGGAATTCATGTTGTTTGCAAGAAATTCCCAAAGCTCAAGATTGTTACATCAGAAATTGATGAGATGTTGGACAAAGATACCTGAGTGATCCCAGGTATGGGGGAATTTGCAGATCGATACTTCGGCACAAGCAGCAATTAGCATTCACTTTTTTTTCATTTTGTTGCTTCTTGTGCATTCAATTTTGTTCGGCCTAGCAGAGAGCATTCATTTTGGTAGATCATATAGAACATGGTGCCAAAAATAATACTTGTTATATATAAAATAATCACTATTATTAGGTCTGAATCATTTGGGAACTGTATGTGAATTGCAATTTGAACTAATTTGATGGAGAAACGGAAGTGTCTATGTTAGGAAGTGTCATCTTCCATCCACCAATTTTGATCGGCATTGGTAACGGAGATAAATTTATCAACATTTTGATAATTTTAAAAAATTATAAATGGTTAAAAGTCACAACGCTACAATTTTGTATATTAATGATTTTAAGCCGTAGGTTTTCTTTTTGGTCAGTCTTGAGTCTCCAGACTTAATGCTTGCAGTTTTGATATTATATCTTTTGCAATGTTATTTTTATTTGTTGAATTTTAAATTGAAACTCGAAAATGATCGTAAAATCTTTTAGATTTATGTTATTTTAAATTGAAGCTCGAAAATGATTGTAAATTCTTTTAAATTTATGTTATTTTAAATTGTAACCCGAAAATGATTGTAAATTAAACAATTAACTCAAGTATTTGACATAATTTTCCATTTCCATCTACAAAACAAACATACTTATCTATAATAACGACTTAGCCAACTAATTAGACAATTCAAGCACCGTTATTGAAAACAAAAATCTAAAAAGTGAACCCTCATGTCAGAATTTATCTACACGTATAGAGAAAGAAGTTTATATATTTACATTTGGAATCATTTCAAAATAATGTTGTAAAAATCTTTTTTAATTAGTATATACTCATTTTATAATCATAATTATCGGTTTTTCTCTTTGTCCCAATTCTTCTTCACATTATTTTGTTTAAAATTAAGATTCATCTCCATATCATTTTCGATGATTATTTATTTTATTTGAGTGCATACTTTTTAACATTATTTTATTCAAATTTAAGAATCATTTTACTAGACAATAAATGTGATCTTTAAGCATTGTGAAATGTAGTATGTTGCTATAATTTATATTTTAGTTTCTTATTTATCAAATTATTTTAAATTTGTATTTAAATTATTTTACTTAATCTTTCATCATTAAAACATAAGAATTATATTATATTATATAATATTATATATATTATTTTATAAAAACTTGTTGAGAATATAATGTCGTGAATACAAAATAGTCGTATATATATGGACTAAAAAAATTATACGAATAAAAGAGCTTCTATAAAGAAAAAAGTTATACAAGACTAATAAAAACAAAAGACATTACAAATTAAATACTGAAACAACAATTATGTCGCTAAAAAAAAGCAGCAACTGTTGACTTGCTACATTAGCAGCTCTCGGAGAAGACCGAAGAACCTACAACTAATATTATATATCAATATATTAGTATTTTAAATAAGTTACTTTTAATTTTAAATCTAAATTTATTTAAAATAACTTACCACAGGATAAGAGATGCTCTTAAATAAGGATGAATGATCCGACTTTCGGAAGATTTTTCCGTAGCCATTTTCACCCCATTTTTCTCCATAAGAATTTTTGATCTTCCAATGCGGGGTACCTTGGTGGGATCCAAATCCTACTATTAGTACTGCATGCAATCCAACATAAGCATCGTTCTGATTCTCACGGCCCCTATAAATGCCCTGTCACAAAATTTTTGTTATAATAAGATTCTAAATAATTTTATAATGAATAATAAATAATTAAAACTTACCCCTTTCCAATCTAAAAAACTTTTATATACTTCCATACTTCCTACAACCGGCTGCTTCAAGATAACTTTTAAGAGCTCGGAGTCATCAGCCGGTTCCATCACTTCAAAATTCGATATATATACAACTTGCTTTTCCTACAATAATAATTTAAATAGTAAAACATAAGAGATTAAAAATTTAATGTAAATTAATTATAAAATTTAATTATTAAAATTTCTTACATTTTTTCTTCTTTTGATATCATATTTCTCATTTCGTTGTCCTTGGTATATGCAATCTGCTTCTCTTGCTAAGCCATTTTCTTGAATCCACTTATAAGCCTTCTTTAGGTTAGATATAGAAGTCTTGTTCCCGGATGTTGGCAACACACAGTTTATCAATTCTTGAACCGAAAGTTCTTTTTTCTCGTAAAATTTTTTGGGTGGTTGGCCTTCTTTGTCCATATTGTATAAGGCCTCCACTGCATTTGCTATTGCGTGTGCCCAACAAGTATCTTCATAAAATAATATAAAATATAATATAATTAGAATTATTAGTAAGTAAAATAATTAAATATGAGTTAAATAAGAAATAAAAATATGAGTCTTACCATCTTTCTGAGATTTCACATCAGCTAATAGGACATTTCTTGATGTCCAATCAAATGATTCCTAATTTTAATCACGATAATATTAGAAAAAAATTTAATTTAAATAAGGATAAAATAAAAACTCATCTTTCATGTCAATTATCTCGGAGATGAGCCCATATTCAGCCGAGCGAAAAAGCTAAGAACTATAGAGTGTAATAATATTCAAGTTTGCTCTTGCAATTTCTACTCAAGTTATTTCTCAATACCACCAACTCATTCGCTTAGGCCTTGAGGTTAGTCTTTTATGAATCTGTCATATATAATAATGACTTATATCCGGTGAAAGCTTTTAACGAGGAACAGTAGTGACTGAGGCATAGAATTGATATTTCACTTTCAGAGATACAAGAACGTAAAGGAGATATGCAGAGACAGCATGATGGTGCCCAAAGAAGGTTTGGAGAAGCATTTTCTTTGAAGGACAACAGTTGCCATGACGAGTTTGAGATTTCTGACATTTTAAGGCCCCTTGGTTGGACTGTTCTGGCATATAACATGCCTCCTAATGCCCAACATGTCACTGTCCATAGGTGGTCATCAGAGAAGATTTCTCTCAAACCCTCCCAGAACGACGTGTCATTGGGGTTTTGGCGTTTTCCATGAGCTTGACACATTGCCTACAAAGTCAATGCTACGTTAGATGTTCCAAAAGAAGAATGTGAAGAAGAAGACGAATGGCGTTTGTTGAGACTTGATGAACAAGAGACGCAGATTGCTACAATTTGGAAGAAAGGGAGATTGCGAAGATGAATGCTGTTTGTCAAGACTTAATAACAAGATCATGTCCTCAGTCCTAGTTGTCTGCATCTATTTACACTATTCCACTGTTACATATTTGTACCTCTAATAAATGCTAATTTATGGTACTTAAAATTTCGTTACTTTAAACCTTAAGTTTCGGCTTTTTCTAAAAACAATTATGACCATAGATGTTTGATTTTAAACTATTAATTAGTTAAAATAATTTATTTAAATTTAAATTAAAAGAAATAAAAATATAACTGCATCATAAAATAATTATATTTCAACTAAGAAAATCACTTTTTACAAAAAATTGACTTAAACTCCCAATAATCAATTAGTTTTAATGAAGATAATTAGATTTTCTATCTATCTATCTATCTATCTATCTATATATATATATATTTGGTTCAACTCTATCTTGACTTTAATTATACTAAGTAAATAATTGACTTTAATTATGAATCCATTGCAAGATTTTTTAGATTTTAAATTAACAATAAATTAATCCTATTTGATCATATTAGTAAATAATAGATTTATTTTGATAGAGAAAAGATTATATTTTTAACTAAAATTGATATAAATATAATAATAAGACAAAATCTTGAGAAGCTGTCATACTAAACAAACTTTGCAGTGAAGATGGTAGTTATCCGTCCATTTGCCAATACCTACTCTTTTATCTTTCAGGAAAAAGAGAATAGTTAATTTAAATAATTAAATATATAATATTAAATTAAAATTTTATAATTTTTATTAATAATGAATATATCAAATAATTAAATAATATATATTTAGTTGATAATAAACTAGACTATGAAAATAACAAAATAGAAAACAAAATTACTCTATGTAGTTTTCATAAATTTTAAAATAGGAGAAACCAAAATTTAAATAAACAAAATTTTTAATAAATTTGAAAAATCATAAGATGAAAAACAAAACCAAAAACAAATAGCCCTAAGTAACTACTGTTTTAGCTCGGTCGTCTTCGACCGTTGTAATTACTGTTTTAGTTCGGTCGTCTTCGACCATTGTAGTCGACGTTCTTGTTTCTGCCACTGTTGATGGAGGTTCTACTGTCTTCTATACTTCCACGTCCATAACAGAACAAGAAACTAATTCCCAGCTTTTGATAGAAAAGATGAATATAAGAAAAACAACAAGAAGCCTTCTAAATGCTTCTCCACCCAAACAGAAGCTTGCATTTCAATATAAAGGGAGAAGAATATGGGTAGAAAAATGCTTCAAGAGGTAGTAGGCGTGAAGCAAACAACTGAAATTATCAATATTGCATCAGTTCACATACAATAATACGACTCCATTTCCATTTGAGGGCAATTGTTGTAGCACAACAACAGTAAACAATAATAAGAATAGCAGAAGCAAGAGAGAATAAAATAAGAAAATATGCAAGAAAAACGGCAGACTATGGAAGAAAATTTTCAATTGTGAGTTAACCCATGAACAACTGAATATGACAAGCTAGTTAGGATATTTAACTAATTTTAGATTTCTGAAGCCCTAGATGAAAGGCGAAACAACGCACGCTTCACTAAAATGAAATATTGTTAGAAGTCAATATCCAAAAGTCTAATGAACTTGAACCAAAAAGAAGCACACCTAAAATTTTTAACTGGCGATATACTTACGGGTATTGGTTCCTGTTCTTCAACTTCATCGCCGCCGATAATGTCAACAGGAGGAGGAGGAGCAGCTTCCTCTTCTCGTGGGTTTGGAGGAGGAGGAGCAGGATCTTGTCCTCTTCTACCTCTTCTACCTCGCCTATCTCGGCCCCTACCACCACGTTCCATGATAAATGGAATGGACAGAGCTGTAGAAATAAAGGAAAAATAATATTAGCTGGCTTGAAAATGGCGGTAGAAAGAAGGAGAGAGATGCAGTGGAGGAGAAGAGAGACATAGTAGTTCGGAGACGTTCGCGGAGAGACTGGTAGCGTTCGCGTGCGTGGAGGTGATATTCTTTTCCGGCAGCTTCTGTGCGATATTTTGGCTAAAAAAGCGCGGGCTCAGGCCTGCATTGCGACTTCACGTGTTTGTTGTACTCGCTGTTGAGGAAGAAGTTGAGCGAGGAGAGGGTAAGGGGGATAGTGAAGGAGGCGGTGGAGATAGAGAGGGAATTTGTATGCGATGCGCTACCGTGCGAATGACGGGTAGGGGGGGGGGGGGGAGGGGGGGGTGAGGCTTCTACATGATTATCCTCAGCACAACGGGCCTACGTGGCTTCGTCTTGTAACGGAATAGGAATATCATACCACTATGTACCGTCCTTTGTTGCAACAATCCCTGACATCCGAAAGAGGCTGTCGCAAAAATCCTCTCTATGCTAGGGAATTTTTTATCCCCTCTTATTTTATGTGTATTACCACGCCGTTTTAAACTAATCTCCATATGAGGTTTGAATAGGAGGGATTAAAATGGGTCGTGAACATCCCTCCTAGTGTTTGATACGAAGCGGGGTTAAGGGACAGTGAAAGTGTGGACTTTAGCTGTGCTCCGAGTGACCAACATTGCTCGTGAGGGTTGTTTTAGCGTCATGACATAACTTGGATGGTCCATATATATGAGTTGTAGGAGTAGAGATCACCTGTCCAAGTTACTCTGTTCCTACTCTGTCCAAGTACAAAACGGCGTCGGTTTCCACTGAAAATTTGCATGCTTCTTCTTATAACTTGGCAGATGCACTGGCGCCTGTGGGTCCCATCCACAGGCGCCGTTTATTTAAGAAGAAGCGCAAACCAGCCGTGTTTGGAAATATAAATAAATATATATGTTAGATGGTATTGTTCTTTTTATACTTCTCTACTCTCGCAGAAGAGAAGTTGTTATTAATATTTATTAAATTTGTTATTATTATTAGCTGTATATATTTATTTATTGAGTTATTTACATTTATTTTATTATTTTGATAATAATAAAAATTACACCTATTATATAAGAATATAATTGTATTTATTAACATTATATAAATATATTTCCATTATTATAATGACTATTAAATATTCAATTTAAATTACTTATTGTTATTATTATTATTAATTTATGATTATTTTATTATTACTTAAATTTATTTCCATTATTATTAGGTGTATATATTTATTTATTTAGTTATTATGATATTAATTTATTTTTGAGATGATTATATTTCCATTATTATAATGACTATTAAATATTCAATTTAAATTACTTATTGTTATTATTATTAATAATTTATGATTATTTTATTATTACTTAAATTTATTTCCATTATTATTAGGTGTATATATTTATTTATTTAGTTATTATGATATTAATTTATTTTTATCATGATTATTATGATTATTAATGTTATTATTTTTATTATGATATTAATTTAATTTCAAAAATATAAAACTATTATATATTAATCTGAACATATACTTATTATTATCATTATTATTATCTGATTGTTATTATTATTATTATTATTATTACTATTATTATTATTATTATTATTATTATTTTCGATATGATAATAAAATAAATTCATTATATTAATTCCTATTATTATCTAAATTTTTATTATTATTATTATTATTATACAAATTTATTCAAAACTATAAATACAAATTTATAATAATAATTAGACATAATATTTATAGTTTTGAATAAATTTATTATTACAATTTATATTTATAATAATTCTAATAGTTTATTATTACAATTTGTATTTATAGTTTTGAATAAATTGTAATAATAAATTTGTATAATAATAAATACAAATTATATAATAATAATAATAATAATAATAATAATAATAATAATAATAATAATAATAATAATAATAATAATATAATAGTTATAATTGTAATAGTTTTATGATTATTCTAATAGATTATTAAATAATGTTATTTAATAATTTATAATATTATTTATATATTAAATAAATAATATATATATTATAATAATTATAATAATAAATGGCATATCACCAGGGCGAGAGCCCTCGCCATGGTGATTTAAAATGGCCATTTAAATGGCCATTTGCATATCACTAGGGCGAGGCCCTCGCCCTAGTGAAATGGCCATTTAAATGGCCATTTCACCGGGCGAGCTCGCTCGCCCTGGTGAAATAATAATAAATATATTATTAATTATTTAAATAATAAATAATATTATAAATTATTTAATAACATTATAAATAATAAATAATATTATAAATTATTTAATAATTATAATAATAATTAGACATAATATTTATAATTTTGAATAAATTGTAATAATAAATTTATAATATGAACGAAGGGGTTGTGAAGGTGCTGAAACTAATGTTGAAAAAATTAATTAAATAATTAACAAGATTTTAATAATAAGTACACAAACTAAAGTCGGAAAATAATAACAATAAGAAGAAAATTATGAATTATAACATATTTCATTATAATATTAGATATTAATTTAATTACAAAATTTTAATAATCATAAAGAATATTATAATTATAATTATAATTATAATCCTAATAATAATAATATTAAAAATATTTGAAAAGGTTAATGAATTTATTAGCAAGGAATTTAATAATAATTACAATAAATTATATAATTATTCTACAAAAAATTAATAATAACAA